>CANTUV010000017.1:42507572-43761358 GCA_947685225.1 Garcia nutans
TTTATGACCATACTTGCGTAGGAAAAGGCTCCCATTTGCATATTTTTATTTTTTGACAAGTTAGAACATGCTTTATTGTAATAATGTTTGTTTGGATGGTTGGCAGATCTTAGGAAACATGAAGATAGGTCCGCAATCATTAATGTTGATCTCCGTGATGAAGAATCTACAGGAACTTGGTTATGTTCTTAAGGTGAATTACTCCAGCTATTTTTTATTTGATTTCTCAGACAATTGTGAGTAATTTATGTTTTTCTTGGTGTTTGGAAGCTTCACTTTATGATGTCAATTTGTCATATCACTCTTGAGCTACTTGATGTAGCTCCTACTCAAAATAAACATGTCATGAATATGAATGG
This sequence comes from Garcia nutans, assembly GCA_947685225.1. Taxonomy (NCBI): domain Eukaryota; kingdom Viridiplantae; phylum Streptophyta; class Magnoliopsida; order Malpighiales; family Euphorbiaceae; genus Garcia; species Garcia nutans. The sequence goes on from CANTUV010000017.1 coordinate 42,507,932, forward strand.
AAGGAATGAGGACCAATTATTTTCCTTATTTATCTTCAACTGCTAGTTTGAATAAGCTTATGAATCTCATATGCCTTTTACAGATATATGCTGCAGAGAATGGGAAAGCACAATCAGTTTGGGAGGAAATTGGTGGTCAGATATCAATTTTACAACCAAAGCAACATGGTCATATTGATTGGTCTATGTATGTTTTCTCTTTGGTGTATTTTACTGTTTCTTTTGGCTTTTGTTTCAGAAATATATATGAGTAGGAACCTCTTCTTTTCAATAGAAAATTTGTTGAGTTGTAAGTTACTAGGTATGTCTAATTTACATGCGCATCTTCCACAGTTTTGAAGGCGTTATTGTTGATTCACTTGAAGGACAAGAGGTCATCTTAAGGTGTGTGGATTTGAATCTCCATTTGGCTTATTGAGGGTTATAATTTATTCAAGAATTCCTATGTTTGAATAGTTGTTTGGTTGGATTATCTTGCAATGCTTATCATATCTAACATGCTTTCTGGGTCATCTTTGATGCCTTTGCTTTTTCATACAACATTGAAACACTGATGATAGTAGCAAATATGAAATTTTAATTCTTCGCTCATAATAAAATTTCTAAAACACAACATCAAGGTGTAGAGCTCCCTCAGAGGACTTGGATTGAGGTACCATGCCTGGGTTGCCGCATGTTCTCTAGTGTTTGAATCTGTTGTTATTTAGGTCACACAGATAAATATAATTTTATCTTGAAGAGAAAGACTATCCCTTTAGTAGTCTTCTTACTAATTTATGCAATTATTACTATTAAATACACTATATATTCTTAAGAAAATACATTGCTTGCTTTGTCAAAATTTTGATGGTAGTTGTATGGAGAGGCGAGTTGAGCCGAGTTTAGAAAATTTTGATTATAAATTATGGTGTAATTTTGCTTGGAAGTCTTCATAAATCTCTCTCCATAGGTTTTTGTGTAAACATGAAGATCTTTATATCTGTTGATTTAGTTCTCTACAATTAGTGAGTTTTATATTTATGCAGCCTTATGCAGGAGCCCTTTTGTTCAGTACCACTTATATGGATAATCCAAGAAGATACCCTTGCAAATCGTCTTCCTGTGTATGAAGAAATGGGTTGGGAATATCTTGTGTCTCATTGGAGAAGAACATTTAAGAGAGCTAATGTTGTTGTATTTCCAGATTACATTATGCCGGTATTTATGCCTTTTGACACGCAGCTCATTTTTTCAGTCAGTTATCAATAGATGTTCTGATGCTGTACCCCTTTTTACTTTCCTTGTATCAGATGCTATATAGTGTGCTTGACACTGGAAACTTCTTTGTGATTCCTGGATCACCAGTGGATGTGTGGGCTGCTGAAAGGTACAGCAAGACCCAAGCCAAGCATCAATTGAGAACGGACAATGGATTCAGTGATGATGATATGGTAGTTGTAGTTGTTGGGAGTTCTTTCTTTTATGATGAGCTATCATGGGACTATGCTGTGGCCATGCATTCCCTAGGACCTCTACTAGTCAAATATGCAAGGAGACAAGATGTTGAGGGGTCATTTAAATTCATTTTCTTGTGCGGTAATTCTACTGATGGTGATGCTTTGCAGGTAACTGCTTTATTGTGTTGTTGCTCTTTTGATATAATACTATGCTTTAAGTTTCTCATGCTATTCTACAAGCTTAAAGGTCTCTCCTTTTATCAGATGAAACAATGAGAAATTTTCATGAATGTCACCAACTAGTAAAAAATGTCTCATTGATTGAAGAGATGATGATAATATTTCTTTTTGGGGGTGGGGGTTGTGGTGTATTAGTATTGCATTAACCAACCCTTATATTTGTCTAGCTCTCCATTTATAAGCTCAACGTCTGAATTTGCTTTCGTGATACCAGAGGCACTTCATTGTAATGTTCTCTGCAACTTACTAGATGTTCTTCTTGTCATGCTGTACTGTATGTTATGCATTTATTCCACTTGTTGGGACCACAATCTGGTTTTACTTGCTGTAAGAGCAGAAGCTAAAAATGAGTACATGAAATAATAGACTTTAAAAGAGAAGTGTCAATGGACTTGCCAGGTTTTCCTCTCATTATAATAAATACATTACTTGTAGTTCTTGCTAGCTGTATCTTCTGAGATATTACAATTGCACTTTCGATTTCTGAATTAAGTTCCAAATAGAAAGGAAGAAGTGAAAATTTAGGAAGAAATGTTTCTGGATTTGAACAGAAATAGCAAAGAAAGAAATGTTCGGAATGAATAAAAATATGGAAATGTATATCAAAAGATGAAAGTAATAGACTTAAGATGTATAACTTTTTAAGTTTCATTTCAAAATGTTTTTAATCTTATGATTTGGTCAATTTGCGGAACATTTTGTATAGGAAGTTGCTTCTCGTCTTGGGCTTCTTCATGGTTCTGTAAGGCATTATGGCTTGAATGGTGACGTTAACAGTGTGCTATTAATGGCTGACATAGTTATTTATGGTTCTTCCCAAGATGAGCAAGGTTTTCCTCCTCTAATTATTCGAGCCATGACTTTTGGTGTTCCTGTCATTGCTCCTGATATTCCTATAATGAAGAAATATGTAAGTGCGCATTGAAAATTTTCCAGTCTTCTGTGGTTTCTTGCTAAACAACATTGAACTTCCCTACATTCCTGTTCTTTCTTTTTTTCTTTTTCTCCGTTTTATGTTTTTTTTTTAACACTGAAGAAGTGTTTCTACTATTACAGGTTGTTGATGGAATTCATGGGATACTGTTCCAAAAATATAGCCCTGAAGCTTTGATGAGGGTTTTCTCTCTTTTGATATCAGATGGAAAACTTTCCAGATTTGCTCAAACTGTTGCTTCCTCTGGAAGACTGATTATTAGAAACATGCTTGCATCAGAATGTATAACTGGTTATGCAAAACTGTTGAAGAATTTACTTGTTCTTCCATCAGGTGTCTTGTTGCCAGGTCCTTCATCTCAGCTTCAACAGAACGTATGGGAATGGAACTTGTTCAGGAAGGAAATCATACAGGAAGCTGATGATTTTTTAGGCATGAATGGTAGGAATTCTTCCTTCAAAGGATCTAGCATTGTTTATTCTCTGGAGGAAGAGTTGACCAATCTCATTGATTCCACTGACATCTCTGTGAATGGAACTGAAATTGCAGTTCCAGATCTACCAACTGAATCAGATTGGGATGTTTTAAGGGAAATATATAGCTTAGAAGAATATGAGAGGGTAGAAATGGAGGAGGTATGCAATTTCTTTGCTATCACAGTACAGTGTAGGGTCTTTTGTGTAAATGCCATTTCTTTGTTATACTACGTACTATTTTGGCTGAAATGGAGAGTTATATCCTGCTCTGTAGCTTGACGAAAGGATGGATACAAATCCTGGTCTCTGGGATGATTTATATCGCAATGCTAGAAAATCTGAGAAACTTAAGTTTGAAGTAAATGAAAGAGATGAGGGAGAGCTTGAAAGGACTGGCCAGCTGGTATGCATTTATGAGATATATTATGGAGCTGGTGCCTGGCCTTTTTTGCATCATGGTTCTCTGTACCGTGGGTTAAGTCTTGTAAGTTTATTCTAGCTCCATATCTTATTTTTAAATTATGGTTCTTTGTTATTAACTATAGTTCTTATTCTTATTTGTTTTCTAGTTTTGATGGATCGATGTAGATATTATGATATACACAAAACCCATTGATTTCAAAAATTAAGAACATGATATCTTGGCAAAGGAAATATTTTGTGTATGTGTTTTCTATTAACTTAACATGTAACACTAAGATTCTTACTAATATCAGGTGCATGAAAGATAATTCATCCATGAATATAGGAAACAGTTTCAAACCATTTTCATGACTAGCAACAATAGACTAAACCTAACAATATGTTATTTATGTGAATGCAAAAAATCAAGGGCGCTATGAACATTTAATATGACAAAAGTGATGTTATTACAAAGTCTCACATACTCATGATTGCTTAAAAAATTACATACAAGTACTTTTTTCGTGAGTGTTCTTAAGGTAAAGGAGTGCAATTTCTTGATGTGATTAGCTAGGCTACTTTATTAGGAGGCAAACTTCTTTTCTTAGACATGTTACATTTGTATCTATCAGTCTACGAAAGCACTGAGATCAAGATCAGATGACGTGGATGCAGTTGCTCGGCTTTCCATCTTGAATGACAGTCACTATCGAAATATACTCTGTGAGATTGGAGGAATGTTTTCTGTTGCGAACAAGGTGGATAATATTCACAAGAGACCTTGGATTGGGTTTCAATCTTGGCGAGCTGCTGGTAGGAAGGTATCTTCTATGCTTGTGGAACTTTTTTGTTTATTTTTTGAAATTTGGTGGTATTTTTTTGGCTTAATTTTACCTGGGGCCATTGAACTTACAATAAATGTCAACAATCGTAGAACTACAATTTGTATCTTCAAAGCTACTTTAATTTGATTTGTTTCAACAAGGTAACAATTATTTTTGTGAAGATTTAGCTAAGTGCTTAATGTGTTCAATAAATAAGAGTTTGCTAGCCTATTCTTACTTGGAGGTACCAAATTAGGAAATTTTACCAGGTTATCATGTTAAAAGTTCAATTGAAATTCTATCAAAATCTTACTGTAGTGATATATTGAAACACACAAAGTCGGATGCTTTTGCTGATATAAATTAGTAAGTACACCATAGGTATAAGCCTTTCTTCTTCACTTTTTAGTTTTTTGCTGCAAATATGATGGCTATTTTGTTCTCTTTAGTTGCAATAACTTTTTCAGAGGGTAATCAAGATTGACATTCCTGATTGGTTAATTTAAGTTGAAATAAAATAGATTGTGTGAATTTCACATACAATCTTATACTTTGTTTTGGAAACAACCTGCCAAATTGGTGGAAGGTTTGTCCTTAATGAGATAGTAACATGTCGTTTATCATTTCTCTCTTGAACAAGGCAAGAGACAAGTGCATGCACTTGCTCTTAAAAAACCTTGTGCTAAATGTGGTGTCAGAATTTTCAAAATTGCACTTCACTGGGATTGTTTTCTCGAGCCAGGTTTCATTATCCAGTAATGCTGAAAAGGTTCTGGAAGAAATGATACAAAAAGGAAGTAGAGGAGATGTGATGTACTTCTGGACGTGCTTGGATGTGGATGTGGGAATTACAGGAAGCAACAATGAACTAACTTTTTGGTCCATGTGTGATATGTTAAATGGAGGACACTGCAGGTATATTGTATTAAATGTTAGTAGGATATTTACATTAGAGGTTCTTTTGCCACAACATAAAGATGAAATGTGCTCTAGATTAAGCTGCTTTTGGCTTCTGAATGCTCGCAGAACTGCTTTTGCAGCTGCCTTCCGCCAGATGTATGCCTTGCCACTTTCCCATCTTGAAGTTCTCCCTCCTATGCCCAAAGATGGAGGTCACTGGTCTGCCCTGCATAATTGGGCGATGCCAACCTCTTCTTTTCTAGAGTTCATTATGTTTGCTCGGTAAGTTACAAAGGATATTATGTTTCAACTTATTCAGTTTCTCAGTTTCGATGACAACACTGGTAGTAATTGTAAAAATAACTGAATTTATTTTTTTCTTTGAACTGTAGGATGTTTGTTGATTCTCTTGATGCCTCGCAAACCAATTCTAGCCAAGTAAACTCTTGTTTGTTGAGTTCTTCAGAGCTTGAGGTAAGGTGGTCGGATCTTGCAGTGCCTGCTTTAGATGTTCAGACAGTATTATTACAGTATATATATTCTTAATTCTCTTGTTTATCACTGGCCAGGGAAAACACTGTTATTGTCGAATACTGGAGCTCCTTGTGAATGTTTGGGCTTATCACAGTGCACAGAAAATGGTCTACATAGATCCAATAACTGGTTCTTTGGAAGAGCAGCACCCAATTGAAGAAAGAAAGGAAATCATATGGGCGAAATACTTCAATCATTCATTATTGAAGGGTATGGACGAAGATCTTGCAGAGGCTGCAGATGACGGTGACCATCCGAGGGAGAGATGGTTGTGGCCGTTAACTGGAGAAGTGCATTGGCAAGGGGTTTATGAAAGGGAAAGAGAAGAAAGATACAGGCAAAAGATGGATAAAAAGAGGAAATATAAAGAGAAATTTTATGAAAGGCTGAAATTGGGATACAAACAGAAGCCACTTGGGGGATAGGAAGGAAGCTTTAAATATAAATCTGAACTGCAAAATGGACCCATACAATTTTGGAATACTTGACATCTAACACGGCTACCGAGTATTTTTGCTCAACTGAAGAAATGGAGAAGAATCTCAAAGTCGAAAAGCTAATCTCATTCACATTTTTTGCTTATGGATTCAACACTGATTCAGCTGCAAGTGTGAGAAGAAGAAGAATAACCTTCCCTCATTTTGCAGCAAACTAGAATTCAAGGCCATTTGAACATAAATTTCAATCCATATGGAGTACTAGTCACCCCCATCATTCATTGAAATTCTCTCACCATTCAATCCAGGTACTTAAAACATGTATTCTTTCATTATTGTACATTCTTCCTTCAAATAGAGGCAATTTTGTTCAGAACAATAATATCTTTTCTGATTTTTTTTAATTCACTGCTCTTAAACAGTATACGGTAAATTGTTCTTGTTGCTATATAATTCTTTTTCTAGGGAGTTCAAACTCAGGTTTATGCTCGAGTTGTATATGCACTTGAGTTAAGCTATGTTTGAGAGCGTGTTTTATTTATAATTTAATGACTTTTTTCATAAAGAAGCCAATCTTCTGTTTTAGAAGCTAGCGAAGGTGATTGTTTACTTGTGGAAAGTTGTCCTGTTTGCCATTGAAATTTTTTTCAAAAAAAAATAAAAAACAAAAAAGTCTAAATCCCAAGTCAATTGAGATTGGTTATATGAATTCTTTTTTTTTTACTCAAGTCGATTTAGGCCTACCTCTTCTGATAAATATAAAATAGTAATATCATTTTGTACAACTTTTGTCCAAGTTAATTTAGGTCTACTCATGTCTTTCTTAGTTATTTCTACTTTAAATAGTTCAGTTTTCTTGACCGACGTATCACTAGGTTTACGTTTTATATAGCCAAACCATCTCAATCTATATTTTCTTATCTTATCCTTGATAGGCGCTACCTCTTACTTTTTTTTTTTCTAATGCATTCATTTTGTATTATATTCATTCTAGTGTGTTCACACATCCATCTTATCATTCTTATTTCTGCAATATGCATCTTACTCATGTGTTGTCCTTTGCAGCCTAATAATCGTTACTATACATCATCGCGAACTGTATTGCAGTGCGGTAGAATTTTTCTTTCAATTTGACTGACATTTTTTAATTACATAAAACCAATGTAGTACTCTTTCACTTTGTCCAACCAACTTTAATCCTATGACTTACATTTTTTTTTCACAACTTCCATCCTCTTAAATAATAAAGACAATGTATTTAAAATGAGTACTATAAGGTATTGTAACTTCGTCTAAAATAACTTTGCATCCTTCATTCGTGTTATTAAATTTGTAATGCATTTGTTTAGTCTTAGCTCTATTTAGTTTAAAACTCTTTGATTTCAAAGTATTTCTCCATAATTTTAATTTTTGACTTATTCTTGTTTGAGTCTCATCTATTAATACAATATCATCTGCAACATTATACATCAAGGGATATCATTCTGTATATGCTTTGTTAGCTCATCAATGACCAAGATAAAAAGATAAGGGTTCAAAACTGAATATTGATGTAACCTAATAGAAACAGAAAAATTATTAGTATTCCCTCCAAACAGTGCGGATATTAATAATAGTTCCATCATGCATATCCTTCAAAATTTTGATATATCTTATAGAGATCTTCCTACGTTCTACAATTCACCATAAGACTTCTCTAGAAATTTCATCATAAATTTTCTTCAAATCATTGAAAATCATACGTAAATTCTTCATCTTTTTATGCTTTTCCATCACATTTCTAATAAGAAATATAACTTTAATAGTAGATCGACCAGATATAAAACTAAATTAATTTGGAAAGATACTAGTGTCTAAATGTAAATGGCGTTTCATAAAAATTTTGAAAAAATTATAATTTTAAACTTATTAAACATTATAATTAATATTTACGAAACATTTTGTTTTAATTTTTTATATTAATTGAGGGCCTGTTTTCTATTTAGATAATGCAGGGTTTTTGTGCAGTTCTCCACAATTTCGGCATCATGGCTGTGTTTTAGAATCCCATCTCTTTCTTTTCTACAGTGTTCCATTCCTTATTAGCTTATTTACCCTTTTCGAGTATGCTATTTTTTTTCTTTTTTTTTTCCTTCTATATGTATATGTATACTGGTGGCACTACGTTTTTTTCCCTTTTTATTTATTTTATTTTTCTTTATTTCTTATTTACTTGGTAACTTGCATGTTGGAACTTTTTATTTTTTTTTCTTTTTAATATATTGGAATTTAAATAATAAATTACGTAATAGAGATTTTTTTAATAACTCCTTTTTCACCATAAAGTGTTATTGGAGACTATTATTTATTTTTTAATAGAAACCCTTATCATAAAAAATTATATTTTGACAATAATATTGATTTATATATGTTTATAATAATACTCCAATTTTTTTTGGTTATTTTCGTAAATTTCGGAATCTTTACTTATGTAACAATAATTATTTTGAACAAGTTTGCTAATTTTTATATTAAAAATAATGTTGTTAAATAAAAACATAAATTATTTTCTGGATTTTCTATTAAAAAATATAAATTAAAGTTTGTCAAGGAAAATGTCAAGGAAATTAAAAAAAAAAATAGAAAATGGTTTTCCCATCAACCAGTGTTTAAACATTTGCAGATAATCAAATGGTTAAATTCATCTCTAATTTACTGGTGTCTAATAGAAAAGAGGGTTAGGGAGAGTGCTGATGCAACTGAGTTGAAAGAGAATGAGAAAATATGCATATAACTCTTTGTTGTTTTCGTATAAATATAAATTGGTACTTAAATATATTTTTTTGAGCTTTAGTATGTACGGTTTTTACAAAATAAATTATTTAAATTCCTAGTTGAACAAAAAGTTGAATGGAGCTTCTTTTCCTGTTAAATAGTATTTATAAGAGATGTAAATAAGTCCTTAAGTGTTCTTGGCCTTTAAATTAATTTTAAATTCATAAAAATTTATATTCTTTACCTAGGCCATACCCAAAAATAATCTTTTTTTTGTTTCATTTTTTAGTAGATAAATAATTATTTTCTCTGCAGGGAGGCCTTTCTTATTTCCTCTTTTTCGTTTTATATTCTAACACTACACAAAATATCAAACAATCATAATAAATACATTATTAGTAATTTTAAAGCTTATTACTTTACATAAAAAAGATATAAAACCCAATGTCATAAATCTAAAGTTCTGGCAAGTTTTCAGAATACTTAAATCAATGACAAATAATTTCCAAGCTATTATTTTATATGATAAATATATCAAAATCAATGTCATACATCTCAAATTCAACATATTTTTAAAATATTCAAATCAATTAATAGTAATTTTCAACTTCATTGTTCTACATTGAAAATATAACGAAGGATTAATGAAAAAAAAAAACTCTTTTTCCCCTTTTGATATCCTTTGTCACTATCATTGCCTTAGAATTGTGCACGAGCAGGGTTGGAAGCTCAGACCAAAAATATTTCAATCCAAAAATAAAGTTTGAAGCCCAACCCTGGCTCAAATGACCTAGGCCACTCAAGCCAATAGGATGCACTATTTGGGTTCAGAACATTATATATATATATTTTAATTACTAACGTTATAATTTTTATTGGTATTCTTGATTTTTTTGTAATTTATTTTTAAATTAATAATGTTGTAGTTTTTAATGTATAAAAAGTTATACATAAAAATCAATCTAATTATTTATAAATATTAATATAACCAATTAATAATTAACTTTATTTTTTTAAATATCTTGGACCGTGTCGATCCAGCCTAAAAAACTAACAAAATTAATATAAAAATAAATTATATAAAACATTCAAGTGATTGAGCAAAGATCCAAAAAACTAAAAAAAAAATCTATTGAAATCACTGAAGAATAGATATCAATGTTAAAACGAACAAACATGAATTTTTAAACGAATGAATCCTACAAAACTACAAAAAAAAAAACAAAATTACAGAATCGAAAACAAATATCTTTTGTCAAGAGAGAAACTCTCTCACTCCTAGAAGACGAAATAGACTTTAATGTCCACTCTAAGTGTTGTTTCTTACTCATCAAAGAAACATAGGCAGAATAGCTATGAAAACCAAGTGGATTCCAATATATAGGAGAATTTTGCATTAGAAAATCAAAAACTCTTCTCACAGAGCTATCATTGTGAAACTCCATCTAGCAGTAATTTCTTCCCGTTTACAAAGAAGTAATGCGTGAAACTTTTTTCCTTGATTCAATCCCCAACTATAGCAAAAAGTCATTAGATGGAAAATCTTGGAACCAATGCTCAAGTCAACATGATTTCCACACACTTCATACTAGAAACATCAATCATAGGTAATTCAAGTCAATCATATTAATTCACAGTCAAAATTGCTAAGTATGAATGGGTTTTAGATACTGGAGAAATAGATCACATCATCTACAACCTTGATATTTTCACAACCTAAAAACACACCAACAAAATCATTGTTAGCCTACCCAATGGATAACAAATAACAGCAACACACATTGGAACAATAGAGTTTTTTCCCTTTTCTCACTTTAATAGATGTTTGAAGGAAAGTTTAAAATCAATTCTAATATCACTTATTCTCATACAAAAAGACTTACAAGAACCGATGTGATTATTAGAACTTATAAAGGGAAACTCTTTGATTAAAGAAGGCAACTGATAAGATATTTTTGGATGCCCGAACCATTTCGATCTGTTTATATAGAGTATTGGTGGTTTATAAATGGATTTGAGTGGGTACGAGTAGTATTTTTATTACTCATGATGGGTTTGGGTATAGATTTTTAGATATCATTATCCGAATCTGATTATATATTAATTATAGTTTATTAAAATTTAATTATATATTTATTATATTATATTTTAATTATAAAATTACGTGTTATGGAATTATTTTTTGATAAAATTGTGTTAATATTAATTTTTTTATTTAAAATTATTTAATTGAAAAATTATAATTAATATTTTTAATTTTATAATATTTTTATTTTTTATATTTAAAAGAGTAATTAAATGAGTTTAAGTAGTAAACGGATAGTATTAAACGAATTTGAGAAGGATACAGGTATAACTATAATCGGGTTTAAATGGGTTTAGATAGTTTAAAAACTAAACAGGTTTGGATAGGATAACTTTTGTGGATGCCCTACTCGTTGCCACCCCTATCTTTGATGGAATGGCATGTTTTATTGACTTGACCTAAGCAATTTAAAATAAAGCTTAGACTTTTATGGGTCGCAGTGCAAAGAACTTACTCTTAATTTACCGGCCTGCTGCTTTGAAACAAATTGTCTCCTCTTAGATAAAGCAATTAATGAAGTAGATTATTGACTTTAGGAGATAGAAGCTATTATCTTGAATATAAGAAAGGAGGTTATGAATTTCTTTTTCGTTCATTTTCTCATGTATCTAAGACTTGTAATAGACTTGCAGATTGGACTATTTCTGCAATTCAGAGATCTTCTTTGAGTCTAGATCGGTTAGTGAACCCCCCTTCCTCAACGGGAGGATTTACTAATAGGTGCGGATATTTGCATCGCCATAATTATTAAATACACCCCACTGGTTAAGTACACAACACAAATTTAATTTTTTTTTGTAAAATATATAAATACACTACTATAAAATTACCATTATATCCCTAATCAATTTTACATAAACCATAAAAAAATACTAAATACACATCTAGACATCTCCCTTCTTCTTCTTCCTTGTAAACTTCACAAACTAAAAAATTTTGCTCTAATTTGCTCTGTTGGTTTACTATTGTCACCGTCGAATCCACCCTCATTGAAGCCATTCGCTGCAACCGTCAAAATCATTATCTTCTATCACTAAAATTTCAAGGTTATTGGTTAGTTATTTATATTAATTTTTTAGATTTGTATGATTATTTGCTATATTTATTTAGATTTTTTTATTATTTATATTTTGATAAATACGTGTATATAAATTCGAATTTTAGATATGCATATGTAGAGAAAATTATTGGTTAGTTGTTGAATTGTAAGAAAATGGTGAAAATGGAGTTTGTAAAATTTGGCAAATCGGTGCTAAATATTTAAACTTAGTCGGCCACTAAAAGGATTTAATTGGCCATAAATGGTCTTAGTTCCATTTAGTGGCCAACTAAATCTATTTAGTTGGCCACAGTGGTCGACAAAATGGATATAATTATTTAGCTATAGCTGACTAAGACATTGGATAACAAATAATATATATTTTTTCAAATTCATAGTTGTGTGACTATATTGTTCTTTACACATTTCATTTGACATAAGAATATTCATTTTAGTTATTAACTAGCGTTGGACTTTGTTTAGATTTTTAGATATGACAGGTAATTCTTCACGGGCATACCCTACTATATCAGCACGACGACAACGAAGACAAAATGATCCATCAGACAATTTAAATGTTGATGACATGGCTCCTTTGATAGAGCATAATAATGATAACGAGTTACATGAACAAACATTGCATGATGGTTCTCCATCTGAGGGTGAAGATGATGTCACAACTTCTTTCTAGGTGGACCTAAAAATTCAATAGTTCTTTCTCGATATGCATCTCATATAGCTCATATAATATGGAATAATGAGGCAAATATTGGCTTTTAATTTATTAAAATTGTCATATATATTTATGAGTGCATCATACATCTTGCAAATTATAAAATGCATTACATTAATTCTTGTATGTTCATTGGAGGATCGTCCATCTTTGAAATGCATTAGCCATCATGAGCTATTACACAGTGGGACACACTGTTTAATAGACAATCAATGCAAAGATTCAATCAAAAGCTATTGGATTCTGGTTTAGCTCCCTTGATACACTCCACCTGTAGATTTGTTGATCGAATATTGGTGTTTGTATTTGTCGAGAGATGGCACCCAGAGAAAAACTCTTTCAATATGCCTTGGGGTGAGATGACCATCACATTGAATGATGTATATGCTATATTAGGTGTTCTAGTAACTAGGTTTCCTGTGTCTAAATCATATTCATATTACCTCATTTATGGTAAAATTATAAGTATAATCAACAATTACTATTTTGTCATCATTTTGTACACAGCGTAAATAAAATTATTCTTCAAATATATAAAATTATATCTCATAATATAAAATTAAAAAGGTATTTGATTGACTGAAACAGGCAACCGAATATAACATGGTCAACCACAGTAGCCAACTATCATGTATATGATCGATTATAGTAGCTAACAAGAAGTATGTTAGTCGGCCATAATGAATAACCAATATTCATTTGGTCGGCTACTATGACCAATAATATTTCACCTGGTCGGCCACAATGAATAAACAAATTATATATGATCAGCCAAAATAGCCAAGAATATTACATATGGTCTAAAATACGGTTAGTAGTCCAGAGCCGATCATGTGTGATCGACTATAGTAGTTAAAATATAAATAAAATCTCATTTTGCATACTTTAAACTCATCTTTTGTGTTTGAATTAATGTTGGAGCTTGTCATTATCTTCAAACATGTGAAAAGAATGATAAAAACACTAAATAAAGAGACTAAAGTGGTTTAAAGAATTTTAAGGTTAGGTTTGTTAATGAAAATGATTAGAAGAAGAATATTTGAAGAAATAAAGTGATGTATTAAAAGAAAGGGGTGTGTATTTAGTAATTAAATATGACATTTTGGTGATTATAAAAAAAAAATTGTCCTTCAATGTCTTTTTATATAAGGGCATTCTAGCATACTGTGAAAATGAATGATCCGACTTAACTTTCATTTCTGTAGATAAAATTTTTATATATATGTGACTAAACTAGAATAAATAAGAAAAAATATATGTAACTAACTTGCTAACAACTCAATCAACAAACTAACAAATAACCAAATATGTTCTATTTAGTGACCGACTAAATGGATTTAGTTGGCCACTTGGCCGACTAAATGGCCAACTAAATCCGTTTAATTGACTATAGCGGTTGATAAAATGGATTTAATTATCTAGCTATAGCTGACTAAGACATTGGACAACAAATTATATATATATATATATATTCAAATTCATAGTTGTGTGACTATATTGCTCTATACACATTTCATTTGACTTAATTGAATATTCATTTTAGTTATCAACTAACATTGAACTTTGTTCAGATTTTTAGATATGACAGGTAATTCTTTACGGGTATGCCCTACTACATCATCAAGACGACGACAAAGGCAAAATGATTCATCAGACAATTTAAATGTTGATGACATGGCTCCTTTGATAGAGCATAATGATGACAGTGAGTTACAAGAACAAACATTGCATGATGGTTCTGCGTCTAAGGGTGAGGATGATGTCACAATTCATTTCTAGGTGGACCTGAAAATTCAATAGTTCTTTCTCGATATGCATCTCATATAGCTCATATATTATGGAACAATGAGGTAAATATTGGCTTTTAATTTATTAAAATTGTCATATATATTTATGAGTGCATCATACTTCTTACAAATTACGAAATACATTACATTAATTCCTTGATGTTCATTGTAGGATCGTCCACTTTTGAAATGCATTAACCATCATGAGCTATTATGACAGTGGAACACACTATTTAATAGACAATCAATGCAAAGATTCAACCAAAAGCTATTGGATTATGGTTTAGCTCCCTTAATCCACTCCACCTATTGATTTGTTGATCGAGTATTGGTGTTTGCATTTGTCGAGAGATGGCACCCAAAGACAAACTCTTTCCATATGCCTTGGGGTGAGATGACCATCACATTGGATGATGTATCTGCTATATTAGGAGTTCTAGTAACCAAATTTTTTGTGTTTAAATCATATTCATATTACTGCATTTCTGGTAAAATTGTAAGTATAATCAATAGCTACTATTTTATCATCATTCTATACACAACATAAAAAAATTATTCTTCAAATATACAAAATTATATCCCACAATATAAAATTAAAAAGGTATTTGATTGACTGAAACATGCAACCAAATATAATATGGTCTGCACAATAGCCAATTTCTATGCATATGATCAATTATTGTAGCTAACAAGAAGTATGTTAGTCGGCCATAATGACCAACCAATATTCATTTGGTCAGCTACTATGACCAATCATATTACACTTGGTCAGCCACAATGGAGAAACAAATTACATATGATCCTCCAAAATATCCAAGAATATTACAAATGGTCTAAAATATAGTTAGCAGTCCAGAGCTGACCACGTATCATCAATTACAACAACTAAAATGTAAATAAAACCTCATTTTGCATACCTTAAACTCATCTTTTATGTTTGAATTATTGTTAGAGCTTGTCATTATCTTCAAACATGTGACAAGAATGATAAAAACACTGATAAAGAGACTAAAGTGGTTTTAAGAATTTTAATGTTAGGTTTGTTGATGAATATGATTAGAAGAAGAAAATTTAAAGAAATAAAGTGATTTAAGAAACGGGTGTGTATTTAGTAATTAAATATGATATTTTAGTGATTATGAAAAAATAAATTGTCCTTCAATGTCTTTTTATATAAGGGCATTGTAGCAAATAATGAAAATGAATGATCTGACTTAACTTTCATTTCTATAGATAAAATGTTTATGTATATATGACTAAACTAGAACAAATAACCAAAAATATATGAAATAAACTTACAAACAAACTCAATCAGCAAACTAACAAATAACCAAATTTGTTCTATTTAGTCGGCCACTAAAAGGATTTAGTTGGCCACTATGGCTGACTAAATGGATTTAGTTGGCCATAATGACCAACTTAATGGCCTTAGTTCCATTTAGTTGGCCATAGTGGCCAACTAAATTCATTTAGTTGGCAATAATAGTCAACGAAATGGATTTAATTATCTAGCTACACCTGGCTAAGACATTGGTCAACAAATAATATACATATATATATATTCAAATTCATAGTTGTGTGACTATATTGCTCTATACACATTTCATTTGACTTAATTGAATATTCATTTTAGTTATCAACTAACATTGAACTTTGTTCAGATTTTTAGATATGGCAGGTAATTCTTCACGGGTATACCCTACTACATCATCACGACGACGATAAAGGCAAAAAGATTCATCAGACAATTTAAATGTTAATGACATGGCTCCTTTGATAGAGCATAATGATGATAGTGAGTTACAAGAACAAATATTGCATGATGGTTCTACGTCTGAGGGTGAGGATGATGTCACAATTCCTTTCTAGGTGGACCTGAAAATTCAATAGTTCTTTCTCGATATGCATCTCATATAGCTCATATACTATGGAACAATCAGGTAAATATTGGCTTTTAATTTATTAAAATTGTCATATATATTTATGAGTGCATCATACATCTTGCAAATTATGAAACAAATTACATTAATTCTTTTATGTTCATTATAGGATCATCCTCTTTTGAAATGCATTAACCATCAAGAGCTATTATGACAGTGGGACACACTGTTTAATAGACAATCAATGCAAAAATTCAATCAAAAGCTATTGGATTCTGGTTTAGCTCCCTTGACCTATAGATTTGTTGATCGAGTATTGGTGTCTGCATTTGTAGAGAGATGGCACCCTAAAGACAAACTCTTTCCATATGCCTTGGGGTGAGATGACCATCACATTGGATGATGTAACTGTTATATTAGGAGTTATAGTATCTAGGTTTCTTGTGTTTTAATCATATTCATATTACCTCATTTGTGGTAAAATTGTAAGTATAATCAACAGCTAATATTTTATCATTATTTTGTTCACAACGTAAATAAAATTATTGTTTAAATATATAGAATTATATCCCATAATATAAAATTAAATAAGTATTTGATTGACTGAAATAGGCAACCAAATATAATATGGTCAACACAGTAGCCAATTTCCATTCATATGATAAATTATTATAGCTAACAAGAAGTATGTTAGTCGCCCATAATGACCAACCAATATTCATTTGGTCAGCTACTATGACCAATCATATTTCACTTGGTCAGCCACAATGGATAAACAAATTACATATGATCGGTCAAAACAACCAAGAATATTACAAATGGTCTAAAATATAGTTAGCAGTTCAGAGTCTACCACGTGCCATCAACTACAACAGTTAAAATGTAAATAAAACCTCATTTTGCATACCTTAAACAAATCTTTTGTGTTTGAATTATTGCTGGAGCTTGTCATTATCTTCAAAAATGTGAAAAGAATGATAAAAACACTAATAAAGAGACTAAAGTGGTTTTAAGAATTTTAATGTTAGGTTTATTGATGAAAATAATTAGAAGAAGAATATTTAAAGAAATAAAGTGATTTGTTAAAAGAAACGGGTGTGTATTTAGTAATTAAATATGGCATTTTGGTAATTATGAAAAAATTATCCTTCAATGTCTTTTTATATAAGGGCATTGTAGCAGATAGTGAAAATGAATTATCTGACATAACTTTCATTTTTGTAGATAAAATGTTTATGTATATATGACTAAAATAGAACAAATAACCAAAAATATATGAAATAAACTTGCTAACAAATGCAATCAACAAACTAACAAATAACCAAATATGTTCTATTTTGTCGGCCACTAAAATGATTTAGTTGGCCACTATGGCTGACCAAATATGTTCTATTTAGTTGGCCACTAAAAGGACTAAACTAGAACAATGGCCAACTAAATGGTCTTAGTTCCATTTAGTTGGCCATAGTTGCCAACTAAATCCATTTAGTTGGCCATAACAGTCGACAAAATAGATTTAATTATCTAGCTACAGTTGACTAAGACATTGGTTAATAAATTATATATATATATATATTCAAATTCATAGTTGTGTGACTATATTGTTCTATACGCTTTCCATTTTATTTAATTGAATATTTATTTTAGTTATCAACTAACATTGGACTTTGTTCAGATTTTTAGATATGGCAGGTAATTCTTCACGGGTATGACCTACTACATCATCACGACGATGAAGAAGGCATAATGATCCATCAGACAATTTAAATGTTGATGGCATGGCTCCTTTGATAGAGCATAAAGATGGCAGCAAGTTACATGGAAAACTTTCCATGATGGTTCTGCGTCTGAGGGTGAAGATGATGTCACAACTCTTTTCTAGGTGGACTTGAAAATTCAATAGTTCTTTCTCGATATGCATCTCATATAGCTTTATAATATGAAACAATGAGGCAAATATTGGCTTTTAATTTATTAAAATTATCATATATATTTATGAGTGCATCATACATATTGCAAATTATTAAACACATTACACTAATTCTTTTATGTTGATTGTAGGATCGTCCACTTTTGAAATGGATTAACCATTATGAGCTATTATGATAGTGGGACAAACTGTTTAATAGACAATCAATGCAAAGATTTAATCAAAAGCTATTAGATTTTGGTTTAATTGCCTTCGTCCACTCCACCTATAGATTTGTTGATCGAGTATTGGTGTTTGCATTTGTCGAGAGATGGAACCCTGGAGATAAAATCTTTCCATATGCCTTCGGGTGAGAAGACCATCACATTGGATGATATATCTGCTATATTAGGAGTTTCAGTAACTTGGTTTCTTGTGTTTAAATCATATTCATATTATCTCATTTTGCGATAAAATTGTAAGTATAATCAACATCTACTATTTTATTATCATTTTGTACACAACGCAAACCTCATTTTGTATACCTTAAACTCATTTTTTGTATTTGAATTATTGCTGGAGCTTGTCATTATCTTCAAACATGTGAAAAGAATGATAAAAACACTAATAAAGAGACTAAAGTGGTTTTAAGAATTTTTAAAGTTAGGTTTGTTGATGAAATTGATTAAAAGATGAATATTTGAAGAAATAAAGTGATGTGTTAAAAGAAAGGGGTGTGTATTTAGTAATTGAATATGGAATTTTGGTGATTACGAAGGAAAAAATTGTTTTTTAATGTCTTTTTATGTAATGGCATTGTAGCAGATCATGAAAATGAATGATTTGACTTAATTTTCATTTCTGTAGATAAAATGTTTATATATATATATATATGGTTAAACTAGAATAAATAAGCAAAAATATATGTAACTAACTTGCTAACAAACTTAATCAGCAAACTAAAAAATCTATTACATAAACTAACCCAACCTCTTCACTCCCCCCCCCCCCCCCCCCCCCTTTTCCCTTCAAACTGAGGAGTATGAATATTCAATACTCCCAGCTTGGATATTAACTGCTGAAACAAAGAAACAGAAAGAGGCTTGGTAAAATTGTTAGCCAACTGATTGGAGTTGGAAACAAGAAGAAGGAGTTGGAAACAAGAAGAAGCTTCAACAATCCAGACTTCACCTTCTCTCTTATCAAGTGACAATCCGACACAATATGCTTGGTCTTTTCATGAAAAATAAAATTGTGTGCCAAATTAATTGCTGACATATTGTCACAAAACACCAAAGCAGGACTAGAAGGCAAAGCACACATATCAGTTAATAAATATAGAAGCCATTGAACCTCACATGTAGTAAATGCAAGTGCTCAATATTCTGTTTCAGTGGAGGATCTTGAAATGGTTGTTTGCTTCTCGTACTTCCATGAAACAAGGGAACCACCAAGAAAAATACACATCCCAATTACATACCTTCTTATTAATGGATAAGTAGCCCAATCTACATCAGGAAATGCCTGCAACTAAAGTCTAGAAGAAACAAGAAAGAAGAGTCCCTGGGCAGGAGTACCCTTGATATATCTGATAACTCTATGAGCCTATTGCAAATGAAGAGCAGTTGGCTTTTCTAGGAACTGACTAAGATACTGAACAATATAACATAGGTCAAGCCTAGTATTAGTTAGGTGTAACAAGCTACCAATCAACTTTCTGTAGGCTAGAACATCTTCAAGGATAGTAGAAACAACTTGAGAATTATACGTAAGTGGAACCATTGGAGTAGAAATAGGCTTTGAGTTAAGAAACCTTGCATCATTGATCAATTCTAAAGCATACTTCCTCTGATAGATATGAATCCCCTTAGAAGTCCTTGCAATTTCAAACCCTAAGAAAAATCTTAAAGTACCAAGATCTTTGATTTGAAATTATTGATGAAGAAACTTTTTAATAGTAACAATTTCATCCATATTTGCTCTTCCTAAAGCTACAGCACCAATACAAATAAGTAATTCAATAAAGCTTGAACAACTAGTTTTAGTAAGCAATGAAAAATATGATAAAGATTGAACAAATCTAATTGACAATAAGGCAGATGTCAACTTGGCATTTCATTGTTTGCTAGCCTGCTTTAAACCATATAGGGACTTCTTTAATTTGCACACTTTAGAAGAACTAGTTACAGAATAGCCATGAGGGAGTTTTATGTAAACATTCTCAACTAAATCACCATCTAAAAAAGCATTATTGACATCTAGTTGCTCTAAGTACCAGCCCTTAACACCAGCCACTGCTAAGAGACACCTAACAGTGGTCATTTTAGCTATGGGGGAAAAAGTTTCTAAGTAATCTATACCCTCATGCTGTGTAAATCCTTTAGCTACTAATCTAGCCTTGTACCTTTCTATACTACCATCTGCTTTGTATTTTATTTTGTAAACCCACCTACAACCAATTAGTTATACCCCGGTAGGAAGATCCACAACAAACCATGTATTATTATCCTCTAGGGCTTTTATTTCAAGGGCCATAGCATGCTGCCAATTCTCATATGTACCAACTTATATGTTTTAGATTCAGAAAGAGAAGAGATAGAAAGAGCAAATGGCATGTATGGAGAAGAAATGTTTGTATAAGAAAGAAAATGTTGAATAAGATAAAGAGTATGATCAATGTCAGTAGGAATAGAATTAGATGTAGGAAATGTATGAAAAAGATTACAATGATAATCTCGAAGGTAAGAAGGGGATCTTTTTTGTCTATATGAAATTCTAGGTTGATGCTAAAAATTAGAAGTAGAATGATGAATAAATTGAGAAGAATTAGAATCAGTATGAGAGGAAGTAGCAAAAGGAAAATCAATAGTTTGAGAAAAAGTAGAAATATGCTGAAGAGGAAATACTGTTTAAAAAAAAATAACATGCCGACAAAAATCTCATTAGTATGAAGATTTAACAACTTAAAGCCTTTGGTTCCAAATTTAAAACAAAGAACAATGCATTTGGAAGCACTAAGATCTAACTTTATCCTATGTTGTGACAAAGCAAAGGAAAAACATAAACAACCAAAAACTTTAAGTGAATTAAAATCTAGTTGTTGACCATTTAGGACTTGAAATGAACTAAGATTGTTCAATAAAGGAATTGGAATTTTGTTTGTAAGAAAGACAACATGTGTTAGGGCTTCTGACCAATACGAAGACGACAAGTGACTTTGAAAAAGCAAAGACCTAGTGACATTAAGCAAATATTGATGCTTCCTCTCAATAATACCATTTTGTTGAGGGGTAGCAACACAGGAAGTTTGATGAATAATACCCTTAGAGCCATAGAAATCATGCCAGATGAATTTTGAACCATTATCACTATGCATGACTTTGACTTTGACATTGAATTGAGTAAGTATCATATTGTAGAATTGGAAATGGCAATTCTAGCTTCAAACTTAGATTTTAAAAGAGAAACCTAGGTATACCTGGTACAATCATCCACAATGGTAAGGAAGTATTTGAAACCAAAAATAGAAGGTATAGTAGGTACCCAAATATCAAGGTGCACTAAATAAAACATTTTATTTGTATTAGAACTTACAGGAAAAGAAAGTCTTTTTTGCTTAGCTAAATGGTAAATTTCACAAACACTCAGAATGAACTAAGTTAGGATATGATTGTTGAAGAATTTTTATTCTAGTATGTGATGGATGACCTAACTATAATGCCATATATCAATGTTATTGGAACTAATTACAGAATAAGCAGTAGATGCATGCACAAAATGAACACTTTGATGAGGTGAGAAAGAAGTATTGATAGACTAACAATGAGGATGAAAATGGTATAAGTTGTTCTTAAGATCAGTTGTACCAATTGTCCTCTAGGCTGAATCCTAAATGAGATATTGGTTATCAACAAACAAAAGAAAAATATAGTTAGTACTTAGAAGTTTACTAATAGAGATAAGATTATATGAAAAGGTAGGAACAATCAACACATTCACAAGCAACAGGTTTGGAGAAAGAATCAAAGAACCAATATGAGTAATTGTAATAACCCAAATTTTAAATTATTTTAAAATTAAAAAATATAAAAAAAATTAAAATTAAAATATGTATATATATGTATTTATAAGAGAAAGAAAAAGAAGAAACGGAAAAAGAAAAAGAAGAAAAGAGGAAGAAAGAGAAAGTGAGAGGGAAAGAGGGGTGGATTGGTTTTCTTCAGATCTACTGCCGTCCGGTGAACATTTTTCGACACCTCCCACACTATTAGAAAGCCCATCGTCTGATAAAGTTGGCACCTCCCGAGAGCTTTAGACAAAGATTTTGACCGATTCAGACATTCTTTCCCTGCAAGGTTGATATTTTTGGAATCTTCTCTTCATAAGTTTCATTTGGATATATCATTTGTAAATTTTAGACCACTTTTGAGTTTGGCCGAAATTCGACTACCGTTTTCTGCACGATTGTGATACTATTTCGGTTACCATTTTCTGGTGGCGACGACACTATTTGGGTGACAGAGTTATTATTTTTGACGATTATAAAAAAATAGTATTTAATTGGTAAAAATTTATAATTAGATAATAAAATAAATTATGAGTTATGATAGTAATTTAGATATAATTAAAGGAATAAATAAAATAATAATAATAAATATGTATAATTAATGATTGATAGTAAATATATTGAAATTTGGATATTTTCAAGGTTTTAATTTAAAACTAATTAAATGCAAAGATTTATAATTTAAATATTATAATTTTAAATAAGTTAATTATTAAATATTAAATAAGTAAATAGAGTACTAAATAATTAAATTAAATGGTTAAAGTATTATGTTTAAAAAATTTTAAACTAATTACTTGATTAAAATTAGTATTTTTATAATTAAATTAACCAAGTTATTTTTATAAAATAAGGTAAATAAATTATATGGTAATTAATTATAATTGAGGGACGGTTATAAATAATTTTCTAAGAATTATTTAAAATTGAATAAGCATATATCTTAGAATTTTAAGTAAATATTTTATTAATAAATTAAATAAATAAGATTAACATTGATATAAAAAAAACTATTATTATTGTATTTATGAGATGTACGTTGGGCTTATATTTGAGTTATTAAGAATTATAACGATGACCCAGATAGGGTAATTAGGTTGACATTGATTGCTGTGGATTTTTTTTTTAAGTGTGTTCTCATTTTGTTTCATAGTTATAGAGAAGACTCTACCGAAATTTTGACAGAATCTCTAGAGTCGTATTTGTTGGGAAATGAATATTATCACTCTATTTCTCTTAAACCAGATTAGTAGGAAAGTGAAACATAAATGTGGAATAGTAACACGCAATTTGATAACGGAGTTCAGCCAATTATGCCTATGTCTTCGGAGCTGCTGCAAACTTCTATTAAGGAGAAAAATTCACCGTGTTTACAAACACTCACACCTCACACCCAATTATCCCTAAGAATTTTAACAGAAATTCTTTTAAAGAAATTCCCTAATAGACGTGATCAAGAGCACAAAAATTACTTGACTTAATTTTTGCTTGACCCGCTCTGATCTTCCTCTCTATTAATTTTCTTTCTATTCTCTCTAATTTTCTCTCATACATAACAATGGCCAAAGGGCCATTTATATAGAAAAATTGTAACATGTGAACATAATGGTTGGTGAGATTTGTTAAAGGTCAGGTATCTCTTTTACCTAAGTTAGGCATCTCCATTTTTTACCACTATCACTTAAGTTAGGCACCTCCATTTTTTACCACCATCACTTAAGTTAGGCACCTCCATTTTTTACCACCATTACTTAAGTTAGGCACCTTTATTTTTGACATTTTATTAACAATCTCCCACTTGAAGACTGATTTCAATCTGTCTTCACACTTCGATCTATGCAACAGCTCTTCTACGATCTACTTCTACTGCAACAGCTTCAGTTTGTCAGTCGACACCGTCTTCGTTAACATGTCTGCTGGATTTTGAGTTCCACTGATCTTCTCAAGTTTCAAAATCCCATTTTTCAGAAGTGACTAGATAAAGTAATATCGCAACTGTATGTGCTTCGTTCTGGCATGAAAAGAAGGATTCTTCGCTAGATGTATGGCACTTTGACTGTTGCAATGCAAAATATTATTTTCTTCTTTCTTGCCTAGTTCTTCCAAGAAACTTTGGAGCCAGATCATCTCCTTGCTGGCTTCCGTGACAGCGACATATTATGCTTCAGTTGTGGAGAGAGCAACTATCTTCTGTAGTTGAGAGACCCAGCTCACTGTGGTATCTCCTAGAGTATAGACATACCCTGTAGTGCTCTTTCTGACGTCAACATTTCTGGCTAAGTCAGCATCCACATAGCCTGCTAATGTCGTATCTCCACCTTGAAAACAAAGTGCCTTATCTGTGGTACCCCGAAGATATATGAGGATCTACTTGACTGCTTCCCAGTGTACCTTGCCTGGATTATTCATGTACCTGCTAACAGCTCCCACTGCTTGAGCAATATCTGGCCTGGTACAAACCATGGCATATATCAAACTCCCAATTACCGAGGCATATGGCACCTTTGCCATATGTGCACGTTCCTCCTCCGTCTTCGGAGACTGTTCTTTGGAGAGTCTGAAATGAACACCAAAAGGTGTGCTCACTGGTTTAGCATCTTGCATGTTGAATCTGGCTAGCACTTTGGTGATGTACTCAGCCTGTGATAACATCAAAGTCCTGAAATTCGTGTCTCTCTTGATCCTCATTCCAAGAATCTGCTTTGCAGCACCCAGATCTTTCATTGCAAACTGCTTTGATAATTTCTGCTTTAAATTTTTAATCTCTTGCATGTCTGAACCTGCAACGAGCATGTCATCAACGTATAACAATAAAATAATAAAGCTACTGTCAAACTTCTTAATGTAGCAATAATGATCTGGTTGGCATCTTGTGAAACTGTTGCTGCCCATAAAGCTGTCAAACTTCTTGTACCACTGTCTAGGAGCTTGTTTCAAACCATACAAACTCTTCTTCAACCTGCACACTAGGTTTTTCTTGCCTGCCTTAATGAAGCCTTCTGGCTGCTTCATATAGATCTCTTTCTCCAAATCTCCATGAAGGAATGTTGTCTTTACATCTAACTGTTCAAGATGTAAATTCTCTGCAGCTACTATTTTCAACACCAGTCTGATTGTCGTAAGCTTTACGACTGGAGAAAAAATTTCAGTATAGTCAAAACCTTCCTTTTGCTAAAAACCTTTTACAACCAATCTTGCTTTATAGCGTCTACTCTCATCATGCTCTTCTTTTATCCTGTAAATCCACTTGTTGTGGAGTGTTTTCTTTCCTTGTGGTAGTTCAGCTAATTCCCATGTCTGATTTGACATGAGTGAGTCCATCTCATCTTTCATGGTAGACTACCACTTGACTGAATCTTCCACTTGTATTGCTTCATCGTAGCACTCTAGTTCACCATTGTCTGTCAGCAACAAGTAATGCAAAGAAGGCGAGTAACGTTGGGTTTGTCTAGGAATTCTGGAGGAGCATCTCAATTCCGATATGCTTGGCTCCTCTGCTTCAGGACTATTCTGAACATCATTTTCAAAAATCTCCTCGAACTCAGCAAATTCCTTATTTTCAGCATCTATCTTAGAGCTGCTTGATTCTGCTGTTAGCCTATCTTTGTACATCACATTCTCGTTGAATATGACATCTCGGCTTTTTACGATCATCCGATTTTTATAATCCTAAAACCGGTAACCGAACTCATCACCACCATATCCAACAAAGACACATTTTTTATACTTGGCATCAAGTTTACTTCTTCCAGCAGAATCTATATGTATGTAAGAGATACAACCAAACACTCTCAAGTGTGAAAGGTTTACCTTTTTTTTGCTCCATTCTTCCTCTGGTATTTCACCATCCAGAGGTACTGAAGGCCCACGGTTGATCAGGTAGGCTGCGGTGTTGACAGATTCAGCCCATAAATTCTTGGGCAAGTCAGCGTGTATCCTCATGCTTCTGGCACGTTCATTCAGAGTTCTGTTCATGCGCTCAGCTACGCTGTTTTACTACGGTGTCATAGGAACTATTTTTTCCATCTTGATTCCGCTGCTTGCGCAAAATTCTCTGAACCTTCTATCTCTATACTCCCCTCCATTGTCAAACCTCAATCGCTTGACTTTCAAGCCAGTTTCATTTTCCACCATGGCCTTCCATTTTCTGAATGTATCAAAGACTTCTGATTTCTTCTTCAGAAAATATACCTTTCTCGTTGAATCATCAATGAAGGTAACGTAATACAATGAGCCTGCAAGAGATGGAACTAGAGATGGTCCCTATACATCAGTATGTACCAACTCGAGCTTTTCTACCTGGGGTGTCTTGCCAGTTTTCGTGAAACCGACCTTCTTTTGTTTCCCAAAGATGTAGTCTTCACATAGACCGACATCTACACTTTTAAGTTCTGGCAACTTTCCCTTTGATAGAAGTGCCTTCATCCCTTTCTCGCTCATATGGCCAAGCCTCTGGTGCCATAGATTTGAATCAGCATCCGCTACTGCGATGATGTTCTCTATGTTTAAGGTTACATAGAGAGTACCGGTCTTCTTACCAGGAGCAATGACAAGTGCTCTTTTGGTAATTTTTCATTCACAATCTGTGAAGGTCGTACAATAACCTTCTTATCAAGTTGTGTAATATCCCAAAGTATACCCTAAAAGTTTTGAAATATTTATTGTTGTATTTGGATTAAGTGTATATGTTAAGTGAGAAGAGAAAAGAAGTAAAGAGAGAGAGTGTATATGTTGTATATATAGAAATATATACAGCATATACAAGTTAAGGTGATGAAAGTCAAAAGAAGATATTTATTGATTTTAAATTAGTGAAATTAATTAAAAGGAAAATAAATGAGTGGAAGAGAAAATATGAGAATATTTTAATGATTTATTGCTTGGTGGAGGTTTAAGTGGAGAATTAAAGTTTGACTTGTCTCTTTTCTTCTTTATTTTCTTCTTCTTTTCCTTCTTGGCCGTTTATCACAAAGCTAAAGAGAGAAAGAGAGTTTTGTTTTCCTAAGATCAAAATTGAAGGAGAATTCAAGTGATCAAGTTGGAGATTTGAGAAGTTTCATTAACTTTGGTAAGTTTCTTCTTGATTCTTTTGTTTTATTTTAAGTTATAATTGAGTTTGATAATTGATTGTGGATAGTATGAATATGTTTGATTGGGGTGTGTTAGAGAGTGTTGGGTATAATTGATTTTGATTTTGGGATTGAATTGAAGAAAAGGAATTAGGTTGGTGTTGAAAGAGTAAGAGTTGTGACTTGGTAATTGATGTCAATATTGAGTTTGATCAATTATTTTTGGTAGATTTTTAATGTGTTTGTGTTTAATGGAGTGGAAAGCATAGAATACATGAGTTTGGTCCGAAACAGAAGCATTTTGGATGCCACGCCCGTAGCCCTTGGATGCCACGACCATGGGGGTGTTAAGCAATTGGACAGATTCGTTTTCTAACCCACGCCCGTGGGGGTTTGTGAGACCACAACCTTGGGGTTGTGAGGCCACGACCGTGAGGGTGTGAGGCCACGGTCGTGGGCCCTAGTTAGTGGTTTTGGTTTGTAATTTGTGATCTATGGGTCTAGTATGAAACTAATAGGTGAATAATTGTATTGGAATTCATGTGAATTTGTAAATAAGTGTATATTATTCTTTTTGCATTAGGTTGTGAAGAGGTTGAATTGCCCTAACCTAAGTGTTGAGGATTCTTGGAAGAGGAAGTGTATAGATTGGTGTAAGTTGTTCTTGAGGTAAGTACAAATCCTGCATTATTGCATACATTTACATGACATTGGGACTTAACACATGTGGTTGTAAATGTGTTAAGTAATCTATTACATTGTTGATAAATTTGATTAATGCTATGATTTGCATAATGTGAAAGATATGATGATCATTCAAAATGTATGTTCAATGCATTTGGTTATGAATACTTTAATGATGAATTGCTTTAATGTGAATTGAGATATGATGAAATGTGAAGCCATTGTTGTTGGCTATGATAGTGCAAATGAAATAATTAGGGCATGGTTGCCTATTTGATTATGGAATATGAAATGAGAAATGAAATGAGAAAGAGATTGATAAAGAGATAAATGAAATAATTGTGTGCTTAATATGCTATTCAATGTTCAGAGTTCTGGGTTTGGCGGCATGCCTATGAATCGCTGGATAGGTGAAAAGACCGGGTCGTAAGCCGAATCCAGCTGAAAAATGTGAAATATGATGTTTTTGGGGTGAAAAGACTGGGTCGTAAGCCTCAAAAACAGTAACAGTCTAGCCGGGTTGAGGACCAAGATACTGGGGCCTAGGGCCTAGCCGGGTTGAGGTCCAAGAGACTGGGTCTGTTACACTATCCATGGATAGAAATATATATGTATCGCCTACGGGCTTGATGATTATGATTATGGACCAAAGCAGTAACTCTGAATTTTGAATAACATATTAGTGTCTTTTGGGCCCATGCTTGTCTTTGTTTAAATGTGATTCATGAATGGTGAAACAAATGAATAATGAGATTCAATGTAAGACTTTGAAATGTGACATTCTTATGTATTGTTTATAATGTTTAAACATATGATATTGGCATTGCATTGAAACATATTATCATTGGGGTTTGTACCACTAAGCCGTTGGCTCAGCGCGATTGTGGTTCATCGTGCAGGTGACAGGATAGAACCAGAGAGCTCAGTTAGACCGAGTTGAGTTTAGATTCGAAAGCGTTGATAGAGGGCTTAAAGATCAAAGACAAACTGCCGAACATGTATAAATTTTATGTTTTGTAAAACATGAATTTTGATATATATATGTATTTGTAAATACCATTATATTTTCCGCTGCGTACCACATAAATGTTTTATCTATTGTACTTTATAATATGATTTGAATGTTTTCAAGTTTTCTCATATTATTGTTAAAAGGAATGAGTGGTTTGTTTAGTAAACCGTAGCATTCCTATATTCAGTATACGTATATTATATATATGGTGGTATGTAGTGTGCGTATACGGGGTATAGGGGTGTTACAAGTTGTCCCACAGAGATCAAATTCCTTTTGAGACCAGGAATATGTCTCACTCCTTGCAGCTTCCAGGCAGTCCCATTTGGCAACTTTAATTTGACATCTCCTTTTCCTATAATCTTCAAGGTTTCATCATCGGCTAGATGAACCTTTCCGAAATCACTACTGACATAGTTCTCCATGATTTCTCGGAATGGAGTGGAGTGAAAAGATGCCCCTGAATCCAAGATCCATGATTCAATCGAACTGTTAATGCTCAAAATCATAGCATCGCCTGCATCCTTGGTCACGTTTACAGATTCCTGTGCGCCGGTATCTTTCTTCGGAGCTCGGTAATCCTTCTTAAAGTGACCCTTCTTGCCATAATTATAACACTTGAAATCTTTCTTCCCTGATCTAGATTTGCCCCTTCTAGATCTTGATCTACCGGAGTCTGAGTTTCTGTCTAAAGTTATCCCTCTAAACTCTGTGTGTAGAGCTGAAGAGGTTGATGCTTCTCCTGATTCTCTTCGCCGAATTTCTTCACTCAATACCAGATCTCGTGCATCATCAAATTTTAATTTGGTATTTCCCGATGAACTGTTGACCGCTGTAACAGTAGCACTCCAACTGTCTGGTAGAGATGATAAGAGAATTAAAGCCCGAACTTCATCATCGAATTCAATTTCTACTGAACTCAAATGGGTTGTGACCACCGATGCCCCTTCTGCCATTCATAAATTAAATAACCACCTCATCAAGTGAACTTTATTTGTGGCCGATGACTTTTCATACATGCTAGAGAGAGCTGCCATAAGACCTGCCGTGGTCTTTTCCTTGGCTATGTTGAAAGCAACATTATGGGATAATGTTAATCTAATAACTCCAAGGGCTTGTCTGTCGAGAAGGTTCCAATCTTCTTCTTTCATGCCTTCTGGTTTCGTTTGTGAAAGAGGCTGATACAGCTTTTTCTGATACAAATAATCTTCAATTTGCATCTTCCAAAAGCCAAAGTCCGCACTATCGAACTTTTCAATTCTCACTTTTCCTTCGTCTGCGGCCATCGCTCCCACTCGAATCTGGATTCCCAAAAAAAATTCGATAGTAAATAGTACCCCCGTACAGATGAATAGTACTTTTGCCTGATTCCAAACTTTGGCTCTAATACTAGTTGTTGGGAAATGAATATTATCACTCTATTTCCCTTAAACCAGATTAGTAGAAAAGTGAAAAATAAATGCGGAATAGTAACACGCAATTTGATAACGGAGTTCGGCCAATTATGCCTATGTCTTCAGAGCTGCTGCTGACTTCTATTAAGGAGAAAAATACACCTGTTTACAAACACTCACACCTCACACCCAATTATCCCCAAGAATTTTAACAGAAATTCTTTTAAAGAAATTCCCTAATAGACGTGATCAAGAGCATAAAAATTACTTAACTTAATTTTTGCTTGACCTGCTCTGATCTTCCTCTCTATTAATTTTCTTTCTATTCTCTATAATTTTCTTTCATACATAACAATGGCCAAAGGGCCATTTATATAGGAAAATTATAACATGTGAACATAATGATTGGTGAGATTTGTTAAAGGTCGGGTATCTCTTTTACCTAAGTTAGGCACCTCCATTTTTACCACTATCACTTAAGTTAGGCACCTCCATTTTTTACCACCATTACTTAAGTTAGGCACCTCCATTTTTGACATTTTATTAACAGTATTTTTCTAGATTTTAATAGTTTTTATCATCGATTAAAAAATATTTTCAAGTCTCTTATATTTTCAATCAAATGTTCTAAAGAGGATAGTTGGATTTCTATAAATCAGTGAGTTATATAGAATAATATAATACCTTGCTCCCCTAATTTATATTTATAATTACATTTGCATAATGCATCAACTGTTTGTGTAATATATATACAATTATTATTGTTATAAGCATAATGTGTATTGAGTATGAGTTGGTTGTGCTTAATGCATATAATATGTAATGCCGGATAGAGTTAGGATGATGTGGGACCACACATGATAGAGGATACGGGTTATGATATAAGGATATTAAATGATGAGATTAGGACTGGCGTGACGGCGAGAGTATTTTTATACTCAGAGCTACTTGTCAGTTGGGTAGCGCTGCTTAGCTACGGCTGTGACGGCAAACCCTATATATTGGATTATAAGAGAAATATATGGACTAAGAGAGCTAGATAGGGGGATAGGCTCCCAAGTTTAAGGTTTAGTGTGGTCCTATTGACTTACTCATATCCTTATTTGCTTATGTGATTTGTTCGTTGATTAGCATTTGTATAAGCACGTTATGCATGAGATAGTTGTATTATATTAATTACTATATAACTCATTGAGTCAAATGCTCATTTTTATTCACTATTTTTCTCAGGTTGCAGATTGAGCATAGGAGTACTGCTTATTCAGGTTATCATGTCTTTTTATTTTTCTGCAGGAGTTTTAATTGTATATATTTTGTTGTATAATTATGTTATAATTATTTTTTAAAACTTCGCATGGTATTTCTTTTCTTGTCCATCTTCTTATTCATTTAGCTCCGCAGTTTAGTTAAATATATTTGTTAATAAATGTCTAATGATGATGATGTGATATTATATTATATTAAAGTGTAATATTAGTAGGCTAGTGGATCAGGTTCGAGATTGTAACTGTTGTCATCATCTATATTTATCGGGCTTACTACGGGTTCTAGGAGCCACTTGCTTTTTTCATTTCTTTATGCCAGTCATGTGCCCTCCGGTTGGGTCATGACAAAGTTGGTATCAGAGTAATAATTTTGAGGCATGTAGCATGTCTATGGTTGCAAGAGTTCTAGTTAGTCTAAGTTCTTATTTCAGGCAGAGTATAGATTTTCTTTTCGTCTTGATCGAGTTTCATTTGCCTCAAATTCAACATTATCCGTGGATGGTAATTTAATTATTGTTATATATGTATGTGAACGTTATATGTGTTTATTAATGCGAAATATGAGTTATGTTGTTTTTGTGGCTTCAAAGTGTAGATTGTATTAAAGATTGTATATCGTAACATTATATATTTTTCCTTGAACGCATAAAATGCTAGACTCTGAGTAGTTCTTCAAGCAAACCTAGTAAGTTAAAAAAAAAGATAATTGATTTAGGATAAATTTAAATTTTTACTTGAATGATAATTGGATGAGAAAATAGAATCTAAGTGAAGGAAAACTAAATATGAAGTATAACACATGAGATAATTAGAGTATGAATGGAGTGTGGAGCCTAAGGGGTTGAGGATATTTATGGATAATAATTTTGGATCTATAAATCAACAATAGCAGTTGGACTTGATATTGAATAAAATGATATGTAATAATTATAAATTACAAAGACAAAGTAAATTTAAATTTTGATAATGGGTATTGTATGATGAGTTTGAATGTGAATATATTTGTGATATAAGAATATAAACATATTAGGAAAATAAATATTTTAAAAAGATAGCAAGGTAAGCTATAATATTATTAAAGTTATATTCATGAATTTGGAAATGACATATAGTATACCGACGAGTTGAAGTGATAGAGAATAATTAAATACTGTAAGATTTTAGGTTGAGCTAGACGAATATATATATATAATAATATTATCAATTTAATTAGGATCAATATGGTACAGTAATATCGTTAGTAGAAATGAGTAATTTCTATTCTAAGATTTAATTGAATAAATTAATAAATTAAATTGGAGTTTGGACTTTGATGAGTTGATGATAATAAATTGGATTTGATATTTGAATTGATTGAAAAAAATATATATTTTAGATTAAATTGATTTAATTTTCTAAGATAGAAAAGAAAAGAAGGCAAGATGATCAGTCGGAATTAAAATAAGACAAAATTTTAGAGTTTATAAAATATAAACAGTTAAGGTAGCTATAGATTTTAGAAATTTGTTAAGATTTTGTATGCAAGTTGTATACATATCGTGATAATTTTAGGTTAAAAGCGAAATTTATTAAATAAAAATATAATTTAGAGACTATACGAATTATTAGAATTTTTAGAACAATTTGAGTATGTGAATTTGAAATGATTAATTAAAGTGTAACTAAATTGATATATGTGAAAATTTAAAGGTGATAGGCATAAAATATTATTTGAAAGGAATCTATTAAAAGAGGCGTTTAGATTAAGTTACCAGAATTGAAATTATAAAGATATATAATGACGTTAATATATTTGTATTATCGTTAAGTATAACCTCATTTGGATTGTAAAGTAGTGACATGATCAATCAATAAATTGAGAGTTAGATTTAAAATGGCTAATCGAATATTTTGAGGTCAATTGTGGATATAGCTAGGTAAGATTTTTAAGATGACAGATTAGTTGCATTAAGAATATTAAATGTGATTCTTAAGGATAATATATCATAGTGCGCAGAGAAGCGTGGATAGTTTGACTTTTCACTTGAGCATTTTTTTTAGTTTAAAAATTTAAGGATGACTTTTTAAAAAGAGGGAAGATTATAATAATTCAAATTTTAAATTATTTTTAAATCTAAAAATGTAAAAAAAGAAAATTAAAATTAAAATATGTATATATATGTATTTATAAGAGAAAGTAAAAATGGAAACAAAAAACGAAGAAAAGAGGAAGAGAGAAAAAGAGCAGAAATGAGGAGAGAGAAAGTGAGAGGGAGAGAGGGGTGGATCGATTTTTTTAAATCTACCGCCGTCCGATGAATATTTTTTAACACCTTCCACACCATTAGAAAGCCCATAGCCGGAGGAGTTCAACGCCACCAAGATTGTCGTAGTTCGACACTAGAGCAGTCCGCACTCTCCAGATGAAGTCGATGTCTCCCGAAAGCTTCTAATGAAGATTTTGGCCTATTCCAACATCCTTTCCCGACAAGGTTGGTATTTTGAAACCCTATCTTTATAAGCCTTATTTTGGTATATCATTTGTAAATTTTAAATCACTTTTGAGTTTGGCCGGAATCCAAATATCATTTTTCGGCGACAGTGATACTATTTCGATTACTATTTTTTGTTGACGACAACACTATTCTAGTAACGGAGTTACTATTCTGGCGATTATAAAAAATAGTAAAAATATATAATAAATAATGAATAATTAAAGATTAATTATTATAAATTTTTAGTATTTAATTGGTAGAAATTTATAATTATATAATAAAATAAATTATGGGTTATGATAGTAATTTTAGATATAATAAAAGGAATAAATAATAATAATAATAATAATAAATATGTATAATTAATGATTGATAGTAAATAGATTGAAATTTAAATATTTTGAAGGTGTTAATTTAAAACTAATTAAATGTAAGAATTTGTAATTTAAATATTATAATTTTAATTGAGTTAATTATTAAATATTAAATAAGTAAATAAAGTACTAAGTAATTAAATTAAATAGTTAAAGTATTATGTTTAAAAAAAATTTAAAAGTAATTACTTAATTAAAATTAGTATTTTTATAATTAAATTAACCAAGTTATTTTTATAAAGCGAGGTACATAAATTATATGATAATTAATTATAATTGAGGGACGGTTATAAAATAATTTTCTAAGAATTATTTAAAATTGAATTAGCATATATTTTAAAATTTTAAGTGAATATTTTGTTAGTAAATTAAATAAATAAGATTAACATTGGTATAATAAACCATTACTATTGTATTTGTGAGATATACGTTGGGTTTATATTTGAGTTATTAAGAATTGTAATGGTGGCCCAGATGGGGCAATTGGGTTAACGTTAACTGTTGTAGATTTTTTTGAAGCGTGTTCTCATTTTATTTCAGGAAAAAATATCATAGTTATAGAGGAGATTCTGACAAAATTTTGACAGAATCTTTAAACACATATTTATCAATATTTTAATAGTTTTTATTGTTAATTAAAAATATTTTCAGGTGTCTTCTATTTTCAATCAAATGTTCCAAAGAGAATTATTGAATTTTCATAAATCAGTGGGTTATATAAAATAATAAAATACCCCTCCCCCCTAATTTATGTTTATAATTGCATTTGCATAATACATCGACTATTTGTGTAATATATATACAGTTATTGTTATTATAAACATAATGTGTGTTGAGTATGATTTGGTTGTGCTTAATGCATATAATATATGATGCCAGATAGAGTTAGGATGATATGTGACCACACATGATCGGGGATACGAGTTGTGATATTAGGATATTATATGATGAGATTAGAACATGTGTAACGGCGATGATATTTTCATGCTCAGCGCTGCTTGTCAGTCGGATAGCGTTGCTTGGCTACGGCTGTACTGGCGAACCCTATATATTAGATTCTAAAAGAAATGTATGAACGAAGAGAGTCAGATAGGAAGATAGGCTCTCCAGTTTGAGGTTTAATGTGACCTCATTGACTTACTCCTATCCTTGTTTGTTTATATGATTTATTGGTTGATTAACATTTATATGAACACGTTATGCATGGAATAGTTATATTATATGAATTACTATATAACTCATTGAGTCAAACGCTCATTCATGTTCACTATTTTTTCCAAGTTGTAGGTTGAGCATAAGAATACTGCTTATTCAGGTCATCCTGTCTTTTTTATTTCTCTGCAAGAGTGTTAATTACATATGTTTTTATGGGTGTCTCTAAACCCTTTCCCAGAAGCTAGAAGCCCAAAAACTGAAGCCTGTACAGAAGCTGAAGCTTGTCCTGGCCCTTGTCAAAACGCTGCGTATTGTAAACTGTTAGGGTTACAAATGTTGCACATATATATACTAAATGTTAATCAGTTTAGGGTCAGATTTTATTTTCGGTTTCTCTTGTAAAATAAGCCGCTGCTCGTCTTTTTCGTCTCTCTGCTAGGGTTTCAAAACCTTAGCTTCTACCTTTCTGTTCTTGAATGTTTGAGAGGTTCTGGTTGAGAGGTTGTTTAGAGATCATCTTGTTTCTTTGATCTCTGTGTGAGTTAGCTTGATACTGTCATTTGAGAGACTGTTGTAAATTCTTGTAATCTGTTGGTTTCTGAGATTTTAGTGGAAAGACTGAGGAAGACTCCTCCTTGGATGTAGCTCTGATTTGTTCAGAGTGAACCAAGTAAATATCTGTGTTAGTTCTTGCTTGTTTGATTATTTCAGTTTTCTTCTTCGATCTGTTTACTGTTCAGATCCGTAACAAGTGGTATCAGAGCGACGCTCTGGATCTCAACAGCGAACGGAAAATGAAAGGTGGTAACATTTCTTATCCTATTTCTTTAGATCTGTACGTTTTGTTGTTTCTCTAGTTTCTTCTTTCTTCGATTCTTCAAGTTTACTTTTAGATCTGGTACTGTCGAGTGTCGTTCTGTGTTTGACAGGATCTGAAGGTTGTAGATTGGGAAGAAGACGATCTAGTTCATCAAAACCCTAGATTTAGAAGACTAACAGGCAAAGGTGGTAACTGTCTTTGTCTCTAGTCCAATATCTAGTGCTCTCATCTTTGATTTCTGTTTTTCAGTTTGACTTTCTTCGTTCTTTTAGTGATTTCTTTATTACTGTAAGATCTGGTACAGTCGAGAGTGTTTCTGTTTGACAGGATCTGGTTGTAAAGGAGTCAGAAGGAGTCGATCTGATTGTAGAAAACCTAGATCAAGAAACTGATGTCGATCGCTAAGATCAACGCTGAGAAATTCGACGGTAAAGGGGACTTTACTATCTGGAAGGAGAAAATGACTGCAATCTTGGTGCAACAAAAGTGCAAACGTGCACTTGATGGTGTAGAGGCTCTTCCAGAGAGCGTTAAGGACGAGGAAAAGCAAGACCTCATGGACCTTGCCTACAGTACAATAATACTGAATCTTTCTGATGGTGTACTTCGGAAAGTCAGAGGTAAGTCTACTGCTCCTGAGTTATGGTCAAAGTTAAATGAGTTGTATAATGTGAAGTCAGTGTCTAGGATTGCATTTTTAAAGGGACAACTGTTTAGTTTTAAAATGGATGCCTCTAAAACTGTTGATGAAAACTGTGACTGTTTTCAAAATTTGGCTCTAGACTTAGTTGATACAGGAGAGGATATAAGTGAGGAAAACCAGACTATAATACTGTTAAATTCTATCCCTGAAAATTATAAGAATGTAAAAGATGCATTGAAATATGGCAGAGACAAATTAGGGTTAGAAGATGTAATGAATGCATTGAAACTAAGAGAAATGGAAAATAAAACAGTTAATAAACTCAATAACAATGCAGAGGGTTTGTATGTTAAGGAAAAGTCCAAGAATAAGAAAAGGAATAATAAAAATAAGACCTCCAATAACAATCAAACCCACCAGAATGGTTCCTCCAATACTAATAATAACCAAAACAATGGGAACTCATCTAAATCTGATAGGATTTGTTATCACTGTAAAAAGAAGGGTCATATAAGAAAATACTGTAGGGAAAGACTAAAGAAACTTGAACAAAAGAATTCTGAGTCAGGTACTGTGAATACATCAACAGAGGTTGATGATATTGAGGCACTCACTGTCAGTACAGTAAGAAATCCTGATAATTGGATTTTAGACTCTGCCTGTTCCTTTCATATGACCCCTAACAGAACCTGGTTCTGTAAATATCAGAGGTTAGATGGTTCAAATGTGTTGATGGGAAATGACTCCTCCTGTAAGATAGAAGGTATAGGTACAATTAGATTTAGAATGTGGAATGGGAAGCTAGTTGAGCTAGACCAAGTAAGACATATACCTGATCTTAAAAGAAACTTAATCTCTTTAGGATTCTTAGAAGAGAAGGGGTACCCACACACTGCCAAGGATGGTGTACTGTGTGTGTACAAGAATGATAGGTGTGTCCTAAAGGGTCTAAGACTTAACAGACTCTATCATCTTGATGGATCTGTTGAGTCTGACATTGCTGGAAGTGTAACCTCTGGCACTGATTCCACTGTTCTATGGCATAAAAGATTAGGACACATAGGTTATAAAACCTTAGAACACCTAAGTAGGAAAGGGAATCTAGAGTTGACTGATTTTAGTAAACCTGATGTGTGTGAAAGTTGTGTGATGGGAAAACTACACAAGCAAAGCTTTAGTTCTTCTTTGTATAAGTCAACAGACTGTCTTGATTATATACACAGTGACCTATGGGGTTCCAGCTTTGTGCCTTTGTCCTTATCTGCATCTCAATACTTTGTAACATTCATTGATGATTTTTCAAGGAAAATTTGGATTTATTTTCTTAAAAACAAAAATGATGTGTTTGAAAAATTTTGTGAATGGAAACTGTTTGTTGAAAATAAAAAAAATAAGAAGATTAAAGCATTGAGAACTGATAATGGGCTAGAATTCATTAATAAGCAGTTTAATGACTTCTGT
The DNA here is from genome assembly GCA_947685225.1 of Garcia nutans. Taxonomy (NCBI): domain Eukaryota; kingdom Viridiplantae; phylum Streptophyta; class Magnoliopsida; order Malpighiales; family Euphorbiaceae; genus Garcia; species Garcia nutans. The sequence goes on from CANTUV010000017.1 coordinate 42,546,720, forward strand.
TCAGAGAATGGAATCCTTAGGCATAGAACTTGCACATATACTCCACAGCAGAATGGAGTAGCTGAGAGATACAATAGAACTATCTTAGATAAAGTAAGATGTATGCTTTTTGAATCAGGTTTGAGCTCAAAGTTTTGGGCTAAAGCAGCTCAGACTGCTTGTTATATAATAAATAGGTCTCCCTCTTCTGCTTTGAAACTAAAGTGTCCTAATGAGGTCTGGAACAACAGACCAATTGTGTATACTCACTTAAGAGTCTTTGGCTGCATAGCATATATCCACAACACTGCTAGTAAACTAGAACCTAGAGCTAAGAAATGTGTGTTTATTGGTTATCCTCCTGGCATTAAAGGCTATAAATTATGGTTACCTGATGATAAGAAAATTGTTGTCAGTAGGAATGCTGTTTTTAATGAATTGGAATTTCCTAGAACTAACTTGCAGGTTTATAAGTCTGACATACAGACTGATAGGTCAACTCTTGAGGTGGAGCTTGACAGTTATGTACAAACTGATCAAAATGAGCCACCTCAAGTAGAAGACATCCAACCAGGAAATGAAGCAGAGCAGGACATACAATCTGATGGTTTTGATCAGGAAGGTGAACCTGATCTAGAACCTAATGATTATATGTTAACAAGAGACAGACAAAGAAGGCTAATCAGGAGACCACAGAGGTTTGATGATTATACCTTGAATGTTATGAATTCTGACTTAATTGCATTTGCTTTATTGTCTGCTGCAGAGTTAAAAGGAGGTGAGCCTTTAAGCTATGAGGAAGCCATGAACAGCAGCAATAGCAAACAGTGGTATAAGGCTATGGAAGAAGAAATGTCTTCCTTGTGGAAGAATAACACATGGAGGTTAGTATCAAAACCCTTAAATAAGAAAGTAATTAGCTATAAATGGATCTTTAGGAAAAAGCCTGCTATACCTGGGGTAGAGAGAGAGAGATTTAAGGCTAGAGTTGTAGCTAAAGGGTTCTCACAGAGGGAGGGTATTGACTTTCATGAAGTATTCAGTCCTGTTGTTAAGCATGTGTCAATTAGGCTGCTATTGTCTATTACTGCTTTGTTAAATCTAGAACTTGACCAACTTGATGTGAAAACAGCCTTTCTCTATGGAAACCTGGAGGAAGAGCTGTACATGTCACAGCCACCTGGTTTCATTCAAATTGGTACGGAAGATTGTGTGTGTTTGTTGCAAAAGTCACTGTATGGTTTAAAACAGGCACCTAGGCAGTGGTACAAGAGGTTTGATGATTTCATGCTTAAGAAAAATTTTAAGAGAAGTCACTTTGATCCTTGTGTGTATTATTCTGTACTGCCTGATAATGTGTACATTTATCTTCTGCTGTATGTGGATGATATGTTAATTGCCTGTAAGAGTTTGAATGAAATAAATAAACTGAAATTTGTGTTAAGCAGTGAGTTTGATATGAAAGATTTAGGTCCAGCAAAAAGAATTCTTGGTATGAACATTGAAAGAGATAGAAATAGGGGTATACTGTTTTTAAATCAAAAGGATTATGTGATTAAATTTCTTGAACACTTTGATTTGAATAAAAGTAGAGAAGTTTCAACTCCTATAGGAGCACAATTCAAGTTAAGTGCTAGCTCTAAACTATTGACATTGTCTGAAACTGAATATATGTGTAATGTGCCATATCAGAATGTGGTAGTAAGCATGATGTATGCCATGGTCTGTACCAGACCAGACATATCCTATGCAGTCAGTCTTGTGAGCAGATTTATGTCAAACCCTAATAAGGAACACTGGCATGCTGTAAAATGGTTAGCTAGATACTTAAAAGGATCTAATTTTGTTGGCTTGTTGTTTAAACAATCTGTAAATGCTGAATTTGATCTTGTTGGCTATTGTGACTCTGATTTTGCTGCTGACCTTGATAAAAGAAGGTCAATTACTGGTTTTTGTTTTGTTTTTGGTAACAATGTTGTGAGCTGGTAGTGTAGCCTGCAGCATGTTGTGGCTTTGTCTACAACAGAGGCTGAATATATAGCATTAACAGAAGCTATCAAAGAGGCCATATGGCTTAGAGGTATTTTATCTGAACTGGGTTTTCTACAAGGTAAGATTGCTGTGTTCTGTGACTCACAGAGTGCCATACACCTGTCCAAAAATAGTGTGTATCATGAAAGAACCAAACATATTGATGTCAGGTTACATTTTATTAGAGATGTTATCTCTAAAGGGGATATTTCTGTTAAGAAGATATCCACTTTAGAAAATCCTGCTGATATTTTTTTACTAAAGTAGTTTCTGTTAGGAAATTTCAGGCTGCCCTTGGCAAACTTGGAGTTTCAAAGAGGTGACACTTGAAGCTGGTGATTACCTGAGGATAATTCCAAATGTCTCTCCTGTTTAGGTGTTTAGAGTCAAGGTGGAGTATTGTGGGTGTGTCTCTAAACCCTTTCCCAGAAGCCAGAAGCCCAAAAACTGAAGCCTGTACAGAAGCTGAAGCATGTCCTGGCCCTTGTCAAAACGCTGCGTATTGTAAACTGTTAGGGTTACAAATGTAGCACATATATATACTAAATGTTAATCAGATTTTATTTTCAGTTTCTCTTGTAAAATAAGCCGCTGCTCGTCTTTTTCATCTCTCTGCTAGGGTTTCAAAACCTTAGCTTCTACCTTTCTGTTCTTGAATGTTTGAGAGGTTCTGGTTGAGAGGTTGTTTAGAGATCATATTGTTTCTTTGATCTCTGTGTGAGTTGGCTTGATACTGTCATTTGAGAGACTGTTGTAAATTCTTGTAATATGTTGGTTTCTGATATTCTAGTGGAAAGACTGAGGAAGACTCCTCCTTGGATGTAACTCTGATTTGTTCAGAGTGAACCAAGTAAATATCTGTGTTGGTTCTTGCTTGTTTGATTGTTTCAGTTTTCTTCTTCGATCTGTTTACTGTTCAGATCCGTAACAGTTTTATTATATAATTATGTTATAATTATTTTTTAAAACTCCGCATGATATTTCTTTTATTGTCTATCTTCTTATTTATTTAGTTATGCAATTTAATTAAATATATTTGTTAAGAAATATCTGATGATGATGATGTGATATTATATTATATTAAAATATAATATTAGTGGGCTAGTGAATCTAATTTAAAATAGTAACTGTTGTCACCATCTATATTTATAAAAAAAAAATAAATTGTTAAGTTTACTACGGGCTCTAAAAGCCATGTACTTTTTCCATTCACTTGTATCGTGCCTTCAAGTGGGTTGCGACGGTAACAACAACACTAGAACCATTAGGAAATATAATAAAAAAATTATAGACGATTTTAGAATGAGAAAGAAGGAAAACATCACAAACAATATGGTCAAAAGTACCTGCATCCACAATCCAATCAACAAAAAAGGAAAAACAAATAAAGAAGGATGAAGTAGAAAGACATATATCAGAAGAATTAATTATTGAGGAGGAGGACCAAGAATGCCCTATGCTGAATTAATAGTAGCCACTTGAGCAGTAATAGCAGACTGACTGAGAAAAACCATCAACTGATTATACTGATCTTTGGTTAATTCATAAGACTCAGATTCAACCGATTGCAAAGAAGCAGTAGCTTGATCACCAGTAACACCATCATTTACATTCATATCACTTTGCACCTGATTGACATGAAAAGAAACATGCCCAGGTCTGTTGCGGTTAAATAAACCTTGAGGATAACCGTGTTTCTTATATCATCTCTCAACAGTATGCCCATAATTTCCACAAAACTGCAGTGACTTTCTATTATCATAGAAAGACTTTTTGTTGTAAAAACCACTAGAATTCTGAGATTGAGCATATCCTCCAAATGAATTATTCTTGGCAAGACAAGCCATCGAATCTCCCTTAGTCAAAATAACTCTAGGAATTGAAATTTATCTCTCACGCTGCAGAACAAAAAAAAAACTCTATTCATGGACGGCATAGGTTTCAACAGTAAGATTTGAGTCTTGACAATGGAGAAATTGTCATTCAATCCTTTCAAAAATTTGATTATCTGATTAGAATTATGGTATCCTCTAATAACTTTAACAAAATTGCAACTGCAAGCAGTAATACACACATAAGTCGGCATGGGCCTAAGAGAGTACAACTCATCCCACAAGGTCTTGAGCTGAGTAAGTAATCAGTAACACAGAGATCTCCTTTAATGAACGCAGTAATTTCTTGTTGAATGTCGGCAATCGGAATTGAATCCTTTTGAGAAAATTGATCATAAAGATCCTTCCAAACATCTTTGGCCGTATCGATACAGCTAATAATGGCAGCGATTGAAGGAATCAATGAATTAGAAAGCCATTTCATCACCATTGTATTACATAGTTCCCAAGCAGAAAACTTTGAATCATACTTCTTAGGCTGCGTAATGGTTCCATCTACAAACTGGATTTTATTCTTAGGGATCAAAGCTCGTTTCATAGAGCGAGCCCATGTTTAGTAGTTTGTACCATTCATGAGCTGAGAAACCAATACTAGAGAAGGATTCTCTGTAGGATGAAGAAAGAAAGGATCATTTTGATCTTTTTCTGTTTGTTTATCTGTAACAGTAGCCATGAAAATGGAAGCAAGAGATCCAAATCAGAAAATGAGGAAGAAACCCTAGGTTACAGTTGCGAGAAGAATCGAGAAGAGGGTAAAGTAAGAGAGGAAATTGTTTATAGAAAGACTTGAGAGATAAGCTCTGATACCATATGGCAAATCGTGAAAATGAATGATCTGACTTAATTTTTATTACTGTAGATAAAATGTTTATATGAGGATGAGTAAACTAAAACAAATAACCAAAAATATCTGTAACTAACTTGCTAACAAACTCAATCAACAAACTAATAAATTTGTTAGATAAATTAACTCAGCTTCTTTAGGCATTTTAGTCATAAAAAATAAATATAGCGAAGAATTTAATAATTCTAGTGGTATAATGATCTATATCCTTTACTAATAGGTGATGCTAATTTGGTTTAATGATTTTTATCCTTTTTGATTATTTAAATAACTTATAATTATGAAAAGTTCTCTATTTTAGTTAGGATAAAAAGTGAGACTCACATCTAAGGTGGTAAATGAGCCAAGCTTTTTGAACTTGGTTTGAATTTTGAGTCGGTAAAAGCTCGTTCAGGCTTAAGCTTGAACTGCTCATTTGTTAAATGAGCTAAGCTCAAACTAAGAAATACTCGTCTCGTTAGTTCGCAAGTTGGTTCATTTAAAAAACTCGTAAGTAAAGTTCGTAAACTTGCTCATTTAGTGTATTTAATTAAAAAATATATATAATTTAATTTATATATATTAAATGATGTATGTGAATATATTAATTTTTTTAACTAATTTAATTTATATAATTTATTAATATATGATATATACGATAAATAAATTATATAATATATAATATAAAATAGATTAAAAATTTATAATATAATATAATATTATAGTAATATAATATTTTATTTTTGTTAATATATAATTATATTTTTTATCTTTTATAAAATATTAATTTTAGTATATATTTTATGAAAATATAAAAAATACGAATAAAAAATAAAAATAAAAATAAGTTCATTTGGTTAAGTTTAAATTTGTTTATTAAATTTGTTTAAATAAAATTTAAGTTTAAGAATAAAATACATAATATATAAATTGACTTGATATAAATTCGGATTCGATTTAGACTTAATTCTAATTTAAATTTAAATTCAATTATTTTAAAACGAATTGAATTTGAACTTTTCAAAATGAGCTCGGTTGGGCTTAATTATAACTGTGCTCACAGGTAAGTTTGAAGTTATTTATTTGTCTTACCACCAAAGCATGCCCGCCCGCGCCTACTGTGATCAATTGGCAATGCTCATATAGTTTTTTCACAGTTCACATACATTATTATCTGGTGTGTGTTTTTAGGGTTTTAAATGATTTCAGAAACCCATCAAAGCCTATCCTCTCTTCCTTTCTCTGTCTCTGTCTCCAAAAACTATCAGGTAATTATCTCACTCTCTTTTGCTCTCGATAAATCCATTTTCTTGTTTCTATTGTGTAATTCTGGTTTCGTTGCCCAAATTTCTTGGCCTTCTCTTTGTACACGTGATAGTGTTTTAGCTGGAATTTTTCTATTCGTAGTGTTTTTGTTTTATTTTGTTTTGTTGTTATATTTCTTGTATTGGATTGAATTACTTTGTTATTCGTTTTGCACCAATTTCATTGTTTTCCAACATTTTGTGAGGATTTTCTGGTAATGAGAATGTGTTGTTGGTGTTTATGGGTTAGATTTGATATTGGGAAGTTGGATGTGTTTGCTCGAAAGTCGAATGTGAAATAGTTTAAGTTTCAGCATTTGGGTATTAATAGAGTTGACATACACAATTTGGCTTTCTTCAATTATTTATGTCACTCCTTTTTTTTTCTTTTTTTTACGTTTGGAACTAGAAAAGTATTTGTATGCACATTGGTTTCTCCTTTTTCTCTTGATATTAATTATGATAAAATATTTTTATTTTGCTTTTGATTTTTCAGATAAATTATTCATGTTTATTATGCATGTTTAATGTTTCTTTTACTGTCAACTTTAAATATGCAATTAATGTGAAAATACTCATGGCTGTTTGGTTTTATGCAACTCTCTAGCTTTAATGTGATGTTTTTATGTCTTTAACATGTAGGGCTGCATGCTGAAAGGTTGTAGGTGTGTTTGCGTCATGCATTCTATAAAGGGTGGATGGGCTCGCCAAACATTTGCTCTAGCCAAGATCCATGAGTCTGGAGAGACAAAGTCCCGTACTCGGCCTTCAAAGCAGGAGAGGAAGGAAATGGTTGAATCCTTTATAAAGAAGTAATTGCATGATGGTTCTCTACAGTGAAATTCTTCCTGTTAAATTAAATCTATATTTTCCATGTAATTACTAAAATTTAGTTCCATCACTATTTGCTTCCATCCCTCCTTTCCATCTATTTATGAAAAACTGAATGCAAACTTCTTGTGTGCTTTTCATGCTGGAAGTTGCTCACATGTGCTCATCTGTAGACAAAACAACTTGAAGATAGGTTCTACCCACTTTGTAAATTGAGATTGGTTTATGTTTAAGGGTGTTTAGGGATTGAGTTTATTTTTCTTGATAATCAAAGACATAATTTTTACTTCAAATAAGGTGTTCCCACTGCATGCTAGAGTGGAATCATTTAGAAGATAAAAATTCAAAAGGGTCTATGGAAACTTGAATATAATAGGTCACATAATAAGTCTTAACTAGCATTGATCATTTGTGGAGCAGAAAAAGGCAGAAAATAGATTTACAATGTTCAATTTTGTGAGTTTTTATGGGTTAGATTATCCTCACTGCAATAGTTTTTCTCTACTGCTCTCTGCCAAGCTATCAGAGTAAGGTATGCGACATGGATATATTTATTATTTAGCAAACTTTGTTGCAGGTACCAGAGCTTAAACAACGGGAATTTCCCCTCTCTACGTCTCACACAGAAGGAAGTTGGTGGATCTTTCTACACAGTAAGAGAGATTTTTCGAGAAGTAATCCAAGAAAATAGAGTGCTGGGTCCTGCTAAGTTTTTGCCAGAAGAGCAGAGTGCTGATCAATTTCTGGAGAAGTTCCCATTGGGTACAATTTCCACAGAACCTGAAACATCTCTGCCCATTTCACCAAATGGAAGCCCTTTCTTATCTGATCAGCAACAGGATACAAGTGCAGAACTTTATTTAATTTCTGATGGGCTTTATGCTAAACATGAACAGCAGGGATATGACAATGAGCAAGTCATTAATAGGAGTCATCTAATTGTTACAAGTAAAGAATGTGATGATATAAAAGTTGCAAAGGCTCAAGTAAGTGAAGCAATGGAGAGGGAGAAAAATGTGGTAGAAATGGTTGCATCAAGGTCTAAAGTAACTCAAATGGAAGATGTGGTTGTAGAAACTTTTCCATTACGGCCTGTTAGTAACCCAACTGACAACTTGGATGGAAACTCCAGCAATGTTATTACTCAACCAATTGGTTCAAGTGGAACTTCAGTAGAAAAAAATGTTGAAAAGGTACCAGGACATGTCACTTCTAAATCAGATGGAATGAATTTGTCAAATAATTCCTCTTTGTTGGATGATAAAGGAGACGAAAACCTAGCAGCAGGTCTTTTGTTGGAAGGAGACTCTAGTTTGGTGTGTGAGAAAGCCTTGAAAACTGCGGCAGATCTGCCATTAGGATGCTCAAATTCATCTGGCATAAAGGATGGCGTTGTTCATGATGCTCAGGTCGAGATAGATGTTGCAGTGGAGTCATCTCATGATGATGATAAAGCAATTGCTGAAACGAAGGTGAGAATTTTTTTTGAGTGCTTTGTTTAGTTGATTACTTCTTTGAAATGAGCGCTTTGCAACATCTTTTCTTCTTTGCTTAAATCATTGTAAGCAACATGTGATGCATCATGCATAAAGAGAACCTATATATATATATATATATACATACACACATGTGATGCATATATATACATACATATTAGCCTGAAAATACATACTATATACACACACACACATACATAATATTATGAATATAAGAGGGGAGATGAAGTGACTAAATAGGCGAAGTGAGTCACTTAAATGCCTGATTTACAGGCTCATTCAAAGGTCAGTTGGGTGGGTTACCATGTTTGTCCATAATATGTGGGTTCTGATTATGTATTTATTTCACATTTGCTAAAAATACAAGACCTTTATATATAAATATATTGAGTTAACTAATTGTTTTCTTTCTTTTGCAAAACATTAGAATTTCAGGTGTAATACCTGTCGTACTTATGATACAACAGGGATCCAAATTGAAATGCTGAACCATAATTATATGTTTCAGATGAAAATAGGAGCCTGTTCACTTACAGAAAACAATTTTTTATTATCTGTTTTCAAAGAAAACTATTAATTTTTTCCATGAAAACTCGAAGTTTGTTCATTTTAAAATTTTTTTCTATAATTAAAAAATAATTAAACTAAAGATTCTTATTTCTTACATGTTATTATTTAATTTCCAATTGATTCATTATTGAAATTTGTCAAATAATTTTTAAATATTCTTTAAACAAAGTGTATAATATTTAAAAAATTATATAGGCTTTATAAAATAGAAAAAATGAACTATTGGGTAATTGAAGAAAGAAAAAGTAGTCCAAAAAATATAAAAACAACTAAAGTGCTTTTGCTGGAAATTGAATGGAGTTAGAGGTGTGGATTCATTGGAATCCTGTAATTTCAATTTTGGAGAACAAGTATCTTTTATAAAGGAAAATTTTCGAAAACATCTTGTTTCCTAAAAGCTAGTTATATTTTAGAAAATTATCACATTTGAACAGGTAATTCTAATTTCCAGTTTTCTTGGAAAAATTTTCAAGAAAACAAGCGTCGTTCTCTGGAAGTAAACAGGACCTAGGAGTTTCTAAGAGGATAGCTGTGGTATGCATTATGTTTCTTAATGTGTAGATATTGCTTTGATTAATCACTTTAAGACACACAACTCGCAAGCAACAGTTAAGCTGAATTTAGCGCTGGTTTGAGACATGTGGCTTGTGCTTGTGAATGCTGGTATGCATTTCAATTAAATTAGTTAAGCATTCTCTTCCTAGACTCCTGTCAATTACTCCCACCTTCCCGTCGCCCTTATTTCTTTTTGACTCAAAATACTCGACTGATGGATATTGAAATAATGGTGGTGTTTTTCCAGTGATTTTATTGCATATTTAGCTAAAATTAATGTCCAGACACTAGTTGGGTTGTATATACTCTTGGATGACAGCAGTCTAAGTTCCTTGCTATAATATTATATAGAGAGGATGACCCTTGTAGCTAGTCCTAGGTCCTAGGGCATAATTCTGTTAAGTTGTTTTGTGTCCAACCAGTCCTTAAATTTGTATGCAATTTTTCACACTTTAAATTTGAAATGTTTTCTGCAGTTTTTTTCTTTTCAATGTATTTTTCTTGTTCTTAACCATGTGACTTCACATTTTTATGGATATGTTGACTTCAGCTGGCCAATAGAAGAATTCATGCATTTTGTGACTGTTCTGCTATCTATCTTATCCCTGCTTTACTTTTAAATTCTGGTCAAGCTCTTGAAAAAATATGCAAGATGCTAGATATGGGGTAATTTTAAAGTAAAAATATGACATGATTTGATGTTCCTAGCTGCAAACTTGTCATAAATTTTTTACTGGGATGAATGTATAAAATATTTACGTGGAAGGATATACAATATATTTACTTGGATAGATATGCTAAATACTGGATGGGTCTGAAAATAAGCAGCATATGCAGTAGTTTTCATTCGATAAGGTGGGGTTGGAACATTTTGTCCTCAAACAACAGTTGAACTTCTGCTTGTGCTTTGCAGGTTGTAAGTGCATCAAATGGGACTCAAACCAAAACTCTGGATGGCACATACAGCAACAGCAGGCAGACAATAACCCAAGAAGAAGTTACTATAAGTAAAACTGATGTTCAACCCAGTGGCAGCTCTCAGAATGGGAACAATATAACAGTAGACAAAATCAATCTGTAAGTATATGTAGTAACTGCACTTTCAAATCTTCAATCTTGTTTAATTCATTAAATGGATTATTTTTATAGATGTTTTTGAGGTTCACTGATGTATCTTTTTGCTGTGTAATGTTGGCAGTAAATCATGGAAAGGAGATTCTAAAAAGCGTGCAAAATCGGAAAGTAACCCAGTGTTGGCTACTTTTAAATCAATACTGGATGCATTTGTGAAATTTTGGTCTTAGATGAAGTTTTGGTGAATGTGTATTTTCTACACTAGTTTTTGCAGGGTGGATGAATTCTTTATTTGCTAGGGTAATGTATAAAACTTCCAATGTTAGAGAGTTGATGTTTTCGGATATATAATAGCACAAGGAGCATTCTCATTCTCGTGTATTCAGTTATATATATATATCATGTATTCGGTTATATGTATATATATATGGGGGAAAATTAATAATTTAAAAGATTTAATTTAAGCAATAGGCAATCAGACATGAGCCTCATTCTTAGATCTAGACAGATATTTAAATAAAATATAAAAGATTATATTAAAAATAAAATAATACTTTATTGATATTTAAAAATATATAAAATAAAAATTTATAGATATATGGTACGTAGAATTGTTACACTCAAGTGTAGATAGGAATATTATCCATTCGGATTCAGTTCTTAAATTTATATCTGGATTTTCATTCTATATATTAATAGATCTAATATTTATATGAAGATACAGATAATATAAATTTATATAAAAGACAGATTATTGGTATATTATTTTTCGTTATACCAGGTACCACAGGCTTATAGATCTTGCTCACAGTCAGTAGCCGTTACAACCGAGTGTTCAGCTTATACCAATAATTCTTTAAAATATAAAAATTTTACAGATTTTTGATGTACCAGATCAGAACAAGCTACATGTACATGGCATACTTATACAACACAATCTTTAAATTTAAAAAATAAAAAACTTTAAAATGCAAATTATAACTTACAAGAGAGATATACAACAATAAATATACAGATATTGAAGAAGGTCTATATGTAAAAGAAAAAAGAAATAAGGTATTCTAAGTTTGAAAGTTCTTCTTAGTTCCTGAGAGCAAGAGGGTTCTGAAGTTCCTCTCAAGCTTCAGAAATGACTCCTTAAATAGACAGAGAATTTTTAGCTTTACACTATTCTCGTCACATATCTGGTACTGTAGATTAATAATAACTTGTTATTACTATTTACTTTTATTGTATATTTATGCATTTGAATTGTGGATGAATAGTTTATTGTCGGTGTACTATTTATTTTACTGTTGAAAACTATATATGAACAGTTTTTCTGACTTTACTGTTAGTTTTCTATAGTGAATACTGTTGATAAATAGTATCTGGTTAGTGAGCACCGTCTTTATTGATTTTAGTGTAAAGGAATGAGGTTCCTTCTATCTTTAATCCTCTGATGAGTCAAAATCAGAGTCTAATTTCTTTTTCTTTTCTTTTTTATTTTTCTTTTCTTTCTTTTCTTTTTTCTTTATTTTTTCTTTTTCTTTATTTTTCTTTTCTTTCTTTATTTTTCTTTATTTTTTCTTTTTATTTTTATTTTTATGGGAGACAAGATCTCATAACAGTCATCTTCATTGTTGGGTAATAATCTAAGTCAAATGTCTCAGTTGAGTATAATGTCATGGATGATGATGATGAGAAGTTAGAAGAGGAAGGATACTTCTTTCTTTTGGAATAGGCTTTAGACTATTTCTTAGATTGAGATTTATTTGAAGATCCAGCATAGCTAGTTCTCCGAGATTTATGGGCTCAGAGGTCGAAGGAAGAGATTCAACCATCTGTTACATTAAGGCTTTATAATCTTCAGGAGTTTTAGCGGCTGCCAGAAAGGTAATATTTTGGGCTCCTTGGGCTCCAAAGGAAACAGATAATTTTAGGTCAAAACCACCATGATTCCTTTTGAGAAGTCACTGCTTTATAGTGTGCTCAAATGTAAAGTTGCGAAAGACACTCCACCATTTGATTTTAGTTTTTCTTAATATTACAGGGATATTGGAACCATGTTGTATTCCAGTATCAAAATACCACTAGTATACCCAAGAAATATTAAAGGCCATTAAAAAGAGAAGAAGAGGGAGAAATTTCTTTTCAAATGGGCTTGGATTGAAGTGAGCTTTAAAATATTGGAAGGCCAATAGTACATCTTGTGATAGTGTACGGTCTTCACTACCACAGTAGTACCACCAGTCCACAAATCACATGGGTAGTTTGTCAAACTTTATATTAGAATCGAAATATATCAGCCAGAAATGAGTTTGGCCAGGGTTTTGAAAAAATAAGTCTTTGGTACAAGCTTCAATATAATCTCAGTAATTATAGGATGGATAATAAGAGGCTTTAGGAAGGGCTTTAAACTGTACAGGGACGTGCAGAAGTCTTCCCTATTCAGAAGGATGGAGAATCCTTTTAATTTTAAAGGAAGAATAGGCAATGACATCTTTTTCCTTCTAATTAAAGTTATGCTTTAAAAAGATAGATTCAGAGTCAACAAGAATATTTAAAAAATACTCTTGAGGTTTAGACAAATCATTGGCTTTAAAAAATAAACATTTGGGTAATACAGATTCAATTATCTTCCATGGATTCTGCTGAGCAGATCCATATTTAATAATTAATTTTGTACTAAAATATGTTTTAGTAAACCATTCTGATTTAGAATAATTTACTGAAAAATTTGAAAAAATAATTTGAGTTGATGGGTTTGAAACAATCAACTCATCTTTAGAAATATTTTGAGATGGGATTTTATGAGCTTTAACCACCTCTGGAGATTGGGCCAGCTAAGAGACCCATTTTTCTATTTGAAATTTTTATTCTTTCTCTGTAACTATATCAGCCCAAGGCATAGGAGATTTAATTGTGACTTTAGTGATCTCATCTGAGTGATCAGACAAGGCTTTAGGAAAGTCTGACTTTAGGGTTTCTTTAATTTTGTTTTTTTTTATTTTTCTTCCTCATGTTGTCTGGAAAGAAATTCACGGGTTAAAAAATCTGGTAGATTATTATTTACTCTCTTTATAAATTTAATATCAAAATTAAAAATACTTAAAATAGCTTGTCATCTAGCAAATATCTTGTTTGAAGCAAGGTTTTTTACATCTTTTTGTAAAACCCCTTTAGCATTTTTACAATCAATTTGCAGTAAAAACTTTTAATTTAATAAATCAGATTGAAATCTTAAAATACATAAAACAATATCAAAATTTCTTTCTTAATAGTAGAATAATTTAATTGAGTTGGACTCCAATATCCTGAATAAAACTGGACTATGATTTTTTCCCTTTTAATCTGTTTCAAAATTCCAACAAATTTTATATCTGAAACATCAGTTTCTACTATTTTAGGAGCTAATGGATCAGTTATATGGAGACGGGGAATGATCTTTACTGAGGCTTTTATTTATCTTACTATACTAGTATGGACCTCTGTCTATGGGCCTAGATTCTTTTTTAATCTACCGTGTAATGGTTTTATAGTTCTATTTAGGTTGGGATAAAATTTTATAATATAATTTAAACAATCTAAAAATCTTTGTAACTGAGCTTTATTAAGATTTTGATCAAGAAACTTACAACCAAAGGCTAAATTTCTTTCTATAAGTTCTATAATTTACTGTTCTATATAATATCCTAACAATCTAATCTTAGTTTGAAACAGAGATTTTTAGCTTTACTTAGAACTAATACATTTTGTTTAATTATCATAAAAAATATCTTTAAATGTTTAAAATGCTCATCTATAGTTGTAGAGTAAATGAATACACCATCTATATAAAATAAACAGAATTTAGTATATGGATTAAATATATCATTCATCACTCTTTGAAATTCAGATAGTGTATTCTTTAGACCAAAAGATATAACATTCCATTCATACTGTCCAAATGGAACATTGAATGCAGTCTTATACCTATCTTTAGGGTTAATCTGGATTTGCCAAAATTTCGATTTTAAATTAAATTTACTAAAAATATTAGCTTTATATAATCTTTCTAATAAATTTTTTTTAATTAGAATAGGATACCTATTTCATTTTAAAGCTTTATTTAATGGTTTATAATTTATTACTAATCTAGGTTCTCCTCTTTCTATTTCAAAGACCTTGTTAACATAAAATACAACACAAGACCATGGGCTTCTAGATTTAGTAATTAATTTTTTATTTTCTAAATTATATATTTTCTTTTTACAGAATTCAATCATATCAGGCGCCATCTAAATGGACTGAGCTTTAGTTCTAATAGATTTTTCATCAAAGCTTACTTCGTATGTAGATCAATCATATGTTGCTTCCTATTTTCAGAATGTATTTGGAATATCAGCACATACATTTTTTCTATTTGAAGCTTTAATTTATTAATTTTATCTTGTATAAATTTATTATTTAATTGTTCATTTATTTTTTGTAAAAGATAATTATTCTTTAAATTACAAAGTTATTCAGATTTTGCCTTTATTACTGTATTTATTTGTAATTCATTTATTGAATGAGCTTTTAATAAATTTAGATTTTTTTATTTTTCTATAAATAAAAAAATAATTTTTTAATTTTTAACTTTAAAACTTATACTATCATCTTTAACTGAGTAATGCGTAATTAAATTCATAAATTGCGTTCCTAATATTACCATATAATGAATATTGGTTAAAATAAATATATTCCTTATTTCTAAATTTTTATCTATTATTGAAGCTTCTGTTTTAGCAAGAATATTTAATTTAGACTTATTTACAGCAGATAAGCTTTCATTAGTTTTCTGTCAAAATCTTTTAGAGATTAGACTAGATTTAATATAATTTAAATCAGCTAATGTGTCAAACAAAGCTATAGTTTCTATATTATAATTATTTAAAAATTTTAATTTTACCTTTATTAAATATTTTCTTGATATAATTTCATGTAACATAAAGATTATATTATCAAAGATTTTTTCTTTGCTTATTAGACTAATTTTATTATTATTAGTTTCTTCTCTATCTTCTTTTTTTCCTCATCAGAAAAGGTAGAATTGAATAGAGACTTTATTATTTGTGAATCATGCTCTTGTTTATTTTTTCATTCCTTTAATTCTACTTTAATCTCTCTAATTTTCTTTTGTAAGTCATTTATTAATGGTTTATTCTTTATTATTTTTTTTATTTAAATTTATAGTTAAATCATATGTTTATTTACTTGTGCTAAGCAGTACTGAATATTTAGGTTTATCACTAGTATCTTCTAATATTTTTTTTAAAAATCTTTCTTGGATTTGTTGATCAATAATATATTTTATTGCTTCTAAAATAGACTCTTATTTTTTAGTTAAAATATTTATTGATTTACTACTATTTTCAAAATTAATTTCTGATTCTATATCATCTATTTGATTTATTTCTTCAGAATCTGAATAATTCTCAGAATCTGAATAGTCTAAATATAATTAATGTATTTTATTTAATACAGATTCTTCTAAATTTAATTCTTATAATTTCTTATCAAGTTTACAGAATTTAGATGTATGTTCTTTTTTACCACAATTATAACATGTTAATTCTTTATATGATCTGAATTGTTTATCTCTTCTTTTGAATGGTTTATTACTAGGTTTTCTAGATTTATAAGACTTATAAGGTTTTTGTTTCTTATAATATTTTTCTTTATTATATTTTCTTTTATAATTCTTTTTATATTTCTTATATGGTTTCTTATACTTTGTAGAACACTGACCATTACAATCTTTATATTTTTGAGTCATGCTATAATCAAACTATTTATAAAATGAGCCTAATTCTTATTTAGTTTCTCATTTCATATTTTAATAATTTTTGAAGTTTATATCTTGACAGAGCTTTAAACTTTCTTTTTGAACTATACTCATCAATTGACCATAAGTTAAGTTATCATAAGAAATAGAATTTCCATATTTTTATTTTATTTGGTTTTTAACTTTCTCTCCTAAAAAAAATGGCAATTCCGCCAAGAACTTTTTCTTTCAGAAAGCCTAGGTGGAATCTTCTCTAATCATAATTCTAGTTAAGAAAGTTGTCTTATAAAACTGAAAATCACTAAATTTTTTACACCTAAGATTACTTAGTGATTCAGCATTTTTATCCATTAAATGAGTAGGATCTCCTATAAAGTGAAGTGATATAGTCAGAATTAGTGTTGCCACCGCATCTTGAATAGTATCACCATATTCATTTAATACAGGTATTCCATTTTCATAAGTTTTTATAGCATTTAATATTTCTAAATGTTGTTCGTCAGTGAGATGATTATCCCACCAACCTTTTAATTGGCATGTAAAGCCAGCTATAAGTAATTTTGCTATAGTTTTATCTGATGTATCTGTTTGCGTTCTATAAGCATTGGCAGCCATTGTCATCTGTTGTAGAAGACTCAGAATATTATATTATGATAGGCTATCAATGTTCCATTCAAATACTGAGGAGGTATTATATTTATATCGTAATAAAGTATTATGTCTATCTATAATTTCTAAGTCTGGAGCATGCATTCTAGGTACTATAGATTGACTATGTGTTATACGATTTATCAGTGGGTCTATGTCTTTGTTAAATGATTCAAGATCTTCAGTTTCAAGTTGAGAATCCTCAATTGATTCTGAATCTTGATATTAAGTTACCATACTAATAGTTTTAGAGGCTTTGAATTGAGGTGTTTCTTGAACTACATGTTTTGATCCAGATGAGGAATCAATTTTACTTAATTATTCTCTAATTGCTTTTACAAAATCAGAATCTTTATATTTAACTTCTTGTTGTCCTATTTTTGAAACTTCAAAAGGTTTAAAGATATGGGACTTTAATTTTTTATCTGAAACAGCTTTCTCAACTGTTGTTATTATTTCTTTATCTTTAATAGAATTTTTTATTCTATTTAACTGTTGCACTATACTTAGTAAATGTGCATTACTAAAGTTATTTTGTTCTAATATCTTTTTATTCGGGTCATTTTCTGCTACAGTTTTAAAAGGTGCAATTTAAATTTCTCTATCGTCATACATAAATATACTTGAAGCTTTAGGCGGATGTTCACTTTGTATAATTTTATCATTTACTTTCCATTATGTTCCTTTATTTCTAACTGTTATAGTATTTAGTAATTTTTCTGCTTTAAATTTTTCTCTGTAAATTCTTTTAAATCAATCAAAGAATTTTATATTAACTTCATATTGTTTTACAAAATTAATATATTCATTCTTAACTGATTCAAAAATTTTTACTTTATTCATTACTTCTTTTAATTTGTCTGAATTCTTTACTGTTGTTAATTCTTTATCTAACTTATCTTTTTTGAATGTAAATTCTTTATTAATTACATTTAGTTTTCTATCTATATTTTCTATATTATTAGTCATAAAAGAGGCTTTGGGTGATTCAGGTGGAGAAGGAGATTGTTCTCTATCCTGATGTTGACTATAATTAGAGTTCGGTTCTAAAGGGTTCATAGTTTCTGTTGGATTATAGAAAAGATGTGGTACAGTTGTACTGTAATCTACACCTTTTAATTTATTACTAGTTTCAAGTATATCTAAGGTAGAATATCTAGGATTTATTATTGTTTATATAACAAGTTTAGTTACATTTTCTTTATATGAAGCATATATAACAGAGGGTAACTGTACAGCTCTACCTATGTCAACTGTCAAAACAGAAGAGGAAGAGGCTGAATACCTACTGCTGATACTATGTCTATTAAATTTTAATTTAACCTTACCATCTTCATATTATTTAATTTTACTCAGTTCTATATTAGGTTTCAATATTTTCTTTGGTTCAGGAGGGGGAACGACATCTTCCAAGACCCATTTATCAGGGAGACTAATATTTTTTCACTGAATAGTCCTAGAGATTACTGTATTAGCTTTACTTAAGTCTGTTTGTAAGAATTTAGTTTTTCCTAATTTAGGTTACATTATATATTTTGTTGCAAAAATAGATACCATAGATTTTTAATTTATTTTGTACATTAATACTACTGGAATAGATCCTTCAAGCATTTTATAATTATGAGTTTTAATTTTTAATAACGAGTTATTAAAATTTATAAACCTAGTATATATATATATATATATGCTTACAATAACAAAAGAAAAGCTTAATTCAAAAAACTAATGATTAAGCTGTCAATCTTTAAAACAAAAATAATAATTATAATTTCAAAATTTAAATTTGCATTACAAAATTAAATGGCTTGCTATAAACATGTTCCCTCCAAAATGAATAGTATCAGACCCTTTATGCAAACTCATTTTCTATTAGCAAATTTAGCTTTCATATTCCAATAGCAAACTCAGAATTCAACACTCCTCCTTGAGTTTGTTGTTGGATACTCTAGGCTTCTATTTCAATGCATCAATTCTTGCTCTTAGCAAAGGTTTAGTCAAGAGATCAACAAGTTGATCATTAGAAGAACAATAAACAATCTCAACTTCTTTGTTTTTCACTTCTTCTCTAATGGAATGAAACTTAACATTGATGTGCTTTGTTCTACCATGTTGCACAGGATTCTTAGCAATGGCTATTGCTGATTTATTGTCACAGAAAAATCTTGGTTGGATTTAATTGTTCCATTCCCAAATCTTTCAACATCTTTCTAAGCCAAATGACATGATTTGCAGCAGTAGCCAATGGCACATATTCTGCCTATGCTGTAGATTGTGCCACCACTTGCTATTTTCTTGAGTTTCAATAGATTGCACTTTCAGCAAATAAGAACACATAGGCTGAGTTAATCCTCACATCATCAACACAACCTGCCCAATCACTATCAACATAGCCAATTAGCTTTGCATCCTGAGTTTTAGTAAATAAAATCTCATCAGCTCCAATACTCTTAAATACTTTAATACCCTTTTTGCAACATCCAAGTGAACATTGCTTGGTGAGCTCATAAATCTTAAAAATAAGCTTGCAGGAAACATCATATTGGGTTTGGTAGCAATTAAATAAAGCAGGCTATACACTATGCTCCTATAAACAGTTGGAGCTTCAAGCTTGTCACCATCCTCTTTTGACAGCTTTTCATTTTTAGCTAAAGGTGTTGCAACCTGCTTACAAGAATCAAGTTTTAAATTTTTTGAGAACATGAAGAGCATATTTCTCTTGTGAAACGTAGCAAATAGAATTTGATTGGTGAATTTGAATTCCCAAAAAATAAGACATAATTTCTAGATGAGACATTTTAAAAATATCTTCCATTTCCTTTTAAACTTCATCAGACTCTCTACTTTACTGCCTGTTACCAGAATATCATCAACATACAAAGAGATTAATAGAATATCATCATCCAGCTTCTTGAAATACAGTGTAAACTCATTCTCTCTCCTCCTGAACCCTTGCTTCATCAAGTGTGAATCAATTTTGCAATACCAAGCTCTTGGTGCTTGTTTGAGACCATAAAGAGCTTTCTTGAGTTTATAGACACAGCTCTCTCTCCCTTGGACTTGAAAACCTTTTGGTTGATCTACATAAATCTCTTCTTAAAGCTCACCATTCAGGAAGGCAAATTTACATCAAGGTGATAAACTTTCCATCCCTTGCTAGCTGAAATTACAAGGAGAAGCTTAATGGTGCCATGCCTTGCAATAGGAGCAAATGTGTCTCCATAATCAACACCCGACACTTGTGCATATCCCTTTACTAACAACTTGGCCTTATGCTTGTAGAACGAACCATTTGGATTAAATTTTGTTCTAAACCCATTTAACACCAATAGATTGCTAGTCAGGATGCAAGTTTGTCAATTCCTAAGTTTGTTTTTTTTTTCTATCATATTAATCTCAGCCTTCATTGCTTCTGTCCATTGAGAATACTTTGAAGCTTCTTTAAAATTTTTTGGTTCAACCATCTTGAGATTGCAGCTTTCGTAGACATCTCTTAAGGGCATTGTCTTAATTACAATTGAATTAGTTGTATCCTCAACATCAAACTCTACTAAAGCATCTGTCAATTTAGAATCACCTTCTAATTTTGAATGAGAGGAAGCTTCATGGCTATGGACCTTCTAATTTTTCCAATCCCAATAGGCATTTTTATTAAAGTGAATATCTCTGCTCACAATAACTTTCTCCTTTTCCAAATCATAAATTCTATATCCTTTATATTTTGTTGAATAGCCAATAAATTTGCCATTTACTGCCCTTGCATCTGATTTGGTTCTTTTAACAGCTGGAATATGAAAATAACAAATTGAGTAAAAAATTTTGAGATGGTGAACAGATGGTTTGACCCCTGTCCAAGCTTCAATAGGAGTCAATCTATTTACAGTTCTTGTAGCCAACCTGTTCAACAAATAAACTAAGGTTGAAATAACTTCTGCCTAAAATATTGGAGGTATCTTCTTTTCAAAAATCATACATCTTGACATCTCCAACAT
Source organism: Garcia nutans (assembly GCA_947685225.1). Classification (NCBI taxonomy): domain Eukaryota; kingdom Viridiplantae; phylum Streptophyta; class Magnoliopsida; order Malpighiales; family Euphorbiaceae; genus Garcia; species Garcia nutans. The sequence goes on from CANTUV010000017.1 coordinate 42,567,700, forward strand.
TGTCCTATTCTTTCTTTCAGGTACCCCATTCTGTTAGGGTGAGTAAGAAATAGTTAATTGATGCACTATCCCATTTTCTCTGCAAAAATCATTGAATTCTTGTGAGGTATAGTCACCTCCATTGTTAGTTCTTAGCACCTTAAGGATACAATTACTTTGTGTTTCAGCCAATTTCTTGAAATTTTTAAATATTGAAAACACAGCAGACTTATTTCTCAAAAAAATATACCCAAGTCATCCTTGTCATATCATCAATAAAAAGGGCAAAATACTTGCTACCGTTAAAGGAGGTTGTGTTCATTAGCCCATATATGTTTGAATGGACCAATTCTAACTTCTGAGTTGCTCTTCTAATTCCAACATTAGAAAATGGTAGTTTGTGTAACTTACCAAATTCATAGCTTTCACAAACATGCCCATAATCTGTTATTTCTGGAAGATTGTTAAGCATATTAGAACCTGACATATATTTCAATTCTGAAGTTAAAGTGGCCAAAACGTTTTTGCCATCTTAACCTTTCATCTTCCTTGACAGTGAATGCACAATAAGAGATCATATCAAACTCCAAATAAAAGCTATTATTTGACATTTTGGCTCTAGCTACTTCTATACCTTTGGGATCATTAATAATGCAGAAATTTCCATTGACATCAACACCATAGCCATTCTTAATCATTTGTGGGACAATAAACGAGTTTTGGTTTAGCTTAGGGATAAATAAAACATTTGAGATAGATTTAATACCTTGCTTTGTGCTAATAGAAATAGAGCCTCTTCCTTTTTCTTGTATATAAGTTTCATCTCCAAGCTTTACTCTTGCATTACAAGATTCATCAAGAGAGGAAACGAAAGAAACATGTGGTGTGCTTTGGCTTGTACAACCACTATCAATAAGCCACTTGTTGTTAAGAGAACTTTCCCATAAACTAAGTTGCCATGAACAAACCTTCTTCCTGTGAAGTCTCTGTTTCAGTAACATTGACTTGTTGTTGAGGTGATTGATGAGTTTTCTTCTTTTTTGCAAAATTTCTCGGTGTGGCTTGATCCTTTACAGTAATTACAATGAAATTTTCGCTTATCCTTGAACCAACAATCTTTTTCAGCATGGTTTGTTCTCTTGCAATAAGTTCAAGTAGGAAATGTTTTTTTCTTCTCATCAGAGTTAGTCTTTTCTAACTTTGCTTTTCCATCTTTCTTATTCTGCCATTTATTGTTGCTTTTGTGCCCATTCTTCTTATTTTTGTTTGCATCAAAGAAAGCACCTTCATTACTTTTAACACTTCTCATAGAAGCTCTTTGCTCTTGGGCTTGAAGCTTGCTGATAAGCTCTGCAATGGTGAGTCTCTATAAATCACAAGACTCTTCAATGGCTGAGACTTTGGCTTCAAATCTTTGAGGGACACAGATCAAAATTTTCTCTACAACCTTCTGATCAGTTAGAGTTTCACCAAATAACCTTATTTGATTTACCAAATCCATTAACCTTGCTGAATAATCCTTGATTTACTCATCATCATTCAACCTCAACAATTCAAACTCTCTTTTGAGAGTGAGTAGTTTGACTACCTTCACTCTAATACATCTTTAAAAGTCTCTTTCAACTTATCCTAAACAGCCTTAAGTGTGTCCAAGTCCATAATGCTAGTAAAAATGCTGTCAGCTAAACCAACATGAAGGCAGGTAAGTGTTTTATCCTTCTTCAAGAGCTCTTCTTCATAAGCTCTTAACTGAGCAACAGTGGGGTTCGGTTTCAAGACATGTGGATCTTCATTTGTCTCCACCACTTTCCATAGATCTTGTGACCTAAAGTGAACCTTCATTTTGATTGCCCAAATGTGATAATGGACCCTGTAAACATGGGAATCAAAGGGCCAAATCCAATTGAATTAGACATTTTACCTTCAATACTCTATTATTTCTCTCCCTCACATGTTTACTCTCAATGGCTTCCAAATGAACCACAAATCCCGTAGGAATTGAGCTCTGAAACCACTGTAAATGATATGCTGTGTTTTAAAGAATAAAAATAATGCAGCAAGGAAACAACAGCTATATTGGAAGCAAAACAAAGATTTTCAAGTTTTAAAATTCAAAATGATATTTGGAAGCCACCAAATCTGATTTCTTTCATTGATGTAAATATATATATGCTTACAATAACAAAAGTAGAGCTCAATTCAAAAAACTAATGATTAAGCTGTCAATTCTTTAAAATAAAAATAATAATTATAATTTCAAATTTTAAATTTTAAATTTGCATTACAAAATTAAATGGATTGTTGTAAACATATTCCCTCCAAAATGAATAGAATCAGGCCCTTCATGCAAACTCGTTTTCTATCAGCAATTTAGCTTCCATATTCCAATAGCAAATTCAGAATTCAATAGATACTGCTAAATAATTGTGATATACGAGTTTGAGTTTTAGTAACTGATGCGATTGGACATGCAATTGTATGGGATTTAGATGAAAGAACATGTTATTCAACTTACCCTCTGCTCTTACTACTCATACAACAACATTCTTTAATTGTTAAAATCTGTAAAAAAGGTTGAGGTGCTATTCTGCAGTGCTAATATGAATATGCCAGTTCTATTGACTCTATTGGCATTGTGTTATTATAAGAATGGTAATTGCGTTGATATTATATTAAGCTACTGTTGATTTTTTGTTGATTTTTCTACACTGAGTAGCAGGGGAGTGAAAACTCTCATTGTTTGAAGTGATTTGTTGTTCTCTATCTTGCCTTGTTTGCTCTCGGTGATTAAAGTCTAATAGATATCTGATGAGATTGCAAGAAATCATTTTGATAGTTAGAAGGGTGTGTATAAACACCATACCTCAGCCTTCTTACAGCATGGTCAACAAGCAATCTGGTGCATTGGGGTGGGATTGAGATTTTGACAGCAATACTGTGGTAGTTTGGGCTTTTGAATACAAGTACATTACAATAACTTGGCCCTGGAAAAATGAATACTTCTTAAGTAGTTGGGTTGTTCTAACTTTGGCCTCTTTTGGTGTCCCTATTACTGCATACGTGTTTTGTGTTTTATTCTTTTCTTTAATCTGTAAGCAACATATGCACTTTATTAGTTGGGTATTTTGAGGGTTTTTCACATGAAATGGTGAAGTCTTAGTTTTGGGTGTAAAGGGGGTAGGCGTATTGGCTTGGATAATTATATTTCACCTTTTCATGTTTTTCCCCATTTATAATAATAATAATAAATACATTTTCTTATTAAAAAAGTAATATATATGAATATATAGAAATATATATCATACGTATATTGATATTTTTTTTATAAATCAATTAATATATGTTATTATATTTAACATATATCAATATATAACAATATATTTTAATTATATTTTGATATTTTTTTTGCAGATCAACTAATATATATTGGCATATATAACATATATGAACATATGACAACATATATTAGTTTATAAATTGATATTTTATTACAAATCAACTAATATATGTTATTATATGTAACATATATCAATATATAATAACATATATCAGTTGTATATTGATATATATATTTTTGTATATCAACTAATATATGTTGTTATGTATAACGTATATGAATATATAACAATATATATGAGTTTGTATATTTAACATTTTATTATAAATCAACTAATATATATTGTTATAATATATATATATATATGAACATGTATTAATTTGTATATTAATATTTTATTGTAAATAATCTAATATATTTTATTATATGTAATAAATATCAACATATATGAACATATAACATGTAACAGTCCAGCCCACAATGATATTGTCTGCTTTGGAGTTATGGGCCCAACCCATTTTTTCCTCACGGTTTTATTCTTGAGGCTTACGGGTCCAACTATTTCACCTCAAAAGGCCTCATTGCAAGCTAAGTTCTGTCAACCTTTATATGCAGATTGAATTTCTTGTACTTAGTCGATGTGAGATTTGCCTAAGGTATTATATACACCCCTTAAGGGACTCAGCGTCCTCGCTGAGGTTTGTCCCATTACAGACTAGAGGAACAAGGCTCGACTCTGATACCAAATGTAGCAGCTCAGCCCATAATGATATTTTTCGCTCTTGAGTTATGGGTCCAGCCTATTTTTCTCTCACGGTTTTATTCTTGAGGCTTATAGGTCCAACCCATTTCACCTCAAAATGTTCCATTGCAAGCTAAGTTTTGTATACCCTTATATGCATATCGTATTCCTTATACTTAGTCGATATGAGATTTGTCTAAGGTGTTACGTAAAAATATATATGAGTAGGATATTGATATTTTTTTTACAAATCAACTAATATATATTATTAAATGTAATATATATGAACATATAACAACATATATTAATTTATATATTGATATTTTATTACAAATCAACTAATATATATTGTTATATGTAATATATATTAACATATATTAGTTTTTGTATATTAATATTTTTTTTGCAAATCAACTAGTATATGTCGATATATTATAATTATATATATGTATATATAAACATAAAAAAAAATACTCATATAACTCATCTTATGTAATTAATTTATATAAAAATATATTAATTAATTAAGCGCATTTGCTAATCAAATAAAAAAATTTATTATGAAAAACTATGAAACTTATTTTAGTTTAAATATTTTATGTTTTTAGAAATTAAACTTTTTTTATTAATATTTAATCAATTGATTTATAATATTATACTTAATCATAAAAAAAATAATTTTAAAAAATCATTGCACATATTTTTTTAGTGGACTTGTATATTCATTTTAGTGGATGAGGCACATAAAGTACAAATGCCATACACTCATTTTTAGTGGACAAGATTTAGTGGGCTGCTACTTATATATGGGCAGTAATTTTGTAATTGTAAAATTAAGTTGCCGTGTAAATGAAAAAAAAAAATTTAGTTCAGTATTTTTTAAAAGATAACTGGTTTTTAAAGGATTTTTATAATTGTCCCGAAATTAATTAGTAAAATTCTTCATCGAGTAGTTAGGAAATTAATTAAATAAATTATTGTGATCTACGAGAAGAAAAGAAAATTTTAAATTTCATTGTGTTTATATGTGTTGATATATATACATTGCATATATTTAAGGATATTGTCATTTTTGTTAGTGTAATACCCTACCAATTAGAGTTATATTATAATTACATTTTTATTTATGCAATTTATTAATTAATAAATTCATAAAGAATTAAATTTAAATTAATAAATAATTAAATTAATAAAATAATTAAAAATAATTTAGTAATTAGATAAAACTAATAAATTTTTATAAAAATAATTAAAAATTTAAATAAATTATTTCTAAATAAAATAATAATATATTATATAATAAGAGAATTATAATAATATAATAAAATTTATAAAATTTATTTTTATTCTTTTAAAGTAAATAATAATAAAATAATATATTATTTATTATTATAAGTTTATTATGAATTTATTATTTATTTTTATAAAATAATCGAAAAGTCTTTGATAAGAGATGTAAACAATAAAAAAAGAAAATAAAGTGAAAGATATAATTTTCCTTAATGATTAACCTTATTTATAGGGAAAATAGTATTATATGTTACTCTTATTATTATTATTATTATTATTTCAAAAAATACTTCACAATTTATTTATATCTTCACAAATATATATTATATGTACATTTCTAAATATGAGATATATTTTTGATATATTGGATGTGTACCTTTAAAAATATAATAGTTTAAATTTGAAAGTTTAAAAATGGGAATTTTTGAAAGAAAAAAGAAAAATAAGTATTTTTTTTAAAAAAATTTATTGGTTGAGATATTTTTTAAGATAATACATAGAAAAAGTGGGTTGTGGGGGAGGCCCATATCTAATGGGCTTGAAATAGAAGGACATAAATGTACCAAAATGCAGCATGTGAATTGCCAATCATTCCTTTGGTAATTGACACACATATTGGTTGTTATTGCGCTTTCATTGTTCAATCCTTTTTTTTTTTTTTAATAAAGAAGATATTCAATTAATTTGGCCCATGTGATAGAGAGAGAGTGCCATAACCAACATTCACATGCATCATAACCTAATATGTAAAACACAGCTGGATTTGCAACCTATCTATCTATTTTTAAATCAGCTAGCAAACTCTATTACCGTACACATTATTTATCACCTTCTGTCCTTTTAGTAGTTAAGCGATTTCTTTACAAAAAGGCATTTTAAGATGAAATTAACAACTCATCTTCAGGGTATAAAGGACTGAAACTACTTAAGTAATTTCAATTTTGTTTGTTATATTACTAATTAATAAATTCAACTTGAGTATTCATTCTAATAAACCATCTTTTAAAAAAATTATAATAACTACGTAATCTAATTGAATACTATTAAATTAATAAATATTCTATTATATATTATTTGTATATTTAAATAACAAATAATTTAAAATTTACACTCAATTCCACTTTAATGCAATTTTTTTTAATTGAATAAATGAGGTGTTTATTTAAAATATTGTTGATGTTCGAGTTCTATCGTTTCAAATTAATAGGCACACTTTTTTTTCATGGGAAAAAATTAATTATTTTAGTAATAAATATCAATTTATATGTATTTTTTCTTATAATTCTATTTTATTTTACACAATATATAAATATTTTAAATAAGTCAAAATAAATATGGGTATATTAGTTAATATATTAGTCATTAATTTTATAATGAATGAGATATATCCGTTGCAAAATTTACAACGGATGAATAATTTCGTTGCAAACAATTTTGTGAAGTCACTTTTAGTAAGAGACTTAGTCCATTGCAAACTGATTTTTGCAACGGATTTTCTTAATTTTGCAATGGATTTATCCGTTGCAAAACTTTTTTTTTTGTAGAGTAATTGGTAAATAGGTTATAATTTAGGACTAATTAAAAAAATGTATTTATTAATTTTGTAAGTGAGTATATTATAAATAAATTTTGTTGTGCATTCTTTTTTCACACTTCATAATAAAAATATAATTTATTGAAAAAAATAAATTTTGTCTCAATAATATATTTTATGAATTTTGAGAACTACTAAGTTATGAATTCACTCACTTTTTTGGGGTTTGGTTTCCATCTTTTTTCCAACAAACGCTGAATGAATCTGTAGATTATTGATTACTGATACAATAGCAGTACGTACGTGTGACACATCAATTAGTTTCGTTGGGAATTTTACAAAATCTTATATATTTATATTTCATGAGATTTCTTTTTTAACACTACTCGTTAGTTGATTACTTGCCTTTATCAACTACTAGCTGAAACGAGAACTAAAATAATGGTTAAAAACAAAATTAATGATGAGATAAGCTTCTTATCCTGCAGTCAAACCAACAAGATTACCTTGTTAGAATTAATTTTATTGTTAAAATTAATTCTAAGTGTGGGCTAAATATATTTAAATATTAAATATGTATTGCAGTCAAATTAAGATAGTCAAATTAAAATTTTGATCAAATTAGGATTGTTGACTATTGAGATGTCCTACTCGTAATAGGATTATAAGTGTAGAGACCGTTAAGTATTTCTATTTTGTTGAAGGACCAAAATAGAAATAATCAATTTATTCAGTTATAAATAAAGGGTCGTGGTCTCCGGGGGAACATAACAATTTTAGAGAACATTACGTTCCTTCAGTAGTGCTTCCGCATAACCTAAAGTGTGTATCCCCTGGAAAGCGATAAACCCCAGAATCGTCTTCAGCATCAATATATGATGATGTCAGGTATGCAATTCTACCATTTGCAATTTAATTTGAATAATCTAGTGATCTATGCATATTTTAGGTTTTAGGGGAATTAAGTTTTCTTCCCCTTTCAATTGGTATCAGAGCCCTGTGCTAAGTTGCTAGATTTTCCGATAAAATTGCGGTATTGATTATTGTTTTTATTCTAGAAAATTAATTCGGTGATTGTAATTTTCTAGAATTAATTTGGAATCGAATTTAGTAATCTGAAATCAATTTTGGTTTGATTTGTTTTGGTTTAATTAATTTAAAATTAAAAAAAAATTTGTTCTTCGTTTTGGTTTAGAAGAACACAGTTAAGGATTTTAATTAATTAATTAAATCTTTATAAAATTTTGATTTGATCTTCGATTAAATCGTAAGAAAAAAAATTTAATCGTTTTGGCAAAAGGAATGATTTAATCGTTTTGGTTTAGAAGAACAAGCTTCTCCGATTCCTTTCTTGGAATCCGATTAAATCATTTTTTTAATTTATTTTATTTAATTTTTTTATTTAAAAAAATTCATTTAATTTTAAAATTGCAATTTTGATTGTAATTTAAAATTTTAATTCAATTGAGTTTAAATTTTGGTATTTTAGTCCTGATTGTGTTTAATATTTTTAATAATAAATTAATTGAAGCAAAAAGTCACCAAAGTGACTTCTATTGTGTAAATTGATTTATTTGGGATATTAGACAGGTGTATTAAAATTCATTGCGGGTAGCAAACCGGCCCAGAGGAAGGTTGTCATATGGCTGAATTGAGAATACATATGCAGTGATAAATATGTAATAATTATTATGTTTTCATCCATGTGGATAATAAATCGGCCCAAAGGAAGATTTAATATTTGACAGGATTGAATTGTCAATATTTGATTGCTGCATTGAGATGCCAATTACAGTTAATGTTTTATATCCAAAGATGAAAATATTAATATTGTGCTGGTATCTTGTTTCCATTATTTGAACTCTATTATTGTTTGTTTTAATTATTTTGTGGATAGTGAGCTTATGTTAATTTTTGTCACTTTCTATGATGTCAGTTAGCATGCCGTATAATCCTAACACTGTCCCTATGCTTGAGGGGTCAATTTTTGGTTCATGAAAATCAAGCATCATGATTTATCTGGGTTGTATGGACTTAGACCTTGCGTTCAGGATGGACGAACCTACTCCTCTTACTGAAGTGGGCACAGATGCTCAGAGGGTTCAGTATGAGAAGTGGGAGCGTTCTAACCACTTAGGTCTTATGATCATGCAGCAGGGAATCCCAGAACATGTTCGAAGAGCCATTTCTGCTGAAGAAAGTAATGCTAAAAACTATCTTGCTGAGCTGGAGAAGGTCTACGTCAAAAATGACAAGGCCGAAGTGGGGACGCTTTTAGCGAAACTCACCTCCATAAGGTATGCTGGCAACGGTAGTGCTCGGGAGCATATACTGAGCATGTCCCAAATAGCCAAAAGACTAAAGGTCCTGGATTTGGTTTTACTAGATGACCTATTAGTCCATCTAGCTTTGAATTCTCTTCCACCACTTATGGGCAGATCAGGACTTCATATAACTGCCAGCCGAGCAAATGGACTCTTAATGAGCTCATTGCTCATTGTGTGGATGAGGAGGAAAAGTTGTTGGCTACTAAGAGGGAGAGTGCTCATCTGGTCTCTTCAGCAGATAAGGGCAAGAACAATAAAAGAAAGAAGACTGCTGATAAAGGTCCGGTGCAAAAGAAGCCTAAAGAATTAAAATGCTTCTTCTGCAGCAAGTCTGGACACTTAAAGAAGGACTGTCCTAAATACGCCACATGGCATGTCAAGAAGGGTAAGTACCTTGTTTTAGTCTGTTCTAAGGTTAATTTAACTTCAGCTCCTAGAAACACTTATTGGATGGATTCTGGTGCTACCACTCACATAAGTGTTTCATTGCAGGGTTGCCTGAACTACCGAAAGCCAACTGACGGTGAAAGATACGTCTATGTGAGAAATGGCGAGCCGGTGGAAGTGGAGGCAATTGGGCATATTAGATTATGTTTAAGAACCGGATGTTTTTTGAATTTTGTTGATACTTTTGTTATTCCGACATTTAGACGGAATTTAATTTCTGTTTCTTATTTGGACAAATCTGGTTTTACTTGTTCATTTGGAGACAGTTCATTTACTTTATCTATGGATTAAAAAATTTTTGGTACTGGCTTCTTAAATGCATGTGATAATCTATATATGTTGGATATTAATGATTCTTACATTGAAACTCTGCAGGTTAGTACTATAGGTACCAAAAGGAAGCTAAATATAAATAATTCAGCTGAACTTTGACACAGACGTTTGGGTCACATATCCAAATCTAGAATAGAACGTCTTGTGTCAGATGGTATCCTAAACACACTTGATTACACAGATTTGGACTCCTGTGTTGAGTGTATTAAAGGTAAACAGACTAAACAAAAGAGATTAGGTGCCAACAGATCATTGAACGTCTTAGAATTGATACATACGGACATCTGCGGTCCATTCCCTATAGCAACAAGGAATGGCCAAAGATACTTTATATCATTCATAGACGATTACTCACGTTACGGGTACCTATATCTCATTCATGAGAAATCTGAGTCTCTGGACATTTTCAAATTTTATAAGGCCAAAGTTGAAAACAAACTCGGAAAGAAGATTAAATCTGCTAGATCTGACCGTGGAGGTGAGTACTATGGTAGATATGACGGTTCAGGTGAACAATGTCCAGGACCATTTGCTATTTTCCTACAGGACTGTGGTATAGTCCCTCAATACACAATGTCTGGTACATCCAGTATGAATGGTGTATCTGAGAGACGTAACAAGACTCTTATGGATATGGTTAGAAGTATGATTAGTCATTCTTCTTTACCCGAGTCTCTGTGGGGAGAAGCATTAAAGATAGCAGTCTATCTTCTTAACAGAGTACCAACTAAAGCAGTTGTAAAGACACCTTAGGAGCTTTGGACTGGACGCAAGCCCAGTTTAAAGCACCTTCATGTTTGGGGATGTCCTGCTGAGGCTAGGCCTTATAGGCCCAATGAAACTAAATTGGACTCCAAAACTGTTAGCAGCTACTTTATTGGATATTCTGAGCGATCACGGGGCTATAAGTTTTATAATCCTACTACCAGGACTATTTTTGAGACGAAAATTGCAAAATTTTTTGAGGATGTTGAGTTTGGGGGGAGAAGTAAGGTTAGAAACATTGTCTTTGAGGAGGGATCGAGTCAGGAACACTCAGTGTCGATTCCCATCATTGCTCCTAGCAGTGTTTTGGTTCCTACACCTGTCACTGTTTCAGAAGCACATCAAGTTCCAATACAAGACAATGTTGAATAACTTCCTCAAGAACAAGCTCAACAACCTCAAGAATTTGAGCCAGAACCTGTGCCTTTAAGGAGGTTCACTAGAGAGAGAAGAAATGCTATTCCAGATGATTATGTAGTATATCTTCAGGAACATGATGACACTGTAGACATGGTGGAAGATGATCCAATTAGCTTTCATCATGTCATGCAAGATTCCAACTCTCATAAGTAGATTGAGGCAATGAGTGAAGAATATAAATCTATGCAAGACAATCAAGTTTGGGATCTTATCCCATTACCTGAAGGAAAGAAACCTATTGGTTGCAAATGGATATTTAAGACCAAGAGGGATTCTAATGGTAATGTGGAAAGATATAAGGCTCGTCTTATAGCTAAAGGCTTCACTCAGAGAGAAGGGATTGACTATAAAGAGACCTTCTCTCCAGTATCATCGAAGGACTCTTTTAGGACAATCATGGCTCTAGTTGCATATTTTGATCTTGAGTTACATCAAATGGATGTGAAGACTGCGTTTCTCAATGGAAACATTGATAAAACCATCTATATGGTGCAGCTAGAAAACTTTGTGTCTGGAGACCCAAAGCGACTGGTATGCAGATTAAAGAAATCTATTTATGGACTCAAGCAAGCTTCTCGTCAGTGGTACTTCAAGTTCCATGAAGTAGTTGTCTCTTTCGGTTTTGAGACAAATGTTGTGGAAGATTGTGTGTATCACAAGTTCAGTGGGAGTAGGTTTATCTTTTTGGTCTTATATGTGGATGACATATTGCTTGCTACTAACTGTAAGGACTTGCTGCACGAGACCAAAGTCTTTCTCTCAAAACACTTTGAGATGAAAGATTTAGGTGAAGCTTCTTTTGTATTAGGGATTCAAATACATCGAGACCGTACTCGAGGTATTCTTGGATTATCACAAAAGGGCTATATTGAGAAAGTGCTCAAGAGATTTAGTATGCACAACAGTAGACCAATTGGTACCCCAGTTGCTAAAGGAGATAAATTCAGTCTTGATCAGTGTCCAAAGGGTGAACTTGAGATTCAAGAGATGCAGAAGATTCCTTATGTGTCAGTAGTTGGGAGTCTGATGTATGTTCAAGTTTGCACTCGTCCAGATATTTCATTCATAGTTGGAATGTTAGGGCGATATCTCAGCAATCCAGGAATGGATCATTGGAAAGCAACCAAAAGAGTCTTGAGATATCTTCAGAGAATAAAGGGACATATGCTCACATACAGGAGATCAGATCAGCTTGAGATCATTGGGTATACTGATTCTGATTTTGCTGGATGCCAAGATAGTAGAAAATCCATATCAGGCTACATATATCTCTTGGGTGGTGGTGCTATTTCTTGAAAGAGTGTGAAATAAACTCTTATAGCTACCTCCACCATGGAAGCAGAATTTGTAGCAAGCTATAAGGCATCCAATCAGGCAATCTGGCTGAGGAACTTTGTCACAGGGCTGCGCATTGTGAATGGCATTGAAAGGCCATTAAAGTTATACTGTGATAATAACTCAGCAGTTTTATTCTCCAACAACAACAGAAGCTCTTCTCGATCGAGACACATTGGGATAAAGTTTCTGGCTGTGAGGGAGAGAGTACAGAGTGGACAGATATCCATAGAGCATATTGGAACGAACTCCATGATTGCGGATCCGCTCATTAAGACAGTGATACCGAATGTTTTTCATGAGTACACTACTCATATGGGTGTCACATTATTTGAGACTATTTAGTTTCAGTGGGAGTTTGTTCATTAAGTTTGCATTAAGTTTTATGTATGCTCTCTTTGACATTGGATATATTTTATAAAGTACATTCAGTTTCTTCAGAAAAATGAGTTTTTCTTTCATTTTATTATGTATTTTACACTCTGTATTATATTTATGTTTGATCTCACTTAAGATTGACCAGTTGAAAACAGGCATGATTAGATCATATTACATGTAGTTTCCATGCTACACTCCTATTATTGATCTATGTCATTTGAGAGTATTGGTAATGTGATTGATGGTGGTTTGAGTCACGATGAATGTGGCGACTGGCCCTTCAGTCATTTATCGATATAATCAATGGACGAGATTGTTTGAGACACCTTTAGTATGACTGCTTTTATGAGCTCATTAAGGTATATACATTTATATTTAATATATGTTAGCCCAAGTGGGAGATTGTTAGAATTAATTTTATTGTTCAAATTAATCATAAGTGTGGGCTAAATATATTTAAATATTAAATGTGTATTGCAGTCAAATTAAGATAGTCAAATTAAAGTTTTGATCAAATTAGGATTATTGACTATTGAGGTGTCCTACTCGTAATAGGATTATAAGTGTAGAGACCGTTAAGTATTTCTATTTTGTTGAAGGACCAAAATAGAAATTAATCAATTTATTCAGTTATAAATAAAGGGTCATGGTCTCCGGGGGAACATAACAATTTTAGAGAACATTACGTTCCTTCAGTAGTGCTTCCGCATAACCTAAAGTGTGTATCCCCTGGAAGACGACAAACTCCAGAATTGTCTTCAGCATCAACATACGATGATGCTTCCGCATAACCTAAAGTGTGTATCCCCTGGAAGACGACAAACTCCAGAATCGTCTTCAGCATCAACATACGATGATGTCAGGTACGCAATTCTACCCTTTGCAATTTAATTTGAATAATCTAGTGATCTATGCATATTTTAGGTTTTAGGGGAATTAAGTTTTCTTCCCTCTTTCATACCTCCCTCTTTTGCTTCTTTCTTTCTTAATTAATTAATTTTCTTTCTAATGAATACTTAATTAATAAAACCCCATTAGATTCAAGGCTTATTATGGACTCTCCTTCAAAGGGATGTTTATAATATTGAAAAAAAAATAAAAAAAATTAAAAATTAAAAAAAGAAAAAGTACAAAAAAGGTTAAAATTCTTAAGCAATGTTTGACATAAGGAATAATTAAAGTGGTGGGTAATTTTAATTAAAAGATTTGGATATTGGAATACCTGCAAAAAGGAGACATGCGATGATGATCCATGTATTGACGTAATAATAATATTGCATTAATTAGAGTTAATAATGATAATTAATATTCATGGTTAAATGACTAATAGCTTGCACGATTACCACTAATGATACTTCACTTGAGAGATGATTTCTATACAAGTCAAACAGCCCCATATATATAAGTTTATTTTAATGAAATTGTTTGTTATTTTGAAATTTCATCTAGTCAATTAATCAATATAATAAAACCCAAAAGATATCAATATTTTTTTTATCAGAAGCAAAGATACCAATATGTTATGTTCAAAAAAAAAAGATACCAATATGTTTATGTATCCACCACTATTATTATAACACTATTCCAATAATTACTAATCGGTTAATTAATTTGTTCATACCTTTGACATTATCTAATAATATATAGGTTATAATTGATATTACGTATTTACGTCTAGTATATGTAATAAAAAGTAGTCTTAAAAATTTTATTTTTATCTATATTATATTTTGAATTTGAAATTGAATTCTAAGTTTATATAATTATATATTATTTATTTTATATAGTTTAATAAAAGGAAGGAGAAATTCAAATTCTGAATTTTGATTATTTACATTATCAAATTGGAATTTATTCACACACTAAATTATAATCTTCCTTTATTGCACCCTAAAAAATATTTAATAATTAAAGCATGCAGAAAAATATCTTAATTAAAATTAGTATTTTAATGAAATGAGACAAAGATGAGGATAGAGATAGCGTGAAATTTGCATATAGTATGTATTAAGGGTCAAAATAAAATGATTATTAAAACAAAAAAGAAATGATGCAATTAATTAATTAATTAAGGAAGAGCTAGCGGTGAAAACCAAGACGAGTGGCGTAGGGAGACACTTCACGTTCACGTGGAAAGATTCATTACATAATGGGTTGGTATTTGGTTTTACCAAATCCATCTTCTCATTATTATTTATTTATTTATTATAATCTAAACCATCAAAAATCTTTTGGTGGATACCTCTCTATTATATGGTATCCTATGCTAATTAATTTTCTAACTCTCTTTTGTATGAGTTGAAAGAAAGAAAGTTAAACATACCATAAAACCTAATTGTTAAAGTTGAATAATGCATTTAAAAATTAGTTGTTAAGATTTAAAAATGTATTTTTATATTAATCACTTATATATTTTATATTTATTCAATGTGAAATTTTGCTTCCCATAAATATGTATTTGTATTATTACTATTTAAAAAATTTATATTATTACAAAGCAAAAATTTTTTACCATAAAATAAATTGTAATCATATTTTTTATGTATAGCAATTCAAATAATAATTCTACACACATTTTAAATTACTTTTGTAACAAGCCTTCATTGGATCAAATTGGATAACGAATATAATTAACAAAACAGCATCTCTACTTGAGCTAGCTTTCTTTTTTTTTTTTTTAAAAACAATCAATTAGTAGGAAAAGGTAGATTTATATGAGAATGGTACTGGGTTGGTGGGTTAGGACATTTCGCTAATTATAGTTCAAACTAAAGAGTTTTTAAGATTTAGAAATGCCAGTCAATAATACGATTTAAATGCTATTCAAAGCCTACTAGGTTTAGCGGTGGTTATCAATGATTGATAATCAACTACTATAATAATAATTATAGACTGTTTTATAATTTAACATTTGAAATTAGAATTCTATTGTAAAATGACGAATAAAAATTCTATTAATCAACTATTTTATCATTGATTTTTTTTTTGTTAGTCCGTCTCAAACTGAACGAGGGATTGGAGAAGATGAAGAGAAAAAAAATTAAATACACAAAATCTAAATAATTACTGTATAATAATATTGACCTGAAAAAACTCAGAAAAGTGGAACTATGACAAGTGATAAATAAGTAGGGGAACAGTGGGGATAGCTGAAGGGAAATTAAATAAGTGATTCAGTGGGAAATTATTAATTATGATTTTATGAAGTTAGATTGTCCTCTCTTATTTAATCTCATTCAACTCTTTCTGTTGTAAAAACAAATGATCATGAGTCCATTAGCGGTTAGCTAGCTAGCTACGTATACCATAAATTCATCACCTGCTTCTTCTTCTTCTTTTCATTTTTCATTTTTCATTTTTATTTTTTAGTGGGTGGGATATTTATAATTAATCTTAATCAAAAAGTTTTAATTAGTTTATATATGAAGAGAAATGAGGCTTCTAATCTAATGAAGTCAAAATTTGGGATCGAATTGATATTATTTTTGAGAGTTTAATTAAAAATCGTTAATACAAAATCTAAAACTTATAAAATTCGCTTGAATTTGATTTAAAATTTTATATGAGAATAAATTCAATTTATAATAAATTTTCCAATGTAATCAAATTAAATATGCTTCCATAAATTCAAAATAATCCGATTGGAATCCACTCATATAGAAAATATTGATATATCAAATATAATTTGAAATGGGATGGAATATTCATAGAGAAAAATGGTCTCATTTTTTGCTCTCATTGTAATTACTTGCATTTGTTTTTAGGAATCACAATGGGGGTAAAGTACAAGATTAACATTTATTTTTAGGTAGGGATGAAGATGAGAAGATAAAGCCGGCGTAAGATGGTAATATGGTATATGAATATTCTTGTTTTTATTTTTTAATAAGAATAAAAATACCATATAACTTTTACACATTATTGTAGAAATATATATATATATTATAATTATTTTTCAATCGGTTATAAATATTTTTATATCATATTTTTATGAATTGAGATTAAATTTGTATATTTTTCATACTATAATATTAATAAAAAAAGAAAAATATTAAATGATAAACTAAATTTATATAAGTGAGAGACTGAGAGCTTATGCAAGATATTTTCGAGCACTTAAATTGGCAAAATATCCGAATATGAATTATAACTTCTGTAGAAAAGAAGCAAAAGACTGGGAAAAAAAAAAGAAAGAAAAAATTTTCAGCGAGTGAATGCACGTTACAAAAGTAGCGCGTGGAGAAGTATTTTATAAGCATTGTTAAACTTCTTTTTGCCTACGACGTAAACGTCACGTTCCGAATATGATGAATCTAGAAAAAGTAGAACTAGTCTATGAAACCAGCAATCAGATCCGTCAAAAAAATTAAAATTAAAATAAAAAAAAGACAAAAAATAAAAAATAATTATTTATTTATTTGAGAAAAAAAAATAAATTGTATTATCCTTTGTTTCGTTGTGTGTTAGAGCATTGACGAAGCAGCACTGACACGTGGTCCTCTCAACAATTTCGCTCACCGGTTCTTAACCCGCTCTTTTAATTTTCTCAACCTTCTGCACACCTATATGTGCCTTGTAATTGTAATTTCTTCCTTCTATAATTTAATTAATTGTCTTTATTAACTCGTTCGATCAATTTATTTTTTAATTAAAAATTAATTAAAAATTATGAATTATTTATTTTTAAACTTATATATATAATAAATTAAATTGAATGGAGTTAATTATTAGACCTAGTTTAATGGATTGAATTTATCAATGAAATTATTTTTTTTTTCAAGCACTGATTTAAATTATTTCTTCATACAAATAAGAAAATGCCTGTTAGGATTAATAGGTAAAGGTCTGACATTAGAAATTTTCAATCTTGAATTACTAGTATTTGATAACAATAAAGTATCAACTAAGAAAATCATTTATTGAGTACATCTAATGCAATAAATACAGTAATAATTACTAAATAACAACCAAGTAATCAAATAGATTTTTTTATAAGGTAATCAAATAGATTTTTATATATAATGAGAATTGTAATTATATTGCCTTGTAACTGCAGTCCAATTAACCTATGAAATTTTCAGTAATAATTTATTATTATATATATATATATTATAATGGTATAGAAATTAAACCTAAAATAAGAAGGTGATAAACCACTTTCCACTTGGATATAACTCATAATTAAAGAGGAAGATGGAGAGAGTTGCTGTAAAATTAATAAGGTGAGGTTTATTTTCTGACTAAACATAAATGGTAATAAATTTCCTTTATATTTTCAGAAACTTTAGCTAGCATGTTATATATTTAAAAATTTATAAATATATAATTATAATTATTAATTAATTTTTAAAATACTATTGGGTGTCTTTATTTATATGGGTAAGAAAATGTAATTTCAGAAATTTATTCACTCAATACAATTGCTATATATAGATATTCCTTCCATTCCGCCATTCCGAATTAATAGTGCATATTTTTTTAACAAAAATAAAGAAAATTATTTTTATTAAAAATTTAAATTTATATATATTTTCTATTATACTGTTATTTTAATATAAGATATATTTATTAAATATTTTTAATAAATAATATTAAATATAAATATAATAGATATTTAATAATATTAATTAATTTTAACATATTAACTAATTTATTAAAAATGCTTCGAGTTATAATCTAAATAATAAATGATTTTTTCTTAGACAAACTTAAATTTAATTTATATTCTTCCACATTGTAATACTAAAAAGAACTAATTTATTAAAATGGTAAGTAAATTATAATTTAAAATAAATAAAAAATATGTCTATTAATTTGAGATTGAAAAAATATTTTATTTTTTTAATATATGTTTTATTATCATATTTTACATATTGGTAAGGAAAATTAATTATAAAATATATTCTAAATAAAAAGCAAATCTTGGAGAAGAACATGCCTCCAAATCTGCAATTTCTTAAAAAAGGCCAAGACAGATCTCTAATGAATTGCCATTGCCAAGTGTCATGTGAGCTTTTAGCTAAAACGCTCATAACTTCCCAACTCAGCAATTAACCGTTTCTCTCTCTCTCTCTCTCTTAGATGGAAAAGTTAGTTCACAAAAAGGTAACAATTAAAAATTATATATATATATATATATATATATATAACCTTTTATTCTGACTGACTCTGCTCTACAGCGCTACTTATATAAGTTAGATTTGAACACACAACTCATCCATGTCATTTTCCTTACCAGATACAACATTACAAGAATAAAAAGAATCCAACGAACCTCTCTCTCCTTACCTTGCCAGACACGCTTTCATCTTCTTTCTTTTTTCTTCTTAAATACTTCCAATTCTTCATTTCTTTCTTTCACACCTTGTCCACTTTTCTCTCTATTTTCTTTATCAAAAATGTCTACTGATCTTCAATTATGCCAAGATTTGCCAAGAATTCAAGTTTCTCCAATCGAGATTCAATCCCCACAATCTTGCACTTCTTCCGACCATTCAATTTGTGGAGAAAATTGTGTAATTAGTGAAAGAACTGACGACGGATGTCGAACTCCGACATCTCCGGAGCATAGGATTCCTGCCGTATTAAGTTGTCCGCCGGCTCCTCGGAAACCAAAGAAGAAGATTGCTTCTTGTAAAAGGAAACTGTCAGAGTTCGATTTCTTCGATGTTGTTAATCGTGAAGAAGTCGAATCTTTCTTTCTATCAAGTTTTGATAAGGTCGTCGTTGGAAAGAGAAGGTGCATGCCCTTGTAAATTAATCCCTACCATCTACATATGCAAAAGAATCACGTTTTAATTCTTTCTTTCCTTTTTTTTTTTAAAAATTAAAATTAAGTTACGATATTGATTTTTAAGAAGTATGGTTCATGAGATAAAGAAATGTATGTATTACACGCTTAAATGCAATGATATGTGAAATAAATTCAAGAGTTCTTCGTTTAATTTTAGATTGTATGAATATATCGATCTGAAATTGTTTTATTAGTATGAATATAATCATGTTATTTGGTATATTATTTTGATCTTGAATTTCAGAAATCTAATATCTTACATGTTAATGTATAATTATTGGATAAATATCAATTTTTTTAAATATATGCACCGAAAAAAGTGGAATCGATCAGAGCATAATGAGGAAGATATATTTATTTCTAGACTATGCTTCGGCGTGCAAATAAATTTAATTTTAATTAATTTGTATATGTAGATAGGTGCAATAATTAACTTTCTATAATTAGATGTATTTTAGTTGTAAATTTGTTTGAATAGCTATAATATATCTATATTTATTTGTGTTAGGAGCATATAATAATTAAAATAAAATGAAATTAAAGTAGGATTTGCTGAGGAGGAGAGGATAAGGTAGATGGAAGGTTGTTAGCTTATAATAATTTTGGTTTAAAGAATGAGATATGATTAACCACGTTTTCACAAACTTCTCATTGCATATTAGTTTATAATTTTTTAATCTCTTAACTTTAAACATTACTTTGATATTTTTTTACTTGCAGTCTGAATCTAAATCAATTTATAATTAGTTCTTAATTAGCTATCCAAGATATATGGCTGAATTAATTAATTTTTTATTATGGGGTTGGTTTGACATGTTATGATTGAGTGCTTTGACACGGCTTCGGGATCGATAATTAAACATAATATGCATAAGTAGGAGAGAGAGAGGGATTTGTATTTATCAATGAGGCACAAAATTAGGCAATGTGGTATATCATGGCTTCTAATATTGAATGTGTGATGTCTTTTTGTCTGTTTTCATGATTTGACAATATTATATATACACACACACTCACGATGACACACTCTCATGACCTCTAGGAAAAAGAATCATGTCATGTACTGGTGATCCAAATGTCAAATTAATTATATCCTTAATTTCCACAAGATGTGAAATTTAAATGAATATTTGTGAGAAAAATATATGGATTATCCTTCTAGAAATAAGAATATAGAGCATTTTCCTTCTTTTTTTCAAATGCTAAAGGCTACGTAACAAACATAATTTGGAAAAAAAAAACAAAAATACTTATGAGTAGAAATCAATCCTATATTGCAAAATGAAAAATTAGAAATCAATCCCTCTCGTCCGCCTTTTTATTTTTAAATATTTTTAAAACAATATAGGATATATAAACAATTTTCACAGGCCAAAAGATGGTTAATTTTAGATTTTGTCATATATATATATATATATATTCACTCAAAATTTAAAACTTTTTTTTTTTGAAAAGACTCAAAATTTAAAACTTGAACATTGCTTTTGTATTGATGGAAGTGACGGGAAAGGGAGAGACGATTAAGTCATAATTACTTTCTTGTTTGAAAAATATACTACATTGCAAAGGAGAGAGGGAAGAAATTGGTGGACATAAAAATTTTCAATTGTCCTTCAGTTTGGAAAGAAATAGAGGAAAATAGGAAAAGGAAATTAAATCTTCTTCTTTTCCATCCATGTAATTAGTTTAAAAAAATTCAACATTTTTAGGGTGAACATGTTACACATGATATGAAACTAACCACTACTAAAAAATACGTGCATTGTAGATGAAAATTTTCTTTCATAAATACAAATCTATCAGCAAAAAGTTTACTAAAGTTAACCAACTACTTACTGACTAAAACAATTAGTTCGTAATTACTTTGTTGGCAAAAACTTTATTGAGAGAAAAGATATTCCATTGGTAATTGCTGATTATTTACCAACTATCATTTTGGTTCTAAAACTATTCTATTATGTCGAGAAAAATAAAATCTGCCAGTAATTACTAATAACTAATTTGTCAATATATTATTTTAATAATTTCTATTATGTTAAAAAGATTAAATGTAAACAAATAATAAACTATTTTAATATTATTTTTGAATTTTTTTATTGGTAATCTATCAATATGTTGTTCATAAAATTTTTAGAATCGGTCAGTAATCCATTGGTAAATAATTAAATTTATTTTTTAAAATTTTAATTTTCATTGATAATTCATTTGATAATTTTTTTAAAAAAATTAATCTTTGAGAAAAATTTAAAATGATACACGGGTACAAGATATCTAAATAACATAATATCCATATTATTAATGTAATCAAAATATATTAAATTTTAAAAAATAAATTAATAGCATGATATTAATGTATAAACTAGTTAGACTTCCTCATCTTCTGATTCCAATTCTAACGACTCGAATTCGATAATAGGTTCATCTGATTCGATATCCTCTATATCTGTATTAATTAACTGCCTAAAGGGAACATTCAGAGGAACTAGATCATCATCCCTTGTTATTTTGTCTATTTCATGTACAAAATCACATTCATCTTCTTAAATGGTAGTATTTTTGTTCTAGGTGTTTTGTTGATGATATGGAAGATCAATAATTGATCAAGTTTTGATTTAATTAACTACCAATAAATCAACTATATCTCGTCTCATACTAGGAATGGCACAATATACTTGCACAACTTGTATTTCTAGAATAAACAGTTCATACTTGTTAATCTTTTGATTAGAAAGAATAGTTTCTTTTCTGTAAAATTCTATATTTCATTCAATTTACACTAAGCTTAGTATAGTATTACACAGTCACTATATATGGTAAGTATTAAATACAATATTTCCTATTGATCTTCTTCTTGATTAGGTGCAGATTTAGAGAATCAATCACTGGATCCTGGTTTAGTCAACACTCCCCCTCAAGTTGAGTAGTGGGATCTCCAATACCCAACTTGTCAAGCGTAGAATGAAATAACCTTCCACAAACTGCTTTAGTTAAGATGTCTGCCAACTGGTCCTCTGATCGAATAAATGGTAGCTCTACTATGCCTTCTTCAATCTTTTCCTTGATAAAGTGTCGGTCAACTTCTACATGTTTGGTTCTATCATGCTGTACAGGATTTTCGGAGATACTTATAGCAGCTTTATTATCACACTTTATTTTGCATGGAAGACGTGGTGCAAAACCAATCTCGGTCATTAATTTCCTTACCCACAAAAGTTCTGTTAAACCTTTTGCAATCCCACGAAACTCAGCTTCTGCACTGGATAAGGATACAACCTTCTGCTTTTTACTTCTCCATGTTACCAGATTACCTCCGACTAAGGTAAAATATCCCGAAGTAGATCTTCTGTCGTTTGGGTTACCAGCCCAGTCAGCATCTGTGTAGACTTCAATATCCAAATGTCCATTTTTTTGAAACACAATCCCTCTTCCTATCGTTCCTTTAAGATATCGAACAATTCTCAAGGCTGCCTCCATATGATCTTCCTGTGGTTGATGCATAAATTGACTTACTACACCTACGGCATATGCAATATCTGGTCGTGTATGAGCTAGATAAATCAATCTCCCAACGAGCCTCTGATATCTCTCTTTGTCTGCCAAATCTACTCCTTCTCTGATTTGAAGCCCATGGTTTATTATCATAGGAGTTTCTGCCGGTTTGCAATCAATCATGCCAGTCTCAGCTAAAAGGTCAAGTATGTACTTCCTTTGAGATATAAAGATACCCCTTTTTGATCTTAGCACCTCAATACCCAAGAAATACTTTAGTCCCCCCAGATCCTTCATCTCAAATTCAGAGAATAAATT
This sequence comes from Garcia nutans, assembly GCA_947685225.1. Classification (NCBI taxonomy): domain Eukaryota; kingdom Viridiplantae; phylum Streptophyta; class Magnoliopsida; order Malpighiales; family Euphorbiaceae; genus Garcia; species Garcia nutans. Next base: position 42,591,187 of record CANTUV010000017.1, read on the forward strand.
TTCTTTCAACTTGTCAATTTCCTCAGAGTCGCTCCCTGTTATAATCATATCATCCACATAAATAATTAAACAAGTGATAAGATTATCTCTCCTCTTCAGAAACAAAGTATGATCTCCATTACTCTGTCTATATCCGTACTTCTTCATCACCATAGTAAATCTACCAAACCATGCTCGAGGAGATTGTTTCAAACCATATAGTGCTTTCTTTAATCTGCAAACTTCATCTTTATGAAACTGTTCTTGAAACCCTGGAGGTGCCTCCATGTAAACTTCCTCTCTCAAATCCCCGTGAAGGAAGGCATTTTTGACATCAAATTGATGGAGCGGCCAGTCTTGGTTTGCTGCAACGGAAAATAGGATCCGGATTGTATCAATTTTAGCAACAGGGGAGAAGGTTTCCGAATAATCAATACCATATGTCTGTGTATAACCCTTAGCAACCAGCCTGGCTTTATATCGCTCTATTGTCCCATCAGCTTTGTGTTTGATGGTAAACACCCATCTACAATCAACTGGGCGTTTTCCTTTTGGAAGTATGCATTTTTCCCAAGTTTTATTTCGTTCAAGTGCCTCCATTTCATCATTCATTGCCTGCCACCATTCCCCTTTTTGTTTTGCCTCTTCTACAGTTTTTGGTATTGATTCTGAATATAATATAGTGGCAAATACTTTTGCTGCATTCGAGACACTCCCCCTGACAGCATTACCTACTGGATACTTTGAAGCTCTAAGCACATGTTCTGGAGAATATCTCCTAGGTGGTACTCCTCGATTAGCCCTTGGAGGTAAGACATATGCTTCTGTTCTTTCTGTTTCAGATAATTGAAGTTCATGGTTATCATCAAAAGAAAGTGATCTAATCGGACTTACCTCTTGTAGGACTTCCATAGAGGGTGGGTCACTTGACGGTGTACTTGACTCGTTGATCTGTTCCATATCACAAGATAGCTCGGTGGTCCTGAGGCAAGGCTCTTTTGGGACTCCTTCTGTGACAATTAGGCTATCTAACCAAGCGATGGAGTCACTCTGTATCTCCCCCTGACGACTAGGTTGGTTATCATAGTAAAATTCTGTTTCAAGAAAATCACAGTCCATAGTGACATGAATGCGACGTGTATCAGGATGATAACATCGATAACCCTTTTGATTAATGCCATACCCAACAAAAACACATTTACGGGAACATGGGTCAAATTTAGTGCATTCATGTTTTGGAATGTGAACATAGACAGAACATCCAAAGACACGTGGAGGAAGGGTTAGGGTTTGTGGTATATTTGTGTGTGTGGAGAAAAACTGGAGAGGAGTTTGGTGGTTAAGTATTTTTGTGGGAAGTCTATTGGTTAAATAAACCGAGGTGGCAATAGCCTCAGGCCAAAAGGATTTCGGGATTCGGGATTCAAACATCAGTGACCGGGTCATTTCTAGAAGAAACCGATTTTTTCTTTCGGCAACTCCATTTTGTTGGGGTGTATTGGGGCAGGTAGTTTGGTGAACAATACCATTATCAGTAAAAAACCGCTTCATGGTATGATTAACATATTCCCCCCATTGTCAGATCTTAAAACTCGGATTTTTTTGTTGTATTGTGTAAGAACCATATTGTAGAAGGCAACAAATTTTTCAGGAACCTCTGATTTTTGTTTTAAAAAATATATCCAGGTCATCCGAGAACAATCATCAATAAACAACACAAAATATTGAAATTGACTACTAGAATTTGGGGCAGGACCCCATACATCAGAATGAACTAAAGAAAACAACGAATCGACTCTAGTATTAGTTGCCAAAAAAGAAGTCCTATGACTCTTTGCCAAAATGCATGTTTCACAAGAGAACATTTCATTATTATTTTTGAATAAAGCAGGAAAAATAATTTTAAGATAATTGAGAGACGGGTGACCTAGACGTCTGTGCCAAAGCCATATTTGCCTGTCAGGTGTCCCATGAGCCAACATTGCAGTTCCGTGTTGAGCCACCTCGTCAACATGGTAGAGACCACCGCGTTCAGTACCACGCCCAATGATCATCCCCGTAGGAATGTCCTGCAAAAGGCAAAAATTTGAAAACATGAGTACCACACAATTTAATTCTTTAGTTACTTGACTAATCGATAGCAGTTTACAAGACAACGACGGCACATAAAGACATTTGGATAATTTCAATGTTGGAGATATAGAAACAGTCCCGGCTCCTTTTACTTCGGATAATTCCCCATTAGCTGATTGAATATGGGTTCTGTGAGGATTTCTGGGCTCAATTATGTCTTTTGGATCATGGGTCATAGTGTCAGTGGCCCCACAATCGAATATCCAATTAGACATTTTTCCCGGAATTTCTGTTGCATGGTAAGTCTCGGAAATTGGTGGGCCAAGGTTCTGTTGGAATTGGGCTAACTGTTGCTGGGCTTGTTTAAAAACTGTTGGTGGGCCAAGTTGGGATTGGGCTTGGTTTGTTCCTTTAACACTACAAAACCCATACCCTTTTTCATTTCTTTTTACCCTTTCCCGATTACCATTAGAGTTAGGGTTACCTCCCTCTTCCTTTGCTACAGCCGCCATGCCTGCACCTGTCTGGTCTCCCCGTTCCATGCGCCTGCCGTGGCTCTCATGACCGCCGTTGGTGTTTTCGGTAGCCCCATGGTTGCCAACACCAGCGGCAGTCTTCCCACTCCCCTGTGTTCTGTGACTGTCGTCCCACCATTCTGGGAATCCGATGAGTTTGAAGCAATTTTCCCTAGTATGCTTCTTCATCCCGCAGTGGCTACAGACCAGGTGAGATTTATCCTCGCGCTGTGATGATCGATGATCTGAGCGCTTCTGTCCATTTGGATTCTGCCCCTTTTCTGTGTTCCTCAAAACGAATCTGGATTTCTCTTTGGCTGCTAATCCAGACCCTATGCCCGATGATGATGAATCTTCTGGGTTGGTTGCCGGTTTCATAATTTGGAGCCTGGCGGCCTCCCTTCGTACAGTAGCGTAGGCCGATTCAACTGAGGGCAGGGTATCTTGTTTCAAGATGTCTCTTCGGATATTATCAAATTTTTCATCTAGGCCTGATAAGAACTGATACAATCTGTGTTCTTGAATTATTTTGTTATATTTTGTTGTTCCCTCAATGCAACAGTTCATAGGGTTTGGTTGCTTTCTATCAATGTTCATCCAGATTGCTTGTAACACGTTCCAATATTCTTCCAATGATTGAGAACCCTGCACTTGCTTATTTGCCTTCATGTGTAGATCGTAAATCTGAAGGGAGTCAGTGCCACTCCCATAAGTAATGGCCAGCCCATCCCATAGGGCTTTTGCAGTAGGGTATTCTGCTACCCTGTTAACTAACCTTGGTTCAATGTTTTGTATGAGCCACGAAAACACCATTAAGTCTGCTTGCTCCCATGCTGCAAATGTTGCATCTGACTCTTCTGGTGGTTTTGGTTGCCCACTGATGTGTTGAGTTCTGCCTCTGCCTCCAATGGCAACTCGCATCAATCTTGCCCATAAGGGATAATTATCCCCATCGAGTTTTAGCCCCAGATTCAAATTGTCTGAATTAATTTGAGTTGACTGTCCTCCTGAATTGGTTTTGAGCAAATTTGCAATTTGCAATGATAGTTCCTCAGAAGTTGCCATAGCCTGTCAGTTTTGGAATCAAAAAAGAGGTTTGTTTAATGGTAGATGATGAGCAATTTTAGAACAGTGATCCCTGGATCATGAAACCATGCTCTGATACCATGTTAATCTTTTGATTAGAAAGAATAGTTTCTTTTCTGTAAAATTCTATATTTCATTCAATTTACACTAAGCTTAATATAGTATTACACAGTCACTATATATGGTAAGTATTAAATACAATATTTCCTATTGATCTTCTTCTTGATTAGGTGCAGATTTGGAGAATCAATCACTGGATCCTGGTTTATTATATGTGTCTTTTATTAACATCTAACAAATTATATGTTATATGAATATTTGTTCCAGCAATCAAGTTATACGATTCACATTTGAATAATACAATTCCTTAATTGGTAAAGTTAAATATTCCACTTCAATAATCTCAATTAAGGAATCATAGAAGTCATAGGAATTCTAGTTGGACCCCTTAATGTAAACTCCAATGTTCATCGTGGATCTTTGTGAACAATAGATTCTGTATGGATCTTTGTGAACAATAGATTCTGTGTGAAATTTTTTACCTATTCATGAAATAGATGTTATATCATTTCATACTTGGCAATGACCCTTTTGGTAGATCCATTATGTATTTGTTATTGATAAGTTCTATATTTTTCATGTTCCTATGCAATCAATTAAAGTATTATTTGGTATAATTACATTTACATTTAATGTTATAATATATTCATTAAAAAAATTGGTAATCAAACTTATATATTATTCAAACGACTTTGAGAAATGACCATCAATATGAGAATAAGATATGTTTTTATTCAATTTTCGTAGCCATTCAATGTAAATACTTCAACATATGGAGATGAAGAAAATTAAGACATTGAAATGAACATGATAAATTTATAATATTTTAATTGAGGTGTATAATTGCTTGAGATATGGAGTAATTAACTATTGTAATTTAACAAAATGTAGGTGTAAGCTGCCATTTATTCTTTATGGCCCGTTCTTATTATTGTTGCTTTTCCATATGGTTGACTAGACGATGTAAAAAATTAATAAAAGTCCATATTGGTCAACAATTCCACCATTGTCATTTGTATCTGCATGTCACAACTTAGTATTCACATGAAGCTCAAAATAATGAGAATAAATATTTGATGCATCTTTAACCATATAAGCATTATATATATGGAAGTTTCGACATTTGCTTTATTTTTTACATTCTTAATTATATGTTGAAGATACTATTCAAATGGATACATCAATCAATACTGAATTGGTCATGCTAGCTTTGCTCCATAAGACAAATATACTGATAAATATTCTATTGAATCGAAGAAGACTAGAGGAAATATATGCTCCAATTTGCAAAGGATTATTGAAATATCCTCCTCAAGTCTGTCCATTTCTGATTTTTTAAGTAATGTGGATGTTAAATATTTAAAAAATAAACTTAACTTTGTAATAGCTTTCTATATATTAAGGGGTAGTAATTTCCTAAAGGCAATTGGTACCAATCTTTGCATGAATATGTGGCAATAGTGACTTTTAATTCCGAACAACTTATATTTTCTCATATTCACACATTTCCCCTTATTCATAATACAACCATCTAGAAACTTTAATTGTTTTATCCACTGATACAACACTTGTTTCTAATTTTGATCTAGTGTGTTACTTGCTTTAGGATACTTGTGATATGTTCATCTTGTTCCAACTCCTAACATTTACAAGATATCATAAAATCTTCCCCACTTTTGGCATTATCTTTAGTCTTTTTGGAACACTCATAATGGTATTAAACATGTTTTCAAAAATATTGTTAATATATGTCATATGGAAATTATGTCTTATTAGATTTAAATTTCAATACGACAAATCCCAAATAATGCTTCTTCTCTTCCATCTACTGTTTTTATATCTCGGGCAATTACTAATCTAATGGGCATCAAGTTCAATTACTTTTTTTTGATCATAATTCATTTAATTAATCCATAATTTGTCCTCCTATTTGGATCGGTGGAGCTTTTGCAAATTTAGTGGTGTTCTTGCAAAAACATTTTCTATCCCGTCTGAATGAGCGATCAAGTATGAAAAATTTTCCATTATTGCCAATAAGTTTTTCCACCATGAGAAAGTTAAATTTCTGGGTATACTCCATATAGTATTGGCAATGCTAATTTCCTAGGTGTACTTCATCCATACATGTTAATCGATTTGTGTGTATCGATTTTAAATCGTAAGTGCACGGCTCATAACAAGTAATACAGTGAAAGTAAAAGTTAATCTCATAGAAAATGAATAATTTGATAAACTAAAATTTAAATCAACTATTATTTGAAAACTAATTAATTAATTTTATATTTTCTAAAAATTAAATACTTAATCCTTAAGAAATTAAAATTCAAAATAGTATTCAAATTTAAATTGAAATAATCTAAGATATTAATCTATTAATTCAAACTTAAAATTAAAATTCAAATCATTAAATTCAAATAATTAAGATAACTAGTAAGATTAGGTTTCATTAGAATTATTTCAAATGGGTAAAAACATATTTTTAAACTAATTCAAAATTTTCTTGAATCAAAGTTATAAATTTCTTAAATATTAATTTTTCTCTTTTTCAAGTAAGAAAATTAATGATTCATGTAATTTATTAATTCTATTTTTATGGACAATAAATTTTAACAACCTCTCAAGCTCAAAGTAACTAAATTGATCTTAAGATTATTCTTTTATCTCTAAATAAAATTTTCTTAAGTTGTTGATTCCTTAATCTAAAATCATACCCAGCTTTCACTCAATATATGATTTTAATTGATCATGTAAATAGTGGCTAGTCAATCACAAACACTAAGAGCAAAATCAACAAACCTTCAATTCCAAGAAATAAATTGTAATCACTTTAATTAATTTATATTATTCACAATCTTAAATCTACCTAATCACACCAAGAAAATTAGTTGCTCATGGCTAAAGAAACATAAATAATATAGAAATTAAGAAAATAAACATGATATTCATAATTTTAATATTCAAATCAATAACAGAACAAAGACTTAAAATAAAGAATAAACCATAATAGAGAGTTCAAACTAGATGGATGAATAGTTTTGTTGAGATGATAAAGTCATCCTCAAGCCCAATTTTCTTCTTTCTTTGATCTCCAATGGTGAAAAAACTAATCTCCCCTTGAAAGATGAAAAAGTATAGTAAAAAATTACCTCTGGATTCTCCCCTCATTCCTGTTCATGTCCTCACCAAGCTGTCTTTACCAACTCCTTCAAAATAGACTCCTACTCCTACTCAGCTTCCATTTTTAAATTTTGAATTCAAATTTCTCAATCTATTTTCTATTAGATAGAAGTCTTATCTTAAATTTACTTCTTCAGACAAAATTATAGCTCCAGAAGAGTAGATAATTTTAGAGTTTTAAATCACCTCATTCAGACTTCAGATGCCCAAGTTATGGCCTAATTACTATTAGTGGCTCGGTCTAGACTTCTGCTTCTAAAATTTAAGTCCAATTTTGACTTTACAGTTGGAAGTCCAAACAAACTCGGATTTTAATGAACTAGGCCTCTTCAAAAAGCTTGGGGTGTTCTCTATCAACTTTATGAAGACCACTTCTCCAATTTTGTACTTTATATCCACCGAAATTATACTTAAAATTCTAAAGGGTCAATTCTGCCTAAAAATTTCAGTTTAAACATACTCATAAGAAATTAATTTAAACCAAGCTTAATTCAAGAATAATAAAATAAAAACACATAAATAAGCTTAGAATAGATTAATTCAAATCAATTTTATGCTAAATATGATAGAAAATATAAGGTCAATTTGCACTTATCAAATTCTCCCATGCTTGAACTTTTGCTTGTCATCAAGCAAATTAACACTATTAAATCAAATTCCAATAATCAATCAAACTCAATCAACCAATGAAAAATAATAATCACTTATTCTTAACTTAAAACACTAAACTTCAAAGAATTATAACCTTAAATAATTTTACAAATTAAGAATACTTATACATTATGTGATTAACAAAAACTTTCGTGTCAAACCATAGTCATAAAAAAAATTCATCATAATTTTATTAATCTAAGAATATAGTAAGTATCACTAAGTAGCCAATTCTACACATAATTGAGGATCGATAAGAACTATGTATTTATCAATATTGTTATATATATATATATATATATTTAATGGGTGCATTTTATGCTCCATCCCATTATTATTGTTAATTTCTTTTTTCTTTCTTTCCTTTTTTATTCTTTATATATATATATATGTGTGTGTGTGTGTGTGTATGATAGATGCATTTTATGCTCCATTCTACCTTAATTATCTAAACGAGTGCGTCATACGCTCCATCTCGCAAAAAGTATTTAATATAATAACTATATCAATTATGCATAATTCTCATATTATATCCTAATAAAATTAAGCAATTTACTACCTTAGTGATACATACTAATTCAAGAATCTATTACATCACAATGAACTCAAAACACTATGATAAAAAAATAATTTTAAATATTCTTCAAAAATAAGTGCTCTTAATTCAAAAAATTTCTCAAGATCACAACCTTATCCATTCCATACATTAAATTAAGAATAGCCAAAAATTATTTTAATCTAGGTAAAAGAATTCAATTATCAAGTTGAAATCTAAAATAACTATAATTAATTTACTTAATAACAAGTAAAGAGCAAGTAAGGATCACAAACCAAATAGATTGCAAAGTAAGAGTAGAACAAGTTCTATTATTTATTAAAAACTGAAATTTACAGTCTACTACAATTAAAAATAAAAAGACGTAAAATTAAGTAAGAATAAAAATAAAATATAATCTAAAAAGAAATATTATTTAAATCAAACTAATAATAATAAAAGTTATTTATAAACTTCAAAGCATCTCACTCTTCTTTCTTAATAGTTACTGCATCGAATTGAACTTTTTAGGGATCTTTAGAGATCTTCCTCTTTTCTTTTTTTTTTCAATTTAGATGGCTTACCTTTCTTCCTCTTTGTTGGTAATGGCTTAGGTTCATCATCTTTACTCGAGATATTATCTAAAACTACCAAGTCAAGTTGGGATCCAATTTTTTTTCCATGCTTTTTCTAATTTTTCTTTCTCCACAATCTAATCGAGATTAAAAGTGTATTCATAAGGATCAGGATAAGTACACCTAAAAGCATAAAAAAAATAATGAGTTGCACCTGTATTTCTACAGGTGTATTCACAAAAGGTTTTTTGAGATCCCATATGCAATCTCCATTTCAACCCCCCAAGTATATGATTTTTCTTTATTATTCATCTCTCTCTTCTAAGGTTATGCTATAATGAATTAGAGTGATAAAAACTTAACCTTATACAGAGGAGAAATAAAAACTAATCCTAAAACCATTTAACTAAAAAAATTCTTGTTAAACTCTTATTATTAAAGTTTATTAATTAAAAACAAACACTTAGTCTACTTAGGATAAGGAATTAAATTCAAAATAAAAGATATAATCTTAATCCTAGATAAACTAAGACATCTAACTAAAATTTAAATAAAACCTAATAATAATAATAATAATTATTTTTATTTTTATTTTTTCTCAAAATCTAAAAAATAATTTTTAAAAAAAATTCAAAAATTTGTTATTTAGATATATATCTATTTTTCTAATTTTTTTAATCTCTAATTTGAAAAATTTACAAAAACAAAAACAAAAAATAAAAAAAAATAAACAACAATATAAGAAATAGAATTTACAAAACACATATTAAATAAACTAACAAAACAAAATAAAAAACAAAATAAATACGCTCGCACTTAAAATTTTTATTATCCGTAATGAAAAATATATAACCACAATAAGAATACCATAAATAACAAAAAAAAAATTGATAAGAAAAAGAAAAAAGATGAAATAAAAATATATAAATAATCTTAAAATAAACTAATTCAAATTAATTTTACGCTAAATCTGATAAAAAATATAAATTAAGTTGCACTTGTTAATATAATATTGTATATGTTGAAAAATTATTGGTTGTCTGCGCAAGTGCAGTTCTCAAATTGAAATTTTTCATCATTGATACATCATATCACTTTTCACAATATTATCAACTCTATCAACTCTATGATCAAAGGTTGGAGAAATACATCTATATTATTTTAGGATTATTCGGTGCCGAAACAGCTGCAGTTAAGAATAAAATTTGTTGGCTTTGTTTTCTGTTGATGATATCTTTGAGCTTGAAGTTGTCTACGTGCGGTGAACTTTTTTCCACATTTTTTTAAGCCATCTCTCTTTTCTGACATGAAAGTAGGTTCATTTTGATTTCCAGATCTTTGACTTTTGGTTATAGGCTAGAAAATAATATTATATACAAGTACAAATAGCAATTAATTGAAACATCAAAAATCACAAACATAAAACCCACAATTATATTCACCCACATTTATTTATCATATTGGAAGTGGTCAAGTCAATGTACACTCCATATCCACATGCTGGCTGTGTGGCAAAACCAAAAGGTTTTCAAGGATTGCTTTTCTAAGTAAATGGCTGTATAGAATGGTTTCCTCTTTCTTGCGTAAGATGTTGAGAAAAATTCATTTCCACTTCTATCAAGTGCATTACCTTCACCAGTTGGTGCTTTTGCTTATGGATTGCTGTTGAGAGAGTTTTTGCTTTGAAATTATCCTCTAGTTGCTTCGAATATGATTATCATATGTTAACCAATGTCATCAATGATATAGATTCATGCCCTTAAGAGATTGAAGTGTGAGTCTTAAATATCCTAAGAAGCTTAGTTTTTGTTCCTTCTCCTATATTCGTAGAAAAATGTAAAGGCTGCTGATTGGATTGTTTCTGCATTCCAAAAGGCAGTCTTAATCCCTGACTGGATTATAAATCAATCTCCTCAATTAGCGGCCTTCCTTTTGTATGACTTTAGTTTAGTATAAATGAACTTCTTTTGTCTTCAAACCAAAATGTTAGAAAATCTTAATTCTTATCTCTAAACTTATCCATATGCCTCATATTTGAAGTTTTTTAGAAGTCTACCTCAAGATATTCAACTCCCGAATAGTGTTAACCCATGGATAAATTCTGAACAACTATGTGGTCATATTTTTAATATATTATTAAATTCATTCTTTACCTTGCAGGTGCACTACTGAAGATGCTTTTCAAAATTACAATATCAGACTGGACAAAGACGACCAATAAAGTCTAATTGCTACACAAGCACCCAAAATTCCTCTGCGATTTAATTGCACTAGCTAACAATATGAACGAAATGTATGGTTACTGTTTTAATTTCTCTTGTAATTTCTTCAGTTCCATTTCGTTTTGCTTGCAGATTTTTTAGATAATTATATAATAATACTTTATTACTCTCCCAAGATAGCTCAGTAATATTAGGTGAAAGTTATATCAAGTTGTTAGGAAAATTATCACATAATGATACCATCTTAAATTTCTGCATTATCTGATCAAAAACTTTCTCTTTCCGCTTGATAGCTCTGTGACCTTATTTTTGTAATGTCTCGATAATAAAATTTGTATTGAAAACTATTAATTGTACCCCTCTCTCATCATTTTACTAAAATCTTTGATGTCTTATTATAGAATAAAAAATAATGAAATTTTGGCTCAATAATATTGAAGTCGACTTTAAAACTAATGGTTTTGGAGTTTTCGATAGCAATTAAAATTAAAATTTAGAACAAAAATATTTATGAAAAAACCCCTTTTGCCTGATAGCTCTCTATCCTTAACCACTGATGGTACAATATTGTCCATCCATTTCTGGAAACTATTGAAGGGTACAATGTCCATCCATTTGTGGAAAGTGTAAACTAATACTCAATAATTATGATTTTATTCCATTGGTGACTAATTTCAGATGTTGTTAGCTATTGATGTTTTTACTAATGAGCTATTCCAAATCAATTGTTATAATTAATTATAAAATATTTGATAATTTATTATTTTATATGGCAATTGCATTGTAAAAATCTAGAATAGTATATTAAATATCTACAATAACATATTAACAAAAAAAAAATACTATATTTAGCTATTAATTTTTATTATATTTGATGCATATATAATACTAAACAAAAATTTAATCTATATATATATATCCATGAATGATAAATATATTAAAAATTTAAAGACTACGTATATCAGAAGTTTATGTTTACCTAATGAAGCTCTAACACACTAAATCAAGGAGTTTCCACCGTCGCAGAACCAAAATTTAATTAAAATAGGTTAAAATTTTAAAGTCAAGAAAATTACATTCAAGATTTACGTTTATTTCAAATAAATTCAAGATAAAATTTAATAAAAGTAAATTTTTATGACTTAATAATCTAACAAGAGAATTTTAGTTACTAAATTAAATAAAATTAAAATAATTTAATTATAAAATTCTTTTTATTAATATTACTTGAGAAGTAGAAACCACATTGAGATGATGTGAAATGAAATCAGAATCAAAATAATTATTAATTCTTTTTGTTTAGTTTACTTTGGAATCGAATCTAGTTAGAATGATTATTTACTATTTTTTATTATTTAAAAAATTTAGAGATATTATGATTAAAAATGAAGAAAATAGATTTATTATATTTTATTTTAAAAATTCAAAAAATTTTAATTTTAGTAAGAAAAAAAATAAATTTATTTATTTTAAAATTCAGAGATATTGTAATTAGAAAAAATAATAAAAAAAGATTAAATTGATTATATGTTATTTTAAAATTTTAATTTAATTTTATTAAGAAAAAAGAAAAAAATTATTTTATTTTATTTTAAAATTTTAGATGTATTCATAATTAGAAAAATAAAATTAATTTTATTAATTTTTTTCCAAAATAAAAATAGGTATTTTTTAATTTTTGATTATAGTTAAGAGTCAAATCTAATTAACAGAAGAGTGGTAGGGAATGTCTCATTCCCTTTCATGGGATAATGATATTTTTATTGTCTAATTTATTTTATTTAACCAAATAAAATTAATAGAAATAATTTATTCTTATTTTCATTCATATCCCTAACCAAACACAGTGTTAATATAGTGGTAAATTCTAATATGGTCATGGTTAGATTCTAAATCTAAATCGAATCTTGATTGTGTTGTGCAGCGGAAGTAAATAGCACGCAAATTACTTACTATTATACAAGTAAATAGTGTATGAAATATTGTACTAAAACTAAATACCAAGAAAATTCCCAGGAAAGGCTGGAGGGGTCACAGGCGGTCCCGCTTAAAACCCAGTCTCCTTAGACAGAATTTCACTCGGATAATTAATAGCACAATATAACAAAACAACTACCCTTGATAATAGTTATAAAACTGAGACAAAATAACACACCGAATTTAACGTGGTTCACCCTTTTACTTTGGGCTACGTCCACGGGACAAACTCCGAAAAATATTCTTCCACTATTAAAAATAGTAGGCTTACAAGAGAGACTTCTCTAGAAATATTTCTAGAGGTACAATTATTACAATTGAGATAAACCCAAAATAATGGCATTCAAGTGTTTCCCAAACACTTCTAAAATTAAATTACTTCACTATTTTGTCACTCCCCAAATAATTCTTTCTCTCTCACAATTCACTAATGTTTTTTTTTCTCTTAATTTTTGTGTGTTTTGAAGAAGAAGGGGAAGGCCATATATATAGGCCTTCCCATGAGGTTGTTGGCCTAACTTAATTAGGCCAACAACCATTTATTATTATTATTTTTTATTTTACATAGTCAAAATAATACCAAATGGTTGGTATTTTTCAACAAATCTCCCCCTACCAACCATATAAATTAACTGTCATTCCTGTAGATGATCGACAAAACTCAAACTTTTCCCTTGGTAGAATCTTTGTTAACATGTCTGCACCATTTTCTTCAGTATGAATCTTTTCAAGCTGTAAAAGCTTTTTCTCCAACACATCTCTGATCCAGTGGTATCTCACATCAATATGCTTTGATCTTGAGTGAAAGGAGGAATTCTTCCCAAGGTGGATAGCGCTCTGACTATCACAATAAAGTGAATATCTATCCTGCTGAAATCCAAGTTCATCTAAGAACTTTTTCATCCACAAGAGCTCTTTGCAAGCTTCAGTTGCAGCAATAAATTCTGCTTCAGTTGTTGAGAGGGCAACACACTTTTGCAACCTTGATTGCCATGACACGGCTCCCCCTGCAAATGAAATAAAATAACCTGATGTAGACTTTCTTGAGTCAACATCGCCTGCCATATCTGCATCTGTGTAGCCAATTAACACAGGTTTACCATCACCAAAACATAAACATATTTTGGAAGTACCACAGAGATATCTGAGAATCCATTTCACAGCAGCCCAATGTTCCTTGCCAGGATTAGAAAGGAACCGACTTACTACTCCCACTGAGTGAGCAATATCTGGCCGTGTACATACCATGGCATACATCAAACTGCCAACTGCTGAAGCATATGGAACTCTATCCATCTCTTCTTTCTCTTTATCTGTGGAAGGACATTGTTTTGAAGTTAATTTAAAGTGGTTAGCAAGAGGACAACTAACCGCTTTAGCCTTGTCCATATTAAACCTTTGAAGTACTTTCTTAATATACTTCTCCTGTGACAACCACAATTTCTTGGTGCCTCTATCTCTGATTATCTTCATGCCAAGAATTTGTGCTGCTGGCCCTAAGTCTTTCATAGCAAAAGACTTGCTTAACTGCTTCTTCAGATTGTTAATTTTGGAAATGTTCTGGCCAACGATTAACATGTCATCCACATAGAGTAAGAGAATTATAAAATCATCATCAGAGAATTTCTTCACAAATACACAGTGATCTGAAGAGGTCTTTTTGTAGCCTTGCTCCCCCATAACTGACTCAAACTTCTTGTACCACTGTCTCGGTGCCTGCTTCAAGCCATACAAGCTTTTCTTTAACTTGCAAACATAATCCTCTTTTCCTTTTTCTTTGAAACCCTCTGGTTGTTCCATGTATATCTCTTCCTCCAAGTCACCATGAAGGAAGGCAGTCTTTACATCCATCTGCTCAATCTCCAAGTTGAGACTTGCAGCTAATCCCAGTACTGTACGAATGGATGTCATCTTCACCACTGGTGAAAAAATCTCATCAAAGTCAATCCATTTCCTTTGGCTGAATCCCTTAACAACTAATCTGGCTTTGAATCGTGGCTGGGAACTGTGTTCATCATGCTTTATCCTGAACACCCATTTATTCTTCAAAGCCCTCTTGCATGTTGGCAATTTCACAAGCTCAAAAGTTTTATTATCATGCAAAGATTTTATCTCATCTTGCATGGCTTCAATCCATTTCTTCCTCTTCTCATCTGCCATAGCTTCTTGGTAATCCTCAGGTTCTCCCCCATCAGTGAGTAACACGTACTGATCATCCGAGTATCTAGTAGAAGGTTGTCGAGTTCTAATAGATCTTCTCAATGGAACCTGAGGAACTTCTACTGGTGGTGGTGGCTGATTTTCAATCTGGTCCTCATCATCATCCGATTGGACCTCTGTAGGAGCATCGATGTCAGCATTTTCTGGCTGACGATTTTGGATTTCATTTCCAACTTGTCTTGGCACCGCCTGTGGAGGAACTAGCTTTAAGTTTGTTGAATCACCATTGGATTCGGGAATATCCCTTTTCACTTTGTTAATGTCTTCAATGGTTTGATCTTCAACAAATATGGCATCACGACTTCTAAGAAGCTTTTTCTGAACTGGATCATAAAATCTATAGCCAAGCTGATCATGATCTTGACCATAACCAATAAATACACATTCACGTGTCTTGACATCAAGCTTTGACCTCTCATCCTTAGGAATGTGCACAAAAGCTTTGCAACCAAACACCTTTAAATGATTATAGGAAACATCCTTTCTTGACCATACCTTTTCTGGTGTATTATATTGAAGAGGAACACAGGGTGAAAAATTGAGTACATGTACTACTGAGTATAGAGCTTCACCCCAAAAAATCTTAGGCAACTTTGAATGTGATAGTAAACATCTAACTCTCTCCATCAAAGTCCTGTTCATCCTCTCCGCTAAACCGTTCAATTGCGGCGTTTTTGGAGGTGTTGTTTGATGTCGGATACCATGCTCCTTGCAGTAGGTATCAAATGATCCCATGTATTCTCCACCATTGTCTGTCCGAATGCATTTTAACTTCTTCCCAGTCTCCCTTTCAACTAAGGCATGAAATTGCTTGAACACGTCTATTACTTGGTCTTTTGACTTCAAAGTATATACCCACATTTTCCTTGAATGATCATCAATGAAAGTCACAAAGTATTGAGCACCACCAAGTGACTTTGACATTGGTCCACACAGATCTGAGTGAATCAGATCCAATACATTCTTCATTCTGGAAGGAGTGGAACCTTTGAAAGCAACTCTGTTTTGTTTTCCAGCCAGACAGTCAGCACATTTCTTCAAATCCACTTTATCAACTCCAGATAATACATTCTTCTTTACCAATTGTGCCATCCCTTTCTCGCCCATATGACTGAGTCTTCTATGCCATAATTCAGTCATATTTTCTTTCTCCACTGCATTCACAGAATCACCGGAGAGCTTTGCTTGCATCACATATAGCTTGGAGCACTTTTTACCTTTTCCATATACCAAGGAGCCTTTAGTAAGTTTCCATTGACCATCCTTGAAAGTACTACTGAAACCTTCATCATCAAGCATACCAATGGAAATCAAGTTTAGCCGAAGGTTGGGAACATGTCTGACATCTTTCAAAAATAATCTCATCCCATTTTCCGTCTTTAAACAAATATCACCTCTGCCGATGATCTTGGCTATACCCTTGTCTCCCATTTTGACAACACCAAAATCTCCTTGTTTATATGTTGAGAAAAATTCTTTATGTGATGTGGCATGAATGGTGGCACCACTATCACCTACCCAGTCCAATTCACTGGATGCAATATTCACATCATTATCATAAAAAATAACATGAAATTCTTCAATGGTGGCAGCCATGGTTTCTCGTTCATCATCACTGCTATCATCTCGCTTAATCTCTTTGCCTTTGTTCTTCTCCTGTTTGAACTTTCGACAGAATTTCTTGATATGTCCCTTCTTTTTACAGTGATGGCATTCAACATTTGCATATTTGTTTGATTTTCCTCGACTTTTATCTCTGGTATTTGAACTCCTGAACTTGCTCCTCCCTCTAGAATCAGTAACCAGAACATCTGGTTGAGATGTAGATACTGAATTTTGAGATCTCCTTCTCATCTCTTCATTCATAATTGAACTCTTGACGGATTCCAAACTAACAATACCATCGACTGCTGAATTAGTGATGGAAATCTTCAAAGTCTCCCAAGACTCTGGCAAAGAGGAAAGTAGTAAAAGACTGAGTACCTCATCATCAAATTTTATGCTCATTCCTGACAACTGGTCCACAAAACCTTGAAATTCATTCAAGTGATCCGCCAAAGATGTACCTTCTCGGTAACTAATTTTGACCAGTTTAGTCAAATAGAGCAACTTGTTGTTCCCTGTTTTAGAAGCATATAACTTTTCAAGCTTCTCCCATAGGGATTTAGCATGAGTCTCTTTACAAATGTGATTATACACATTGTCTTCGACAAACTGTCGGATAAAACCACACACTTGCTCATGCTCGAACTTCCAGTCTTCATCTGATTTATCATCAGGTTTTGATGTGGTGAATACAGGCAAATGCATTTTCGTCACAAATAGGAGATCCTTCATCTTGTTTCTCCATATGTGGTAATTCGAGCCATTTAGGCTGATCATCTTGTTTATCTTTGTCTCCATCTCTTTAATACAAAGAGGTTAACTCCAATACTGTGTGCTTGAACCACAGCTCCGATACCACTTGTTGTGCAGCGGAAGTAAATAGCACGCAAATTACTTACTATTATACAAGTAAATAGTGTATGAAATATTGTACTAAAAATAAATACCAAGAAAATTCCCAGGAAAGGCTGGAGGGGTCACAGGCGGTCCCGCTTAAAACCCAGTCTCCTTAGACAGAATTTCACTCGGATAATTAATAGCACAATATAACAAAACAACTACCCTTGATAATAGTTATAAAACTGAGACAAAATAACACACCGAATTTAACGTGGTTCACCCTTTTACTTTGGGCTACGTCCACGGGACAAACTCCGAAAAATATTCTTCCACTATTAAAAATAGTAGGCTTACAAGAGAGACTTCTCTAGAAATATTTCTAGAGGTACAATTATTACAATTGAGATAAACCCAAAATAATGGTATTCAAGTGTTTCCCAAACACTTCTAAAATTAAATTACTTCACTATTTTGTCACTCCCCAAATAATTCTTTCTCTCTCACAATTCACTAATGTTTTTTTTTCTCTTAATTTTTGTGTGTTTTGAAGAAGAAGGGGAAGGCCATATATATAGGCCTTCCCATGAGGTTGTTGGCCTAACTTAATTAGGCCAACAACCATTTATTATTATTATTTTTTATTTTACATAGTCAAAATAATACCAAATGGTTGGTATTTTTCAACAGATTGAATCGACCATGACAATTTTAAACTGGGCCAAATTGTAACTATAATGGTTCAATACAATATCTACGGTTAGGTTTTGATTCACATTAGGTGGAATCAATATCAAAATCGACAATTCTAAATCCAATCTAGAAAACTAAATTAGATATATAAGTATCGTTTTTTTAAATGACTTATTGATATATGTAACGACAATCATTTTCATTTTGAAAAATTAAGATTTAATTAACGAACTAAAAGTTCATTACAAAATTATAAATTTATAAAATATTAATAACTATATAAATTTTACTACTGTGTATTTTTATTACTTTCCTATTTCATTGTGATAATATAAATTTTTATTTATTTTGTGATCCTATTTTTATATAAAAATATATTAATTTATATTTTTATATTGATATTTAAAATAATATATTTACATTCTTTTATCCAAAATATATATTTTTTATTTTTCATTTAATATATATACATATATATAGTAGACCCTTAAAGTTAGCATCATGATCAAATAGTAAAATTCAAAAAGTGCTTATGGGCGAAGAAGTATTCACCGACAAACCTGCTAGGCCCACTAACAAGTATAATGATATCGATATCACTAGTAAATATGTTGGAGAAATTACGGCCTTTACAAATTTTTTTAGTCTTTACTTTTTTATCAGAAGATTTTTTATTCTATGCAAAACTATTATAAATAAATTAATATATTTTTATTATTTATTTTAAAATTACCAAATTCTATCAAAACTAAACAAAAGTGAGAATAAAGTTGTGGAGATGGAGATCCATCTATACTGTCGGGTAAAAGTTTGGTAAACATGATGAAAGTATTACAAAAAAATTATTATTTAGTAAAGCAAAAAAAAAAAGATCTTTTTTAAGGAAAGAGGTGATAATATAAAATGTAAAACCACATATATAGAGGGGGAGGAAGAGAGAGTACTGAGAAGATTTTGTTAGTGTGTATAAAGAGAGAGAGAGAGAGAGAGAGAGAGATTATTGTCTCTGCTAAGGTAACCCTAAAAAGATATTAAAATTGAAAAGTATAATAACGTGATGCAAGCAGAAAGAGATATAAAGAAGAAGAAGTCTTGATTGGAGATTTGGAGGATGAGGAGAGGATTTTATTTGAGTAAGTTGAAGAGTTAGGCTGACTTAGAGTATGTAAATTGATTTTGATGCATGAAAATCCCTATGATGGATATCTTTTATGAGTTTCTTACCCTCAAACTATTGTCCTTGTCTTGTCCTTCTTCCACTCATACTCATAGGACTTTTGTGAGGCTATTCAGGACTATCGCATGGTTAGATTAAAATCTATGTGATAGCCCTTACCCAGTTCGAGTCAGATTATGAAATCCTTCTCATTTATGTATTTTCTTCTTCTTTCTCTGATTTGTTTGCCTCAAAACCCTATATATGGACCATTTAGACATGCAAGAGCCATTACTAAGAAGTCTTGCTCCCAAAATTTCTTCTCTCCTAATTTTTCAAGATCTTTCCCCCCTTTTCAAACCCTAATCTTCTTCTCTGTGAAAATATCAAAGAAGTTGACCATGTATGCCACTTTTCTCACCCCCCTTCAATCTATGCTTTCGAATCTTCCTCTCCATCAATGGATTAAGTTGAGGAACATGAAACTTACAGCTTTTAAGCATCTTGTATTCATAAGGATCAATATTCAACTAGTAAGGGCTACCACACATTTATGGAATCTTAGGTATCATGGTTTCCGCTTTAGGAATAAAAAATATGTCCCTTGGTAGAAGAAATTGTTGCTATTCTTGAAATGAACTTCCCCAAAATAAAACCTTTGGTCTTGGCATATTGAATATGTAGTTTCCTGACAAAATATTCAACACCTTCTCGCAAACCATGGATCAACTACATAAGATCTTAAGTTCTTAAAGATTTATGAACTTGGAGAATCTCTTTCAACAAAGGGATGCTCCTAATATGAAGAAGATCAAATGAACAAAGGGATGAATAAGGGAAACATGCCATCCTTGGACTAATAGACCAGATGTGAAATTTCAACAATTTTCTTCCTTTAACACTAACAAAGACTCTCCTTGGTGTAGATCGAGTATGCCATCATCATATTGAGAAGCTTTCTGGTAATCTAATGCATCTTCAGATAAACTTTCTCGTCAAATCAATTTCTTACTAATCGAATTCCCTACCTAACCCTCTTCTTCTCTTTGTCTAACAAATATGGTTGCAGGAGAAGTTGATATCATGATTACATTTCATGGGCATCTTAAGCATTGGGCACAATTCATAAGACTAACTAGATAGCCTTCCTTCCTCTATTTCCTTTTTTGCTTTTAATTTTAAAAGATAACAAAAGGGTATTTTCTCTCTTCTTTTCCCTTAACCTTTCTCTTTTAACCCATAACCTTTAAAACTACCGAGAGGATCCCTACTGCACCAGGATTGCCGTTTAAGGACCCAATGGAGCACTAACCTCCATTTCTTTAGAGATGCCATATAAATCTTATGGAAAATGTGTGAACATGTCTCTTCTAAAGTCCAAATTTTTGTAAGTCTTTTAATTTTTAAAATTTTAATTTATTTTGTGAAATTTTGAGTTCTTAATACTTCATATATGTTGGGTTTATCATGATAATGCTCATTTCTATTGATTTCGATAGGAAAACCAACCTAAAATTTTAATTGTCTTTACATCTTATGCGATTTTGCCACAGCCCAGAGACCGCTAAAAGTAATGTGTGAAATTGACTCATGACAATCTTAATGAATAGCGCAATACTCTTGGTTATGCTCATAGTTGTCCTTCTCAAGACTTCATCACTTTACCATTTTTGTCCATTTTCACCTCATTTCTTCCACTTTCCACCATATTTCTTCACTAATGACCATATCTTTCATCTTATTGCAGGGTGGTATTGATTTAATGAAAGGAGATAGTGTTTCCAAGGTCTGCAACTTCTTCTCTAGCTTATCTAAGAACATCAAGCCAAAAAAAAAAAACTGCAGATAGAGCACCTAAAGATTCAAATAGAGGAGAAAAATTAAGAAGAGCTGCTAACCAAGGAGGCACTAGCAATCAAGCCAGGCATCATAATTGACTAGATGTACTCTTATGATGTCTTTAATGATGACATAATTTCTACAAAAATTAAGAGATTAAATAATTTTACTTGTTTGATATTTGCCTAATGAACTACTCATTACAATGAGGATTTTATAAGTATCCTTTTTGTTAATATTAAAACTGAAAGAACAAAATCCTCATAAATTATTACTCGTATAAGATGTCACTATGAAATAAGAAGGATTAAAAGAGGTATTGAAAAGGTATGAGGAAGTACTAGCTTGGACTTATGAGGATATGTTGAGGACTGATTGTGACATAGCACAACACTCCATCCCAACCTACCTTGATGCTAAGGTGGTTAAGTAGAAATTGAGGAAGATAAGGTTAGAATAAGTAAACAAGATCAATGATGAAGTTAAGAAGTAAATAGAGACCAAGTTTCTTAAAATAGTAGATTTCCTAACCTGGTTGGCCGATGTAGTTCTTGTTCTAAAGAAGGATGGATAGGTAAGAATGTATGTGTATTGTAAAGACTTTAATAAGGTGGATAGTGCAGCCTTATGTGTAATGTATTCTCTTATGGACAAATCTTTGGGATAAAATCAAATCCTCATAGCCTTTAAGGATAAAACAAAAGTAGCCATCATAACAAAGTGGGGAACATATTGTTATAAAGTCATGTCGTTTAGGTTGAAGAATGCAGAAACCATGTATCGAAGAATAACAACTACTCTATCTCATGACATGATCCATAAGGAGATGGAGGTTTTATGTGGATGACATGATTGTTAAATCCCAAAAAATAAGAAGAGCATGTAGTAACATTGGAGAAATTCTTACAAATGGTGAGATAGTATAAGCTTCAATCTAAGGAAGTGTGTCTTTTGAATAACTGTTGGGAATCTGCTAAGGCATACGGTTAGTCATAGAAGAATCAAGATTGACCCATATAAGGTTAAAGCTATCCAAGAAATGCCTACATTGAAAACTGAGAAAGAGATCTTAGGGCTCCCAGGAATGCTGTAGTATATAGCTAGAATCATAACTAGGCTTACCATGGTTTTTAAAGGACTAGCCTAAGAAGTGTATAACTGTATACCCTTAATTTTGGATCAAGTCCCAAATCTCAAAAAATAATAATATAATAATGAAAAAAAATTATAATATTTATTTTATTAATTATAATAATAAAATATAATAAAGAAAATATAATAAAAAATATAAAAATAATAAAATATAATTATAAAAATAATATAACCAGACCCAGACCTGACGAATTGGCATACCCGATTTACCACAGGCCCACGCCTGTGGTGAATTGGCCATGCCAATTCGCCCCCAAGCAGGGTCTGTGGCGAATTGGCATGCCAATTCACCACATGCCATTAATCCTTGGTTTATTAGTTTCCTAATTCAAATGAGATTTGGACTTAACCGTAGATGACTTATTAATTTCATAATTTAGTTTGGATTAGTATTAGGGTTTGGTTTTCTTTGCCTATAAATAATAAAGTCTAAGAAAGAGAGAGGACTGGCATTTTTGATTAGCAATAAACATAAAGATAGTCAAAATTATCAAAACAAAGAAGAGTAATCAGTAAACACAAAGAAAGAATACTATCAAATTCATAAAATAGGACAATAGTTACTGCCTTGATTCTGCTCAGCCAAGAATTCCAAATTGGCGCAAGCGAGTTTGGATCAATGTTTAATTTTGGTGGAACCAACGAATGAAGGCAAGTTCTCTAAGTTTAATTCATTTACACTCAAACTCTAGAAGCTTTGGTGATGTTTGTTTAAATATTAATCATATCCAGAGTAGCTCCAGTAGCTTGGACATACCCAATTATATTTATCATTATACATTCATTAGTTTAAATATATCCAGTAGCTAAACTTTTTCCAAAATCATAATATGTTTTTCTAAATATTAAACCCTAATCATATCTTATAAAATTAAAACCTAAATTCTAAATCTCAAAAACCATAATTTGTAAAAATATAAAAACCTAGCTTAGATAGAAACCTTAATTCCCCAAAAAAACCATATCATGTAGCATGTTTACCTTTCGGGGGTGCTGTTCTTGATCCCTTGCCCGCTAACCGGCTAGCGAGATCACCGTAGGCGCGACTTGTGTCGTCGTGCACTATATTTCCTTAGTGGAGTAATATTAAGATGTATTTGTTTATTTGCTTTTTAATTATTCAATTATTTTCATATATATTATATTATTTTCCCCTTATTTTATTCTTTTCCGTAGATTTATACGTATTTTTAAACAGACTTGTAAAATGCATGTTTCCACTTGTGGTGCCTTATTTGTTTAATTTATTTATTTTATGTAATTTAATTTATTTAAAGACTTTAGGATTAATGTAAATGTCATATTTTCACCAAATGGTGGGTGTACTATTTTATTTAGTTTTGGGACATTAGACAATTATTGTAAAGGCATGTTTTCATTCTTGGATGGGTGTCTACCTTGATTGCTTTATTTTAATAAAGGTAATGGATGATTATTTATTTTGATAATTGCATGTAATATGGATGATATTTCAATAAGTTAAGAATTTAATAATATTTAGACGTGAAAAGGAGGCCGGTTCTAATAAACTAGAAGTTTTGGGAATGTTGGGTCATTCTTACATTCCCTATACGTACCCAACTTTCTGAACCCATTAGGGGGTTGAGAATTCCTTAGGAATCGAGTCATCCATCCATTTCTATTTTCTCGGCCCGTCTGGATGGCGACTTTATATTCTCCAGGTTTAGGCCTGTGTTTTTAAGGCTCTGAGTTTAACAGTGCTGAAGTTGCAAGAACTATTCCATATGGGAGTGGGAGCAAAAATCCCCGCTCACAATGGCGACTCCACTGGGGATAAGATAAGTTAGTTTTTTGGTCTTTATATTATTTTATTTTTTCTTATTATGATATTATTCATTGCATCCATTAGTTTACATTGCGTGTGTGAGTTAGGACGCCCGTGTAACCCGTGTTGTGTTATGTAAGGGATACCATACTTTCACTCAAGGTATGGAGATTGAATATAGCATAATCACTCATAGTCTTGTACCTTTTGGTATATACTTGCTATGGGAACCTAAACTTTTCAACCCAAAGGCTAAAGCTCATATAATGGCCTAGTTACTTTCCTTAGGTTTTTACTTAAATGCTTGTTGTCTGACTATGATTGATATATTTTGGTTTGAACCATGACCTATTTGGTTTGTTCTTTTTCTAACATGACCTAATTATATTGTAAGCTTAAAATAATTTTTATTCCTTTAAGCCCAAAAGACCAAAACTATTTTCAAAATTTTCAAGATGAGCTTTGGACATAAAACTTTTCAAAAAGGGTCAAAATTTTTTTAATCTACTTTATGGCCCAAATACAAATCCTAAAATTCATTTTTAAACAAACATTATTACAATGGCTTTGAAACAAAATTATTTTCCCTAACTATAACAAAATTATTTTCCTTAACTATCTTCTGAATGAGCTTACAAACTATTTAGGTCAATTATGGAATATCAAAAATTAACTGTGAGCCTAATTTATACCAAGAATAATTAATCATGGGCTTATTTTTGGCTTGAATCATTACTTATTTTTTCAAATGGAAAATCTATTTATGATAAACCTTTTAATTTTATTTTAATCCAATATAGCATAAAAGCTATTTTTAAATGCCTAATTAATGGGAATTATCATGGACTGACTTCTATGTTTAAAAATAAAACTATTAGTTAAAATCGCCTGAGTAAAATTTTTGAAAACAAGATGTCCCATGTTGATATTTTGTTAACCATATACATAGAAAAAAGAGACTCGCCATTCATGTATGGAAGTTATAAGGTTGTATTACTTTCACATTGATCTTTTCTAGCTCACAGAGTTGGAGTAAAACATTGCATTACATTCACATTAATCTTTTCTGACTCACAGACTTGGAGTATAGCAGTTCAAGTACATACGACAACCCTACCTACGTTAGTGACTCAGAGTTCAGTGAAGATACAGTTAATTCCACTCCAAGAACCATGTCTCCCGATCAAGTTTAGAATCCAATAAATGAAGCTCTTGCATCCAAGATGGAAGAGTTAAAGAGGCTCCTAACTGAGACCGTGAGAAATCAACTAGCAGCACTGTTGGAAGAAAATACTGTTGAAGCATCTGCTAGTACTAAGAAGCATAAGAATATGGGAAAGGCTAAGGTCAGTGAAGCAACCTCTGATGAAGACAAGGTAGTAATGGATAATGATGATCGGGCTTAGTATTTCTAAGATTCACAAGATAAAAAGAAAGAAGCAAAGACTATAGAGAAGGCAACTGTGGAAAAGATTGAAACATCGAATGTGGAGAAAATGATTGCTAATTTAGAAAAGAAGTTGAAAGCTGAAGAGATGTCAGAAGTGGACAAGCTATTTGAGCAAGATGAAGAAGTTCCTTAAAAGTTCAAGATGCCCTCTTTAACTAGGTATAATGGTATAGGGAATCCTCACTTGCATGTTAAGCGGTACATCACTACTATGCAGTCTGCTAGAGCTATCAAGACTTAAACTCTAAGGTATTTCATGCTCTTATTGGATCCTGTTATGCAAAATTAGTTCAAGACCTTAGAAGAAAGTACCCAAAAAGATTGAAATATGCTGTATAATGCTGAATTATACAATGCTAAATTGGAAGTGACTTTGATGGAGGTAGAGACTATCAGGCAAAAACAAAATGAAAGTTTGTCGATTATGTGAAGAGATAGAGAAATAAGGCTACACCTCTTAAAAAGAGTCCCGATGAGTCTGATCGGATTAGAATGATAGTGAGAGGTATCCTACCCAACCTTCGTGAGAGACTATCTCACACCCTTATAAGAGATTTCAAAAATCTTCTCCAAGCTGGCTTGCAAATAGAAAAGTGGGAATGGGAGAAGAATTACTTTTCTAGAAAGAGGAATGAAAGAGGAAACTACCAATCTGGCAGTCAGAGTGCACAAAAAGAAATGGATGTTAATGCAACTACTGGCCAAGGGAATAGAAGATAGTTTTTAGATCTGAGGAAACCATTGTCTTGGGTTTTCAACAAGTTACAGAAAAAGGGGTTATTATAACTAAGGCCTCTGTCAATTTCATCAAATGCAAGGGCATGAGACTAATAAATGTGCTCAATTAAGACATGAAATTTAAGATCTTATTGATAGTGGTAAGCTACCTGAGCCGGACAAGCCCAATACCAAGAGCAATTCTTTGCCTAAATTTGGAAGAGTACCTCCACCAGCAACCTTCATAGTAGGAGGAGGATTGGAGGAAGATCTTGTATTATCCTCCTTTCAAGATGAGAGTATTGAGGATGTGAAGAGAGAAGAGGCCCAACTCAATGAATTTCCCTTGGCTTGAATGTTGCTGTTTGAATGTTGCTCATATTATTTTTCTTTCTTTAGTATTTTATTGGAACAATTATGTTTTTAAAATTGAGTTTGTTTGAATAAATTTATTTATTAAAATTTTGATGGTCTTCATTTATTTTGGTGCTTAACTGATGACAAATCTAGCTTGATGTTTATAAATTTGTGTATCTATGCATCATGGTTCAAATGACTTGACTAACTGAGGGAATTATTATATAGCATTAAGTTGTGTATGCTTACTTAGAGAGGGCTCATGCATAATGACTTTTGTCTAGGTTCTCGTCCATCTTAGAACGTGCTTTAATGAACTTTTGAGGAGAAATTGAACTATGCTTATTTAAGGGGGAGATGATCTAGACATTATTTGGTAAGCCAAGATCTAGTATCCGCCTTATTAACATCATTCTCTAGTTTTTCCCTTTGAGCTTTTTTGAGATTTTAACTTTCTTTTCATCGGTTTATAAACCCTAATAACCTACCCTGAGCTGTTGTGATACTTGTGACAAATCTGATGATCACTAAGGGGAAGAGGCAAGAAGATCAAAGAAAGGAATGCATAGTCAATACCATAAGGATAGTTGAAGTTCTCAAGAATATAATGATATTTGAAGGAACACCTAAATTATACCTAATATCACAGACTTATTGAGATAGAGTGAGGACTGAAGCAGATTTATGCCACTCCACTCATCCATTATCAGAAACACAAGTTGGTATAAATAAGATAAATCTTTTAGAGCTAGAACCTAAAAAAAGAAGAAAAAAGAAAAAAAAAAGAAAAAGAAAAAGAAAAAAAAACACAAAAGGGCGATTCAGAAAGCCAACCGATTTCTCTTTTACCTAAAGCAACATAAGACTTTCACTTAGTTTACGAAGACAGATTGACTTGAATTGGTCCAACCCAACCAAAGACTCAAATAGATAGGGGAAAGACCATCTTTCATTTTATCCAATATAGCTCCAGGTCTGTAATATTGAAACCCCAATAACCTATCATGAGTTGTTATGATACTCATGACAAATCTAATGATCACTAAGGGGAAGAGGCAAGAAGATTAAAGAAAGGAGTGTATAGTCAAGACCATAAGGATATTTGAAGTTCTCAAGACTATAATGATAGTTGTAGGAACACCTAAATTAGACCTAATATCACAGACTTATTGAAATAGAGTGAGGACTGAAGCAAATTTATGCCACTCCACTCATCGATTATCAGAAATACAAGTTAGTGCAAATAAGAAAAATCTTTTAGGGCTAGAACCTAAAAAAAAGAAGAAAAAAGAAAAAAGAAAAAAAAGAAAATGAAAAAGAGGAAGAAAAAAATAAAATAAAACCCAAAAGGGAGATTCAGAAAGCCAACCGAGTTCTCTTTTACCTAAAGCAACAGAAGACTTCTACTTAGTTTACGAGGACGGATTGACTTGAATTGGTCTAGCCCAACCAAATACATAGGGGAAAGACCATCTTTCATTTTATCCAACATAGCTCCAGGTCTACAATATTGAAAATTTTATACTTGATATTCAAAAAAGGAAAAAGGACAGAAAGAAAAAGTAAGAAAAAGAGTGGTCTAAAGATCATGATAGTACTAATTAGATCCAAATTTCTGCCAAAAAGATGAAAAGACATTCAAGCTTTGTATTTTCATTAAGTCA
This sequence comes from Garcia nutans, assembly GCA_947685225.1. Lineage (NCBI taxonomy): Eukaryota > Viridiplantae > Streptophyta > Magnoliopsida > Malpighiales > Euphorbiaceae > Garcia > Garcia nutans. Next base: position 42,619,513 of record CANTUV010000017.1, read on the forward strand.
GAAGATAAAAGTGATGCCAGAAGATGAAAATGGAACCTCTAACAGTATACAGTTCTAACTAGAAGATTGTAGTGTGAAGGTTTGTCAGCAGTGTCACATCGGATCTAATCTAAAAATGGCCTTTGCTTAATCCATGTCCCTTATAGACCCTATTTCAAGCCTATTAAAGACCTATTGATCTCTCTTGGTAGGTGGAGTATATTAATGGAGATAGTTTGAATAAGTATGCATATGAGATAGACAATATTTAAACTCAATGAGACTTTTGGCCAAATAATGTGTATGTGCCTATCTGAAGTGCAACAGTTCTTGCTTAAATGGAAATGATTCCTGAATTTAGTACAGTAACTAGGGTTGTCATGTTATAGATATGTTAATTTAAAAAATCAAGTCCTGAGGTACAATGAAATCACAGTTTGTTAAGGCCAAAATATGATTTTAAAAAAAAGTTTTTGTCATATAAAGCCTTCAAGTTAAGGGAAGTAAACAACATTGACAAACCTCAAAGGACATAATAGGCAAAAGAGGGCTAATGAAAGGATCACTTGCAAGGTCATGTCCTGGAGACGTTACCACCCAAATGGATTTCTCTCGTGTCTCTACCCTGCTAGGGCCTCAACTACTCATGATTTCACCTTAGAAGATAAAAGCCATAGATGTAAAGTCTTTTATCTTTCCATTGCAAGACCTAAACGAGCATCTGGAATGAATCAATTGTTAGGAAATCAAGGAGATCACTGCAAAAAAAAAAAAAAAAACACGCAGCGGAAAAATTTTTGATCTATGATTTCCCACCAGGATCCATGCTGTTCGTTTAATTCGACGAAAGTGTACAAAGAACTAACCTGTTGATGATTCGAAATCACAGTTTGGAAGAGATGCCTCGATCGCGAAACACCCTCTATCGCGTATCCACACGAATGCTATCGTCTGGAGTGCTAGCTCTCTGCAACGGCGAAGGCTGAAAAATGTTTTATCTAAAACGTATTAGGGTTTCCTTTTTTTTTTTCGTTCTCTTTTTATTTTCTAAAGTTACCTATAAGAAGACTTAACATCTGGAGTGAATATAATCACTCCAGAATCCAATTCAAAATTGGATAAGGTAAGTCAAATTCAGAATCCAAATCTAATTAGGATTCTGAATATATTATCTAATAATATATATAATTGGATAAGGTAAATCAAATTCAGAATCCAAATCTAATTAGGATTCTGAATATATTATCTAATAATATATATATATATATATATAAAATGAAAATAATAATAATAATAAATATTAATATCTAATATTAATATTATTAATATTATATCCAGCCCAAAGCGCATTCTTATGTGTGACCCGATAGACCCATATTAATTGGCAGTCTATTTAATCTCTATTAAACCAACAAGTCATAATTGGCCTCTAGCAAGGCGTTACAACTACCCAATTAATATAAAGAATGTCCAATTTGCCTAATAATAGTACATGCATTAATCCCTTTGTCACACGATATCTAGCTTGAACATAAGTCATGGTCAACGTCATACTTATATTGTCCAAACTTATGATTACTCGATCTCCAAGTAGACTGATAAAAACAAATGAAATTGATCACACTATCAATTCATTTGAGCACGGCCATGCATTTCACAGTCTCACTTATCGAGGGGCCCAAAAGATATCTCTCTCAAAGAGAGGGACAAATTCTATCTTGATTGTTCATTATCCTCTACATAATTTCTATCATATATGATCATAACCTTTATTACCATCCAGTTACGGATAATGTTTGATCATGTCAAAATATAATAGTCCTTATATTGGAAACTATGACAATCTCAAGTCAAAAATTAATACATAACTATCATGAGATTTACTTATGACACTAACCCATGTAGTAATCTCATGATGGGTCTATCCAATACATTGTTCTCTAACAAGTATCTATGAAATTGATTTGTATCACTATACACATAACCATCTGATGATTATCAAATCAATGTTCATACTGGTTAAGAATTATTTTTTTTTATCTCTATAACAATAATAAACCAGGGACAAATATCAAAATTGTGTAACATGCAAACAAACAATAATGATTATAAAACCTCATTTATTAATAATGAATGTATAACATAAAGATCTAAATAAATGGCCTAGGGCACATACACTAACAATCTCCCACTTGCACTAGGCCTACAAATTTCTAAGACCCATAGATCTAGTGTGCTAATCATGCTTGACCCGAGAGAGAGGCTTTGTTAATGGATCTGCTATGTTATCATTTGTGTCAACTTTGCATATCTTGATATCTCCTCTATCGATAATGTCTCGAATGAGGTGAAAACGCCTGAGTATATGCTTAGACCTTTGATGAGATCTAGGCTCTTTTGCCTGTGCTATGGCACCATTGTTGTCACAATAAATGTCCACAGGATTTGCAATGCTAGGCACCACTCCTAGCTCAGTGATGAATTTCTTCAACCAGACTGCTTCCTTAGCTGCATCTGATGCTGCTATATACTCAGCCTCTGTTGTAGAATCAGCCACAGTGCTTTGTTTTGAACTCTTCCAACTAACAGCTCCACCATTCAATGTGAATACAAAACCTGACTGCGATATAAAATCATCTATGTCAGTTTAGAAACTAGCATCTGTGTAACCATTTACAACTAGTTCATCTTCCAAACCTTCATAAACCAAGAATACATCTTTAGTCCTTCGAAGGTACTTAAGAATATTCTTGACAGCTGTCCAGTGACCTTCACCAGGATCAGCTTGAAATCTACTAGTTGCACTTAATGGATATGAGACATCTGGTCTAGTACATAACATGGCATACATAATAGATCCTATAGCAGAAGCATAAGGAATCTTATTCATTCGATCTCGCTCATCAGATGTCATAGGACATTGACTCTTGCTGAGATGAATGCCATGAGACATAGGCAAGAATCCCTTTTTGGAATCTTGCATGTTGAACCTCTTCAACACTTTATCTATGTATGTACTTTGACTCAGGCCAATTATCCTTCTAGATCTATCTCTATAGATCTTTATACCAAGGATATAGGCAGCCTCACCTAAGTCTTTCATTGAGAAAGAATTCCCTAACCAAGTCTTAACCTTTTGCAAGGTAGGGATATCATTCCCAATGAGTAATATGTCATCCACATATAAGACTAAAAACACTACTGCACTCCCACTAGCCATCTTGTAAACACAAGGTTCATCTTCATTCTTGATGAAACCAAAGTTCCTAACTGTTTCATCAAAATGAAGATTCCAGCTTCGAGATGCTTGCTTCAATCCATAAATGGATCTTTGAAGCTTGCAAACCTTTGTAGAGTTCTTAGGATTTACAAAACCCTCAGGTTGTGTCATATACACATCCTCAAGCAAGTTTCCATTAAGGAAAGCGGTTTTGACATCCATTTGCCATATCTCATAATCATAGTATGCTGCAATGGCAATGAGAATTCTAACAGACTTAAGCATAGCAACTGGTCAAAAGGTTTCATCATAGTCTATACCATGAGTTTGCTTGAAACCTTTTGCAACAAGCCTTGCTTTATAGGTCTGCACATTCCCATCCATGTCAGTTTTCTTCTTGAAAACCCATTTGCAACCAATAGTCTTAATACCCTCTGGAGGATCAATTAAAGACCAAACTTGGTTGTCAAACATAGATTGCATCTCAGATTTCATGGCTCCAAGCCATTTGTCTGAATCTGGACCTGACACAGCTTCTTGATAGGTAGTAGGCTCATCTTGATCTATGAGCATTACTTCACTATCATTAGTCACAAGAAATCCATATCTCTCTAGCTGACGACGTTTCCTATCAAACCTGCGAGGGATTTGTGTTACATCTTCAGACTCCACAACTATTTGTGGTTCTAAAATAGGCTCTATAGACGGCTCAATGATTTCTTGTGGTACTTGAGTTTCCTCAAGTTCTACTATACTCCCACTAGTTCTCTTAGAAAGAAATTCCTTTTCCAAAAAGATCCCATTTCGAGCAACAAACACTTTGTTCTCTGAAGGAGTATAGAAATAGTATCCTTTAGTTTCCTTAGGATACCCCACAAAATTACATTTGATAGACTTTGGAGCTAACTTATCTGAAACTGGTCTTTTCACATAAGCTTCACAACCCCAAATCTTAAGAAAAGACAAACTAGGTGTCTTACCTGTCCATATCTCATATGGTGTCTTTTCAACCGCCTTAGATGGTACACGGTTCAGAATGAATGCAACTGTCTCCAAGGCATAACCCCAAAAAGATAAAGGAAGATCCGCTTGACTCATCATTGATCGAACCATATCATCACTGAGTCCCGATATGATAAAATTTTGTAAAAATAAAATAAATGTGTTAGAAAATAAAATACTTATTACTAAATCCAGAAGTCCATAGTCTTGTGCAACATTTTATGTTAATAAGGCCTCTGAAATAGAACGTGGTGCTCCTAGTTTAGTAATAAACTATAAACCTTTAAATAAAGCTTTAAAATGGATTAGGTACTCTATTCCAAATAAAAAAGATTTGTTAAACAGACTATATGAAGCAAATATTTTTAGTAAAATTGATATGAAATCTGGATTTTGGCAAATTCAGATTAATTTTAAAGACAGATATAAAACAACATTTACTGTTTCATTTGGCCAGTACGAATGAAATGTAATGCCTTTTGGTTTAAAAATGCACCCTTTGAATTCTAAAAAGTGATGAATGATCTTATTTAAACTTTTGTATTATTTATACCGATGATGTTTTAATATTCAGTAAAACCCTAGATGAACATTTTAAACACCTAAAAATATTTTTCATGGTGGTAAGGAAGAACGGTCTAGTACTTAGTAAAACTAAAATGTCCTTATTTTAAACTAAGATTAGATTTTTATGACATTATATAGAACAAGATATAATAGAGCCCATAGAAAGAAATTTAGTTTTTGGAAATAAGTTTCCTGATCATATATTAAATAAAGCCCAATTATAAAGATTTTTAGGATGTTTAAATTATGCTATAGAATTTTATCCAAACCTAAATAGATTAATAAAGCTCTTACATAATAGGATTAGGAAGAATCCTAGCCTATGGACAGAATTCCACACTGGTATAATTAAACAGATTAAAGCCCTAGTAAAAACTATTCATTGTCTTTATATCCTTGATCCATCAGCCCCTAAGATAGTAGAAACTGATGCCTCAGATATAGGATATGGTAGAATCTTAAAACAAATTAAATAAGGTAGAGAAACCATAGTCCAGTTTACCTTAGGACATTTGAATCTGACCTAGTTAAATTATTCTACTATTAAAAAAGAGATTTTGAGTATTGTAATTTGTATTTCTAAATTTCAATCTGATTAATTAAATCAAAAGTTTTGCTTCGAATTGATTATAAAAGTGCAAAATTTTTTTTTGTAAAAAGATGTTATAAATCTTACCTCAAAACAAATATTTGCAAAATGGCAAGCTATTTTAAGTATTTTTTATTTTGATATAGAATATATTAAAGGAGAAAATAACAGTACACCTGATTTTCAGACTCATAAATTCCTTCACAGGAATCATGGAGAATAAGAAGAAAAAAGCCAATAAAGCCAAAGAAATAGTAAAGTCAGATCTCGACACCTCTTATAAAGTCCTGTCAAATCACTCAGAGAATATAACTAAGCATTTAGGTGTTAAAACCATAAAATCTTGGGCCCAAGTGGCTGAATAAATAAACATTGTAGAACATAATAAAGCCCAAAATGAAGTAATAAAATAATGAGTTAATCAATTAGGCCTCCCTCCTCCTAAAGACTTGGCTCCTATAGCCACAGGTAAAGCCCTAATCCCTTTTATAAAACCTGGATAGGAGAATCTTCTTCTTCAAATGCCCTATCCACAAATATTGTAAAATCAGAGTTGAATATTTTAAAACTTTCAACTCAAATTATTTCTTCAAATTTTCAATTTAAAATTTATTCAAAATGGTTTACAAAAACTTATAAAAACTTTAAGAGATACTGAATTAATAATTGAAAATGGATTCTTGCGAGAAGCAAATTAGAATCCATAGGATATTATTAAGACTATATATCTTAAAAATTAATTTTTTAGACCTATTGATTTATTAAAAACTCAAGAATACTATTTAGCTATTCTTGAAGATACTAGTTCTATAAATTAAAGCATAACCGGGACCCAAATGATAAAACCATTATAAAATTAAAGTTCTCATTCCTTCTGAATGGGGAAAACCTTTGCATGAACCTGTGTAAATTAAAGCCAATTTTCTCACTTATAAAACAGTATGCCATTCTTGTACCTATTGGGATTATGTAAATATCTGGACTAAAGCTCTCTTTTCTCATAATCCTATAAACACTCATTCTTGGTTACTGTATTTCGATATTAATATCAAGACTGATAAAATTTTCATGTGGTTCATAGAATGCTAGTATTATTTTGGTAATGATGAGAGAACTTTATCACCTGAAGCCCTTTCAGCCTATTAGTATTTTAAAACTCATGCTCACCCATCCTTGTATGAAAAACAATTTCCATCTCTCCAAATATTTTGTATGAAATTTTTTATACATTGGATATTTCAATGGTACTTTGAGCTAGCCTACCAGTTAGGTATCAATATGCGTGTGGTATTTAGAATGTATAAAGTAAAGTGGTGGAATACCTTCAGAAATTCCACTACTGAGATATCTAATAAAAAAATGGTGTTATGAGCAAGAGTACGGCCAGATTGATCCAAAACAGGCTAATACTTTTAAAGCTCAGAAAGCCCATTGTCAAGCCCTTCTTGCAGCTGCAAAGACTGCTAAGGAGTATAAAGCCATTATGGAACAGATGGTTGAGTCCATTCCCTCAACATCTGAGCCCATAACCTTAAAGCCCTCTTCTTCTGGTTCCTCCACTAAAACCTAGTCGAAGAGATCAAAAGCTCATTCTAAAGCCCAGTCTAGAAGAAAGAAGCATGTCTCCTATTCTTCTTCTGACTCATCGTCCACCTGATCATCATCATCATCATCATCTGACTTATCTTCTGAATCTGACTTAGATTATGCTCCTAGCAATGAAGATAATTGTTATGGGGTCCTATCTCTAGTAAAGAAAAAAAAAGAAAAAAGTAAAAAGTAAAAAAGAAAAAGAAAAGAAAAGAAAAAGAAATAAAGAAAAAAGAAAAGAAAAAAGAGAAAAAATAGAAAATTATATCTAGTTTGAATTTTGGTAAGAAGGAGGAAGGAACCTTATTCCTTCACATGGCACAGTAAAAATAGTACTAACAGAATACTATTTATCAATAGTATAAGTTAATACTATTCATCAACAGTAAAGCAAATAATATCCCTTATAAGATATTATTCATCTACAGTGCCGGACAAGTAAAGGTGCTATTTTCCCAGAAGAAACTATTCATCTTCAGTACCAGCATGTGAAAAGTACCGTAAAAATCAATAAAGCTCTGTTTATTTAAAGAACATCTTCTGAAACTTGAAGGCATTGAATTTTCTCCAAAATACTCTCAACTATGAAGAAATCTCTGCAAAGCTTAGTTTAGGTTTTTCCTTTCCCTTTTCCCTCTAACACATATCTTCTTCCATTTTTGTATCTCCTTCATTTGTAATATTCTCCTGTAAGTTTAAATATTTGTTTTGTATTTTAAATTTTATTTTAAATTTATACTTTGTATAAGTATACTTTGCACTTACAGCTTAACTTGATCTGGTATATCAGAAACTTGTTTGCAAATTTAATATATTTTGGTATAATACTAGAACTATTGATATATCAGATGAAAACTCAGATATAAATTCAGGAGCTGAATCTGAATGGACAGTATTCATGTATGCACTTGGATATAACAATTTCACGTATCAGTATTCTTGTATTTCTTTATATAATTTTAAATCTTATTAATAAAGTATTTGATATGTTTTTAGCATACTCTTTTATACTCTTTATATCTATTTAAATTCTGTTTAAATTATTGTATAGATATAAGGGTGAGGCTTTTGCCTGATTGAATGTTGCTTAGAAAACTTTAGGTTACTTGTTTCCCCCTTGCGATCCATTTATTGTTTTGCTTTACATATATATATATATATATATATATATTGTTTATAGATGGAGAAACTCTCAAAACAATTACTACATGGACACCATTCGATTATATGGTACGCCGATCATGTCATGTCCGAGTCAATTCTTAATGCCATCTAGAGGAGAATTCATAGTATGGGCGCCCAGGGGAAAGTTAAGTGCATGAGTTGCCAACCAATCCGCAACATAGTTTGCTTCTCTGTATATATGCTTGATGGTATCCTGCCAATTTAGATTCAGCGTGTTCTTGATGCTCCTTAGGAGAGTAGCATTTGCATTGCACAGGACTTTTTCTCCCTTAATCATCTCCACTGCTCATTTACTGTCTGATTCCACCTCCAAATTCCTGATCCCTTTTGCGCAAGCCAAACTCAAATCTTTGATATATACCCCACAATTCAGCCCTAGTGATAGAACATGTCCCTGAGTTCATCACATAACCTCCAACCCAAGCTCCATTGTGATCTCTAATTATACCCCCCGCACTGCCTTTTCTTCTATTATATTTCAGAGCACCATCAGAGTTGAGTTTGAAGGTTCCTATTCTTGGAGGCTTCCAGCCAACCATTTTAGACATCCTTAGTTTCTTCGGATCTTTAAACATGTCGTCAATATTCTGTGCCATGCAGAATTCATGAGCTCTTCTCTGGATATCTAAACTAATCTCATGACATTTCGATTGATGCTACTTAAAAATTGCATGGTTTCAATCAAACCAAATGTGCCAACATGCAATACCAAAAAGGAGAGGCCACTGTTCATATGTACTGTCGCTGATATTATAAATGAACTAACCTTGAACATCTGATGAGAAGAAATCCCTTCAGTATTTTTAACATTAAGAAAGTGTTGCCATATACGTTTAGCGAAGGGGCAATCACGGATTGCATGTACAGTGCTTTCCAACCCACCGCATCTTTCACATTTGGGGTCAACAATCAGGTGTCTCCTGTGCCGCTCTGCATTTGTCAGAAGTCTTTCTTTGATCATGAGCCATAGGAAGCACTTGACTCTATGAGGGCCTCTCCAAGACCAAAGTTTCTCCCATCTGCTGTCCTTGTCTGCGCAGACTTTGTTGTGAGATCTCCACTCGAGGAAAGTCCCTAGTAGATGAAGTCCGGTTCCATATTTGATGGCGGAAGAATGGACGTAATATTAAGGATAACTATTTGTGGCTATAGGGAAGCAAACTCCTCCCACTTCCAGGTCCCATTGCCGTAATGATATTCTGACCATTGGCGATTAAGATGATGATTGGGAATAGGAGCCACTGCTAGATCTCTCAATCACATCTCCTCGTCAGCCCATCTATCAGTCCAAAAGAAAACAGAGTTGCAATTGTTTATGCCCCATCTGGCACTCTCAAGGGTTTTAGCCCAGCACCTAATCATAGCATGGCAAAGGTGAGAGCCACGGTTGCCATGGATAGCTTGTGGAACAATGGCATTCGGGACTCCATATTTGGTTCTTAAAATTCTAACCTAAAACTTACTTGTCTCAGTGAGGAGGCTCCAGTTAAGTTTTTGAATGAAGGCTTCATTAGCTACCTCCATTTTCTTGACACTAAGCCCACCTCTCTCCATTGGGCTGCACATTTTATCCCAAATGAAGTTGCGGAATGCTTCTTCTATTTTGAGGCAAATTGATTTAGGTAGAATAGTGGTTTGCATTGCATACGAAGGAACAGTAGCTAGCACATGGTTCACAAGAGTTGTTCTGCCAGCTAAAGCGAGGCCTGCAATGTTCCAGTCAGCAAGTCTCTTGGAGATTTTAATTTGTATGTGGACTTAGTTACCCTTCCATGAAGGAGTGGCATGCCGAGGTATTTCCCAAGATCATCCGTAGTTTTCACTCTCAAGTACATTGCAATGTCCTTGCTAGCTCGCTTCGGAGTAGTATTAGAGAAGAAAATTTAAGTTTTACTGAGATTCACTGATTGTCCTGAGCTAGCATAGAAACTGCACAGTACTTCTCTTATGACTGATGCTTGCTCCAAGAGAATAGTAATATTATTGCATAAAGTATAGTAATTAAATCATTTAACATGTCTCTCATAATTTAAAAAGCTTAGGGTGATGAGTAGTGAAATAATTTTACAACATATTTGAAAATTCTTAAAATTAATGTTTTGTGCAAATTCATATTTATTACAAAAATTGAAAAAATTATTTTACTAAACTACTGACAAAGTTATAATTAAATGACATGACAGTGTGCGGATGGATTTTCATCATTTTTCAAAAGAAAAATTATGCTACATACACTTTTTTTAACCCCTTTTTAGATATTTTATGTTTTTTTTATATTATTGATATATTAAATGTATACAACACGTATATCTCTAAAAATATTGTGTATTTTTATATATTAGCTGTATACTAAATGTATATTTCTAAAATAAAAATTAAAAAAAATTAATATTTTTGAAAGAAAAATATATACTCATAAAATTTTTTTTATTTTTTATTAATTTTGAATATATCTTTTTCCAAAAATTATTAGGGAAAAATATGTCACTCAAAATTTTACAAATTTCCTTCATGTTTTACCAAAGATATTTTTAGTCATTTTATGAAAGTATAAAATAAATTTATATTAAACTTATGAAAATTATTATATGTATAATAAACTAGTGAATATAGTAAATTTGTAAATTAATCATAAATGTTGATAAATTTAAAAATATTTTGAAAATCTCGTAAATTTTATATATTTTTTATTTTTCTAATGGTTTTGTAAGAAATCCAAATTAGAATTCAAGCAATTGGAGATTTGAATATATGGGCCATAGTTTCATTTGAAGATGACCCATTTTCCAATATTGGCTAGAAAATTAATTATTGTAGAAATGCAAAATGGTACACACATTTCATATAAATCTTAACTCTCAACCAATTGGTAGATGTCTTTCCCTAATAATTTCACATGGCATAGGTTCAAAGCATATATAGAATAATACCTATTTGCATAATAGACCATAATATCACTTGAGCAATTACAATGCTAAAACAAAATAACTGAGAAGGTATCTATTTTTCCTATAAATTAACAGTACCAAAATAACTTAAAATCTTGCTCTTTATATACCTACAGCTTTATAATTAGCTAAAATCGAACCGATGCATGAGAAATAAGTTGGTCAGCGACCCATGAATCAGTATTGTTGTTGTATTGGTTAGCTTGATCTTTACGTGTTATTATTATTAATATTATTATTATTATTGTGGAAAGTAGAAGATCAATTAATTAATTTAATTTACTTTTAACATTTTTGACAATGAGATTAATTAATTAACAAGAAAAGTAATGCTTTTTAGGGAGCTTAAAACTTAAGTAACTCTTTATTTCTTAATTTTTTGACGGAATAAAGTAAAAACAGCATCAAATTCTGGTGGAAGTTTGAGGAAAGAGAGATGGCTTCTGCTTTGTTATGTCGTTAAAAAGCATGGAAAAAAAACTGTCAAATCAAAAAGTTAGAGAGAATCTATTTATTTTTATCGATTATGCATAAATACTGCGACTATATATTTATATATATATATATGTAATGATTATAAAAACATAATATTATATAAAAACCATATTTTTTAATGAAAATGAAAATTCAAACTCAAACTTTGTGTTACTCAATTGCTTAGGGAAAAGGAAAGAAAAAGAAGTAATATGTTAATGTTTTATTTTATATAAACGCTAATATTTTTTTTTTATCAATTTATGTATAAAATATATGTTTAGCATATATGAAATTAAAAGTTGAAGTATTTAATTGGTTTTTATTTAATTTAGAATTCCATAAAAAGATATAAAAAATTCAGAAATGAAATTATACATTCAGTCTAATAGTTATTCCAGACAGGTAATGTTACAATTTTATTGCATCTCTTCAGAAAAAATAAATAAATAAGTTTACATATTATTAGATATATATATTAAAAAAAGTGTTTCAACCTGCTAGTGCTAATTATATTTCTTTAGCATATTTTCCTGAAATAATGACATGTGGTTGTACTATAAAATTTTTTGGAGAATGTAAATATCATAATTAAAAAATAAAAAATAAATGATGAAAATAATTAAATATAATTTTCAATAATTAATAATGATGAAAGTTAACCTAAACAGGCAATGGAACAGTTGGGTGGGTAATAGGGTCCTACAATCTCCAAAAGCCAGTAAAATTAAGGATCACATGCAGTCGTTAAATCTGGTTCTGGTATATATGACATTCTACTCCAGTCCCATTGCATAATATGTTTTGTTTTGTTCTCTCTTTAATAATTCATTTGCCGAAAGAAATGAAAGAAAAAGAAAAAGAAAAAGAAAATTAAACTGAGTAAAGTAACAGTGAAGGAAAAAGAAAATCTGGGAAAAGTTAAAAGAAAAGTTATGTTAAAATCCATCATTTTGTCTTTTGTCTTGTGAAGTAAGACAACAACTTACACTATCTGTCAGAATCTCAATTATGTTTTCTGCTAATCTGATTCCCAATTTTCTGTTTTTTTGTACTTTACCTTATCTATAGAAGGCAATTTAAAAAAAATCGTGGAAGTAGTACTGTTGAATCATTTGACATTCCGGAAAAACTCGGTATGACAACTGCAACATCTTGCAAAATATTAGTCATATTTAATGAGTTTAAACTAAATTACATAATATGGAAATATAAAAGGGCAAAGGTTGAAATATGGCTATGAATATATATATATATATAGCCAGTGTGCACCCGGGATCCAAGGGTAATCTAAATAAAGATATCAATATGAATGCCCATATGATTAAAAGAAATGAAAATAATATTTTTAATGCAAAAGTTCAGACTAAGCTGCAAGTGCAAAGCATACTTAAATACAGTTAAAATAAAATAAAATTAAAACAAAATTAAATTAAATTAAATAAAAAATATATGAAATAAAAACTCACTTATTTGTATATTATGACTTGAAAATACAAGGAGATATTGAACAATCTGTAAATTCTTCGAAGAAAAGCTAAATAAAATATAACAGAGGTCTATTTTTTAGAACTAAACTTCTATAATTTTTCTAATTCTACCTACTTCAATAAAAGGTTCCTCTATTTATAGAGAGGAAAAGTAATCTTGAAATTATTATCAGACAAGAATTGATTGGCCAGTTGGAAAGGAGAGAATCCAATAAAGCATTTCTATAGTTTCACATGAGTTCTGTCTGATACTAGTATGAAGGTATCCAATAAAGCATTTTCCTGTAGCTTCACATGGGTCTTCATTTCTTCTAACGGAGATAGTGGGGAGAGAGAGAGTCCTAGCTTCACATGTGGTTCTATATGCATGTTTTGTCTGGTATTGTCGAATAATAGAAAGTGGGTCCAACATGGGATACACAAGTTGATAATTGGATTTTGTAAATGGCTATTGAGGGGCTATGATAGTAAAATCCTTCTTCTATAGTCCAAAAATTTTGATAATTGGATTTTACAAAATTGTTAGAAGTTGATTTTTGAAATTTTTTCTGAGGTAAAATTATCTCAAAATTATTTGAAATCACAAGTTGTGAAGCTTGGTTTTGAGAAAGGGTTTTTTGAGAAGAAGATTCTCATGTCTCGATTTTTGAAATAGGTTGAGAAATTATAAATGTTTGGTCCTGTGAGACCTAAAATTGGGAAATTAGCTATCTCTATGGAGACTAGGCCTGTGAAGGCTGTGAAATTGATTGTGAAATTGTATGAGCTTGTTGGGTTTAGAAATTCTATCGTAAGACCTTAACAAGTTCAGGAGATTCGAAAATTGACTCGATCCATTACTGGATCTAGAAATATTTTTGTGAGAACTTTGTCTCTTCTTCAACAACTATTTCTGCCTATGGTTTATTTGGTAAGGCAGAGGAAGGAAGAAGGTTAGGGGAAGGTTTTAGAGGTTATTGGTCATTTTGGACCGCTTTTCCTTTTCCCTTTTTTAGCATAAAGACCTATTTTGGAGAAATTTTCTAGTTAGAAATTTTGGAATTGAGTTCAAATCTATTTTAATAAATTCAAGTTCAAAATAAAAATACTAAGAATTGCTTGTTATCTTGCAAAAATCTATACTGATGCAATGTTTTGAACATATTTTTGTAAACTTCTTTTGCATATTTGCAATCAATTTGAAGAAAAATTTGTTTATTTAGTAAATAAAATTTTTTTATTTAGTAAATCAATTTGAAATTTTGTAATATATATGACAATGGAAAGAATTTCCTTTTTGACAATCATTCCAATGTGTAGAAATGAAACGAATGATTTGTTTTCTATTGTTTTTACCTTCTTCCAGTATACTTCCATATTCTAAATCAAAAGCATTTGTCTCAAGTATTTTTGGAACTTGAGGATTAGCTAAGTGTAAACAAGGGATGGTCTGGACCTATTGTTTAATTGTCTGAATGATTTTTTGTGTTGGGTCAGGCCATGGTACTGGGTTTTTCTTAAGATGATCATATAGAGGCTTTGTTATTCTATTTATACTCGGGATAAAATCTAAGATATAATTAAGACTTCTTAGAAATCTTTGTAATTGAGCTTTATCCAAGATTTTATTAGGAAATTTATTAGTAAACTCCAATGATATATCAATGAAGATAATTGTACCTTGAGAAATATGATGTCCTAAGAATCTAATCTTAGTTTTAAAATAAATTTTTTTTTTAATTTAGGAACAACAAGACCATTCCTCTTAACAACATAGAAAAATATTTTAATATGTTTGAAATGTTGTTCTATGGATTTAGAAAAAAAATTTTAGTACATCATCTATTTAGACAATGCAAAATTCTAAATATGGATTAAAAATGTCATTCATGATTCTTTACAATTCAAAAAGAGCATTTTTTTTAATCCAAAAGGCATTCATATAATCCAAATGGAATAGTGAAAGGGGATTTATATCGGTCTTTTTGATGAATTTGATATTGTTTTTGTAACAAATCTCTTTTATTGGGAATTGGGTATATTATCCATTTCAAGGCTTTATTCAAGGGCTTGTACTTAATTACGAGCCTGGGAGTACCTCTCTCTGTTTCTGAATTTTTATTTACATATAACACTGCATAACTTCAAGGAGACCTAGACTTTGGAATTAATCCTTTTGACTTAAGATCTTGAATCTCTTTTCTATGATGAGCTTAAAGTTCTTGGTTTATTTGAATAGGCCTAGTTTTGTTGGAAATTGTTTCTCATCAAAACTATTTTAATAAAGGAGATCTACCTTGTGTTGTTTTTTATTCCAAAAGTAAATTAGTATAAATTTCTATTTCAATGAGATTCTGAAATTTTGTAATTGGTTTTGTATTTTCTGTATCGACATTTCTTGTTTTAGAAAATAGAATTGTTTCTCTTTTCCCTTAATTATATAATTAATCTCATTTTCATAAATTGAATAAGCTTTTATGAAATTAAGATTTCTTATTTTTGGTTTTTCAATGAAAGGGAAAATTAAATTTTCATTTTTTGTTTGAAAAGAAATTCCATCATAGTCAACCATACAAGAAATTAACAAATTAATGAATGGAATCCTTATTAACACTTTGATGTATTTCTTTTATTAAAACAAAAGATGCTTTAATATGAAAATTGCTTGAAGCAATGGATGCATCAATTTTTGAAGTGACCATAATTTTTGAGTTATTTACAGAAACTTTTTTTTCTCTAGTTTTCTCTTGAAAGCGTTGAGGAATAATGTCTTCCTTGCAACAATTTAAATCAATTCCTGTATCAAAAAGAGCAATTGTATTTTTTCTGAAATCACTAGGGACAACAATTATAACTTTAATGACATACTTTCTTTAAGGTTACTTGTTTAAGAAGAAATAAAAAAATCTTGAAAAACATTTTCAAACTCTTCAATTTTCTTGGATTCCTCCTCATTTTTTGTTGTTTCATTTTTTGTCTCTTCTTCCTCCTTTTTTGAGGATTCTTCATACTATACCTTTGAAAGAAGTGTTTGAAGTATCTGTGAATTTTTAGATTGTTTCTCTTTGAGTAATTTTAATTCCATTTTATGGATTTAATTACCTCTTTTAAACTTTGAATTATGAGTGATTATTTTGAAGATTTACCTTTTCCTAGAATCTTTGATAAATTATAAGAATTACTAAGAACCATAGGTTGAGTTGTAGGTTTTGAAGTAGATGGATTTGGATTTTCTCATAAAGTTCTTATGAGTTTTTCTAAGAACTCTTTTTGTACTTTAGGATTTTCAACATGCTTAAGGATATCAAGCATAAATTCTTGATCTTTGATAAGCACATTGATTTTTTTGGAAGAGGTTTCTAAATTATATTCTTTGTCACAGGCATCAAAGGTTCCTATCTCATCCATTACAAACGAGTTCTGATTCAGATAGGCTACTGGAAGATTCAATAAGAAGGGCTTGTATATTATTAAGGAGTTCTTCTTTAATTTGGAGTTCCTAAAGTTTTTATTGACCCTACAGTATTTAGAAATATGTCCCTTTTTGCCACATCTATAGCAAGTGACATTTTTCTTAGTGATGGTTTTTAAATAGGAAGGTTAGACTTTCTAGAGAATCTCTTATAGCTTTTGGTAGGTTTCCTGTAGAAATCTTCTCTACTTTGTTTTGAATGCCTTCTCTTTGAGTGGTAAGGGGTTTTGGACAGTTTGGAATGATAGTTCTTGCTGCAGCTTCTTCCACAACCTCGGTCTACATTAGTAATGGAAAATTAAATTGTTTGCAAAAACTACCTAATTCCTTTTTGGTTTTCCTCATTTCCCACTTCAAATGTTTTTGAAGTTCTTTGAGATCCTGACAAATTTGAAGTCTTTCTCTTTGGATAATGCTTACTAATTCTCCACAGGTTAAAAGGTTATAAAGAATAAGGTTTCCAAAGGATTCCTTAATTCTATTTCTAACCTTTTCTCCTAGCAGAGTAGGTAAACTAGGAAGAAATTTTTTCTTCCAAAAAGGTTGGCTAGAATATTTCCCAAGCATGATTTTGGTTAGGAAATTATTCTTGTCATATTGGAAATCACTCAGTTTTTTGTATCCGAGGTTTCAAAGAAGTTTTGCATTTTTGTCCTTAAGGTGAGAAGGATCACCTATAAAATGTAATGAAATTATGAGGATTAGGGTTTCTACTACATATGGAATAGTTTCCCCTAATCCATTAAGAATGAGAGTTCCATTCTCAGTGGTTTTGATTGATCCTAGAATATCCATTTGTTATTGAGGTGTGAGATAATAATCCTACCATCCTTTATGTTGCCTAAAAATCTAGCTGTAAAGAGCTCAGCAATGGCTCTATTTGGGATTCTTGTTTGCGACTTACAGGCATTTGCTGCCATGGTCATCTGTTGAATGAAACTAATGATATTGTATTTTGTCATACCATCTAAATTCCATTCATAGATGGTAGAGGCATTGAATTTGGATTGATTTAGGATATTAGGTCTATTTTCTAATCCTAAATCCGGTGTAGTGAAAATTGCTAAGGGTTGCTTTTAAGCCAATAAAGATTATTCAAAATTAGGCTTGGACTAGCAGCTTCACACATAGTGTGTTGTTCTATAACACTAATAGTATTAAATGCTTGTGCTTGAGGTGGAGTTTCTGTAACATCCAAAAATTTACTAAAATGAAATTTAATTAAATTGAATTAAATAAATAATTTGAAGGATTAAAAAAAGTGTTAGAAGTGAGAAAATGTCAAATGTATATGTGAGATATAAAGAAAATATACATAACATATAAAGTCAAAAATCAAAACTTATATTTTCTTTCTTCTTCCTCTCTATGCCATTTTCACCATAGCTAAGAGGAGATTTTTGCATATCATATCACTCAAGTTTAGAATATTTTCAAAGGATTAGAAGGAGTTTTTAAGGAAATTGCTTGAAAGATGTAAGAATTCTTTGACTTTTGTAAGGTTTTCTTAAGATATATGATTATGTGTGAATTGGGTTTTTGATGGAGTGTGATATAATTGTTTAAATGGTGTGGAAAGATTTCCAAAGCCACAGTGGCAACTGCAACAACTGAAATCACAAAGATTGGAAAATAAAATCCCCTTCAATCCCAATTAATTAGGTTAAAATGTGCCCTAAATGGTGTTTTGATCCTAATCCTAGCTAGTCATCATCCGAAGTTGAGACATTCAACAACTTTTTGAGACACCATTCTTTCCATAGGCAAGGACTCCTTAAGAAAATAAGGTTTAATAGATTGGAAAGTCAAGAATTGGGAAATAAATAAAGGGAGTGACCCGTCTTGAAAAGAGAGAGAAAGAAAAAAAGTCACAGATAGCGGAAGGGGGTTGACCTAGTTAATTTAATATATAAGTAATGATTTTATGGTTACATTTAAGAAAGTACGGAGTTTGGTTGAACATGAAAGAGGTAGTAGCAAGTTTAGGGTTTTGGAAGAACATTGTTAGAGAATTAATGTTAATTGAATTAAATTGCTTAAAATATGTTATAAAATGATTCTAATGATGGAAATGAACTCAAAATACAATTTGGATTGGGTTGGAATAGTTTTCTAGAATTAAAGTATATTAGGGCAAAAATAGGAAAATTGGATAGAATTGTAGAATTTAAAGTTTGAATTGTTAAAGTGAGTAGAATTATGATTTTAATGATAGAAATTAACCTAAAATGTAATTCGGAATTGGTTAGTATATAATTCTAAAGTTAAAGTGCATTAGGGCAAGAAAATATAAACTTAAAGGAAATGAGATAAATTGTTTTTTATTAGTTAAAGTATACGGAAATGTGGTTCTAATACCATATATGCACTTATATTTTGGTTAGGCATTGAGTAGATAGTAATTATCCAAACCTAGTAGTGAAGAGTATTTTGGAAAGTGAAGGGAAAAAGGGTGATTCTAGCTAGGGATTTGTCTAGATTATGGTATGTACATACTTTGACAACTTAAAATATATTTGCATTTAAATTAGCTTAGCACATTTTGATAGTAACTGTGACATGCCACTTTGTTATGTGAGCTTTCAAATGTATTGCCTTGTTGATTGTGAAATGATAAATACATGATGTGCATTATGTTAGGCCAATGTAATGGTTAAAATGAATAATATGTGATAATCATGGAAAAAGTGAATGCCCAAAGCACATGGATAGTGAAGTCACATTATCGATGTGACATATAATATTGAAATGTGACGAGTAATGGATAAATGAAAGGAATTATGAATGACTATAGAAAAGAAAAGAGTAAATGGAACAATGTTATAGAAAATTTATTATGAAAAGTGTGATATAATGTGTGTTAGCCTTGTATAGTATCTTGTTCTAGAGAATTGTGCTGGTGCTTTTGATATGATGTGCCTATGGGCTAGTCGTTGGGCATCGATATGATATGATGTGCCTTCGGGCTAGACACTAGGTGTCATTTATGGATGATATTTGCCTTCAAGGCTAGACACGGAGGTGTTAATAGGGAACGGTTGTGACACTTAGATCCTCCGTGTCGTGATAGACCATAATAATATCTCTAGGACATGAATACTGTATAGGGTTATTTGGGCCCAATGCATATGTTTGTAGAGTTTTGATGAAATATGTGTAAATATATGTGCATAAAGACATCACTTATGTTATGTTTTAAAAGAGGCCCATATTGCATTGTTTTTAAGTTATTTTTATTATCAAAGTATGTACTACCAAGTTAGAAGTTTAGCGTGATTTGCTCATCACACAGGTGACAAGATAGAGACAGGGTTACCTAGTCTAGGTGATTGGTTTAGCTTTGAAGACTGTCCATCTACCACCTAACTAGAGTTTGCCTGCATAGCATGTAAATATTTGCTTTTGTAAAACTTATTATGATTATAAACATTAGGATCTATATATAAGGGTGTAAACTTATAGTTTGTAAAACAATATTTATGTTTGGAATTTATTTATATATACACATGGGATTTTGAGTTGGTTGCATAATGTTGGAGAAGTATTGGGGTTTGGTTAAATATATGAATATTGGGAGTGAAAAAGTTTTGTGCAGGTTATGTATATGTTTGATTTTGGATATGTTCATATTACAGACAAAACTCTGACAAAATTTTTTCAGAGATTTTTATCAATAAATGCTACTTTTATATTTAATTATTTATATATATATATATGTTTAACTAATAAAAACATGTTTTAAGGAATAAATTATTTTATTGGAATTTTGATAAAATTTTCTAAGAACTTGAATAGTTACTTTTTTAATATTATGTGTACGTATTTTACATATATGGGGCATATATATTATATGTATTTAGGGTAATAGGGTGTTACCGTTTCTAGAATTACTTGAGGAGTGCTAAAGGTCTGGGTGTTTGAGTTCTATCTAATCCTACTAAATTTGTCCTTAATAGCATGTAAGAATTTTGTTCTATTATCCTGAATATGTTTTGGATATTTTAAATGGTTTGAATATAGGAGTTTTCAACGAACTTATCTATGTTTCAGTAGTCTCTATCTTCTACGATTTTTCAATCCTAGTAAGCTGGGTTCCTAAGGTATTGTGGTAGGCATTGGTGTAATTGTTTTGGATGACAAGATTCTTAAGGTTAATAGAAGAATCTTCATTTGGATTTTTAAATAAGGTTGCTTCCATATATGACTCAAGATAAGCAAATTTAACTATCTCAAAGGTGGAAGTTCTGACTGAATTTTTCTATCATTTGTCAATTCCCATGCTGGAATTTTTGTTTCCTTAATTGTGACTAGTTTGAGGGATTTTGAATTTGAAAAATGGTATGAAATTCCTTCCTACAAGGCATGAATTTCAAACCAGTCAAAGAATAAAATATGAATTTTTTTTTGAAGAACAAAATCATAGTATTTTGACTGTGTTTCGTTTCTTTGTTTATGAAAAGTTTTAAAAACCAATTTCTCTTTTTTGTATTTGAAACTAAGTGGAAATTATCATGAAGAAATTTTTTTTTATCAACTTTTAACTCCTTTTCCATGGCATTAATTTATTGATAACATTTTCTATTATGGCTGAAGGAGTTAATGAGGCTAGTGGTGATACCTGGTGTTCTATGGGTGCAGGTGCTATGTAGGCTAGATGAGATATGGTGGAGCTACAGCCTACATTCTGGAAAGTGGCATTAGGAATGCTAGATGTAGAATGCTTTTATGGAATAGGTTGTATACCACTATTATTTTAGCCTAAAAATGGAAGGTAAATAATAGGAGGAGTATTTGTTTCCTGATGATCATTATCTTAGTTTGTGAAAGATAAATGAATAACAGGAGGAAAGTTGGTCTCCTATTGTGATAGGGAAGATAGCATGTGAATGACTGAGGGAATCATAAAAATTTTTCCTAAGTCTATAGTACTTGATGTTAAATCTACAGCTTTGAGACCTATTGAAACTCAATTTGACACGCCCATCATTGATGGACGTCGAAACCACCAAAAATAATTAACCTTCTCTTCCTACAAAACAAATTTGTAATATGGGGAGCAGGGTCGTACCCCAAAGACTAGTAGTCTTGCTCAAGACTAACCAAGTACTGACAGAATACGAAAATAAAAATAAAAGGGGAATTGAGAAATTAAATAAAACTAGTTGGAACTTAAAATTAAGCAACGAAATAAATAATTAAAATCTAAACAATGAGAAACGAAATCAGCCATGGGTATTGACGGAATGGAATTCACTTGAATCGATCATTGGTTCACAAGGATTCTACCAAATCATAAACTGCAGACAAGTTAACGTTTTTGAACTAGCGTCTACAACAAATCTTTCCGTTCTGATTAGATCAAACAAGACATAGCGCTATGTAAAATTCCTAATCGACAAACAACCCCAATACTAGCGACAAGATTTAATTCATCGATTGCAATGAACCCCAGAAAGACCTTGCCCTAACCAACAAATCTACTAACGAGATTAATTTAGATTAGATCTTAAGTTTACTTAATTTGACCTAAAAGCTTCTACACAATCAAGTTAAATCAATTGCCACTTATATCAATTCACACGAACAATTACAGATTCAGTTTTCATTGATTAGCTATGAAAATCCCAATCAAATAAATAACGGGCCCTATCAATTCATTCAAAAGAGATCCGCTAAGGGATGGATTTTCCCAATAAATCACAGTAAAGATAAGAATGCAAATTCAAGATCTGAAATCAATTTAAAGAATAAAGAACCTCACGATTAAGTAAACTCCAATTCGTTTGTCAACCCACAGCTGAAAAGGGCGGCTAGCCACGCATGGCTATTTCACCAAACATCATCCAAAATACGAAATAATTCTGCCAAATTCATAATAATCCTTTGGCTAGCTAAAAAGTGCCTATTAAAAACCTAATTTCAGTTTTTATACTCTTGAAAATGGGGCCTCAACTAATATAATACAGAAGGGCCCATAAAATAGTGTTCAAAACTCTTCCTTAAGCTGTAAATTAAGCTTAAATCACTCATAAAAATCGTGGGCCAGCTGCCCAATTAAAAACAGCTCCGTCAGCAACACCTCTGCTCTTAGTCTTGCCCTAGGTAACTCCCAGCAGCCTTTAAAACGTCCTCAAAAATCCAGCAGCGAATTCCTTTGATCGAAACCCTCATAAACAAGCTCCAAATGCTCCATTTTAACCAAATCCAACATTCCTAACATAAATATAAGAAACCAAGTAAAAACGTTCTTCCAAGCACAATTAACCATAAAATTAACACAATATAATGCATAAAAACGTGCTGGATTTGCATGTCAACAAATTTCCCCACACTTATCCCATGCTTGTCCTTAAGCATGACTCAAAACTCAAGCAAAATTCTGTTTAATGGGAAAGAACTCTCTCCCAAATCTTCACATTCCTTACAAGAACATTCAGAAAAACAAGTGTAATTACTAAGCAAAGTCAAATTGACTAAGTTTATTTGAAGTTCAAAAAGACTAAAGAGTTGAATTTAGACTCTCCCTAACATAAAATCCAAGGCTTGAACATCATCAATTAAATCATGCAATTCTTTAAGTCTAATAGTAATTATACCATTACTAGGAGAATGTTCACATAACCTGCGAAGTCACTAAAAATCATTGTAACCACTCAAAAATAAATAAAACTAGACTTTATTGAACTTATTTGACTTTCCTAGTGCTTGAACATTTATCGCTAACATGAGTGAGTCAGCATTTTATGGAAACCCGCTTACGGGTACCTGGCTTCACAAACTCATGCGGTAAGGCCAACCTACTCATTGCCCAAACTCGGGCAGAGGAGTACCACGACTGCTCAAGTCTTTTGGTTTTGCCTTCATTTTTTATTTCCTATTTTTTCATTTTTTTTTCTTTTCTTTATTTTTCTTTATTTTTTTGACTCTTTTTTCACTTCTTTACTTCTTTTTTTTTTCACATTTTTTGACACTTTTTTGCTTTTTTTTTTTTTCAATTTTTCTTGACTCTTTTCCATTTTTTTCTATTTTCAGCTATGCAACAACGCACACACAATGCTCATTTCCATGACTAAGCAGGTTATATAAAGATTCTAAGAGTAATAGTCAAGTTAAAGCTCATGCAATTCATAGGTCTGACCTTAATTAGCTCAAGCCTCAAACTCTATATCAAAAAGAAATCACAAATTCAACAATTTATTCAAAGTGAACAAGAGATAAAATTAGTTAAAATGACTTCGCTAAACTAATTAAAAGCGTTTTTCAACTAGCTCAAAGGATTGCTCAAACTCAAGAAAGAAATTCTTAAAATTATTTGCTCAAAATCTTTTTGCATGTAGAGTTCCAAGTCTTGCTTAAGGACACTAATTAACCCCAAGAGTAATCTCAAAATCAGCACATATCAACAAACATTCACAAAAATTTACTCTAATAATATCATGGGATAAGTTCCTAAACTTAGACCCTATAAGCATTGTCTTTCAAAAACAGTCATAGTGATCAATTTTTAGTAGAAAGAAGCACATGGCAGCAACAAACATTGAAGGTTTAAGCAAATTCTGCAATCACAAAAATTTTAAAAATTGACCATATACGGAGCATAGACCAAAAACAAAACGATGGCAGCAGCTATATATTCATATTAAGCACAAAAATTCAGCATAAAAACACTCCTGATAGTCAAAACCCCTCCCCACACTTATTTCTCACATTGTCCTCAATGTGGACAAACACAATTAAATCACAAGAGGGAGATTCTAAGCAAATAAATGAAAGGAATGAGAGTGTAAAGGTGCTGCCCTGTTTTGCGTTGTCATCATTGCAATGTCTCTTCTCAGAAATAAAACCGAAATAAAACATCAATTCAGCAGCTAATAAACTCAAAGTTAAAAACAGAACCTGGATAAAGCATAGGCTGCTGGTTAGGAGCGTGTAGTGAATGGTAGTAACAATTTGCTACTTGTTGAGGCTGTATGGGTGGTGGTTAAGGGTCCAGCCATATTGCCAAGATGATAGTTTTCCTGCAGAAACTCAAAAAAACAGGACATATGCCAAACAAAACAAACTCCTAAGCAAGTGTAATTATGTAATCCAATTCAAGCAGTCAAGTTGCCAGTTAAGCCCAAAGTGTTGTCAAAATCAGTCATGAGGAATACTTTTATTAGCACAAGACCCAAGCAAGACTGAAATTAGTGACAATGTGTAAGGAAATCTAATTGGATAATCATCTCAAATTTTGCATTTCACAGAATCCGTAATTGAATAATTTCAAAACCTTGTATATGAAAATTAGATTAACTAAATATGCAAGTCTGAAACAATTCCCATTTAAATCAAAAATTGTGTTCAGGAACTTTTCCAAAGAAAATAAAACAGACCTGCAATTCTATAGTTATAACCCATCAAAGCATTGATTGCAACTTCTACTTTGGTAGCTCAAGTCATATTTTACCATTTTTATGCACAAGGCCAATGAGAGACTACCAAAGTCACATAAGTGGCTACCTGTGAGAACTCCCAAACACAACAACCAGAATGATTCACTACACTTAGTCACTCACTATTCTTAAAACTAATATGCACAACCTGACGCTTCATTTGACAAATTAGGAACCAATTTCAGCAATATATGAAGGATTATATCAATGATGTCTCAATTACAATCAAATTGGCTAATAAGAGCAGAATTCCTATCAATAGTCAGCTTTTATTTCCATTATTGAGCACAAAACCTGTAACGGACTGAAATTATAGACTAACACCATTGTAACTCACATCCAATAAATTTCAGAATTCTAATGTTCAATCCCAAACCAATGTATTATGCATGCGGCAAAGACAATAACTAAGCAATTCTAAACTAGGCAATGTAATAACTTATGACTGAAACTCAATTCTCAATTGCCTTAACCAAACATTAATCTGGCCAACTAATAATTGCTCACAAATATATGAATTCAAGCGGAGAATCAAAAAAATAGAAGGGAAGCAATCGGCAAGAGAATCAGAAAAACGGACTTGGTGTAGCAGCGAAACTGAATCAGAGGCCTTTGAGTAAAATGGACAAGAAGCAGAGGGAATGAGATGCAAACCTTAGTCTCTTGACTGATGAAGACATGATTTCAAACCTTTGAACTGCAATTTTGATCGAATGGTTGTGAATGACTGAGGTGGTGGTGCGGTGGTGATTTGAGGTGGAAATGGTGATTGGAGTCTTCTGAAGGGATGGTTTTGAAATCACCAGAGAGGGAGATTGGATCGCAACAGATGGAAGCGATATAATCGTGGGCTTGCGATTAACGTGAGGTTGCATCTGGCTATGAGGGTATGGGTGCCAGGGGTTCTGATTCGAATGGTACGGCGGTGGTGTTTGTGAAACAGAGACGCCGGCTCAGGGTTCCACGAGGCAGAGAGGAGTTCTTCGAATCGCAGAAAGTGAATCGCAGAAATTGAATCGCGAAATCGAAACAGAGAGGAGCAACTGTAGTGCAGATTTCAAATCGCGAAATCTGAATGGGACTGAAAATGGCGATTGGGTAGAAGGGTTGGTGAAGTTCTGTTGATTTCGAAGATTCGGGTAAAGTGGTGTTGATGAAGGCTGAGCTTGAAAGGAGAGAAAGAATTCGGCCGTGTGGAGAGTTGAAAGAAGAAAAAGAAGTTGACTTAAAGGTGATACATTAAAACAATTGATTTAACCCCAAAGTACCCCTTACTTTTAAAATTTAACATATAGACAACTTAAACTCACGCACACTCAAAATGAAAATTGGCCTACAGTGATATTTAAAACACATTAATTGAAACTTCTATTTTGTATTCACCATTTTTTAAAACCAAGTCAGCCTTTAAAAGCTTTCTAACTAGAATACGTTGCAGAGAGAGCCAAGGACAGGGATGACACTGTTCATCAATTTTTATTTATTTTTTTATTTTTATATATTTTTTTTATAACAAAATTCAAACCTTTGCTGGGTTGCCTCCCAGTAAGCACCACTCTTTACCGTCTTAGGCTAGACATTCTCAAACTTGTTAATTGGACTTCTGTGGTTCCTCCAGCTCCTCATCCTCAAAATGTGGGGCTGCAAAATTCTCATAAAATGGTTTCAACCGGTGTCCATTAACTTTAAAAACTTTATCAATTTCCAAGCTTCTAATTTCAACTGCACCATGAGCAAAAACATTAGTAACAATAAAAAGTCCCATCCATTTGGACCTCAGTTTTCCGGGAAATAATTTCAGTCTAGAACAAAAAAGTAGAACTTTCTGACCGACTACGAAATTCTTTCTGGAAATCATGGAATCATGGAAAGCTTTTGTTTTCTCTTTGTAGATTTTAGAGCTTTCATAGGCATCATTGCGAATTTCCTCTAGCTCTTGCAACTGCAACTTTCTATGTTCACCAGCTTCTTCGAACTTCATGTTGCATTGCTGGATAGCCCAAAATGCTCGGTGCTCCAATTCTACCGGTAAATGGTACAGTTTGCCATAGACCAACCGGTATGGTGACATGCCAATAGGAGTCTTGTAAGCTGTCCTGTAAGCCCACAATGCATCTTCCAGCTTACAACTCCAATCCTTTCTGTTTGGATTCACTGTCTTTTCAAGGATAGACTTCACTTCTCTATTGGAAATTTCGGCTTGTCCACTCGTCTGTGGATGGTAGGCTGTAGAGAGACGATGCGTAACACCGTATTTCCTAAAAAGGTTCTCCATTACCTTGTTGCAAAAGTGAGTTCCTCGATCACTGATAATAGCCCTTGGAATCCCGAACCTGGAAAATATATAGCTCTTCACAAAATTCACCACCGTCTTAGCATCATTAGTCTGGGTTGCCTTAGCCTCAACCCACTTGGAAACATAGTCTACTGCCAGTAATATGTAGCTATTTCCAGATGACGATGGGAATGGTCCCATGAAGTCTATACCCCATACATCAAATATCTCACATATCAAGATAGAAGTTAGAGGCATTTGATCTCGGCGACTCAAATTACCTGTCTTTTGGCAATTCTCACAAGATTTACAGTAAGTATACGAGTCTCGGAACATTGTGGGCCAGAATAGTCCACACTCCAAAATCTTGCGAACCGTTCTTTTAGGACCAAAATGGCCTCCACACGCTGCAGAGTGACAACATCTCAAAATGGATTGCACTTCTATATCCATAATGCATCTTCTTATCACCTGATCAGAACAATACTTCCATAAGTGGGGGTCATCCCATACATAATACTTTGAATCCCTCTTAATCTTATCTTTTTCAGCTCTAGTCAACTCTCCTGATAAAGTCCCAGTAACTAAGTAGTTCACTATATCAGCATACCATGGAACAACTTTTTGGAAACTAAAAAGCTGTTCATCTGGGAAATCGTCATCCAATGGGGTCGGCTTCTCATTTAAAACCAACCGGCTAAGGTGATCAGCCACAAGGTTTTCAGAACCCTTTTTATCTCGTATTTCCATGTTGAACTCTTGTAGCAAAAGGATCCAGCGAATCAAACGAGGCTTTGACTCCTTCTTCTTAATCAAGTACATAATGGCAGCATGGTCAGAAAACACAGTCACCTTAGTCCCTAACAAGTATGACCTGAACTTCTCCAGAGCGAACACAATTGCCAGAAGCTCTTTCTCTGTAGTAGAATAATTACATTGGGCATTGTCCAAGGTCCTTGATGCATAGTATATGACATGAGGATTCTTCTCAATCTGCTGTCCAAGAACAGCTCCAACCACATAGTTGCTTGCATCGCACATGATTTCGAAAGGGTAATTCCAATTTGGTGGTTGGACTATTGGTGCAGAAACCAGCTTCTCTTGCAGCATGTCAAATGCTTCTCTACACTCTTCACTAAACTCAAACCTCACATCTTTTTGCAGCAGCTTGCAGAGTGGTTGAGCTATCTTGGAGAAATCCTTAATAAAGCGTCTGTAAAAACCTGCATGGCCAAGAAAAGAACGAATCTCCCGCACAGATGTGGGGTAGGGTAAGGATTTCATAACATCAATCTTAGCTTTATCAACCTCAATGCCCTTAGATGATACAATGTGTCCTAGAATCAAACCTTGATCTACCATAAAATGACATTTCTCATAATTAAGCACTAAGTTTGACTCTATACACCTTTGTAAAACTTTTTCAAGATTAACTAGGCACTCATCAAAATTATTACCGTAGACGGTAAAGTCATCCATAAATACCTCTATAATCTCCTCCACAAAGTCAGAAAATATGCTCATCATACACCTTTGGAACGTGGCTGGAGCGTTGCAGAGTCTGAATGGCATCCGTCGATAGGCAAACGTACCAAACGGGCAGGTGAAGGTCGTCTTTTCTTGGTCCTCGGGTGCCACCGGTACCTGAAAGAAACCTGAAAAACCATCTAAGCAACAGTAGTGAGTACGACCAGCTAGCCTTTCCAACATTTGGTCAATAAAGGGGAGTGGGAAGTGATCTTTTCTTGTTGCTTTAACTTCCTATAATCTATACACACTCTCCACCCATTTTGGACTCTTTTAGGCACTAACTCCCCCTCATCATTCTTCACTACAGTAATTCCAGTCTTCTTTGGTACCACTTGCACTGGGCTCACCCACTTGCTATCCGAAATGGGATAAATCATGCCTGCATCCAACAACTTCAGTATTTCCTTCTTTACTACCTCCATCATAGGTGGGTTCAATCGCCTCTGAGCATCTCTAGTGGGCTTGCTTCCCTCCTCCAAATAAATCCGGTGCATGCAAGTCGAAGGGCTCAATCCCTTAATGTCAGCTATGGTCCATCCTATGGCTTCTTTATGCTTCCTAAGAACTTCAACTAAGCTCTTCTCTTCCACCTTGCTGAGTTTGTTGGAGATAATAACAGGTAGTGTATCTCCATTTCCTAAAAATACATACTTTAAGTGACCGGGCAGCGGTTTTAGCTCCAACTTCGGGGCCTGCAAAACAGATGGTAAGATCTTCTCATGGTGAGGAGGCAAAATAGAACGGCTGTTGCTGGATTTAAAGGGCTTATTTGCCTCCATTTCACACACAATTTCTTGCACATTATCATTAATCAAGAAGGTTTCTTCAAGCTGTTTAATGCTGTCCACATTAATATCCCTGCAAAGCACTAAATCAAGTTCATCAACAGCATTTAATTCAAACACTTCTTGAGCTAAAGGATCAATTACATCAATGCAGCAAATACTAGAAACATCACAAGGGTATTTCATTGCCTCATAAACATATAATTGGACTTTCTCACCATCAAATTCCATAGATAATGTTCCTTCATAGGCATCAATTTTCGTCCTTGCGGTACGAAGGAAAGGTCTCCCAAGCAATAAATCAGCTGTAGTTTCTCCATGTTAAGCACATAGAAATCAGCTGGAAAAATTAACTCACCTACCTGAACCAAGACATCCTCAAGCACACCCACCGGATAAACAATAGACCTGTCTGCCAATTGAATAATAATACGCGTTTCTTTCAAGGGGCAGCCCTTGAAAGATGAGTAAATAGAAAAAGGCATGACATTTATAGAGGCCCCTAAGTCACACATAGCTCTCTTAATACCTACATCACCTATCCTACAAGGAATAGCAAACATACCTCGATCCTTGCATTTTTGTGGGAGCTTCTTCCTTTGAATCATGGCGGAGCAAACTTCACCCATTTCCACCTTCTCTACACTATCTATTTTCCTCTTGTTGGTGCAAAGCTCCTTGAGAAATTTCGCATATCGGGGTATTTGCTTAATGGCATCTAGCAATGGAATGTTCACCTCAACTTTTCGAAAAGTCTCTAAAATATCTTTCTCTTCAATTGCCCTTCTTGTTTTGGCCAACCTTTCTGGAAAAGGGGGCTGAATAGTGAAAGATCGGGGCTGTTCAGAATCTGGTTGCTTGGAGGGCTCTTTGGGCTGAATTTCTACCTCCTCTTCAGCTTCTTTCATGGTCCTTTGGCCGCCCTTCTTAGGGCCTGGAGTTTCCAGCTCCTTACCACTCCTCAAGGTGATCGCACTCGCATTTTCTCTCGGGTTTACAATAGTTTAGGAGGGTAACCTCCCTTGGGACTCAATTTTACCCACGGAAGAGGCAAGCTGGCTGATTTGGGTCTCCATATGTTGCAAGCTTCTCTTGGTTTCTTGTGAAAGAGCATTCACGTTGGAAGTAATTTCACTCATCTCCCTTCTAACATCTTGCTGAAATGTGGCTGTGCTAGTAGCTAGGGATTTGACGATATCTTCCAAAGACATGTTTGAGCTAGAAGCTTGTTGAGGAGGTGCTCTAGCTTGCTGAAAATTCTGCCTATTCCCATAGCCATAGTTCTGCTGATTTCTCCAACCTACATTAGATGAGTTAGGAAATGAGTTATTTGGCCTTTGGTGCTGCCCGGAGAATCCACCCATTGCATTAACTTGCTCTTGATTTTCTTGGATTTGATAGCACAAATCTGTTGGGTGATCGGGTGAATAGCACAATCCACACACATTGGAGCGAGCATTGAACCCTGCAGTAAAATTTTTAAACATGGAAGTTAGTTCATCAAGTCTATCATCCGTAGAAGAACTACTTACCTGGTAGGCTCTTCTTGAGGGTTCGTCGGTTTGTCCGAATTGTTGAGAGTTGGCAGCCATGGTTGTTATGATTTCCCTAGCTTGAGTTGGGGTTTTATTCACAAGTGCTCCTCCACTAGCCGCATCCATCATCTTCCTCTCCATATCCACCATTCCTTCATAGAAATATTGGATCAAGGATTGATCTGACATTCCATGTTGTGGACAAGCTGCACATAACCGCTTAAACCTCTCCCAATAGTCATAAAGGCTCTCTCCAACTTTTTGCTTGATCCCACATATTTCTCTTCTAATTATGGCTGCTCTAGAGGCTGGGAAATATCTCTCCAAAAACGACTTAGCCATGTCGGTCCATGTTTCTATAGAACCAGGAGGCAGATTGAGTAACCACTCCTTAGCAACATCCTTAAGTGCAAATGGAAATGCTCTCAACTTGATCTGCTCTTCAGTAACTCCTTGTGGCTTCATACTCGAACAAACACCATGGAATTCCTTCAAAAAGTTGTGTGGATTTTCTGTTTTCATTCCATGAAAACTTGGTAGTTGATGAATCAAACCCGATTTCAGTTCGAACGGTGTTGTCAGCTCCGGAAAAGCAATGCACAGGGGCTGCTGAGTTATGGGGGCAGCTTGTAGCTCCCTAACGGTCTGATTATAAGCCATTGTTTCTTCCTTATCAGAATTTACCAAAACTTCCTCTTGTACGAACTCTTCCTCTTCAAATTCAGCTGAATATTCAACTAAATTAAGAGTTGTACCTTCCAGATCAGATGTGGAAGTTACTTCTGCCCACTTCCTTTCTTTAGCTCTCTTTCTCAATGAACGGGTTGTTTTCTCTATCTTCGGATCGTATTCTAATGGTAGATTTGCAGACCTGGTCATCCAAAAAGACAACAAACAGTAAAGTTAACTAGTCCCCGACAACGGCGCCAAAATTTGATGGACGTCGAAACCACCAAAAATAATTAACCTTCTCTTCCTACAAAACAAATTTGTAATATGGGGAGCAGGGTCGTACCCCAGAGACTAGTAGTCTTGCTCAAGACTAACCAGATACTGACAGAATACGAAAATAAAAATAAAAGGGGAATTGAGAAATTAAATAAAACTAGTTGGAACTTAAAATTAAGCAACGAAATAAATAATTAAAATCTGAACAATGAGAAACGAAATCAGCTATGGGTATTGACGGAATGGAATTCACTTGAATCGATCATTGGTTCACAAGGATTCTACCAAATCATAAACTGCAGACAAGTTAAAGTTTTCGAACTAGAGTCTACAACAAATCTTTCCGTTCTGATTAGATCAAACAAGACATAGCGCTATGTAAAATCCCTAATCGACAAACAACCCCAATACTAGCGACAAGATTTAATTCATCGATTGCAATGAACCCCAGAAAGACCTTGCCCTAACCAACAAATCTACTAGCGAGATTAATTTAGATTAGATCTTAAGTTTACTTAATTTAACCTAAAAGCTTCTACACAATCAAGTTAAATCAATTGCCACTTATATCAATTCACACAAAAAATTAGCTATTCAATTTTCATTGATTAGCTATGAAAATCCCAATCAAATAAATAACGGGCCCTGTCAATTCATTCAAAAGAGATCCGCTAAGGGATGGATTTTCCCAATAAATCACAGTAAAGATAAGAATGCAAATTCAAGATCTAAAATCAATTTAAAGAATAAAGAACCTAACGATTAAGTAAACTCCAATTCGTTTGTCAACCCACAGCTGAAAAGGGCGGCTAGCCACGCATGGATATTTCACAAAACATCATCCAAAATACGAAAGAATTCTGCCAAATTCGTAATAATCCTTTGGCTAGCTAAAAAGTGCCTATTAAAAACCTAATTTCAGTTTTTATACTCTTGAAAATGGGGCCTCAACTAATATAATACAGAAGGGCCCATAAAATAGTGTTCAAAACTCTTCCTTAAGCTGTAAATTAAGCTTAAATCACTCATAAAAATCGTGGGCCAGCTGCCCAATTAAAAACAGCTCCGTCAGCAACACCTCTGCTCTTAGTCTTGCCCTAGGTAACTCCCAGCAGCCTTTAAAACGTCCTCGAAAATCCAGCAGCGAATTCCTTTGATCGAAACCCTCATAAACAAGCTCTAAATGCTCCATTTTAACCAAATCCAACATTCCTAACATAAATATAAGAAACCAAGTAAAAACGTTCTTCCAAGCACAATTAACCATAAAATTAACACAATATAATGCATAAAAACGTGCTGGATTTTCATGTCAACAATCATCAAATTGGGTTATTTCTCTAAGATGTGTATTCGTTTTAGAGCTTAAAGGTGTTAGGTTTTACTGTACTTTCCAAGATCCATTCTTTTGGAAGATTAAAATCTTTCCACTAAATTAGTCTTAGAATTATAGTGTTTGATCTAGATAGATCCGTCTGTAAAATCAAAGTTCTCTTTTGTTCTTTGAAATCTTTGTTTTATAGCAAAAGATGAAACTATAGCCTTATAATGCACCTTATAAGGAAATTCTGTTTCTAGTGGAAATGAATCTTGAGAAAATGAGGAATCGAATTTTTGGTTTAGAAACATAATTTTTCATTTCTACTAGAAACAAACATAAATCCATTTCTAAACTGTATTATTTACTTTTTATGTTATTTATATTTCTATTTTTTCTTTAAATATTATTTATATTCATATTTTTATTAATTATATATTTTTTTAAGAATATGTTATGAGAGACTATATATATATATAAGGAAGCATTATATTAGACATGTCTATAAACCTCTCTAATAATCCATTTAGAAACATACTAAAATACAAAGTCAAATACAAACTCAAAGCATTTAATCCAAAATGCTGGAGAATACTAGTCTCAATACAAGTTGCTAAGACTAAAACTAGCAAAAGACAATAAGCAAATGAAGCTTTCCCTATAAAACATCATTCAACTTGCATCCACTTGATGCAGCATAAGATAAAGGTATTAGCAAGAGAAAGCCCCATCCATATTTAATTCACACACCTACTTGGATCTCCGCGTCATCTTTTGGCGCTTCCTCTTCAATCTCCTTATGTGCTTCTTCTTCCATTAAAGAATGCAAATAACAAACAAAAACAATATGCTTACTATGCTTTCATGTAAAACAAAGAAAAGAGTTCACAAAGATGAAATTACATCTAATCAATTGATATCTATATGAATTAGAACAAAACCATAAAAAAATAATCAAGTTCAGAATGTCAAAAATTAAATTCTAAGCATGAATTAGTATCTATAAGTTGATATTTTAATAAATTCAACCAATTATGATTTACTTATTTTAATTAAACACCAATCAAAACAACAAATCACAAAATAAAATTAAATACACACTACACAATCAACGTAATAGAAATACAACATTCCCAACTCATCCAAATTATCACTTTAAAAGAAAATCCACCTTATCAATTTAAACATAAAGATTATTATATAGTGAAATTCAACTTATGACGATAATTTAAAAAAGTAAACTCAATTAATGTGGCAGTGCCTTCATAATTAGAAAAAAATTGATTGTTTGGTTTGCTACCTCTATTAGGCTAATTCCTAGTCATCCACCAAAACCAAAAATTCGATTACTGCCATTACTACTATCTATACAAGCATCAACTTATAATGATGTGTTGTCCCAAACTAGCAACCAAGAGAGAGGGGGGGGGGGGGGGTGTGAATTGATTGATATGAAGAATGATGGTAAATTTGAAAATTCAAAAATAAGAGATGAAGAAGATGTGGATGAAGATGAAGTAGAGTAGGGGAGAGAAAGAGCACAAAGAGTTATAATGGTTAGGATTTTACCTCAATCCTACATCCACTTCCTTAACAACTTGTTAAGATCCCACTAGTCTTGAGTTTTTACAAGCTTAACTATAACTTGGTGTTTTTTCTAGCTCATACCAAACTATTACAATGGTTTGAGATCAATCCTCACAACCCTTACAATAGTTTTTCCAGGCTTACTCTCACAACCTAAGTGTTTCTGAGCTCCTACTCAAACTTTTAATGGTGTTTAATGCTCACACCCAACACTCTAAGATTTTAGATTTTAATCTTAGACAGCATAATGAAAAATATTATTTAATGAAATTACAATAACAATCAAAGTATTCTCTAAGCATAAAAATGAAGTTTAGAGTGGTATTTATAGCCATTTGGCTTAAACTAGCCATTTAAAGTGGTTCCCATATGTTTAGTGCTTGTCTTCCTCTGATTTTATGGTCGGAGCTCGGTATGTTATCGCTCAGCTTGGTGGGCAGTGTTACACTCTAATAAACACTACTAAAGCTACACTCGCAAGTATACGAGACTGATGTAGTATTTTGGTGAACACCTCAAGGTCGTCTCACAAGGAAGCCAGTTAAGCTAATTATTTATCAGATCATAATAAACAAATTATCAAATAATAATCTTCGATTTATAAAATTAAATTGCTGAACAAATAATGAAAATAGAAAGGAGTTGAACTTAATGCAGTGAAAGAAAGTTGAATAGATATATTGATTCACTTAATAGAAAAGCCTAGGGTTTGCACTTCTCTACTAATTTATATGTATGAATGACTATTCCTCTCAACTGATTTAATTTCAAGGATTAGATTTCAAGCAACTTAATTAATCGAATTAAGGAGATAAGCTCTCGCATTCAAACCTTTTTCAATTAATCTTATTTCAATCAAAATGATCTTTTCCTTAGGTTTATATTTCTAATTCACCTAAGTCCCTAATTGAATTGTTCCAGCATTAGACTTCATTTCTCAATCCTTCATCTAAATACCTCAAACACATAATTGGTGGCCAATCAATTATATATTAACATTAATCCATTCAATTAAGGATAAAATAAATAATTCAGTTAAGAGCAATAACCATTGCATACAATCATAGTAGATCCATACAAACCCTAGACTAGA
Organism: Garcia nutans; assembly: GCA_947685225.1. Taxonomy (NCBI): domain Eukaryota; kingdom Viridiplantae; phylum Streptophyta; class Magnoliopsida; order Malpighiales; family Euphorbiaceae; genus Garcia; species Garcia nutans. The sequence continues at coordinate 42,655,514 of CANTUV010000017.1, forward strand.
TTGAAATTAGTTCATAGTAATGCTATCAAACAAATTCATCTTATTAAAATTCAAAGAAATTAATTTATACATCAGAGTATTCATAAACAAAATTTCAATGAAACTTAAGAAATAGAGTTTAAGAACAAAACCAATTACAATCTTTCTTTGCTTCTGAAGAATCTCTTACTCAGATTTGTGCTAAAAGAATAATTTAATGGCTAGAACTAATTTAATCTAGTGTGTTTGGATAGAATTGGAATCAATCTTTGATAATTTTCTTATTCAGAGACAAGTTCTTCAAAGAAAAGTGTAGAACGGCTGGAAGTGTGGATGATCTTTTTTCTCTTACCCTAATCTTCTTATTTATACAAAACCCTCGCTGAAAATCCGTGCTTTCTTTCTTTCTTTAGTCCCATGGAGTGACACGGCCAAGCTTGTGGCCGTGTCAGTGGCTTGGTCGTGTCATCTGGGTGTGTCAGCTTCTGTTTCTCCTTGCTCTTCTTTGCTTCTTTAGAGATGAGAGTGACACGGCCAGTGGCTTGGCTGTGTCAACTTCTATGTCTTTTCTTTGGTTCTTCTTTGTTCTTGGCTTAGGATGGGACACGGCCAAGCTTGTGGCCGTGTCATGTCACCTGCCAGTGTCAGCTTCTACCAAATTTTCCTTTCTTTCTTGTTCCTTTGGTTTTGCCCTTTAGGTGAGACACGGCCAGTGGCTTGGCCGTGTCTCCTGCCAGTGTCATGATCTGCCAAAATTTTCCTTAAGGTGACATGGCCAAGCTTGATTTGGCTTGGCCATGTCTTGCTGCTTCATGCTCTTCTTTTTTTGTTTTGATCTTCCAAGGGAGTTTTTGCACTTTAACCTAAAATAAATACTTAAAACAAACTTTAAACAAGAATTAAATGAAACATTAACCAAAAACACATAATCGTCACACTAAAAACTAGTACAAAATGATCTAAACACTAGGATGAATCAAAACTACCAAAATGCATGAAATCACTAAATAAACAGATTAAAACTACCAAAATGCATGAAGAAAACAATAATTATCATAATAAATAAATAACAATTTTATGACAAAAACTAATAAAACAACTACCCCACACTTAAAACTTTACTTGTCCTCAAGCAAATTCACATGGCATAAATTAAAAACTCAATTAACCTTAACTTATGAAATCCTTTAAGACTCAGCAATAAATAAATGCAATTTACTTCAATCAAGATTTTCTTAACTCATTCATTAATTCAGACATAACAAATCTCATCTCTCATCTAAGTGTTTCTCTTAATTTCAAAGGTTAATTCACTCAAACCAATCATGACTGCATACTGCCATAAACTTGCTTAATTATCCGATCTCTCTCACTGATTTTTCTCAAGAAATAATCCGAAGGTCTTTTCGTTTGGATGTAATGGGGCTAAGGTGAAGGTGTGAGAAAAGACATTTAAGTTTGAACATTAAGAAATGGAGTATCTAAATTAGACAATACTCTTGTGTAGAAACTCATAACTCCCTCAAATGGTATATTCACCAAACATTGATATTTGCATACTTAAAGAAAAGTAAATGAGTCGAAATTCCTCTTTGATGACTAATGCTAGAAAATATATGAATTTTTGTATATATATCTTTTTTTTTAATTTTTACTTTTTAATTTATATATATATATATATACACAAAATACAAAATTACATTGGACATCTAGCTCAAATGTAGAAGAAAAGAATAATCGACTCTTAGTCAAATACAATCTGCAAAGTATGCATTTCAGTCCCAAATCTTACTAAAGCAATACTATTTTTTTATTTTTTTTATTTTAATAATTTTTTTAATTGCTTATCCGACACTTATGAATTAAACCACTCCTATTGTCATATCATTAGAAACTCCATTCCTTAATGAAGGTATGATAATAATAGGAAAATGTTGAGTTGTGAATTGTGTTGATCAATCATGAAAAGGTCAAAGGCTCAACTTGGCTCACTAAGAAATTCATAATTAAGGAAGGTCTTTTTAAGCTAAAGGAGGTAATTCTAATTTGCCTTCATCATTTTAAAACTTGAGATGAAATCATAATGTGAGTTCAATTAGTATGCAAAAGGAAGCTCTAGAGATGCAAAATCATGAAGGTGCACACTTAAGAAAAGAAAATCAATTGACAATAATATTCAATCTATGAGGCTCAAAACTCACAAAGGGTGAGTTCTCAAAGATTTATATGTCATGAATTGCAGAATGTAAAAATTGATCCTGAATGAATTCAAATGCTAATCTTTATGCTGATACTAAAGGCTCAAATGTAATGCTAGAATTAAAGAAAAGTCAATAAATTTCCAATAATTATGCCATGAAAATCGCACAATATAACTCACAAAGGAAACAAAACAAAAATTAAAGAAAAGCTTAAGAAATTACCCCACACTTATGAGTTACATTGTCCTCAATGTAAACAAAAGAAAAGATAGAAAGAACCTCTTTTGTGTCATGCATAGTGAAGCTTTCGTACAAATAGTCACATGAAAGAAAACAACAAAAACAAATACCACAACTTCAGCATAAACATGCGATCAAGGAAAGTTGGAACTGGATGGCCCTCTTTTTCTCAATTAAACTCAATGCTCCTGGCATATTCTCTGCAAGAATAGAAACACTTCCAATCTCCAAACCATCAAGCCTTAAAGAAGAATAGAAGGGAAAATAAATAAATAAACTGAAGATACTAAACTAAAAAGCTAAAAACAATAACAATGGGTTGCCTCCCATCGAGCGCTTCTTTAACGTCGTCTTAGCTGGACGTTACTGCAAGAATTAAGGATCATAGATCAAAGCACTATTGACAATCCTTACTTCTTGGAACCCCTCATTATATGGTATAACTCTCTGTCTATTTACTTTAAAAGTTTCATTCGTTCGAGAGTTAAGTAATTCTATAGCACTAGAAGGATATACCTGAGTTATCTCGAAAGGACCGCTCCATCGAGACTTGAGTTTTCCTAGAAACAGTCGGAGACGAGAATTGAAAAGCAAGACCTTCATACCTGGGCTCAATGTCTTTCTTACTAACATTCGGTCATGAAGTGCTTTAGTACGGTCCTTATAAATCCTCGAACTCTCATATGCCTCGTTCCTTAGTTCATCTAACTCCGAAATTTGCAAAAAACATTCTCTCTTTGCCTTGTCCAAATCTAAATTCAGAGTCTTAATTGCCCAATACGCCTTGTGCTCTAACTCTACTAGTAAATGACAAGCCTTACCGAAAACCAATCGGTATGGACTCATACCCAAGGGAGTCTTGAAAGCAGTTCGATATGCCCACGATGCATCATTCAATCTACTTGCCCAATCCTTCCTTAATGAGTTGACTATTTTTTCCAGAATTCCTTTGATTTGCTTGTTGGATGTCTCAACTTGTCTTGAAGTCTGTGGATGGTATGGGGTCGCCACCTTGTGTTTCACACCCGACTTGTGCATTAACTTCTCTAAAAGTTTGTTGCACTCTTGGCGTGCCAAATCTGCTAAGAATGTATTCCTTCATAAATTTAACAACCACATTAACATCATTAGTTCGGGTGGGGATTGCCTCCACCCATTTTGAAACATAATCAACAGTAACTAAAATGTATTCATAACCAAAAGATTTGGGAAAAGGACCCATGAAGTCTATTCCCCAAACATCAAACAGTTCAACCACAATATAAGATTGAAGGGGCATTTCATGCCTCCTACCAATATTACCTACTCTTTGACAGCGGTCACAATGCTTACAATATTCTTGAGCATCTTTGAATAGAGTAGGCCAGTAAAATCCACTTTGAAGCACTTTTTCTGCAGTCTTTCTCCCTCCAAAATTACCACCGCAGTGAAGGTCATGACAAAATTGAAGAACACTCAGTTGTTCTTCCTCAGATACACACCTGCGAACTATCTCATCTTTGCATATCCGAAATAGGTAAGGTTCATCCCAAAAATAGAATTTACTCATGTGCAAAAACATTTTCTTTTCCTGAAATGACATGTCAGAATGCAAAATACCACAAGCAAGATAGTTAGCAATATCTGCAAACCAAGGTGAATTCATTACTGCAAACAACTGCTCATCAAGAAATACTTCTAGATTTCTATGAATGCTATCAGATGCAAGATTTTCACCAAAGAAGGTAACCTAGATAAATGGTCAGCTACAACATTTTCACTTCCCTTAGTATCTTTGATTTGAAAATCAAATTCTTGCAATAATAACACCCATCTAATTAAACGAGGTTTAGCATGTTGTTTTGTCAGGAGATATTTTAGAGATGCATGATCTGAATGTACAATAATTTTAGACCCAATCAAATATGCTCTAAGCTTATCTAAGGCAAAAACAACAGCTAGCATTTCTTTTTCAGTTGTTGTGTAATTAACTTGTGCACTATTTAGGGTCAAGCTAGCATAATAGATCACTCTCAAAAATTTCTCAACCCTTTGCCCAAGGACAGCTCCTACTGCATGATTGGATGCATCACACATAATCTCAAAAGGTAAGGACCAAATAGGAGCTACAATTACCGGTGCACTTGTCAATTTTTCCTTAAGGGAATTGAAAGCTTGCATGTATTGTGCAGTAAATTCAAATGGAACATCTTTCCCAAGCAAATGACACAATGGTTGGCTTATTTTAGAAAAATCTTTAATAAACCTCCGGTAAAAGCCTGCATGCCCAAGAAAGCTTCTTATTCCCTTAACAGAGGTAGGTGGGGGTAATTTAGCAATCAACTCTACCTTAGCTTTATCCACCTCAATCCCTTTACTAGACACAATATGGCCCAATACAATGCCTTGAGTAACCATGAAATGACTTTTTTCCCAACTCAAAGTGAGGTTACATTCAATGCATCTCTCAAGCACAAGAATAAGTTTACTGAGGAAATTATCAAAAGAGTCACCAAAAATAGAAAAATCATCCATAAATACCTCAATAAAGTCATCTATCATATCTGTGAAAACAGACATCATGCATCTCTGAAAAGTTGCAGGTGCATTGCACAAGCAAAAGGGCATACGCCGAAATGCATAAGTCCCAAAAGGGCAAGTAAAAGTGGTCTTGGATTGATCCTCTGGTGCTATCTCCACCTGATAATAACATGAAAGTCCATCCAAAAAGCAATAGTGTGAGTGTCTAGAAAGTTTATCCAGCATTTGATTAATAAAAGGAAGAGGGAAATGATCTTTCTTTGTGGCATTGTTCAACTTCCTATAGTCGATACACATTGTCCACCCAGTGGTAGTCCTAGTAGGAACCAATTCATTCTTCTCATTTTTTACCACAGTGATTCATAATTTCTTAGGCACTACATGTACTGGGCTAATCCACTCACTATTGGCTATTGGGTATATCACTCCTTCATCAAGCAATTTAAGCACTTCATTCTTAACCACTTCACTCATGTTTGGATTAAGGCGCATTTGGGTCTCTCTAACAGGTTTAGCTCCCTCTTCTATGGTAATTCTATGCATGCACATTGAAGGGCTAATACCTTTGATATCACTCAACCCCCATCCTATAGCTCTTTTCAATCTTTTTAGTTCACTCACCAACCTCATCTCTTCCCTTTCACTAAGTTCGCTAGAAATTATCACAGGTAAGGTGTTGTGATCTCCTAAAAACACATATTTTAGATTTTTAGGCAACTCTTTTAGCTCTAACTCAAGTGAAGGGTTATTCTCTTCTTTTTGGATGGAGTGGAGCTCAAATGATGGTTCCTCTTTAAGTTCCTCTATTTCAGCACTTTCTAAAATATCAATGCAACTGGCTACTTCTGAGTCAAAAATATCCAATTCACGATCTAAGGTCAGTGCCACCTCCAGTTTATCAGAAGAACCTATTTGCAAGAAAACATCTGAAACAACTGCGTCAATACAATCAATCAAAGAGCAATCCTCATATAATGCAGTTGTAGGATGTGAACACTCGAATTTTGAGGCTCGGAAAGCCAATTTTTTCAGACTGCAAATGACCGGGCCGGACCGGAGGTCCACGGTAAAAGTTCACCGAAAATATATCTTCATGGTACTTGGAATGTCCGGAGCAACGCAAGGATCATGGATATGGGCTCGAAATAATTTTTGGAAGTCCGCAGCTCCCAGAAAATCAGTTTGAACGGAAAAGTGCATTTTTTTGTGTCGTTTTGGCGTTGAACCTCCGGGACTGGCGGTCCGACCTCCAGAACCGGTGGTCCGACCGCCGCCCATTTTCTTTCCAGTTTTTTCGATGAGCCACCCGTTCAGACCACTCACCACGGCGGTCCAATCGCCGGACCGGCGGTCCGACCGCCGTCCAGTCCGATTTTTTGCCTATAAAAGGCTTCCAAATTTTCATAAAAAGGGGTTGGACTTTTTCGGGTGGGCCTCATGCTGACGAAATCTCTACTCACACACTTAAGAACTCATATTGGATTTTTCTTTGCATAAATCTAATATTGTGCTGCAGGAATTAACCGGTAATCAAGAATTATAATCGAGGGTCCGAGAAAATAAGATCTGGAACTACGAAGTGGGAGAATCCTAAACAAGGTAGTATCCTAATTCATCATTTGTCAATCCTATCATGTCCTAAATATTGCACCTTCTTCTCAATTTCTTTTCGATCAAAGACCTAATCCTTTTAGGTCTAAGGCCTAATTTAATTAATCAATCAACATTTCGGCATGAAGCCATGAATCAATTGATCTTTTTGGCATGGAGCCTAAATTGCATTCTTTTGGTACGAAGTACCCAAATTTCAGCAAAATTAGCACTAAGTGCTTAAAATCTCACAATTTTGGCAAAAAGCCCGACAATGCACGAAGCATACACACACGCATGCATAATGCATAATTGCCTTTAAATAGGCTCTTCCGAACTACATGGGCTTTGATCTCTCATAAAAACGAGAGTATGTAGGCATATTTGGGATTCACCTCAAATAACAAGTCCGCAATTTATCAACAATCTGTTCTTCTTCCTTTCTGTGTTCCTTTTGGATTCATTTCTTATTTGGCAAATTAATCAAATACATGACATAGTCCCCGAATCCTCCTTGGGTTCGCAGATTAGAAACCTTTACATTGGACGCGTTATTGGAGTCAAACAAGGGTTTTCTTAGTTTTCCCTTCGAACAAAATAAACTGAGTGGCGACTCCTAACAACAAGTGAACTTTCATCCGAATCCTTTTCGGGTGAAAAACCGAGGTTCACATAGGAATAGGAGAAGTGTTAAAAATAGAAAATTTAACCATTTGTCCTAAGACAGTCATTGACAATTTACCATTTTTAACATCAATCAAGGTGTTGGTCGTAGCCATAAAAGGCCTACCCAGTAGAATAGTGTGTGCGGATGGTGTAGGGTTATCTCCTTCCATATCAAGAACTATAAAATCCACGGGGACTATCAACCCACCAACCTTAACTAACACATCTTCTATAATTCCCTTCGGGAATCTAAGAGATCTATCAACTAATTGCAAGACCATTTTAGTAGGTTTAAGTTCCCCAAGTTCTAATTCGAGATACACAGAGTAAGGCATCAAATTAACACTGGCTCCTAAATCACACATGCCATCAGTCTCCTTTCCATTTCCCATAGCAATTTTAATTATGTAGCTGCTAGGATCCTTTAGCTTCAGAGGTAGTTTATGTTGCAAAATAGCACTAGCTAACGCTGATACTATCACCTTTTCATTTGGCTCATACCTCTTTTTCTTGGTATTCAATTCCTTGAAGAATTTGGCATAAGACGACATATTCTTTATTGCTTCAAGTAAAGGTAAGTTAATACTTACCTTAGACAACAAGTTGAAGATGTCTGAAAATTGCTTATTTTGTTTATCATTCTTCAATCTGCTGGGGAATGATATAGGTGGCCGGTAAGGATTACTTGCCATGTGTAAATCTGCTGAAGGAGATTGCTCCATTTATTTTTCTCCATCTCCCTTGTCCTCTGTTTCTCCTTCCTTTTTGTTTTCTTGATCACCTGCATTCACAGAATTATTTCCAACATTATTGTTTATTACCTTGCCACTCCTAAGAACAGTCACTGCTTGTGCTTGCTCAGGTTGACTCGAAAATTTTCCTTTCTACTGATTCTGCATTTGTTGTGCAAGTTGTCCCACTTGGGTCTCCACTTTCTTGAAAGATGCTTCCAACGAATCCAATCTTTTGTTATTCATTTCTTGATTCTTGGTACTGGATTGGATAAAAGCATGTAAACTATCCTCCAAACTGTCTCTCTTAGGCTGTCCTTGATTTGAAGATTGCCCCGGCTGTTGATTCTGTCTTTGGAGCAAATGGAAAGGCTATTGTGAATTATTTGTTGCCCACGAAAAGTTTTGATGATTCCGCCAACCAGGATTGTAAGTGTTTGAGAAAGGATCATTCCGGGCCCTTAGTTGATATCTCCCTATAGCGTTAACTTGCTCAGCCTCATTTCCATAAGACTCGTACGCAGAGGGGCATATTTTTGCTCCATGCCCAAAGGTTCCACAAATTCCATACACTTCTTGAGTGGATGAAAAAGCATTGTTCTTCATGTTTAGCATCTGCACTTGCCTTGTCAATTCAGCTATCTAATTGACCATCTCACTATTCGCTTCCACTTAATTTACCCCTTTACTTCTTCCTCTTACACTTTTCTATTGGGAATTAGCTCCCAACATTTTAAAGATTTCATAAGTCTCTTCTGCTGTCTTTTCTCCCATATCTCCCCCAGCTGCATTATCAACAGTATTCTGAAATTGCTGGGTTAGACCATCATAGAAAAACTGATTCAGCAGTTGAAGTGGGTAATGATGGTGTGGACACTGAATTAACAACATCTTAAACCTGTCCCAAGCCTCATGAAATGGCTCTCCTTCAAATTGAGCAAATGTAGCTATTTTTCCTCTTAATTCAGCTGTTTTCTGATGTGAGTAAAATTTGCCCATAAACTTGTTATAGACTTGCTTCCAAGTTGTCAAAGAATTTTCAGGCAACGTCATAAGCTAGCTTTTTGCCCTATCCTTTAATGTGTATGGAAAACACCTCATCCTCAACTGGTCTTTGGTTAGTCCTCCCAATGGAAATGTGTTGAGGGTGGAGTAGAAATCCCGGATAAAATTCAAAGGATCCTCATTCGGAACTCCATAGAAAGATGGCAGCATGTTGTAATGGATATTCTTCAACTCATAATTTCTTGCTGCATCTGTCAATCTTATACGTGAGGTGGAAGTCCTAATGACAGGTCTGACAAAATCCCTCATAGTTCTTTGCCTTTTGTCTCCCATATTAGTAGATTGTGCAGTATCCGACTCAAAATCAGAAATTTCCTCCTCTGTATCAAACCCGGTATACAGTTCAAACTCTTCTCTGCTCCTTTTCACTCTCTAAATTTCTGAAATAAGTGGGTAAAGCTCTCCCATAAACAAAATTTATGGAAAAAGGAATTATTAAAAGCAAAAGAAAAATAAAATAAAATGTAAACAATGAAAAATAATTTAAAATATTTGTTATGCTCAAATTAACTCTACCACAAAGCGTCACTCGCAAGTATACGAGGTAGCTGTAGCAAAGGTGATCGCCCCAAGGTCGTCTCACAAGGAAGCTAAAGTAACTAATTGATTATCATATTATAAATAACAAGTAATGAATAAATTTAAATTGCTAAACTAATGAAAAAGATTGATTAAAGTTTAAAGCAAATAAAAGTAAACTAAACTGATGTATTGATTCACTTAATAGAATGGTCTAGGGTTTGCACTTCTCTACTACTTATATGTATGAACGGTTATTCCTCTCAACCAATTTAATTTCAAAGATTAAATCTCAAGCAACTTAATTAATTGAGTCAAGGAAATAAGCTCTCGCATTCAAACCTCTTTCAACTAATCTTGTTACAATTGAAATAATCTTTTCCTAGGTTATATCTCTAATTCACCTAAGTCCCTAATTGAATTGTTCCAGCATTAGACTTCATCTCTCAATCCTTCATCTAATACCTTAAACACATAATTGGTGGCCAATCAATTATATATTAACAATATTCCATTCAATCAAGGCTAAAGAAATAATTAAGTTAAGAGTAATAACCAATTCATACAATCATAGCAGATCCATACAAACCCTAGACTAGATCAAATTAGTTCATAATGCTATCAAACATACTCATCTCATTAATATTCAAAGAAATCAATTTGAACATGATAATATCCATAAATACAATTCTAATGGAAAGAAAGAGATAAAGTTCGAGAACAAAACCAAGTTACAAACTCCTTGAAGCTTCTGAAGAATCTCTTGTTCAAATCTTGCAAGAAGGATGTATCAATGGCTAGAACAATCTAATCTAAGCTAGATTAATCAAAGTGTAATCAAAATCAAAGAAGACAAATGTGAAACCCTAAGTTCTTCTCTTTGACGGCTCATCCAATCTCAAACTCTCAACCCCCTTTTAAGAAAACCCTAACTTTTACATTTATACGAAACCTTCGCTTTACAAAATCCGCTTGTCTTTGGTCCATGAGAGACACGGCCAAGTTGGATGGGACATGGCCGTGTTGGAGGTGAATTGGAGGGACACGGCCACAAGCTTGGCCGTGTCCCTTGCTTGTGTTTGCTTCTGTGAGAGTTTCTTCTTTTCTTCTTTGGAGTGGTTGAGTGACACGGCCAGTTTGGAGGGAGCTTGGCCATGTTGGACAACTTTGGAGGGACACGGCCAGTGACTTAGCCGTGTGCCTTGCTTGTGTCTTCTACTACTTGATTTCATCTTCCTTTTTCCTTTGGACTTAAGTGAGACACGGCCAGGCTGAAGCAACTTGGCCGTGTTGGAGCTTTTGTGGAGGGACACAGCCACAAGCTTGGCCGTGTCCCTTGAGTGTGTCCACCTCTGTGTCTTGACTTCTCCATAGCTAGGTATGGGACACGGCCAGTGGCTTGGCCGTGTCCTCTGCATGTGTCAGCTACTGTCCTTTTTTTTTTCTTCTTGATTCCTTGGCTTTTTAACCTAAAACAAAACTTGAAACAAACTTTATACAAGAAGTAAATAAATAATAACCAACAAAACATAAACACCATACTAAAAACTTGATCAAAAACGACATAAACACTGAAATAAACTAAAACTACTAAAATTAATGAAAACACTAAATAAACCGATTAAAACTAACAAAATACCTAAATAAAACAATAATTATCATAATAAACAAGACACAAATCTATAACAAAAACTAATAAAACAACTACCCCACACTTAAAACTTTGCTTGTCCTCAAGCAAATTCACATGGCATAAATTAAAATCTCAACCTTAACCATTATTCCAGTATATAAGATGAAATCCTTTAAGACTCAGAGATAAATAATTGCAATTTCCTTCAATCAAGATTTTCTTAACTCATTCATCAATCCAGACATACAAATCTCATCTCTCATCTAAGTGTTTCACTCGATTTCAAAGGTTAATTCACTCAAACCATCATGACTGCATACTACCATAAACTTGCTTAATTATCCAATCTCCCTCACTGATTTTCTCAAGAAATAATCCGAAGGTCTTTTATTTGGATGTAATGGGGCTAAGGTGCAGGTGTGAGAAAAGACATTTAAGCTGGAGCATCAAGAAATGGAGTATCTAAATTAGACAATACTCTTGCTAAGAAACTCATAACTCCCTCAAATGGCATACTCACCAACCTTGATACTTTCACATACTTGCATACTTAAAGAAAAATACATGAGTCGACATTCCTCTAATGCTAGAAAATATATGAATTTTGTATATATATATATATATCTTTTTTCTTATTTTCTCTTTTTTTTTTATTTTCATCATCATTTTTTCATTTTTTTAATATATATATATATATATATACAAAATATAAACTTGCATGAAACATCTAGCTTAAAATGAAGAGGAAAAGAATAATCAACTCTTAGTTAAATACAATGTGCAAAGTATGCATTTCAACCCCAAATAGCAATACTACATTTTATTTTATTTTATTTTACTTGCTTACCCCACACTTTGAAATAAACCACCCTATTGTCATATCATAAAACTTCATTCCTTAATGCTGGTATGATGATAATGAGAGAATATTAAGTTGAGAATTGTGTTGATCAAACAAGAAAAAGGTCAAAGGCCCAACTTGGCTCACTAAGGAATTCAATATTAAGGAAGGTCTTTTTAAGCTAAAGGGCTCGCCTAATATGCCTTCATCATTTTAAAAATCGAGATGAAATCATAATATGAGTTCAATTAATATGCAAAAGCAAACTCTAGAGATGCAAAATCATGAAGGTGCACACTTAAGAAAAGAAAATCAACTGATAATAATATTTAATCTATAAGGCTTCAAAACTCACAAAGGTGGGTTCACAAAGATTTATATGTCATGAATTGCAGAATGTGAAAATTAACCCTGAATGAATTCAAATGCTAATCTCTATGTAGATACTAAAGTCTCAACTATAATGCTAGAATCACAGAAAAGATCAATAAGTTTTCAACAATTATGCCATGCACAACACACAATAAAACACACCAAGACAAACAAAACAAAATTTAAAGAAAAGCTAAAAGATTACCCCACACTTTAGAATTTACATTGTCCTCAATGGAAAAACAAGAATAATAAAGAAAAAGAGTTAAAGGATAACTTGTCTTCCATCGTACCCTGGTGAGGCAAAATCCTAACTTTTCATCACAAACACAAATGTTCAAAAACAAAAGTATAATATATATAAAAATAAAATATCCAAAATATAAAATGTAACATTAAAAACAAAAATGAAAAATAATAACAAAAATACACTAAACACAATAAAACAAGGAACTCAAAATCTACGATGAAGGCGGATGTGAAGATGAAGCAGCCGAGGGATGGAAACTCAAGATCTTGGCAAGGTTGCTATTAATCTGATCTAACTATTGCAAAACCTCAGCATGGTTACGATCCACCTTGCCCTCCAATGCCTCAATCCTATTAAGTATTTCTTGATTACCCGAGACCGAAGCATCTTCATCTAAACCAAGAGAATCCGAATCGGACTCCTCTTGGACCCGTGCTCTCTTCTATTTATCCCCCGGTACTTTTGGCTCAGCTGAAGCCATCATATAAGCCCCTTTCCTATGCACCACCATATGCATCTTCTCTAATGTGGCCAAATCCAATGAGTCGTTACCCAAAATTCTAGTCATGCGACTGATACTCGGGTCAAAATCCTCCAGAAGGGCTACTGCTAATGTGGTAATCAACCCTCCAATACAAATTGCCCCCCTCCTTTTATTGGTCACACTATCAAAAACATCGCTAACTAATAGCCGAAACTAATGGGTACGGCATTACATGCAAAATCCAAGAAAAAGAGCTCACTCAATTCCACTACACCCGGGCTCTCCTTCCTAGCAAAGAATCCGCATGACATAAAACGATGCAAATACCTCAATGCGGGATTGCTCAATTTAGATGCTTTGGCCGATTTGGCCACATAAGTCCCCGAGCCTAATGCTCCCCAAGCAAATTGTTGTTTAAACTCTTTAGGTACCGACCTTTCCCCATGTTGATGGAAACCATATATATCATTCAATTGTTCAATATTAATCACAAGTGATTTCCCAAGCAATTTAAAATTCATCCTAGAGCAATTTTTTTGTTCATCTCTTTCAACCTTAAGAGATGTAAAAAATTCCAAAGTCAGCTCTTGAAACTGCAAAGGTCGCAAGGAGACTAGGTTCTCCCACCCAAGAATTTGCACATAACGATAAAAAATTAGTCCTAATTTGCAGAGCATCAAGGGATTCATCATTAATATACCTCGTCGAGAAGAAACCCCGAGCCAAAAGATTCGCTCTCTTCAAAGATGAAAACGATGAAGGTGAAGAAGCCCCTTCAGTTGTAGGTCTCTTCTTCTTGCGGTGTGAAACTATCTTTGTTCTTGGCATCTTGAGAAATCTGAAAAATTTAACACCAAAACTTGATTAAATCAATCTTTTGTTAGAGAAGAAGAAGTTTTAACATATTAATTCTAGTTTTGGTGAAGAAAAATGAGCTTTAATGGAGGTTTTGGAGTTTGTAAGCACAAGTAATGGAGGTTGCGAGAGAGCGAGAGAGAGAACAGAAGAAAATTAGGGATGGAATGTGCAAAAAATCATGTTTTTAAAGTGAAAAAGTGGGAGACACGGCCAAGTTAGGGTGAACATGGTCGTGTCTTGTGTGTTTTGAGGGACACGGCCAGTGACTTGGACGTGTCCCATGGGTGTGTTTGTCTCTGTGAAGAAAAGCTACAAAAATAAAAACGAAGAAAAATTGATGAAGCTTGGCCGTGTCCCATGTGACACGGCCAAGGGACACAGCCAAATTCCTTGGTCGTGTCACCCTCTGTGACAACTGTGCAAATTTTTTTTTTATTTTTTTTGAGGCTTAGCCGTGCCCCATGTGACACGGCCAAGCTCCTTGGCCGTGTCTCCTTCTGCCACTTTTAACTTTTTTTTTTAGTTTATATATCACCAAATCTCAAAGAAATTGCAAACTCTTCTTCTATCCACCCTGAAACACATTAGAAAAATAAAAACCGATCAAAGCACCCATTCAAGTTATTTAAACCAAACATAAAATTAAAATTTGCTAAATTAAAGATTACAAATATGAAAAAGAAATGCAAACCGATAGGTTGCCTCCCATTTAGCGCTTATTTAATGTCATAAAGCTGGACATCACTGCAAGACCTAGGGATCATGGATCAAAGTGCTGTTAATGATCCTCACTTCTTGAAATCCTGCTTTATATGGTTTAACTCTCTGTCCATTTACTTTAAAAGTCTTATTTGTTCGAGAGTTAAGCAATTCAATGGCACCAGAAGGACATACCTTAGTTACCTCGAAAGGACCACTCCATCGAGATTTAAGTTTACCTGGAAACAGACAGAGTCGAGAATTAAAAAGTTAAACTTTCATACCTGGACTCAATGTTTGTTGTACAATAAATCTGTCATGAAGTGCTTTAGTGTGATCCTTATAATTCCTCGAGCTCTCATATGCCTTTGGGTTAAGGCACCTTTGGGTCTCCCTCACTGGTTTAGCCCCCTCTTTTAAGGTCAATGTCAGCTCCAATTTATCTGAGGAACCTGTCTGCAAGAAAACATCTGAAACAACTGTGTCAACACAATTAATTAAGGAAAAATCCTCATATAAAGCAGTTGTAGGAATGGGAGAAGTGTTAAAAATAAAAAAAATCAATAGTTTGTCCCAAGACAGTCATTGATAATTTACCATTTTTAACATCTATTAAAGTTTTGGTAGTAGCCATAAAAGGCCTACCCAGCAAAATAGTGTGTGCTGATGGTGTAGGGTTACTTCCTTCCATGTCAAGAACTATAAAATCCACAGGTACTATCAACCCTCCAACCTTAACTAACACATCTTCTACAACCCCTTTCGGGAATCTAAGAGATCTATCAGCTAATTGCAACATCATTTTGGTTGGTTTAAGTTCCCCTAGTTCTAATTCTTGATACACAGAGTAAGGCATCAAATTTACACTGGCTCCTAGATCACACATACCATCAGTCCCCTTTCCATTCCCCACAGTAATTTGAATTATAAAGCTACCAGGATCCTTTAGCTTGGGAGGTAGTTTATGCTACAGAACAGCACTAGCTACCTCTGAAACTATCACCTTTTCATTCGGATCATTCCTCTTTTTCTTGGTGATCAGCTCTTTGAAGAATTTGGCATAAGCCGGCATGTTCTTTATTGATTCAAGTAAAGGTAAGTTAATACTTACCTTGGACAACACGTTGAAGATGTTAGAAAATTGCTTATCTTTTTTATCATCCTTCAACCTGCTGGGGAATGGTATAGGTGGCCGGTATGGATTGCTTGCCTTATGTAAATCTGTTGAAGAAGATTTGTTGAACTTTCTCCAGCACCTTTGTTCTCTGGTTCTCCTTCCTTCTTGTTCTCTTGGTCACCTGCATTCACAGAATTATTTTCAGCATTATTGTTAATTATCTTACCACTTCTAAGAACAGTCACTGATTGTGCCTGCTCAGGTTGACTTGGAAATTTCCCCTTTTGTTGAATCTGCATCTGTTGTGCAAGTTGCCCTACTTCAGTCTCCACTTTCTTAAAAGATGCTTCTAATGAATCTAGCCTCTTGTTGGTCATCTCTTGATTTTTAGCACTGACTTGGATAAAAGCTTGTAAACTTTCCTCCAAACTCTCTATCTTAGACTGCCCTTGATTTGAGGATTGGCCCTGCGGTTGGTTTTGTCTCTGGAGCAAATGGAAAGGCTGCTGAGAATTATTTGTTGCCCAGGAAAAATTAGGATGATTCCGCCAACCAGGATTGTATGTATTTGAGTAAGGATCATTCCGGGTCCTTGGTTGGAATCCCCCCATAGCATTGAATTGTTCAGCTTCATTCCCATATGACTCATATGCGAAGGGGCAAATATTTGCTCCATGCCCAAGAGTTCCAAAAATTCCACAAATTTCTTGAGTGGATGAAGAAGTGTTATTTTTCATATTCAGCATCTGCACTTGCCTTGTCAATTCAGCTATCTGATTGACCATCTCACTATTGGCTTCCAGTTGATTCACCCCTTTACTTCTTCCCCTTACACTTTTTTGTTGAGAATTAGCTCTCAACATCTCAAAGATATCATAAGTTTCACCAGCTGTCTTTTCTCCCATGGCTCCCCCAGCTGCATTGTCAACAGTGTTCTGAAATTGCTGGGTTAGGCCATCATAGAAAAACTGATTAAGAAGTTGAAGTGGGTAGTGATGATGTGGACACTGGATCAATAACATCTTAAATCTGTCCCAAGCCTCATGAAATGGCTCTCCATCAAATTGAGTGAATGTAGCAATCTTCCCTCTCAACTCGGCTGTCTTCTGATGTGAATAAAACTTGCCCATGAACTTGTTATAAACTTGCTCCCAAGTTGTCAAAGAATTTTTGGGCAACATCATAAGCCAGCTCTTTGCCTTATCCTTCAATGTATAAGGGAAATATCTCATCCTCAACTGATCTTCTGTTAGTCCTTCCAATGGAAAAGTGTTGAGGGTGGAGTAGAAATCCCTAATAAAGTTCAAAGGATCTTCATTTGGAACTCCATAGAATGATGGCAGCATGTTGTAATGAATGTTCTTCAACTCATAATTTCTTGCTGCATCTGTCAGTCTTATGCAAGAGGTGGAAGTTCCAATAATAGGTCTAGCAAAATCTCTCATAGTCCTTTGTCTTTCTTCTGCCATTTTAACAGATTGTGCAGATTCTGACTCAAAATCAGAAGTGTCCTCCTCTGTATCAAATCCGGTATAAAGTTCAAACTCTTCTCTGCTCCTTTTCTCTCTCTAAATTTCTGGAATAAATGGATGTAGCTCTCCTTCGAGTGATCTCCTGCCTTGCATAAACAAAATTTCTAGAACAAAAGAATTATTAAAAACAAAAGACAAATAAAATCAAAAGTAAATAATGAAAAATAATCTAAAATATCTATGACTAATAAACAATTACGCCAATTAGCGTCCCCGGCAGCGGCGCCAAAAACTTGTTACACTCAAATTAACTCTATCACAAAGCGTCACTCGCAAGTATACGAGGTAGCTGTAGCAAAGGTGATCGCCCCAAGGTCGTCTCACAAGGAAGCTAAAGTAACTAATTGATTATCAGATTATAAATAACAAGTAATGAATAAATTTAAATTGCTAAACTAATGAAAAAGATTGATTAAAGTTTAAAGCAAATAAAAGTAAATTGAACTGATGTATTGATTCACTTAATAGAATGGTCTAGGGTTTGCACTTCTCTACTACTTATATGTATGAATGGTTATTCCTCTCAACCAATTTAATTTCAAAGATTAAATCTCAAGCAACTTAATTAATTGAGTTAAGGAAATAAGCTCTCGCATTCAAACCTTTTTCAACTAATCTTGTTACAATTGAAATAATCTTTTCCTAGGTTATATCTCTAATTCACCTAAGTCCCTAATTGAATTGTTCCAGCATTAGACTTCATCTCTCAATCCTTCATCTAATACCTTAAACACATAATTGGTGGCCAATCAATTATATATTAACAATATTCCATTCAATCAAGGCTAAAGAAATAATTAAGTTAAGAGTAATAACCAATTCATACAATCATAGCAGATCCATACAAACCCTAGACTAGATCAAATTAGTTCATAATGCTATCAAACATACTCATCTCATTAATATTCAAAGAAATCAATTTGGACATGATAATATCCATAAATACAATTCCAATGGAAATAAAGAGATAAAGTTCGAGAACAAAACCAAGTTACAAACTCCTTGAAGCTTCTGAAGAATCTCTTGTTCAAATCTTGCAAGAAGGATGTATCAATGGCTAGAACAATCTAATCTAAGCTAGATTAATCAAAGTGTAATCAAAATCAAAGAAAACAAATGTGAAACCCTAAGTTCTTCTCTTTGACGGCTCATCCAATCTCAAACTCTCAACCCCCTTTTAAGAAAACCCTAACTTTTACATTTATACGAAACCTCCGCTTTACAAAATCCGCTTGTCTTTGGTCCATGAGAGACACGGCCAAGTTGGATGGGACATGGTCGTGTTGGAGGTGAATTGGAGGGACACGGGCACAAGCTTGGCCGTGTCCCTTGCTTGTGTTTGCTTCTGTGAGTGTTTCTTCTTTTCTTCTTTGGAGTGGTTGAGTGACACGGCCAGTTTGGAGGGAGCTTGGCCGTGTTGGACAACTTTGGAGGGACACGGCCAGCCTAGGGTTTGCACTTCTCTACTAATTTATATGTATGAACGGCTATTCCTCTCAACTGATTTAATTTCAAGGATCAGATTTCAAGCAACTTAATTAATCGAATTAAGAAGATAAGCTCTCGCATTCAAACCTTTTTCAATTAATCTTATTTCAATCAAAATGATCTTTTTCTTAGGTTTATATTTCTAATTCACCTAAGTCCCTAATTGAATTGTTCTAGCATTAGACTTCATTTCTCAATCCTTCATCTAAATACCTCAAACACATAATTGGTGGCCAAACAATTATATATTAACATTAATCCATTCAATTAAGGATAAAAGAAATAATTCAGTTAAGAGCAATGACCATTGCATATAATCATAGTAAATCCATACAAACCCTATACTAGATCGAAATTAGTTTATAGTAATGCTATCAAACAAATTCATCTTATTAAAATTCAAAGAAATTAATTTAGACATCAGAGTATTCATAAACAAAATTTTAATGAAACTTAAGAAATAGAGTTTAAGAACAAAACCAATTGCAATCTTCCTTTGCTTCTAAAGAATCTCTTGCTCAAATTTATGCTAAAAGAATAATGTAATGGCTAGAACTAATTTAATCTAGAGTGTTTGGATAGAATTGAATCAGTCTTTGATAATTTTCTTATTCAGAGACAAGTTCTTCAGAGAAAAGTGCAGAACAGCTGGAAGTGTGGATGATCTTTTTTCTCTTGCCCTAATCTTCTTATTTATACAAAACCCTCACTGAAAATTTAGTCTTTCTTTCTTTCTTTAGTCCCATAGAGTGACACGACCAAGCTTGTGGCCTTGTCATGTGACACGGCCAGTGGCTTGGCCGTGTCACCTGGGTGTGTCAGCTTCTGTTTCTCCTTGCTCTTCTTTGCTTCTTTGGAGATGAGAGTGACACGGCCAAGCTTGTGGCCGTATCATGTGACACGGCCAGTGGCCGTATCATATGACACGGCCAGTGGCTTGGCCATGTCTCCTGGGTGTGTTAGCTTCTGTGTCTTTTCTTTGGTTCTTTTTTTTTGTTCTTGGCTTAGGATGGGACACGGCCAAGCTTGTGGCCATGTCATATGACACAGCCAGTGGCTTGGCCGTGTCACCTGCTAGTGTCAGCTTCTGCCAAATTTTTCTTTCTTCCTTGGTTCCTTTGGTTTTGCCCTTTAGGTGAGACACGGCCAATGGCTTGGCCATGTCTCCTGTCCGTGTCATGATCTGCCAAAAATTTCCTTAAGGTGACACGGCCAAGCTTGATTTGGCTAGGCCATGTCTTGCTGCTTCATGCTCTTCCTTCTTTGTTTTGATCTTCTAAGGGAGTTTTTGCACTTTAACCTAAAACAAATACTTAAAACAAACTTTAAACAAGAATCAAATGAAATATTAACCAAAAGCACATAATCATCACACTAAAAACTAGTACAAAAATGATCTAAACACTAGGATGAAGCAAAACTACCAAACTACATGAAATCACTAAATAAACAGATTAAACTACCAAAATGCATGAAGAAAACAATAATTATCATAATAAATAAATAACAATTTTATGACAAAAACTAATAAAATAGGCAGTCGCACAGTTTGAAAGCTCTATGTAACGGATAGTTCCAATTGTCAAATTTCATTGTCTAACAGAATCTAGCTTGCCCATACATTTGTGTCATGTGATCGCTTGACTCGACATGCGGTCGCTAGGCATAAAGTTACCGTTGATTTCACATTTCTTCATCCACGTGGTTGGATATTATTAGTTCAAGGAATTTAGCACTAAGATTCAAATATTTTGAGCTTGTGCAGTTGCTCGATTATTTTGGGTGGTTGCACAAGGTTTTGAGAGTCGAGGAAGCACCACGAGAGCTGACCGCTATCTCTTCTATTCTTTTTAGACTTTTACATCTTTATTATGTGTGGTCGCTCAGGTGTCGTGAGCGGTCACATGAAGTTCTAGCATCCGGACTTACTGCTATCCTTTCTGTGAGTTTATGAGTTTTTACCCTGCTTTTGAGCAATTGCTCGGTGCTCTCATACGGTCGCACGCCTGCCGCAAACTCTTCGGTGGAGATTATGGACTTTGCTCAGTTGTTGTGGCTTGTCTAGCTCGGTATCAAGCTACACTGTATGCTTAGATCGGTTGTTCCATCAGGCTACTTTTAGCTCGATAGTTCAGTTCTCTTAGCTCGACAGTATTATATCTAGTTCGACACTTCTATATGTCCATTCTATTCCTTGCTCAGCAAGTCTGAATGTCAGTTTGGTTTTGTGCTCATGCTGTACTTGTATGGTCTCTTTGTCTTTCATTTGGACAGTCATACAAAGGTGCTCGATTTCTAATTCTGCAAATAGACTTGCTTGAAATCATTAGTTCTTTTACCAATTTGATTGTCAATGATCAAAATAGAGCTCAATTATCTAACAATCTCAATAATCTCCTCCTTTTTGACTTTGCAATCAAATTGAATTTAAGTTTAAAAATAATCAAATGCATGAAGCAATTAATAAAATTTCTCCCTATATGTTAAATAATTGATGCATGCTTTTCTTGATAACAATTTGTTCTCTTATCTTTATTTTATTAGTTTTTGTCCTCAAATTGCTATTTATTTATTATGATAATTATTGTTTTCTTCATGCATTTTGGTAGTTTTAATATGTTTATTTAGTGATTTCATGCATTTTCGTAGTTTTGATTCATCCTAGTGTTTAGATCATTTTTTGTACTAGTTTTTAGTATGATGTTTATGTGTTTTTGGTTAATGTTTCATTTGATTCTTGTTTAAAGTTGGTTTTAAGTGTTTGCGTTAGGTTAAATTGCAAAAACCCCTTGGAAGATCAAAACAAGAAAGAAGAGCATGAATCAGGCAAGTGACACAGCCAAGCCACTGGCCGTATCATATGACATGGCCACAAGCTTGGCCGTGTCCCATCCTAAGCCAAAGAACAAGGAAGAACCAAAGGAAAGAAAAAGAAGCTGACACACCCAGGAGACACAGCCAAGCCACTGGCCGTGTCACTCTCATCTCCAAAGAACAAAGAAGAGAAAGGAGAAATAGAAGCTAACAAACTTAGGTGATGCAGCCAAGCCACTGGCCGTGTCACTCCATGGGACTAAAGAAAGAAAGAAAGCATGGATTTTCAGCGAGGGTTTTGTATAAATAAGAAGATTAGGGCAAGAGAAAAAGGGGATACACACTTCCAGCAGTACGACACATACTTTTGAGCCGTTCTTCATTCTTCTTTGGGAATTTATCTCTGAAACAAGAAATCTATCAAATATTGATGTCACTTTCATTAAAACACTCTAGATCAAATTAGTTCTAGCCATTACATTATTCTTTTAGCAAAAATCTGAGCAAGAGATTCTTCAGAAGCCAAAGGAAAATTGTAATTGGGTTTTGTTCTTCAACTCTATTTCTTAAGTTTCATTGAAATTTTATTTATGAATTCTTTAATGTCTAAATTAATTTCTTTGAATTTTAATAAGATGAATTTGTTTGATAGCATTACTATGAACTAAGTTTGATCTAGTCTAGGGTTTGTATGGATCTACTATGATTGTATGAAATGGTTATTGCTCTTAACTGAATTATTTCTTTTATCCTTAATTGAATGGATTAATGTTAATATATAATTGATTGGCCACCAATTATGTGTTTGAGGTATTTAGATGAAGGATTGAGAAATGAAGTCTAATGCCAGAACAATTCAATTAGGGTCTTAGGTGAATTAGAAATATAAACCTAAGGAAAAGATCATTTTGATTGTAATAAGATTAATTGAAAAAGGTTTGAATGCGAGAGCTTATCTCCTTGATTCGATTAATTAAGTTGCTTGAAATCTGATCCTTGAAATTAAATTAGTTAAGAGGGATAGCCGTTCATACATATACATAGCAGAGAAGTGCAAACCCTATGCTTTTCTATTAAGTGAATCAATATATATGTTCAATTTTCTTTCATTGCATTAAATTTAATTCCTTCCCATTTTCATTAGTTGTTTAGCAATTTAATTTTATTGATAATTTGTTATTTATGATTTGATAAATAATTAAGCTTATCTAGTTTCCTTGTGAGACGACCTTGAGGTGTTCACCAAAATACTACAGCAGCCTCTTATACTTGCGAGTGCAGCTTTAGTAGTGTTTATTAGAGCGCAACAAGTTTTTGGTGCCACTGCCGGGAAAGCTAATTGGCGTAATTATTTATCAGTCATATATTTATTTTAAATTATTTTTCATTGTTTATATTTTATTTCATTTTGTCTTTTGCTTTAAATAATTCCTTCTTCAAGAAGTTTTGTTTATGCAAGGTAGAAGATCACTCGGAGGAGAGCTTTGTCCAGTTATTCCAGAAATTCAAAGAGTGAAAAGGAGCAGAGAAGAGTTTGAATTGTATACCGGGTTTGATACAGAGGAGGAAATTTCTAATTTTGAGTCTGATACTGTGCAATCTACCAATATGGGAGACGAGAGGCAAAAAACTATATGGGATTTTTCCAGACCTGTCATTAGGACTTCCACCTCATGTAAAAGATTGACAGATGCAGCAAGAAATTACGAGTTGAAGAATATCCATTGCAACATGCTGCCATCATTCTATGGAGTTCCGAATGAGGATCCTTTGAATTTTATCCGGGATTTCTACTCCACCCTCAACACATTTCCATTGGGAGGACTAACCGAAGACCAGTTGAGGATGAGGTGTTTTCCGTTCACATTAAAAGATATTACAAAAAGCTGGCTTATGATGTTTCCTAAAAATTCATTGACAACTTGGGAGCAAGTCTATAAGAAGTTTATGGGAAAATTTTGCTCACATCAGAAGACAGCTGAATTAAGAGGAAAAATAGCTACATTTGCTCAATTCGAAGGAGAGCCATTTCATGAGGCTTGGGACAGGTTTAAGATATTGTTAATCTAGTGTCCACACCATCACTACCCACTTCAACTGCTGAATCAGTTTTTCTACGATGGTCTAACCCAGCAATTTCAGAATATTGTTGATAATGCAGCTGGGGGAGCTATGGGAGAAAAGACAGCATAAGAGACTTATGAAATCTTTGAAATGTTGGGAGCTAATTCCCAACAGAAAAGTGTAAGAAGAAGAAGTAAAGGGGTAAATCAATTGGAATCCAACAGTGAGATGGTCAATCAGATAGCTGAATTGACAAGGCAAGTGCAGATGCTGAACATGAAGAACAATGCTTCTTCATCCACTCAAGAAGTGTGTGGAATTTGTGGAACTTTTGAGCATGGATCAAATATATGCCCCTCTGCGTATGAGTCTTATGGAAATGAGGCCGAGCAAGTTAACGCTATGGAGGGATATCAACCAAGGGCCCGTAATGATCCTTTTTCATACACTTACAATCCTGGATGGCGGAATCATCCAAACTTTTCCTGGGCAATAAATAATTCTCAACAACCTTTCCATTTTCTCCAGAGACAAAAACAACCTCCAGGGAAATCTTCAAATCAAGGGCAGCCTAGGAGAGGCAGTTTGGAGGATAGTTTACATGCTTTTATCCAAGTAAGTACCAAGAATCAAGAGATGAATAACAAAAGGTTGGATTCATTGGAAGCGTCTTTCAAGAAAGTGGAGACCCAAGTGGGACAACTTGCACAACAGATGCAGAATCAGCAAAAAGGAAAATTTTCGAGTCAACCTGAGCAAGCACAAGCAGTGACTGTTCTTAGGAGTGGCAAGGTAATAAATAATAGTGTTGGAAATAATTCTGTGAATGAAGTTGATTAGGAAAACAAAAAGGAAGGAGAACCAGAGGATAAGGGAGATGGAGAAAAATCAATGGAGCAATCTCCTTCAGCAGATTTACATAAGGCAAGTAATCCTTACCGGCCACCTATACCATTCCCCAGCAGATTGAAGAATGATAAATGAGAAAAGCAATTTTCAGACATCTTCAACATGCTGTCTAAGGTAAGTATTAACTTACCTTTACTTGAAGCAATAAAGAATATGCCGGCTTATGCCAAATTCTTCAAGGAATTGAACACCAAGAAAAAGAGGTATGAACCAAATGAAAAGGTGATAGTATCAGAGGTAGCTAGTGCTATTTTGCAACATAAACTACCTCCGAAGCTAAAGGGATTAAGGTGGATAAAGCTAAGGTAGAGTTGATTGCTAAGTTACCCCCATCTACCTCTGTTAAGGGAATAAGAAGCTTTCTTGGGCATGCAGGTTTTTACCAGAGGTTTATTAAAGATTTTTCTAAAATAAGCCAACCATTGTGTCATTTTCTTGGGAAAGATGTTACATTTGAATTTACTGCACTATACATGCAAGCTTTTAAATCCCTTAAGGAAAAATTGACCAGTGCACAGGTAATTGTAGCTCATATTTGGTCTTTATCTTTTGAAATTATGTGTGATGCATCCAACCATGCAGTAGGAGCTATCCTTGGGCAAAGGGTTGAGAAATTTTTTAGGGTGATCTATTAATCTAGCTTGACCCTAAATAGCGCACAAGTTAATTACACAACTACTGAAAAAGAAATGTTAGCTGTTGTTTTTGCCTTAGATAAGTTTAGAGCATATTTGATTGGGTCTAAAATTATTGTGCATTCAGATCATGCAGCTCCAAAATATCTCTTGACAAAACAACATGCTAAACCTCGTTTAATTAGATGGGTGCTATTATTGCAAGAATTAATTTTTCAAATCAAAGATACTAAGGGAAGTGAAAATGTTGTAGCTGACCATTTATCTAGGTTACATTTCTTTGGTAAAAATCTTGCATCTGATAGCATTCATAGAAATCTAGAAGCATTTCTTGATGAGCAGTTGTTTGCGATAATGAATTCACCTTAGTTTGTAGATATTGCTAACCATCTTGCTTGTGGTATTTTGCATTCTGACATGTCATTTCAGGAAAAGAAAAGGTTTTTGCACATGAGTAAATTCTATTTCTGGGATGAACCTTACCTATTCCGGATATGCAAAGATGAGATAGTTCGCAGGTGTGTATCTGAGGAAGAACAACTGAGTGTTCTTCAATTTTTCATGACCTTCACTGCGATGGTCATTTTGGAGGGAGAAAGACTGCAGAAAAAGTGCTTCAAAGTGGATTTTACTGGCCTACTCTATTCAAAGATGCTCAAGAATATTGTAAGATTGTGACTGCTGTCAAAGAGTAGGTAATATTGGTAGGAGGAATGAAATACCCCTTCAATCTTATATTGTGGTTGAATTGTTTGATGTTTGGGGAATAGACTTCATGGGTCCTTTTCCCAAATCTTTTGGTTATGAATACATGTTAGTTGTTGTTGATTATGTTTCAAAATGGGTGGAGGCAATCCCCACCCGAACTAATGATGCTAATGTGGTTGTTAAATTTGTGAAGGAATACATTCTTAGCAGATTTGGCACTCAAAGAGTGATAGTCAGTGATGGGGGAAGTCATTTCAGCAACAAACTTTTTGAGAAGTTAATTCACAAGTCAGGTGTGAAACACAAAGTGGCTGTGAAACACAAAGTGGCGACCCCATACCATCCACAGACTTCAGGACAAGTTGAGACATCCAACAAGCAAATTAAAGGAATTTTGGAAAAAACAGTCAACTCATCAAGGAAGGACTAGGCAAGTAGATTGAATGACGCATTGTGGGCATATCGAACTATTTTCAAGACTCCCTTGGGTATGAGTCCATACCGATTGGTTTTCGGTAAGGCTTGTCATTTACCAGTGGAGTTAAAGCACAAGGTGTATTGGGCAATTAAGACTCTGAATTTAGATTTGGACAAGGCAAAGAGAGAACATATTTTGCTAATTTCGGAGTTAGATGAACTAAGGAACGAGGCATATGAGAGTTTGAGGATTTATAAGGACCGTACTAAAGTACTTCATGACTGAATGTTAGTAAGAAAGACATTGAGCCCAGGTATGAAGGTCTTGCTTTTCAATTCTTGTCTCCGACTGTTTTCAGGAAAACTCAAGTCTCGATGGAGCGGTCCTTTCGAGATAACTCAGGTATATCCTTCTGGTGCTATAGAATTACTTAACTCTCGAACGAATGAAACTTTTAAAGTAAATGGACAGAGAGTTAAACCATATAATGAGGGGTTCCAAGAAGTAAGGATTGTCGATAGTGCTTTGATCTACGATCCTTAATTCTTTTAGTAACGTCTAGCTAAGACGACGTTAAAGAAGCGCTCGATGGGAGGCAACCCATTGTTATTGTTTTTAGCTTTTTAGTTTAGTATCTTCAGTTTATTTATTTATTTTCCCTTCCATTTTTCTTTAAGGCTTGATGGGTTGGAGATTGGAAATGTTTTTATTCTTGCAGAGAGCAGGCCAGAAGCATTGAGTTTATTTGAGAAAAGGAGGGCTATCCAGTTCCAACTTTCCTTGATCGCATGTTTATGCTGAAGTCACGGTATTTGCTTTAGTTGTTTTCTTTCAGGTTGATTATTTGTACGAAAGCTTCACTATGCGTAACACAAAAGAGGTTCTTTCTATCTTTTCTTTTGTTTACATTGAGGACAACGTAACTTATAAGTGTTGGGTAATTTCTAAGCTTTTCCTTAATTTTTGTTTTGTTTACTTTGTGAGTTATATTGCGAATTTTTTGTTTTATTTTCTTTGTGAGTTATTGTGTGTTTTTCATGGCATAATTGTTGGATGAACATTGAATTTTCTGCAATTCTAGAATTACATTTGAGCCTTTAGTATCAGCATAAAGATTAGCATTTGAATTCATTCAGGATCAATTTCACATTCTACTATTCATGACATATAAATCTCTGAGAACCCACCCTTTGTGAGTTTTTAGCCTCATAGATTGAATATTATTGTCAATCGATTTTCTTTCTTAAGACTGCACCTTCATGATTTTGCATCTCTAGAGCTTGCTTTTGCATACTAATTGAACTCACATTATGATTTCATCTCAAGTTTTAAAATGATGAAGGCAAATTAGGATTACCCCCCCCCTAGCTTAAAAAGACCTCCCTTAA
The DNA here is from genome assembly GCA_947685225.1 of Garcia nutans. Taxonomy (NCBI): domain Eukaryota; kingdom Viridiplantae; phylum Streptophyta; class Magnoliopsida; order Malpighiales; family Euphorbiaceae; genus Garcia; species Garcia nutans. The sequence continues at coordinate 42,683,235 of CANTUV010000017.1, forward strand.
TTATGAATTCCTTAGTGAGCCAAGTTGAGCCTTTGACCTTTTCTTGATTGATCAACACAATTCACAACTCAACATTTTCCTATTATTATCATACCTTCATTAAGGAATTGAGTTTCTTATGATATGACAATAGGAGTGGTTTAATTCATAAGTGTGGGGTAAGCTATTAAAAAAATTAAAATAAAAAAAATAAAAAAAATAGTATTGCTTTAGTAAGATTTGGGGCTGAAATGCATACTTTGCAGATTGTATTTGACTAAGAGTCGATTATTCTTTTCCTCTACATTTGAGCTAGATGTTCAATGCAATTTTATATTTTGTATATATATATAATAATAAATAAAAATAAAAAGAGAAGATATATATATATATACAAAATTCATATATTTTCTAGCATTAGTCATCAAAGAGGAATTTCGACTCATTTACTTTTCTTTAAGTATGCAAGTATGTAAGACTATCAAGGGTTGGTGAATATGCTATTTGAGGGAGTTATGAGTTTCTACGCAAGATTATTGTCTAATTTAGATACTCCATTTCTTAATGATCAAACTTAAATGTCTTTTCTCACACCTTCACCTTAGCCTCATTACATCCAAACGAAAAGACCTTTGGATTATTTCTTGAGAAAAATTAGTGAGGGAGATTGGATAATTAAGCAAGTTTATGGCAGTATGCAGTCATGATTAGTTTGAGTGAATTAACCTTTGAAATTGAGAGAAACACTTAGATGAGAGATGAGATTTGTTATGTCTGAATTAATGAATAAGTTAAGAAAATCTTGATTGAAGTAAACTGCATTTATTTATTACTGAGTATTAAAGGATTTCATCTTATATACTTGAATTATAGTTAAGGTTAATTGAGTTTTTAATTTATGCTATGTAAATTTGCTTGAGGACAAGCAAAGTTTTAAGTGTGGGGTAGTTGTTTTATTAGTTTTTGTCCTCAAATTGCTCTTTATTTATTATGATAATTATTGTTTTCTTTATTCATTTTGGTAGTTTTAATCTATTTATTTAGTGATTTCATGCATTTTGGTAGCTTTGATTCGTCCTAGTGTTTAGATCATTTTTTGTACTAGTTTTTAGTATGATGTTTATGTGTTTTTAGTTAATGTTTCATTTGATTCATTTTTAAAGTTTGTTTTAAGTGTTTGTGTTAGGTTAAAGTGAAAAAACCCCTTGGAAGATCTAAACAAGAAAGAAGAACATGAATCAGGCAAGTGACACGGCCACACGGCCACAAGTTTGGCCGTGTCTCATCCTAAGCCAAAGAACAACAAAGAACCAAAGGAAAGAAACAGAAGCTGACACACCCAGGAGACATGGCCAAGCCACTGGCCGTGTCACATGACAAGGCCAGGAGCTTGGCCGTGTCACATGACAAGGCCAGGAGCTTGGCCGTGTCACTCTCATCTCTAAAGAACAAAGAAGAGCAGGGAGAAACAGAAGCTATCACACTCAAGTGACACGGCCAAGCCACTGGTCATGTCACATGACACGGCCATAAGCTTGGTCGTGTCACTCCATGGGACTAAAGAAAGAAAGAAAGCGTGAATTTTCAGCGAGGTTTTTGTATAAATAAGAAGATTAGGGCAAGAGAAAAAGGGGATACACACTTCCAGCCATATGACACATACTTTTGAGCCGTTCTTCATTTTTCTTTGGGAATTTATCTTTGAAACAAGAAATCTATCAAAGATTGATGTCACTTTCATTCAAAAACTCTATATCAAATTAGTTCTAGCCATTACATTATTCTTTTAGGAAAAATCTGAGCAAGAGATTCTTCAGAAGCCAAAGGAAAATTGTAATTGGGTTTTGTTTTTCAACTCTATTTCTTAAATTTCATTGAAATTTTATTTATGAATTCTTTAATGTCTAAACTAATTTCTTTGAATTTTAATAAGATGAATTTGTTTGATAGTATTACTATGAACTAATTTCGATCTAGTCTAGGGTTTGTATGGATCTACTATGATTGTATGAAATGGTTATTGCTCTTAACTGAATTATTTCTTTTATCCTTAATTGAATGGATTAATATTAATACATAATTGATTGGCCACCAATTATGTGTTTGAGGTATTTAGATGAAGGATTGAGAAATGAAGTCTAATGCCAGAACAATTCAATTAGGGACTTAGGTGAATTAGAAATATAAACCTAAGGAAAAGATCATTTTGATTGTAATAAGATTAATTGAAAAAGGTTTGAATGCGAGAGTTTATCTCTTTGATTCGATTAATTAAGTTGCTTGAAATCTGATCCTTGAAATTAAATCAGTTGAGAGGAATAGCCGTTCATACATATACATAGCAGAGAAGTGCAAACCCTAGGCTTTTCTATTAAGTGAATCAATATATCTGTTCAATTTTCTTTCATTGCATTAAATTTAATTCCTTCATGTTTTCATTAGTTGTTTAGCAATTTAATTTTATTGATAATTTGTTATTTACGATTTGATAAATAATTAATCTTATCTAGTTTCCTTGTGAGACGACCTTGAGGTGTTCACCGAAATACTACAGCAGCCTCGTATACTTGCGAGTGCAGTTTTAGTAGTGTTTATTAGAGCGTAACAATCTTCTTAGATAATTAAATTTATCACCCCCCTTTGACAATTAAATCATTTAAATTCAATCATAGGCATCTTTCTCCCCCTTTGACAAAGGCAAAAAGACAATGAAAATAAAAGAAATATGAAGTTCATTAATACTAATAAATGTGAATACAAGAGAAAAATAAATTTGATGCCAATTGAAAGAAAAATACATGAAAATGATAATCTAAAACTTTTTCTTTTCCTTTTCTTGATGGCGGAGGAGGAATTGCAGTTTTTTTTATCATCATCACCAAGAGAAGGAGTTGGAGAGGAGTCATGTAAGGATGGTAAGGATCCTCCATAAGGACTTTCAATATGCTCACTCACATCCCATTCACTTAACACACATTGAGGAAGATCAAATTTTCCTTAGAAGTCATTTATGTCATGATGAATGTGGGAAAGGAGATTAACCATTTTGTAGAGTTTTGTGATTCTCTTTGTGACATCCTTCTTGAAATGATTAAATTGTTTTTGAAGAGAAGATATGGCCTTGAGGATAAGCTTTAGGGTTTTGGATGATTCACCTTTTTCTTTGGTAGAAGGTCTAATAGGGTACTCAACTTGGACATGGATAGGTTCACCTTCTTCTTCCATAATATAGTGCCTAGGTCTCTTTCTTTCCCTTTCGATAACACCCTTGCTATCAAATGTATGCTTATAGTGATTATCAACCTTTTGGATATATCTAGCATGTTCAAGGTTGTCTAGGTTGATGGAGTTTGTGGATGGATCAAGGGAATCACTTACAGTTGTAACATTTTTAGGAGTTAGGAGTCCTAAGGGTCTAGCAAGTTGGGTAATTTGAGAGGATAGAAAGAAAGTTTCCGCTTTAAATTTTTCATGATGTATAAAGGTATCTATAAGAAACTTAGCACTTTGGATTGTCTCATTATGCATAATAGCATACAAGAAAAATAAGTCACGTTAAATAACCTTTTCATTTTCATCACTTCTTTGGTGAATAGTGTAAGTGATGATTCTATGTAAGAGCCAAAAGAGAAGGGTCCTAAAGTGGATGGATTTGGATGACCTATTGTTGTATTGGGTTTCAATGGATAGTTCACTCCAAAAGGATGAATAAGTTTTTAAAGGAAAACCCACATCATTGTAGAAGAAAGCTCCATGAGTTTGGAATCCCCAAACTTCACCAAATTCTTCTAAGTAAAGAGAAAAATCTTGGTCAAAAAGCCTAAAATAAACTCCATAAAATCCTATAGGAGCATTGTGGTTTTTCTCCACCCTTAGAGACATTAGAAATTCTTTTGAGAGGCTAGAGTAACCTAGCTCATTAGGAAATGAAAAATGTCTCCACCCAATTCTATCAAGGTAGCTATAGATTTTACCTTGGATGTTTCAAGTTAGAAACATTCTTCTCGCAAGTATTTTGGTTGGTTCAAGGGTCTTTTTCTTGAGCATTTAGTACTTGGTTTTCTCATCCTCATTTTTGTATTTGGGTTTGTGAGATTGGACTTTTTTTCTAGTGAAGTGTTTTGATTTTGGTTGAGGTTGAGGTTGAGGTTGAGTTTCTCTAATGGCAATCCCTTTACCTTTTGATGTGTCTTTCTTTTTGGTGATTTTAGTTTTGGGTGCCATGTCCTCAATCAAAAAACAAAAAAAAGAAAATAGAAATGTAAAAGATTGAAAGAAATGTAGAAATAAATAGATTATTGGTGATGCTTTCAGCAAATAACTTCAAATTGATGAAAAAATCTTCAAAATCTTCTTCTTGATGAGCAAATTCTTGGAAGATTATTTGAATATCTATTTTTGAGTTTCTAAAGATGTATTTTAGTGAAAAATAGAGGTATTTATAGATAAAATTTAGAAAACTAGCCATTTTTTATTGTTTCAGATGTAGAAAATTTGAATTTTTAGAGTTCCAACGTTTAAAAAAATTCAGTTACACACTCTGTGCGGTCGCTCGACCTGTCAGGCGACTAACATCTTGGTCACGTGAGCTCTCATAGTAGTGCATGCTCGCACAAGCTTGAGAGGAGTGTAATGGTTGAGAAAATTTTAAAATTCTTAAATTTGACCGACCCTACGAGCTATAGTGCGCTTACTGAAGAGAAACGATTTAAAGCTTGGACTCGGTAATGATACTTATTGAAGCTCAGAGATACTTGTTAAGGCTCAGGAGATGATGACTTTTATGACTCGGGCTCAAGAAAGAGCAGACGATGTACGAGCAGTCGATATATTAGGGCGACAGCACAAAGTGAGACGTTTTTATGTCTTAAAATTTTTAAGTGCATGTGATCAAAGTAGATTTTGGGAGAGATAAAGAATGATTATGCAAGGGATTTTCCATCAAGCATGCTAATGTTTTATTTTATAAAATTTATTCTTTCTTCATTTAAGGGTTTTTTGAAAATATCCACAAGTTGATTTTTAGTTTAAATAAATTCTAAAACTATATTGTGATTTTGAACATTATTCCTTAAGAAATGATGTTTGATATCTAAATGCATAGACCAAGAATGTTGAATGGAATTCTTGGATAAATTGATTGCACTAGTGTTGTCACATTTAATAGGAATGTGATCAAATGTTTTTCCATAGTCAAGCAATCTTGTTTCATCCAAAGAACTTATGTGCAACAAAAATATGCAGCAACATATTTGGATTTTGCGGTAGATAAAGCAACTGACACATGTTTCTTACTAAACCAAGAAACTAAGCATTCACCTAGAAAATGACATGCTCCTATGGTAGATAAAGCAACTGACACATATTTCTTACTATATTAAGAAACTAAGCATTCACCAAAAAAATGACATGTTCCGGTGGTGCTTTTCCTATCTAGTAGGCTACTGGCAAAATCTGTAAGCCTAATATGTAAAATGATGTGTTTCTAGAATACCATAAATCTAAATGCAATGTACAACTCAGGCATTTTAAAATTCTTTTAGTTGTATTTAAATATGATTCCTTATGACAAGATTGAAATCTAGCACACGAACATATACTATACATTATATCTGGTCTAGCGGCAGTTAAGTACAGTAGTGATCTGATAATACCTCGATATTTCTTTTCATCTACTGCCTTGCCACTTTCATCTTTGTCAAGCTTTAAGGATGTCCTCATGGGAGTTTTACTTGATTTGCAACCATCCATTCCAAACTTCTTTAGGAGTTTCTTTATGTATTTGGATTGGTTGATGAAGATCCCATCCTTGCATTGCTTGATTTTAGTCCAAGTACAAATTTGAGTTCACCCATCATGCTCATTTCAAATTCTCTAGTCATACATGAAGCAAATTTCTTACACAAAGATTCATTAGTAGCACCAAATGTAATATCATCAACATAAATTTGCACAATCAAATGTTATGCATTTTCTTTTTAACAAAAAGAGTTGTCAACTTTACCTTTTGAAAATCCATTTTCAAGCAAATATGCACTAAGTCTATCATACCGAGCTTTTGGAGCTTGTTTCAATCCATATAGTGCTTTGGTAAGTTTAAGAACATGATTTGAAAATTTATAATCTTCATAACCGGGAGGTTGATCAACATAAACTTCCTTATTTATAAACCCATTTAGAAATTTACTTTTAACATCCATTTGAAAAATTTTAAAATTTATGTGACATGTAAATGCAAGCAATATTCTAAAGCTTCTAATCTAACTACGGGGGCAAATGTGTCATCATAGTCAATGCCTTCTTCTTGGTTATAGCCTTTGGCTACCAATCTAGCCTTGTTTCTAGTAATGAGACCATTTTCTTCAAGCTTATTCCTATATACCCATTTACATCCTATAATTGGATGATCTTTAGGTTTAAGAACAAGTTCCCATACTTTGTTCCTTTTAAATTGGTTGAGTTCATCTTACATAGCAATCACCCAACACTCATCACTAAGAGCCTCCTCAATGGTCCTTGGCTCAATTTGATAAATAAAAACAATATTAGAATCTAAGTATTTAAATTGAGATCTAGTAGTTACCCCCTTTGAGGTGTCACCAATGATTAGTTATTTTGGATGATCCTTCTTGTAATGCCAATCTTTGGGTAGTTCTTAAGACTCTTCTTCTTTTTCATCAAGATTGTTCTTTGGAGCATTGGTTGTTTCTTGTTGTTTAAATATACCTACAAAATCATCAAGAACACTACCTTTCCTTTGATCAAGTTTAGAGGATTCATCAAAAATAACATGCATTGATTCTTCAACTACTAGTATTCTCTTATTTATACCCTATATGCTTTGCTAGATGATGAATATCCTAAAAATATATCTTCATCCAATTTGGATGAGAATTTTCTAAGATTGCCCTTGGTATTCAATATAAAGCATTTGCATTATCTGTCATATATCTTGAGCATCCACTATCTACAAGCCAATCATTTTTATTGTAGTGGATTTTAGGCATACCTACAAAATAATAATGTTCATCTTCTTTTAGGTACCCAAATGAAATTGGTCCTTAGGGGTTAGTAATAGAAGGGCCTCTAACTTAAGATGAGCCTTCTTAATATAGTAAAATGTGCACTTATATCCAAATTTCATACAATAAGTGCATTGATACAAGGTTCTATACTTATGCACTTTCCTATTGAAATTAAATGAGCCATGCACACAATTCCAAGTGTGTGTTGAATGAGATTGCTTTTATGCATTTTTGTGTTTGTATAAATGCTTTGTATACATGAATGCATGATTTGCTCTTGGAACTTTAGTTCTAAAGCCTTATGAACCCAATGTAATCCTTTTAAGATTTTTAGGTTTGGTTTATGCATTAGTGCTCTTCACAACATCAACACTAGATGTTTGTGTTGTTGAAGCTCTAACAAAGTTGGTGCATTAGGTGAAGTGTTAGATGAGCCAATGAACCCTAAACTATATTTCAAGGAGGGTGGTCTTTGCTTATTGATCAATGTATCTAAGTCCTCTTTTCCCTTGTGAAAATTTGAAATTAACTCTTTCAACTCATTTATTTCATCCTTCAACATTTTATTTTCCTTGATCATATTTTCTAAGCTATATGAATTTTTAGTCATTTCATTAATTAATTTCAACAAGTTTTCATTTAAGGTCTTTAATTCTAATGTAGAGATTTTCAAAGACACAAAATCCTTTTATAACGTGGAACATTTATCTTTATAAAATTTAATCTTAGAGAAATACTTTTCTATTTTAAGGTTCATATGTTCATTCAAACCATTTTCATCTAAAGCATCATCATCATATGCAATTAAGTTTAAGGATGAAGTGCTTACATCATTGGAGTTATTATCATCTTCAATAGCCATGAGACATAGATTTGCAATTTCTTCCTCTTCTTCCTCTTCTTCTTCACTTCAGGAATTATCATCTCATGTAGCTTTGAGTGATCTCTTCTTTTCCTTGTCCCACTTCTTTTTATTTTTAATTTGAAGCAATCCGACTTGATGTGACTAGATTTGCCACATTCATAATATTTCACTTCATTCTTTTTATCTTTATCTTTGAAGGAAGATTTAGGAAATGTACCTTTGTTAGCTTGTAGTCTTCTCTTTCTCTTCCAATCACTTATCCTTTTGGATAGCATAGCTAATTCTTCTTCATCGTTACTATCTTCATCACTTGAGCTCTCAACTTCTTTGATGGCCTTTGAGAGCTATTGTTTTCCTTTTCTCCTTTTCACCTTGTTCTTCTTTTGGTGTGCAATTTGAAGGCGAGTAGTTTTTCAACTAGTTCATCGGTTCTCAAAGAGTTAAGGTCATGAGTTTCTTTAATTGAAGAAACTTTAGACTGAAAGTTCTTCTCTGCTCTAAGTGCTCTCAAGATTTATCTATTGACATCATCTTGATCATATATCTTGCCATATTTCTTTATTTTGTTGACAATGGCAAGTAAGTGGTTTGTCATGTCGGTGACATTTTCGTTGGGCTTCATCATGAATAGATCATATCATGTACATACATTTACTTCTTGGTGAGTCTCACTTGGGTAGTATCCTCATGATAGTTCTCAAGAGTTTTCTAAATGTAATGTGCACAAGTGAGATGTTGGACTCTCCCACCTACTTCTCTTGATATTAAATTCATCAAGATGGAGGTTGCCCTATTGTTCTTGAACCGATCTCTCACATTGGCATTTGATGGTGTTCAAGTTCCTAAATCACAATGGTCGAGTGCCAATGTGAGAGATCGGTTCAAGAACAATAGGGCAGCCTCTATCTTGATGAATTCAATATCAAGAGAAGAAGGTGGGAGAGTCCAACATCTCACTTGTGCACATTGCATTTGGAAAACTCTTAAGAACTATCATGAGGGTACTAACCAAGTAAGGCTCACCAAGAAGAAAATGTATGTACATGAGTATGAGCTATTCAAGATGAAGCCCAACGAAACTGTCATCAACATGACAAACCAATTACTTTCTATTGTCAACGAATTAAAGAAATATGGCAAGAGATATGATCAAGATGATGTCAATAGAAAAATCTAGAGAGCACTTAGAGAAAAGAAAAACTTGAGTCTAAAGTTTCTTCAATTGAAGAAGCTCATGACCTTAGCTCTTTGAGAACTGATGAACTAGTTGAAAAACTACTCACCTTCGAATTGCATACCAAAAGAGAAGAAGAACAAGGTGAATAAGAAAAAAGGAAAGTAATAGCTCTCAAAGGCCATCAAAGAAGTTGAGAGCTCAAGTGATGAAGATAGTAACGATGAAGAAGAATTGGCTATGCTATCCAAAAGGATAAGTGATTGGAAGAGAAAGAGAAGACTACAAGCTAACAAAGGTACATTTCCTAAATCTTCCTTCAAAGATAAAGATAAAAAGAATGAAGTGAAATATTATAAATGTGGAAAATTTGATCACATCAAGTCGAATTGCTTCAAATTGAAAAAAAAAAAAGAAGATAAGGAAAAGAAGAGATCACTCAAAGTTATATGGGATGGTGATTCCTCAAGTGAAGAAGAAGATGAAGAAGAGAAAGAAATTGTAAATTTATGTCTTATGGATATTGAAGATGATAATAACTCTAATAAGGTAAGTACTCCATCTTTAAACTTAATTGCATATGATGATGATGTTGATGATGCTTTAGATGAAAATGGTTTGATTGAACATATGAACCTTAGAATAGAAAAGTATTTCTCTAAGATGAAATTTTATAAAGATAAATGTTTCAAGTTAGAAAAGAATTTTATGTCTTTGAAAAACTCTACATTAGAATTGAAGACTTCAAATGAAAACTTGTTGAAATCAATTGATGAAATGACTAAAAACTCAAATGGCTTAGAAAATGTGATAAATGAAAATAAAATATTAAAGGATTAAATAAATGAGTTAAAAGAATCAATTTCAAAATTTCACAAGGGAAAGGAGGCCTTAGATACATTGATCAATAATCAAAGACATCCCTCCTTGAAACATGGCTTAGGGTACATTGGCTCATCTAACACTTCATCTAATGCACAAATATTTGAAAAAGCATCTACAATGCAAACCTCTAGTGTTGAAGTTGTAAAGAATAGTAACGCACAAAACAAACCTAAAAATCCTAAAAGGATTACATTCAGTTTACAAGGCTCTAGAGCTAAAGTTCTAAGAGCAAATCATGCGTTCATATATACAAGGCATGCACATAAACATAAAAATGCACAAAAATAATCTCATTCAACACACACTTGCAATTGTATGCATGGTTCATTGAATTTCAATAGGAAAGTGCATAATTATAGAACCTTGTATCAATGCACTTATTGTATGAAATTTGGACATAAAAGTACATTTTGCTATATTATGAAGGCTTATCTCAAGTTAGGATCCTTCTATTACTAACCCCCAAGGACCCAACTTCATTTGGATACCTAAAAGAAGATGAACATTGTTATTTTGTAGGTATGCCTAAAATCCACTATCAATGAAAATGTTTAGCTTGTGGATAGTGGATGCTGAAGGCATATGACAGATAATGCAAATCTTTTTACAACACTTACTTACAAGCATGGAGCTAATGTAACTTTTGGTAATGATGCTAAAGGTAAAATCATTGGCATTAGTTCAATTGTCATGCTTGGTAAGACTATGATTGATAATGTTTGGCTTGTTGATGGATTGAAACATAACTTGCTTAGTGTAAGTCAATTGTGTGATAAATGGTATGATGTAAGTTTTGACTCTAAATAATACGAAGTTACCTATTCAAATGGTGAACTTAGATTCAAAGGAGTTAGAATTGGCAATACATATAGAATTGACTTATACTCCAATAATGCAATTAAATGCTTAATTACCATAAGTAATGATGTTTGGCTATGGCATAAAAGACTAGGACATGCTAGTATGGATCACTTATAATGCATTAGTAAAGAAGAACTAGTCGATGGTCTCCCTAAAGTAAAATTTGATAAAGATAGAACTTGTGAACCTTGTCAATTTGGTAAGCCACATAAAAGTTCATTCAAATCTAAAAAGACTATAAGCACTTATAGACCCTTAGAACTCATTCACTTAGATTTTTTTGGACCAATTAGAGTTGCTAGCTTAGGTGGCAAGTTATATGCATTTCTACTTGTTGATGACTACTCGAGGTTTAAATGGGTTAATTTCGTAGGTCAAAAGAATGAAGTTTTCAATCACTTCAAAATATTTGTAAAAAGAGTTCAAAATAAAAAGGCTATGTAATCACATATAATAGAAGTGATCATGGAAAAGAATTTAAAAATGAGAACTTTTAAAAATTTTTACAATGAATATGGTATTTCACATAACTTTTCAACTCCAAGAACACTACAACAAAATGGTGTGGTTGAAAGAAAAATATAACATTGATTGAAATGGCTAGGACAATGCTCAATAAGTATGATTTACCATCTTACTTTTGGGCGAAAGCCATTAATACTGCATGTTATATTTTAAATCGTGTTTACAAAAGGTCTTTGATAAACAAAACTTCTTATGAGCAATGGAATGGAAGAATACCCAAAATTTCATACCGTAGTGTTTGGATGCAAATTCTTTATATTGAATACCAAGGACAATATTGAAAATTTTTCATTCAAATTGCATGAAGGCACATTTTTAGGATATTTATCATCTAGCAAAGCATATAGGGTATTTAATAAGAGAACACTAGTAGTTGAAGAATCAATGCATGATATTTTTGATGAATCCTCCAAACTTGATCAAAGGAAAGGTAGTGTTGTTGATAATTTTGTAGGTACATTTGAACGACAAGAAACAATCAATGCTCTAAAGAACAATCTTGATGAACAAGAAGAAGAGTCTCAGGAGCTACCCAAAGATTGGCATTACAAAATGATCATCCAAAAATACTAATCATTGGTGACACCTCAAAGGGTGTAACTACTAAATCTCAATTTAAATACTTAGATTCTAATATTGCTTTTTTTTTCTCAAATTAGGTCAAGGATCATTGAGGAGGCTCTTAGTGATGAGTGTTGGGTGATTGCTATGAAAGATGAACTCAACCAATTTGAGAGAAATAAAGTATGGGAACTTATTCCTAAACCTAAAGACCATCAAATTATAGGATGTAAATGGGTATATAGGAATCATCTTGATGAAAATGGTCTATTTACTAAAAATAAAGCTAGATTGGTGTTTAGATAATTTTTGTACTTGTTTTTAGTGTGATTTTATATGTGTTTTAGTTAATGTTTTGATTGATTTTTGTTTTAAGTTTGTTTAAATTGTTTGTTTTAGGTTTAAGTGCAAAAACTCCCTTGGATGATCAAAACAATCAAGAAAAATGAAGAAAGAGCATGAATCAAGCAAGACATGGCCAAGCCAAAGCAAGCTTGGCCATGTCCCTCAAAAGAATTCCAAGACAGTAGTTGACACACCCAAGAGACACGGCCAAGCCACTGGCCGTGTCTCACCCAAGGAAAAGAAACCAAGAAAGAAATAAAATAGAGGCAGTGCTTGACACACTCACAGACATGGCCATGTCTGTGAGTGTGTCTGATCGACATGGCCATGTCACTTGAAGCTTGGCCATGTCTCAATGTCTTGGCCGTGTTTCATCCTAAAATAGAGGTCTTGTCCGTGTTTCATCCTAAAATAGCTTGACACACTCACAGACATGGCCATGTCTGTGAGTGTGTCTGATCGACATGGCCATGTCACTTGAAGCTTGGTCATGTCTCAATGTCTTGGCCGTGTTTCATCCTAAAATAGAGGTCTTGGCCATGTTTCATCCTAAAATAGCTTGACACACTCACAAACATGGCCATGTCTGTGAGTGTGTCTGATCGACATGGCCATGTCACTTGAAGCTTGGCCATATCTCATTGTCTAGGCCGTGTCCCTCATCAAAAGAAGAAGAAACCAAAGAAAATTATGTGACATGGCCAAGCTAGACATGTCTTGGCCATGTCTCTCATCAAAAGTGAAGAAATTGAAGAAAATTATGTGACACGGCCAAGCTAGACATGTCTTGGCCGTGTCTCTCATCAAAAGTGAAGAAATTGAAGAAAAACAAGTGACACGGCCAAGCTCCACATGTCTTGGCCGTGTCCCTCAAGAAATCAAGTCCAGAAGCGAACACGGTTATGAGACACGGCCAAGCCACTGGCCTTGTCTCACCAAAAGAACAAAGAAAAGAAAGAAACAAAGAAAAAGGCAGTGAAGGACACGGCTAGCAAGCTTGGCCGTGTCCTAAAGAAAAATGAGAGACACGGCCAAGCCAAATCAAGCTTGGCCGTGTCACTCTTAAAATCTATTTAAGCTCTTTTGTACGATAGAAAGAGAGGAGACGGCTAGGGTTTTGAGTGAGAGAAAAGAAAAGAGAAGGAAGGGGCAAACACAATTTGGGATGAGGAGAGAGTGACACTCTCCTTGTCCCTCATCTTCATCCTCCATCTTCATCTTCTCCATCTTTCATTGAAAAGATCTTTGAGGTTCTTTGGGATAAATTGGGTTACAAGCTCTTGAAGGTTGAAGAAGCTTCATTGAAAGATTTGGTGACTTGAGAAAGCTCCATTCCATCTACCAAAGGCAAGATCCATTCCATGGTTTGGAGACTTGAGAAAGCTCCATTCCATATTGCAAAAAGGGGAATCAACCATTGAAGAGGGCTTGAGTTCTTCATCAAACATCAAAGTGGAGCTAGGAGGAAGACTAACAATCCTACTCTTGGCATCTTCACAAGGGGTTTTTCTATTCTCTCTTTTAATTCATTTCAATATTGTTTTTATTGTATTAAGAGAATTGATATTGAAATGAACAATTTGTATTTGATTTATATTGAGTTGAATGAATGTTTTAAATTGATGATGTTGAATTAAATACCCATACCTAGGGTTTGTAGTATATTTGATTGAATGCTTTGATTGGATATTTCCATTGATGTACCTTGTTGTTGGTTGATTGCATTGGATTGTATGCTAGGTTGATAGATTAGCTACCTACTAATCTCTAGATATTGAACGAAGGACCGAGAGGTGAAATTCGATATCGGAATTATGCAATCGACTACCCTATGAATGAATTAGAAATATAAGTTCTAGGGTTTATTAATTTGCAAATATAATAGAATTGGTCATTGTTAATTCATGAATGTGAGAACTAATGGATTGGTAATTGACTAATTAACCTTAAGGAAAAAATTAATTACAAGGATATGTTAATGGATAATTGAGAATTGAGCTTTGATTAAATGGACCTATAACCTTAGGCATATTCCCAAGAATCGATTTGATCTTGTACAACCTTCATACATCAACCCTACACTCCTTAATCTTAGGTTTAAATTGTTCTTTTACAATTCCAAATAACAAACTCTTGCTTTTAATTTAATTGCTTTAATCAAGCTATTACGAACCACACCTTCTTGGGGAAACGACCTTGGGGCGATCACCTTTGCTACAACTACCTCGTATACTTGTGAGTGACACTTTGTAGTAGTACTTAATCCGAGCGCAACAATTGGTAGCTAAAAGCTATAACCATGAAGAAGGCATTGTCTTTGATGAGATATTTGCTCCCGTTGCTAGATTAGAAGCTATTTGAATATTGCTTGCATTTGCATGTCACGTGAATTTTAAACTTTTTCAAATGGATATTAAAAGTACATTTCTAAATAAGTTTATAAATGATGAAGTTTATGTTGAACAACCTCCCGGTTTTGAAGATTATAAATTTTCAAATCATGCTTTTAAACTTACCAAAGCACTATATGGATTGAAACAAGCTCCAAGAGCTTGGTATAATATATTTAGTGTATATTTACTTGAAAATGGTTTTTCAAAAGATAAAGTTGACACAACTCTTTTTATTAAAAAGAAAATGCATAATATTTTGATTGTTCAAATTTAAGTTGATGACATTATATTTGGTGCTACTAATAAATTTTTGTGCAATGAATTTGCTTCATGTATGACTAGGGAATTTGAAATGAGTATGATGGGTGAACTCAAATTCTTCCTTGGACTACAAATCAAGAAATGCAAGGATGGGATCTTCATCAACCAATCCAAGTACATAAAGAAACTCCTAAAGAAGTTTGGAATGGATGGTTGCAAATCAAGTAAAACTCCCATGAGTAATTCCTTAAAACTTGACAAAGATGAAAGTGGCAAGGCAGTGGATGAGAAGAAATATCGAGATATTAACGGATTACTACTTTACTTAACCACCTCTAGACCGGATATAATGTATAGTTTATATTCGTGTGCTAGATTTCAATCTTATCCTAAGGAATTACATTTAAATGCAACTAAGAGAATTTTAAAATACTTGAGCAATATATTGCATTTAGGTCTATGGTATCCTAGAAATACATCATTTAACATATTAAGCTTTTTCGATGCAGATTTCGCTGGTAGCTTACTAGATAGGAAAAGCATCACTGGAGCATGTCATTTTCTTAGTGAATGCTTAGTTTCTTGGTTTAGTAAGAAACAAATGTTGGTTGCTTTATCTACCGCGGAAGCAAAATATGTTATTGCATATTTTTTGTTGCGCATAAGTTCTTTGGATGAAACAACAATTGATTGACTATGAAAAAATATTTAATCACATTCCTATTAAATGTGATAACACTACTGCAATCAATTTATCCAAGAACCCCATTTAGCATTCTAGGTCTAAGCATATAGACATCAAACATCATTTCTAGGGATAATGTTCAAAATCACAATATAGTTTTAGAATTTATTGAAACTCAAAATCAACTGAGAATATTTTTACAAAACCCTTAAAAGAAGAAATAATGAATTTTATAAAATTAAATATTGGCATGATTGATGGAAAATCTCCTGCATAATCATTTTTTATTTCTCCCAAAATCTATTTTGATCATATGCACTTAAAAGTTTTTAAGGCACAAAACGGCTCACTTTCTGCGGTCACCCCAGTGTTCTGTGCGCTTGCACATCATTTTCTCTTTCCCAAACTCTAGCCATAAAAGTCATCATCTCTCGAGCCTTAACATGTATATCTTGAGCTTTGACATGCATCTCTACCGAGCTCGAGCTTCAAAATGTTTATCTTTAGTGATCTCACAACAGCCCATGTGGTTGGTCAATTTCAAAATTTTCTCAACCGTTACACTCCTCTCAAGCTTGTGCCAGCATCACTGCCATGAGAGCTCACCAAACAGAACTGGCTGTCGCCTGACATGTTGAGCAACTGCATAGAATGTGTAACTTAAATTTTTTTTTTTTTAACACTAGAACTCTCAAAATTCAAATTTTCTACACCCAAAGGGTAAAAAACAGCTAGTTTTCTAAATTTTATCTATAAATATCTCTATTTTGCATGAGAATACACCTTTACTAACTCAAAACACTTATTCAAACAAACATCCAAGAATTTAATCATCAAGAAGAAGATTTTAAAGTTTTTTTTCCATCAATTTGAAGTAATTTGTTCAAAGCATCTTCAATAATCAATTTCTTTCTACGTTTCTTTCAATATTCTACATTTCTATTTTCTTTCTCTTTTGTTTTTTGATTAAGGATGTGGGATCCAAAATCAAAACCACCAACAAGAAAGACACAACCAAAGGTAAGGGGATTGTCAAAATCTAAACACTTCACTAGAAAAAGTGTCCAACCTCACAAACCAAAATATAAAAATGAGGATGAGAAAACCAAGTACTATATGCTCAAGAGAAAGACCCTTTAACCAACAAAAATTCTTACAGAAGGGATGCTCTTAGCATTAAACATCCAAGGTAAAATCTATAGCTACCTTGATAGAATTGGGTGGAGGTATTTTGCATTTTCTAATGAGCTAGGTTACTCTAGCCTATCAAGGGAATTTCTAATGTCTCTAAGGGTAGAGAAAAACCACAATACACCTATATGATTCTATAGAGTTTATTTTAGTCTTTTTGACCAAGACTTTGCTCTTTCCTTAGAAGAATTTGGTGAAGTATGGGAATTTTAAACTCATGGAGCTTTCTCCTACAACGATATGAATTTTCCTTTAAAACATTATTCATCATTTTGGAGTGAACTATCCATTGAAACCCAATACAACAATAGGTTATCCAAAGCCATTCACTTTAAGACTCTTCTCTTTTGGCTCTTACATAGAATCATCACTTACACCATTCACCAAAGAAGTGATGGAAATGAAAAGGTTACTCAACATGATTTATTTTTCTTGTATGCTATTATGCATAATTAGCCAATACAAAGTGCTTGATTTTTCATAGATGCCTTTATACATCATGGAAAAATTAAGGTAGAAACTTTCTTTCTATCCTCCCAAATTATCCAACTTGCTAGACACTTAGGTCTCCTAACCCCTGAAAATCTTGCAACCCTAAGTGATCCCCTTGATCCAACTACAAACTCCATCAACCTAGGCTATCTTGAACATGCTAGATGTATCCAAAAGGTTGATAATAACTATCAATACACATTTGGTAGCAAGGGAGTTATCCAAAGGGAAAGGAAAAGACCTAGGTACCATATTATAGAAGAAGAAGGTGAACCTATCCATGTTCAAGTTAAGCATCCCCCTAGACCTTCCACCAAAGAAAAAGGTGAATCATTCAAAACTTTCAAACTTATCCTCAAGGCCATATCTTCTCTTCAAAAATAATTTAAGAATTTTAAGAATTATGTCACAAAGAGAATCACAAAACTCAACAAAAAGGTTGATCTCCTTTCCCACATTCATCATGACATATATGACTTACAAGGAAAATTTGATCTTAGTTAATGTGAGTTAAGTGAATAGGATGTGAGTGAGCATATTGAAAGTCCTTATGAAGGATCCTCACTATCCTTACATGACTCCTCTCCAACTCCTTCTCTTGGTGATGATGATGATGAAAAAACTCCAACTCCTCCTCCACCATTAAGAAAAGGAAAAGAAAAAACTTTAGATTAATCATTTTCTTGTATTTTCTTTCAATTGGTATCAAATTTATTTTTCTCTTGTATTCACATTTATTGGTATTAATGAACTTCATCTTTCTTTTACTTTAATTGTCTTTTTGTCTTTGTCAAAGGGAGAGAAAAATATGTGATTGAATTTAAATAATTTAATTATCAAAGGGGGAGATAAATTTAATTACCTAAGAAGATAAGAGAACAAATTGGTATCAAGAAAAAACATGTATCAATTATTTAACATAGGTGAAAAAATTTATTAATTGCTTCATGCACTTGATTATTTTTTAACTTAAATTCAATTTGATTGCCAAAGTAAAAAAAAAAAAAGGAGATTGTTGAGATTGTTGGACAATCAAGCTCTATTTTGGTCATTGACAATCAAATTGGTAAAGAACTAATGATTTTAAACAAGTTTGTTTTGCAGAGTCAAAAATTGAGAGCCTTTGTGCCATCGCCCGAACGAACAACAGAGCAACCGCACAAATGCAGCATGAGCACAGAACTGGATTGATAAACAGAATTATCAAGTAGAGAACCGAATAGACATATAGAGTGCTGAGCTAGATATAGAACTGCCTAGGTAAGAGAATCAAACTGTTGAGCTAAAAGCAGCCCGATGGAACAACCGACCTCAGCAAGTAGTGCAGCTCTACATTGAGATAGACAAGCCAACTACGACAATTGAGCTAAGTCCATAATTTCCACAAAAGAGTTTGCGTTGTCAGTGAGCGGTTAAATTAGGACTCCAGAATTTTGTGATCACCGAGCCACCGCACCAAATCAAGGTAAAAATTCATAAACTCACAGAAAGGATAGCGATCTCAATGAGCGGTGAAGTCAGGACACCATAACTTTATGCGATCGCTTAGGACACCCGAGCATTTACATGTAACAAAGATGTAAAAATCTAAAAAGGATATAATAGATGGCAGTCAGCTCTCGCGGCGCTTCCTTGATGCTCAAAACCTTGTACAACTGCTTAAACTAACTAAGCAATTGCACAAGTCTGGAAAATTTGAATCTTAGCGCCAAATATCTCAGACCAATGATAACTGAACATGTGAATGAAGAAATTTGAATTCAACGGTAACTTTGTGCTGAACGACCGCATGCCGAGCTGGACAAATGCACGACACAAACGTATGGGCAAGCTAGAGTCTATTAGACAATGAAATTCGACCATTGGAACTAGATATTAAATAGAGCTTTTAAACCATGCAACTGTACTCCAACCTGAGCGACCTCAAACGGCTAATTTAAGCCACAAAATTAGTGAAAGATAAGCATTAAACATGTGGAAACCACCTTAAACAGCTAATTTAAGCTAAATGGCTATAAATACCACATTAAACTTCATTTTTGTGGTTAGAGAATACTTTAATTGTTATTGTAATTTCATTGAATAACATTTTTATTATCTTGTCTAAAGATCAAACCTAAAATCTTGGAGTGTTGGGTATGAGGATTAAACACCATAAAAAGTTTGAGTATAAGCTTAGAAACACTTAGGTTGTGAGAGTGATCTCAAACCATTGTAATAGTTTAGTGCAAGCTAGGGAAAACACCAAGTTAGAGTTAAGCTTGTAAAAACTCAAGACTAGTGGAACCCAAGTTGTCAAGGAAGTGGATATAGGATTAAAGTAAATTCGAACCATTATAACTCTTTGTGCTCTTTCTTCTCTACTCTACTCAATCTTTATCTACATCTTCTTCATTTTTTTGCTTTTGAATTTTAATTTTACCATCACCTTCATATCAACCAATTCTCTCCCCCCCCCCCCCCCCCCCCCTCTTGGTTGCTAGTTTGGGACAATAGATATTATCAATTAGGTTTAGGCTTTGTTAGCCAAAACTATTGGCCTCTATTTTGATCTTAGGTAATCAAATTAAATAGGACTAATAATTTTACCAAGCTACTTTTTACAAAACTAATATTTATTGAAGATTTATCCAGAGCTTGAACGGACTACTAGCCAGGCCAATCAGACTTAAAAAGGCAGCTCGCTATACCGAGTTGAGGAATGATAATACCAAGCTCAACCGAACTAGCTGAAAGTCTACCGTACTGGAGAATGCATCGAGGATGAGCTAACCAAATAAAGCATGACCTAATTAGACAAAGCATGAGCTAACCTGACAGAGTATGAACTGAGCAGCAAACTGAACATACCGAGCCTTAAGCTAATAGAACCAAGGACGAGTATATGATACTTGACTCAAGACAAAGTATCCATAAAGTTCATGTTAAATGTCACTTCTACTTGATGAGCGGACTACATATCTTGATCAGACTTTTATGAAGTCCGATCATACTGAGCTCATGATAAATCCTCAGAAGCACCAGTAAAGTTGATGATCACTAAATACTTTGAAAACTTTAGTATACCACAGCATGCACGACCAAACCTGATGCAGTTTGACAGAATCAAACAAAAGGTAAAAATCCAAGAAGTTTTAGTCGTGCTCACGGTTGTCAATATTCTCAGAATCTTAGCATACCAGATGAAGACCAACCAAACCAAACTAGTTTTGAGCAAACTACTAGTTCAAACTTTAAAAGATATAGTCATTGTTTATCCACTCAATTAGTGGATGCTACAAATACTAGCCATTGAAGAACTTTTGTCAAAAAATATGAAGAGCACGATTGGATGAAGCTCAATCCAGCCCTGCAGAGCTCGATCCGACTGGACTAAATGAATTTTGACCATGCTGAGCCTAAGCTAATCGGACCAAAGCCAATTTGACCATAAACTATCTTAGAAAAGTAATTTTAGTGGGAGACAATAATCAAACATGTTGGCTCCCACTGTAAACGCCTAGTTGAGGACTTATAGGCTATAAATACCACAAGAAATCACATTTTTGAAATAGATTGTGATTGTAATAGCCAATTTTAACATCTTTCATTGCTTTGCATCAAAATCTATACTTATATTCTTTGAGTATTGGGCGTGAGCATTGAAACACCATTGTAAGTTTGAGTGTGAGGTTTGAAACACTTAGGTTATAGAGTGAGCCTGGGAAAACTCTTGTTGGGTTATGAGAAAAATTCTCAAACCTTGTAAATATTCGGTGTGAGCTTGTGAAAACACCAAATTAGATTTGAACTTTTAAAAGTTCAAGATTAGTGAAACCTTAACAAGTTATTGAGGAAGTTGATGTAAGACTGAGGTAATCTAAACCACTATAAACTGCTTGTGTTCACTCTTCTCTACTCTACTCCTTCCTTGCCTATTGTTTGATTTTAAATTTTTTAATTTACCTTCACTTTTTCAAAACAACCAATTCACACCCCCCCCCCCTCCCCTCTTGGTTGCCATCTTAGGGAAATAATTAGTATTAGAGCTTTAAATTTTCTAAAAGCTTAATTATGAAATTTGATCCACAATGATAACCACCTCTTCATCTAACTCAACCTCTCATAGAAATCTCAATTCTTTTCTTAGACCCTACTTTGATGGAATGGATTTCTCTTGTTGGCAATACAAGATGAATTTGTTTTTTGATAGCGAGAAAATTGAGTTGTGGAAATTCATACAAAATGAGTGGAAACCTCCTACTCATGAGGTTGATGGTATTCAAGTGCTTCTTCCTAGAGACAAATGGACGGATGCCCAAGAAAGAGCCTACTTCAAGAATAATATAGCATCCTCTATCTTAGTGAATTCCATATCTAGAGAAAATTTGGAAGAGTCCAACATCTTACTTGTGCATATAGCATTTGGAAAACTCTTTAGAATTTTTATGAGGGTAGCACCCAAGTGAGGTTCACCAAAACTCAAATTCTTGTACATGAGTATGAGCTCTTCAAGATAAGCCCACTAAAAATGTCACCAAAATGACAAATCGGTTACTTGCTATTGTCAACGACTTGAAGAAATGTGGAAAAGTATATGATCAAGGTGATATCAATAGCAAAATATTGAGAGCACTAAGAGCCAAAAAGAACTTTGAGTCAAAAGTCTCTTTAATTGAAGAAGCTCATAATCTTATTACACTATGATTCGATGAGCTAGTTGGCAAGCTCCTCACCTTTGAGTTACATACCAAAAAAGAGGAAGATAAGGGTGAGAAAGATAAGAAGGAAGCCATAGCTCTCAAAGCCACCAAAGAATTTGAGAGATCAAGTGAAGAAGATAGTGATGATGATGATGATGAAGAATTGGCCATGCTAACTAGGAGACTAAGTGAATGGAAAATAAAGAGGAGATCGCAAGCAAATAGAGGTAATTCTTCCAAATCTTCTTTCAAAGATAAAGAGAAAAAGAATGAAGTAAAATGTTATAAATGTGGCAAACCAGGTCACATAAAAAAAGATTGCTTCAAGATCAAAAACAAAAAGAAATAGGACAAGGAGAAGAAGAAATCTCTTAAAGCCACATGGGATGATGACTCCTCAAGTGAAGACAAAGAGGATGAAGAGCAAGAAATTGCAAATCTTTATCTCATTGCTATTAGAAATGATGATGATCACACCAATGAGGTAGGTACTCAATCTTTAAACTCCAATGCTTATAGTAATAATGTTGGTGATGCTTTGGATGATGATATAGTTTAGAATATGAACCTAAGAGTCCAAACATATTTTTCTAAATGAAATTTTATAAGGAAAAGTGTTCTAAGATAGAAAAGGATTTTATTTCTTTAAAGAATTCTGCTTTAGAATTAAAAACGTCAAATGAAGAATTAATGAAATCCTTATATGAAATGTTAAAAAATTCATCTAGCTTAGAAAAAATTTCTAAGGAAAATCAAATTTTAAAAGAAGAAATAAATGAGCTAAAAAATTATATTTCAAAGTTTTATAAGGGTAAGGAAGCCTTGGATACATTGATTAGTGTCCAAACTCCACCTTCCTCCAAGTATGGTTTAGGATTCAATGGCTAATCTACTACTTTATCTGATACACCCACATTTGTTAAAGCTTCTACAACTCAAACTTCTAGTGTTGAAGTTTTAAAGAATGCACAAGCACACACTAAGCCAAAAATTATTTAAAATACTACTCTTAGTTCTAGAACTAAGGTTCCAAGAGTAAATTATGCATATATGTACAAAAGGCATGAACACAATCACAAGTATGCACATAGACAATCCTATCAAACACATACATGTGATTGTCAATTTAATTCTTTAGGATTAAATAGAAAATGAATACAAAAATATAAAACCTTGTATGATGAATGTCAATATTGCATCAACTTTGGACATAAAAATACATTTTGTTACATTAGAAAGGCACAACTCAAATTAGAATCCTTCTACTACTAACCCCTAAGGACCCAAGTTCATTTAGGTACCTAAAAGAAGGTAAAATTCTATTGTCTTGTAGGTATTTTCTAAAGTCTACTATAAATGAAAGTGTTTGACTTGTAGATAGTAGATGCTCAAGGCATATGACCGGTGATGAAAAACTTTTCACAACACTCACCTACAAGCAAGGAGTTAATATAACTTTTAGAAATAATACTAAAGGAAAAATTATAGCTATTGGCTCTATTGGTATGCTTGGCAAAAATATGATTGATAGTTTGTGGTTAGTTAATGGTTTGAAATATAACTTGCTTAGTGTTAGTCAATTGTGTGACAAAGGATATAGTGTCAATTTTACTTCTAAAGGATGCAAGATTGTCTACTCTAGTGGTGAACTTGCATCAAATAGAACTAGATTAGGTGACACATGCAAAATTGACCTACACTCTAATAATGCTTTTGAATGTTTAGTTACTATTAACAATGATGATTGGCTTTGGCATAGAAGATTAGGACATGTTAATATGGATAAATTACATTGTCTATGTAAAGAAGAACTTGTAGTTGGTCTTCTAAAATAAGATTTAATAAAGATAAAATTTATGAACCATGTCAACTTGGGAAACAACATAAGAGCTCTTTCAAATCTAAAAACTTAGTTAGTACATCTAAACCTTTAGAACTAATATATTTGGACTTATTCGGTCCTAATAGAGTTGCTAGTCTATTGATGATTAATCAAGGTTTACATGGGTTAATTTCTTAGTCCAAAAGAATGAAGCTTTTTATCATTTCAAAATTTTTTCAAAAGGGTTCAAAATGAAAAAAGGCTATGTGATAACATCTATTAGAAGTGATCATGGCAAATAATTTGAAAATGATAACTTTAAAAATTTTTTCAAAGAACTTGGAATCTCACACAATTTTTCAGCCCCTATAACACCACAACAAAATGGTGTGGTTGAAATGGAAAATAGAATATTGGTAGAAATGGCTAAAACAAAGCTCAATGAGTATAATTTACCTTCTTACTTTTGGGAGAAAGCCATTAATACCTCATTTTATATCTCAAATCATGTTTTCAAAAGACCTTTAATGGATAAAACTTCTTATGAGCTATGGAAAGGAAGAAAACCTAAAATCTCATACCTTAGAGTATTTGGATGCAAATGCTTCATATTAAACACCAAGAACAACCTTGGAAAATTCTCATCCAAATCAGATGAAGGAATCTTTTTAGGTTACTCATCTTTTAGCAAAGCATATAGAATATTTAATAGAAGAACTCTAGTAGTTTAAGAATCAATACATATTATTTTTGATGAATCATCCAAGCTTAATCATGGAAAAGATAGTGTTCTTGATGATTTTATAGGTACATTTGAAGAGCTTGAAATAAGCAATGTTCCAAAAGAAGAAAATGATGAACTAATTTTGGAACAATAAGAGACTTAAGAGCTACCCAAAGATTAGCATTATCGAAAGGATCATCCAAGGAAACTCATCATTGGTGACACTCCAAAGGAAGTAACTACTAGATCAAAATTTAAATACTTAGACTCTAATTTTGCATTTGTTTCTTAAATTGAGCCAAGTACCATTGAAGAGGATCTTAATGATGAATATTGGGTGATTTCTATGCAAAATAAACTCAATCAATTTGAGAGAAACAAAGTATGGGAAATTGTTCCTAGACACAAGGATCATCCAATTATTGGTTGCAAATGGGTATATAGGAATAAGTTTGATGAAAATGGTCTCATTACTAGAAACAAAGCTAGATTAGTAGCCAAAGGTTATAACCAAGAGGAAGGCATTGATTATGATGAGACATTTGCCCCGTAACAAGATTAGAGGCAATTAGGATTTTATTTGCATTTGCATGCTATATGAACTTTAAACTTTTTTAAATGGATGTCAAAAGTACTTTTTTGAATGGTTTTATTAATGAAGAAGTTTACGTTGAACAACTCACTGGTTTTGAAGATTATTAATTTCCAAATCATGTTTTTAAATTAACCATTTCACTATATGGATTGAAACAAGTTCTAAGAGCTTGGTATGATCGACTTAGTGCTTATTTATTGAAAAATGATTTTACAAAAGGCAAAGTTGACATTATACTTTTATTAAAAAGAAGTTGCATAACATTTTAATTATACAAATCTATATTGATGATATTATATTTGGTACTACTAGTGAATCTTTATGCCAATAATTTGCCTCTTATATGACTAGAAAATTTTAAATGAGAATGATGGGTGAACATAGGTTCTTTCTTGGTCTACAAGTAAAGCAATGTAAGGATGGAATCTTCATCAACCAATCCAAATATACAAAGGAACTTCTTAAGAAGTTTGGCATGGATGATTGCAAAGCAAGTAAGACTCCAATGAGTACATCCTTGAAATTGGACAAAGATGAAAGTGGTAAGAAAGTTGATAAGAAGATATATCAAGGTATTATCATATCACTACTCTATTTAGCCACTTCTAGACCTGATATAATGTTGGTATCATGCCCTAAGGAATCATATTTGAATGCCATTAAAAGAATTTTAAAATATTTGAGTGGAACATTACATTTAGGACTTTGGTACCCTAGAAACACATCATTTAACATTTTAAGTTTTTCGGATGTGGATTTTACCGGTAACCAATTAGATAGAAAAAGCACGATTGGTGCATACTATTTTATTAGTGATTTCCTAGTTTCTTGGTTTAGCAAGAAACAAGTATCAGTTTCTCTTTCTACCGCGGAAGCTGAATATGTTGATACATGTTTTTGTTGTACTCAAGTTTTATGGATGAAGCAACAATTGCTAGATTATGGTAAAATTTTTAATCTCATTCCCATTAAATGTGACAATACAAGTGCCATTAATCTATCAAAAAATCCAATTCAACATTATAGGTCAAAACATATAGATATTAGGTATCATTTTTTGAGATATAATGTTCAAAATCAAAATGTTGTTTTGGAATTCATAAACACTCAAAATTAACTTGTTGATATTTTTACAAAACCCTTGAATGAAGAAAGATTGAATTTTATAAAACAACATATTGGCATGATAGATGGTAGTACTTTTAATTAAAATTGTTTCATATATATATATATCAATGATAGAATTAGAATTGCTTGCAAAAGTATATTTTAACATGATATAATTCCTCATTTACATCTATTTTGATCATGCATTAACAGGCTATAAATTGAGATCTATAAATCTTCTTTTTCTTTTAAAATTTTCTTTAGCCTATCCAGACTGTGTCTCAGTACGACTAGTCTAGAGTTGGGCACAGCTCATCCTGCTCAACCTTGCATACTGAGACTTAATCCAACTGAGCTCCTTTCAAAATTTTATGATCATTTTAATACAATTTGCTCGGTCCACTCAAACTATATTATGCACGGCCGAGCACTCTCAAAAATTTTTAGCCGTTTTGCTACAATTATCTTGGTTTGCTCGAACTCATTTGTGCATGCTTGGACTACTAAGTAATTGGCTCGGTCTTACCTTACTACAAGTGGTCCACCTGGGCCTCCTCAAAATTTTTAAAATTTCTAGCCATGAGAAATCTTCCAAAACGTGCATAACTCTTCTCTAACATCTATAAATGGCTAGTTTGACCTCTAAACTCTATATAAACCCCCTTACACTCAGTTTATAATATTTTACACTTGATTTCACTAATAAACGCTTAAACTATCTATTTCTCATTCAATTTCATCATCACCATTTTCATGGCTCCTAAAACCTCCAAGAAGAAAGCTTCAAGACTTGAGAAGGGCAAGGGAATTGCCACTTCTTCCACTCCTATGAAAGAGTCTAGGCCAAGGACTCACAAATCTAAACACTTAAATGAAGAAGAGAAGCAAAGGTATGCTATCATCCAAAATGAGAAATGTGAACCAAACAAAATTCCTTCTTCTTTCACTCTAGAATCCCTAAGCATTAAATCCTACATTCATGAAGCCTTATCATTTCTTGGGTGGGAAAATTTTGCTTCCTCAGAAAAGGATGATCTTAGATGGGAATCTCCAACCAAAGAATTTCTCACTACTTTGGTTGTTGAGAAGAGAGACTTGGAACCTCTAGGACCCTATTCTATCACATTTAAACTTTTCAATGTGTCCTATAAAATTTCTTTCCAAAAATTTTTCCTCCATGTGGGGATTCAACATGGAAAGCATCATTTACCTATCTGATCCCTCCATTTCTGATCCTATCTTACTTGATTTTTGGAGAGAAATTTTCCTAGAAACCGATTTCCACAAACTCTTCAATGCTAAACATCTTAGAACCTTACCTCTTTGGATTCTCTATAGAATCATCACCTATACCATCAATACTAGAGGTGAAAGTAATGAGAAAGTAACTCGCAAAGATCTTTTGTTTCTCTATTGCTTGGAGAAAAAGGTGAAAATTCAAACTGGTAAGTTTCTAATTGACCAATTTCTTAACAAATCTACCACGACACTTATGATCACATCTTTTATCACCCATATTATCAAATATGTGAATGCTTTTACCTCTACAAATTTAGCCACTCTTTCAAACCCTCTTGATCCAACCAAAACTTCCATCAACATTAAATACTTGAAACACTCAAAATGCATAGTGGAAGTTGATGGCACATACCATTATGCTTTTGGTGCTCAAGGCATTAGAACCCAACAAAGGAAAAGGCCAAGAATTGTTGATGAGAGCCAAGAGTCTTTTCAAGTAGAATTTCCAAGATCTCAAACTTCTAGAACTCAAGGATCCATCCTTGACATCCTCTATCAAATTAAAGACTAAATTTCCTTCCAAACCTCTCATATTGATGATTTTACCAAGGGAGTCTCTCACCTTCATATGGACTTTAGGGATATGCAAGAATTCATGGGCATTCCTGAATGTCCCTCGTCGGATGAAGAAGGAGAAGAAGGAATGATGTCAACTAGCGTCTTTGATGAAGGTTTAGGAGTGGAAAAAGTAGAAGATGGAAATGAAAATAATGATGATGATTATCATGCTTATACATCACTACCTTAACATTTATATTTATATTCATATTTTCTTGTATGATCTCTATATATTTTATTGGGCCTTAAATGAAAATGATCATACATACATATTTTCTTGTCATTTCCTTAATTTTAATAAAAATTTTAGATTTATTACTTAACGTTTGATTTCTCATCCTTTTTGTCTTTGTCAAAGGGAGAGAGATTATTTGAATTGTTAGAATAGAATTGCATATGTTGAGGGGGAGTAGAAGCACATATTTAGGGGAGCAAGAATACTCATTAGACATGAAAACTTTTATTGCTCATTTATTTAAATTCAATTTAATTGCCAATGTTAAAAAGGGAGAGATTGTTAGCCAAAACTATTGGCCTCTATTTTGATCTTAGGAAATCAAATTGAATATCTTAGGCAATCAAATTGAATAGGACTAATATTTGTACCAAGCTACTTTTTACAAGACTAATATTTATTGAATATTTCTTTAGAGTCTGACCGGACTACCATCCAGGCCGACTGGACTCAAAAGAGCAGCTCTTTATACTGAGCTGAGGAATGATAATACAGAGCTCGACCGAACTGGTTGAAAGTCTACCGAAGTGGAGAATGCATCGAGGATGAGCTGACTAGATAAAGCATGACCTAATTAGACAAAGCATAAGCTTACCAAACAGAGCACGAGCTGAGCAACGAACTGAACATATCGAGCCTTAAGCTGATAGAACCAAGGTAAATTATATCAGACTTGACTCAAGATAAAGTATCTAGAAAAGCTCACGCTAACTGTCACTCCCACTTGATGAATATACTACATGTCCCGACCAGACTATTGTGAGGTCCGATCGTACCGAACTCATGATAAATCCTCAGAAGTACCAGTAGAGCTCACAGTCACTAAATACTCCAAAAATTTCAGCATACCACAGTAGGCACGACCAAACCTGATGCAGTCTGACCGCACCAAGCTAGAGTTAAAAATCTAGCAGTGCTCACGGTTGTCAACACTCTCAGAATCTCAGCATAATAGACGAAGATCGACTAGACCAAACTAGTTTTGAGCATATCACTATTTCAAACTTTAAAAAATATAGTCATTATTTATCCACTCAATTAGTGGATACCACGTGTACTGGCCGTTGAAGAACTTTTGTCAAAAAATATGAAGAGCACGACCGAACCCATCAATAGTAGGTTGTCATCACCAAAGCAAAATGCATTAAATTTGGATTTTTATGGATGTGAATTTGATAAAGTGTGATTTTTTTTTCTTTAAGCCAAATCTCATATTTTAGTTTTTTTTTTTAATTTGTAAAGAAATACACGTAGATAAGTTAAAATATAATTTGTAAAGAAATTTCTAAGAAAAGTTGTAAATATTTATAATTTTAAAGTTAAAAAATAATTGATTTAAAAAATAGACCAAAAGGTTAAAAATAATCCTAAAGTGTTTTAAATCTCAAATTGAAATTTTTTTTTTTATCAAAATATACCTTTCTTGTCTGGTAAATAAGTGGGTCTCACAAAGTGAGATTAATATATTTTTTAATGACAAGTTGGCTTTCTATAATGGTGAGGGACAAAAGAGGCATATTTTGTTCTTTAAAAAAAACTTTAAATTCTAGTTTGAGATTTAAGTAATATTTCAAGGTCATATTTGACCTTTTGATCAATATAAAAAAGTATAAAATTAAATTGGATATATAAATAAAGAAAAATACAGATAAATATAAAAGATAAATAAATAAATATGAATATGGTATTAATTACCTTTAAAAAATCGTAAATATCGATTTTTATTTATAAATTTCAATTATGAAATCAAATTGAATTAAAAATATAAATTTGGGATAGCCAAATTTAAGCCATTATCAAGTGCACTGATGTGGTGGTGAATTTACGAGAGAGAACTTGTTCATGTAGGAAACAACAATTGAGTGGTACCATGTGAATATGCATGTGCAACAATATTTGACAATAATGAGCGATCTCAAAATTATGTCAGTGATTGTTATATAGTTGAAACATATGTGAAGGTGTAAAATCATTATATCAATCCAGTGAACGGAGTTGATATATGGCCAAAAGCAAACAATCAAGATAAAATTATACCCTGGAGCCAATTGAAAAAAAAAGGAAGGAAAGAAGAAAGGAATCTGAAGAGGTGGAATTGGCTAAAACAAAGGGGAAGCTAAGCAAAAAGGGAACTGTTAAAATGAGATGCAGTATTGTGGACAGATTAGACACAACAAGAGATACTATGAACCCACTAACAAATGAGATAAAAACTCGCAAGTAACAAATACATCATAAATTTATGTATAAATATGAGTGGATCAATACTAAGTCTAATTTATTTCTTTATTTCATAAAACATCGAACATCACAAAGCTAGTTTACAGTCCCTAGCACTCCAACAACTGTACAATGGATGATTGATTTAAGTGACTTTTGTTAAAAGTGTTAATATTATAATGTATTTGTGTCGATATTTGTTGATAGGGAATAGGTCGTTCTTTTCCAACAGAAAGTGAACCTCCAAGTAAAATTTGAGTGAAAGTCTAGTAAGCTATAATAATATATATTATTGATGCACCTATACATATTTTAAACTATTTTTCCTCTTTTATGTTAATTTAGGAGGTGCAATAAGAAGAAAAATTGCAAAAGAAAGGAAATGTCTCATCTCAAACAATAGAAGATCAATCAAAAAGAAGAACCTGAAGGAAGAAACAATAGAAAATGAACATCCAATGGGACTTTTTTTTTGTTGATACTCATAAGTTGATGGATATGTTTTATAAATGCTTTTAGTTTAGTTGGAGATTTTGTTTTTGTGAATGGATGTAGGGAGAAATTGATTTTTGGATGATCAAATGCTTCAATGTTGAATAATATGAAGATATTTGCTTCAATATTAAAGCATTGTAAAGAAGATTTTTTTATATAATATTGTTAATTCTCATATTGAATATGAGTTACAGGTTGTGAACATGAACCATGATGTTTTATTGCATTCTCCTGTCGAATATAAAAATACAAGTTGATTACTGTACAGGTTGTGACCATTGACCATGATGCTTTGTTATATTCTCATGTTGAATATTAAAATACAGTCATAATATTAATATACAGGTGGTAACCTTGATGGTTTATTATTTAGATATTTTTCTAAGTTGTTCAAATGATGAGTCCTTACTGTTACAAAACTCAAAGCTAGGGGGTACCTTACTTTTATAAAAATTAAAGTTCGAGTAACATGTTGTCCAAAGTTAGTGTACCACGATAATTTTATTTTATAGAAGAACAAAAACCACATATTTAATCCAGAAAACAAAAAAAAAAACACAGAACTAATTACACAGAACAAACAACTAAATAAATATACTAAAATACACTTATATAGTTTCATTACATAAATAAAACCACCTACAAACTTCCTTTCCCACTTCTACATTCCTATTAGCATATTATTTTTAAAAAAGATAATAATAAAAACTAAACACCAAAATGCCTATTTCCACTTCATCTTGTTTCCTTCTCTCAATTTCTTTTCTTTTTCCATTTCCTGCTTTATCTAATTAACTTAATTTAGCAATCTCAGAATAACGAGATTAGCTTATCTTGGAAACTTTTAAAAAATCACAACAATTCCTTCTCTACATATTCTAAATAAAAAATAATAAATTTTCATAGCAAAAATTAACTAGAAAAATGAGATTCAAATTTTCTTACCCTATAATCAAGGGTGGACCCAGATGGAACCTTGAGGGGGCCAAAATATATACTAATAACAAAAAAAAATTTAATAAATTTTTATAATAAAAATTCTTTTTAATTTTATTAAGAATTTTCAGCTAACAATATAGTTTTGACAAAATAAATTCTAAATTATTATTACTTTTTATTCATTTATTTGCAAATATAACATAAAATTCAAGTTTATACTACAATTAATCTCATTTTGTTCCTATTTAAAATTTTTGGTCAGTCTTGTAAAATTAACACAATTAATTGAAATTTATGCTTATATAATTAATTACAACCTTTATATATGTATAATCAAAAGAAAATTTGTAACACCCGTAGTTTTATTAGAATAATTAAATAGGGCATTTGGAGGGTAATGAGATTGTTGTATGTAGGATATGTATGGTACATAGCTAAGATATATAGTATATATATGATATATACCTAACATATACATAATATAAATATTTTCATAAAAGACAAAAAGTAAATAGTAAAAGTCAAAAAGTAAAAGGATAAAAAGGTAAAAGGCAAAAAAAATATTAAAAAAAAAAAGAAATATTAAAAAAATTTTGGTGATAGTGGAAAATTATAATATATTTGTGTATGGTTAGTAAAGTAAGAAGAAAATCAAAATCAAAATACTTCTTCTCCACCACGTATTGTCCACCATAGCTGAAGAAAGAAGAGATTTTTGCTTTTCATCCACACCAAAACCCATCAAGTTTTTAAGGATTAAGGTTAGTTTTGAAGATTTTCCAAGTAATTGGTAAGTTCTCTTTTGGAATTTAAGAAGTTTCTTGAAAATTCTAATTATGTGACATTTTCAATTTCTATAGAGATTTTAATAGTTGTAGAATGATATGGGACGAAGTTATTTGTAAGCAAATATTTTAAGGTTGGATGATTGAAAAATATGGGTTTGGTGGGAGTTTGGAAGAGGTAGTATGCTAATTAGGATTTTGGAGCAAATTTTAGGTAGTAAGGGTATAAGTAATATTTGAATGATTAAAATGTGCTAAAATGAATTGCTAATGATATATTTAAACTTATAATTTGATTTAGGATTGAAAGAACCAAAAGATTGCTTTATTGGTAGAAGTAGGTTTTTTAAGGAATTTTGGGTAAAATTGATGTAATTGGTAGTTGAATAGTTAAAATGCGTAAGAATAAATTTCTTGTAATATCCCTAATGATACCTTAAAATTTTGGAATGCTTATTTGTGAGAATTGGATTAAATAATTTAAAGTGTATATATGACTAATGGAATAAGAGGAGATGTGTATATGTTGTAAGAATTGGATTAAATAATTTAAAGTCAAAAGAGATATTTTGATTAATTAAATAGATTTATTTATGTTAGTGGAAGATGATATAAGTGGATTTAATATTATATTGGTTAATCACTTGGTGGAGAGTGATTTGAGGAGAGAGTGGGTGTTTAAGTGGTTGACTTTCTTTCTTTCTTTCTTTCTTTCTTTTTCTTTCATCTTCATCTTCTTCTTTCCTTTTAGTGAGCTGGCCACCCTTATCAACCAAAGGAAAATATATTTTGTTGCTTCCAAGCTCGAGAGATTGAAGGATTTCAAGAGATCAAGTTGGAGTTTTAAGGATTTTCTTCACTTTTGGTAAGTTTCCAACTTGTTTCTTGGTTTTCTTTTGAGTTTGTGTTCTTGGGTTTGTTGGATGGTTGTTGTAGATGTGTTTATGGTTATTTTGATGTGTTTGAAGTGTTTTGTCTTGGTAATTTTGATTTTTGGGTTTGGATTGAAGAGAAAAAAGGGTTGAGTTTGGTGAAAGAGGCAAGTGTGTAGATTGTGTGATTTTTGAGTTGTGAATATGGTGGTGTTTGTGTTTGATGTTTGTAATTGAGCTGTTTTAAGGTTTACTCAAGTATTATATGGGTTGTTGATGGTTTTGATTGAGTTTGTGTGTTGTTGATATGGCTATTGGAAGATGATTGTGGGTTGTGGCTTTGTTGGTGTCGATTTCAGGGTTTTTGGCCTGACACGCCCAGGAACACGGCCATGTCTTTGGGCGTGTCATTGGTTCTATTTTCTGGGTTGGTGACACGAGCAGTAACATGCCCATGTCACTGAGAGTGTCTCAGCTTCTGTGTTGTAGTAGCATTGACACGGCCAGTGATACGCCCATGTCACTGAGCATGTCATAGCTACTGTGTTGTTGGTTGATTGACACGTCCAGTGACACACCCATGTCATTGAGCGTGTCATAGCTTCTGTGTTGGAGGAGGATTGACACGGCCAGTGACACGCCCATGTCACTGAGCGTGTCAAAGCTTCTGTGTTGTGGGTTTAGGGCACGGTCAGGGACACACCCATGTTGTTGAGCGTGTCAAGTGTAGAGTTTGCCCTAGATAGTTCTTTTTCTTATTTTCTTATGTGTGTCTCTAAGTGAATGTGTATGATCACATTTAGATTAGGTTTTGAAGAGAATTGAGTTACCCAAGCCAATGTTTGAGTGAGATCTTGGAAGAAGAGTTGATAGAGTGGTATTGTTTCTCTTAGAGGTTAGTACAAACTTTGAATGATTGCATACATTTATATGACATTGGGACTTAACACATTTAGTTGAAAAATGTGTTAAGTTACTTGATATATTATTGATGAATAAGTTATATGTTATGATATGCATAATGCGAATTATGTTGATGTATCAATGCAATTGAGTAATGTATTGTATATGAAAAGAAATATGGAAAAATGTGATATGAGATGTGAAAACATAATGTAACCAATCGATATTGAGATGAAATAGAAGAATGAGAAAAATGAGAAAAGATGATATACTAAGGCAATGAGCCTAGTTTGATTATGAGAAATGAATTGTGAAAGAGATTGATAATGAGATAAATAAATTAATTGTGTGCCTAGTATGTTATTCAATTTTCAGAGTTCTGGGTTTGGCAGCATGCCTATGAATTGTTAGGCAGGTGAAAAGACCGGGTCGTAAGCCAAGCCCAGCTGATAAATGTGATATTTTTTGGGTCAAAAGACTGGGTCGTAAGCCTCAAAAACTGTAACACTCTAGCCGGATTGAGGACCAAGATACTGGGGCCCTAGGGTCTAGTCGAGTTGAGGTCCAAGAGACTGGGTCTGTTACATTATCCATGGATATATATATTGCCTACGGGGCTAGACACAAGGTATCAATATGGACCAAAGCAGTAACTCTGAACTTTGAATAGCATATTAGTTTCGTTTTGGGCCCATGCTTGTCCTTGCTTTAATGGGAATTATGAAATATGATGCAAATGATTAATATGTTGTGATATAATGCAATGAGCTGATATATTCAGATATATTGTGCATGAGCATTGCATTGATCTATATTGAATCAAAGTTTGTACTATTAAGCTTTCTTCTTAGTGCGATTGTGGTTCATCGCTCAGGTGACAGGGTAGATCCGGTTGTGCCGGAGAGCTCGTCTAGACCGAGTCGAGTCTAGGCTTGAGTTTGTGATAGCAGTGTTGAGTTGTGGACATAAAGATCAGAGACGAACTGTTAGCATATATAAATTCTATAATTTTGTAAACATTGATTTTGATATATATACATATGTATTTTTCGCTGCTTATTTAACAAATGTTTGGAACAGACTGTTTTTGGATAAACTTTTGGGGTAATGAAGATATATGTATATGTATTTTAAAAAGGAATGTTTTCTCTATTGATTTCTATAATATGAGTTAAATATTTTAAGTTTACTCGGACTGACTTATGATGCTTATATGTTAAATATTAAAGTTTGGTTTGTTTAAAATGAACAGTGACACCCCTTTATCCAGTATGCGTATATGTGTGTTGTGCGGGTGTATGCGGTGTGCATATATTGGGGTACAGGGGTGTTACATTTCTAATATTATATTTGGGCTTAAAACTTGGTTTAGGATTGTGAGAAGAGGACTTGTTCAATCAAAGTATAGAAGGGCAATTAGTAAAGTGAAGGTTGGAAGATGATTAGGTCTTGGATTTTGGCCAAATTAGAGGTTTGTACATACCCTGATTCTTTATATTTTAGTTGCATATGGATTAGCATAACACATTGTGTTTTCATGATGGTGTTATGCTACTTTAATTATAATGTCTATATATATAGTGCATTGTTTGACATAAAAGTGTATGTAATGTTTTATGAAAGTGATGATAAGCCATTGAATTATGGCAAGTGTTAGTATTATGTATGTTATGAATGAAAAGTGTAATAAATGCATAAGAAATTTGGAAAAGTGTGTCACATTGTAAATGTGACTAAGAATATGAGAAATGTGCTTGATTATGATAAAATGATGAATTATACATAATTATGGAAAAAGAAATGAAAATGGATAAAAAGTGTTGCATGTTACCTTATTCAATATTTAGTTCTAGAAAGTTATATTTAGTGCTGTTTGGTATGTCATACGCTTTCGGATAAGACATGCTAATGTCACAAATATGACTATACTGGGCGAGACACGATGATGTCACAGGCATGATTATGCCTTCAGCAAGACACACTGATGTCATTAAGGGATGCACCTTCAGGCAATGTTTGACACTTAGATCCCCGGTATCAAGGTAGACCAAATTAATATTTCTAAAACGTGAATATTGTATAAGGATTTTTAGGTCTAATATGTATTGGTGATTATGGATTGTTGATGAATGATATGTATAATGCACGGTATTAAGGCATTGTGCATTTTTAAGTAACTTTATGTATTATATTATTTATTATTATCAAGGTATGTACAGCTAAGCAAGTGGTTTAGCGCGATTTATTCCATCGCATAGGTGATAGGTAAAGGCAATGCTACCTGACCAGGTTTAGGTGCTTGGTTTAGCTCTTGAAGTTTGTTCATTTGCGATGAGACCAGAGGTTTGATAGCATATCATGTAATATCTTATTTTCTTTTATAAACTTATTACGTTCATATAATATGAAAAATGCAAATGATATAAATTTATGTTTTGGACAAGTAATATAGAGTATTTAAATATATATATATATGTATGTATGTATAAATACTTGAGAATTTGGAACTGTGGAGTGAAACACTTAAATTACAGACAAAAATTTGACGAATTTTTTTCAGAGATTTTCTTATAAATTTATTTTTTTCAAATATTTAATTTCTAATATATAAATTATTTACTCTTTAAATTATCTTTTAAAGAATAATTTATTTTATTATAATTAAGGAGAATTTTCTAATGATAAAGATAGTAACATTTTTGTATTATGTATATGTATTTTACATATATATGGTGCATATATTATACATATATATGATATAAGGGTGTTATAAAATCCAAATATAAGTGAAGAATTTATTCAAGAACTTTATCTTGAAAATTTAGGATTTCAAATAGGGATTTTGATATATCTAATGAACTATTAGTAAAAAAATTTTATTTTAAGATACTAATTTGCCTTTACTACAACTTAATTTTATAAATAAAATTAAGAAAAAATCATATTTCAATCAAATAGAAACTCAATATTTTTAAAGAAAAAATGAAAATAAATGAAAATAATTCACTTACTAGACTCATTGATCGTATTTTTTTTTTTTGCCTAAAAATCTTGTATTTTTGGAGAATTATCTTCAAATTTTGGAAAAAAAAAAAGAAAAGAAATCTAATAAAAAGGAAACAAATGGGAAAAAATGAGAAAAGAAATGAAAGCACAAAATGATAGAGGGAGGCCAAAACCCTATTTATTTAAAAAACAAATAATGTATATAATATATATATATACTAAACATAAACTAAAAAATTGAGAAGGGAGGGGGGTGTGGATCAAGTAGTTCCGGCCCTACCCATAATTAGGACATCCATAGAAACTTTTTCTAGGATATTTATTTGTCAATGGATTTGTCAATTTTGCTTCTTTCTCACATCAGCACAAAAGGAATGTAGTTTTCTGAGATTTGTCTTGGGTTTAATATCTTGACTTTTGAGCATCAAACATTCATATCAAACTAGAATTTCTAAAATGAGAGAGAGTGAGAAAACAACAAGGAAGAGAGAGGGAGAGAGAGAGAGAGAGGGAGAGAGAGAGAGAGAGAGAGAGAGGAAATAACAAGAAGATCTAAAAGAGATGACGATAGAGAGATGTATGTGTTGAAGATCCAGACAGTTTAAACAGAAAAGAAAAATAAACAGATCATACAAACAGATCAAGCACCAGTATTTACTTGGTTCATCCTACACACAGTAGGACTACATCCAAGGAGGAAAGGTTCCTCAACCCCTTTTACTATAACTCAAAATCGATCAGCACTGTTTACAAACACCAAACAGAAACTCTCAACTCTCACAGAGATACAGGCTTTGGATTATCAAGAGATTACAGATGAAAACTCCCTTATTTCGTAATTACAAAACCTAGCAGAGAGAGAAGAAGATGAGAAAATCGGCAGAGAGCGAAAAGTGAAGAGAACAGATAATAGTTTGGTATTTATACCAAACCTAAAACTACCCTAATACAAAACGCACCGTTTTTCCAAAAACGCACAGTTTTTGGGCTATAAGTAACAGAGTCACACAGCTCACAATTCTCCACCTTGACTCTGAGTTACAAAGCAGAAAAAAAGGCATTCAGAACCATTCCTCGGGTAACACCTGTAATAGCTCATCTCTTCATAACTCCAAGTAGGCTTAGAGCCTCCTGAAAATTTAAAACAGAAACAGTCTTAGTAAAAATATCAACTGGATTAATCAAAGTTGAGATTTTTCTCAACATTAATAATATCCTTAGAGATTATATCTCTAACAAAGTGATGTTTAACATCAATGTGTTTTGTTCTCTCATGAAATACATTGTTTTTGCTTAAGTGTATTGCACTTTGTGAGTCACAAAATACATTGACTTTACCTGTTTTTAATCCCAACTCAGTTACAATTCCCTTTAACCAGATGGCTTCTTTTATAGCCTTTGTAAGGGAAATGTACTCTGCTTCTGTGGTAGAGAGAGCTACAACCTGCTGTAAACTACATTTCCAGCTTACAATATTTCCAGCAAATGTAAAACAATAACCAGTTAAAGATCTTCTTTTATCTAAATCAGCAGCAAAATCAGAGTCACAATAACCAGCTATATCAAACATTTCACAATCAGGCTGTTTAAACAACAAACATACAGATTCAGAACCTTTAAGATACCTACCAAACCATTTTACAGCTTCCCAGTGAGATTTATTTGGACTGCTCATAAACCTACTGACTAAACTCACACCATAGGCAATATCAGGTCTGGTACAGGCCATAGCATACATCACACTTCCAACAATATTTTGATAAGGAACCTTATTCATATATTCCTGTTCAGATACTGTTAGAGACTTAGAACTGGAGCATAGTTTAAACTGTGCACCAATTGGAGTAGAAACAGCTTTAACTTTATTCAGATTATACAATTCAAGAAATTTGCAAACATAATCACATTGGGACATAAATAACATCCTTTTACTCCTATCTCTGTCTATACTCATGCCCAAAATTCTTTTTGCAGGACCTAAGTCCTTCATCTCAAATTCAGCACGTAACATAGACTTCAATTTAACAATATCAGACTTATTTTCACAGGTAATTAGCATGTCATCAACATACAGTAAAAGATAGATGTAATGATCATGTGACAGTTCTGAAAAATAAACACATGGGTCATATCTACTCCTTTTAAACCTATGTTTAGTCATGAACTCATCAAACCTTTTATACCACTGCCTAGGTGCTTGTCTAAGACCATACAAAGATTTTAATAATAAACAGACATAACTTTCTTTTCCAGATTCAACATAACCTTCTGGCTATGCCATGTAAAGCTCTTCATCAAGAGTACCATGTAAGAAAGCAGTTTTAACATCCAATTGTTCAAGTTCTAAATCTAACATGGCAGTTATACACAACATTAACCTAATTGTAACATGTTTGACTACAGGAGAGAAAATCTCATGAAAATCTATACCTTCCAATTGAGAGAAACCTTTTGCTACAACTCTGGCTTTAAATCTCCCTTTATCAAAGCCAGGTATAGTAGGTTTTCTCTTAAACACCCATTTACATCCAATAATTTTCTTACCAACAGGCTTTGGTACCAATTTCCAGGTACCATTTTTCATGAGAGAATTCATCTCTTCATCCATTGCTGCTTTCCATGTTTCCAGTCACTGCTCAGTCTGGCTTCTTCAAAGCTCAATGGATCACCTGTCTCTGTCACAGCAGCACACACAAAAGCAAAGGCAGTTAAATCCATATTTAAGACATTACAAGCATAATCATCAAACCTGGGAGGCCTTCTGATTTCCCTCCTTTGTCTATCTCTGGCTAACATATAGTCAGTTTGCTCTTGTGTTACTGGCTCATTATTAAGTACTCCACCTTCAGGTTGTACCTGTAACTCATTGTTTACAGCAGTAGGAGGTTCTGTTTGGGTGGCATTCTGATCAGTTTTGTAAAAACTGTCAAGCTCCACCTCAAACACATACAGGTCAGCTTGAGATCTTGTCAAAGGTACCTGCAGATTAGTCTTATACAGTTCCAATTCATTAAACACAACATCTCTACTAACAAGTATCTTATTATCAACAGGTGACCAAACTTTATATCCTTTAATACCAACAAGATAACCAACAAAATAGCATTTAATAGCTCTAGGTTCAAGTTTATCCTGTTTCCTATGAATGTAAGCTATACATCCAAATGTCCTAAGGTGAGAATAACTAATAGGTTTTCCATTCCATATCTCATTAGGACACTTATATTTTAAAGCAGAGCTAGGTGACCTGTTTATCAAGTAACAGGCTGTTGATGCAGCTTCAGCCCAGAACTTATTACCAAAACCAGACTCAAACAGCATACATCTGACCTTATTTAGGAGTGTCCTATTGTACCTTTCTGCTACACCATTCTGCTGTGGTGTATAGGTACAAGTTCTATGTCTCATTATACCATGTTTTAAGCAGA
The DNA here is from genome assembly GCA_947685225.1 of Garcia nutans. Taxonomy (NCBI): domain Eukaryota; kingdom Viridiplantae; phylum Streptophyta; class Magnoliopsida; order Malpighiales; family Euphorbiaceae; genus Garcia; species Garcia nutans. The sequence goes on from CANTUV010000017.1 coordinate 42,724,147, forward strand.
ATTCATCAAATTGTTTATTGACAAATTCTAAGCCATTGTCAGTTCTTAATACTTTAATTTTACAATTCTTTTGATTCTCTACAAGTGCTTTCCATTCACAAAATTTGTTAAAAACATCATTTTTATTCTTAAGAAAATAAATCCAGATTTTCCTAGAATAATCATCTATGAATGTGACAAAGTATTGAGAGGCTGACAGTGACTGTGGTACAAAAGAGGAACCCCACAAGTCACTGTGAATATAATCTAGACAGTTTTGTGACTTGTGTTGTGAGTGACTAAAGCTTTTCCTATGTGCCTTACCCATTACACAGGTTTCACAGAGGCTAGATTTACTAAATTGATCTAATTCTAAAACCCCTTTCCTATAAAGTCGTTCCAAACCAGTGTAACCAATGTGTCCTAACCTTTTGTGCCACAGAGATGTTGAGTCACAGCTTGACTCAGTATTGGCAGCAGTGCCTGTTATGACTGAACCTACAAGGTGATAGAGTCTGTTGACTCTATTACCTTTTAGAACACACCTGTCCTGTTTATAAACCTCTAATATATCATTTCTAGCTGTATGACTTAGACCCTTTTCTTCTAACCAACCTAAAGAAATGAGGTTTCTCCTAAGTTCAGGAATGTGTCTAACATCCTGTAACTCAACTATCCTGCCATCCCACATAGATAATCTAACTGTACCCACCCCTAAAACCACTTAGATCCTAATACTTACTGAACCAGTGTCTGTGAGGAGTCATGTGATATGAACATGCAGAATCTAGAATCCAAACCTCAGCATCTCTGCTGGAAGTAACAGTAAAAGCCTCTATATCATCAACCTGAGTTGATGAATTAGCAGCTCCAGACTCATTGTTTTGTTCTAGTTTCTTAAGTCTTTCCCTACAAAACCTCCTAATGTGACCCTTTTTCTTACAGTAATAGCAAATTCTCTCAACTTTATTTGTGGCAGTAGTGTTCTGATTATAAGTTTTATCATTATGGGATGAACTATTAGACTGGTGCTGTTGATTACTCTGACTGTTTTTATTCTTATATTTTTTCTTTTTAATTTTACTTCTATTTCCTTTAACAAACAGACCTTCAGCATTTCCAGTTTGCTTACTTACAGACTTAATTTCCATTTCTCTAAGTCTTAATGCATTTATAATGTCATCTGTTTCTAATTTATCCCTACCATATTTAAGAGCATCCTTAACATTCTGATAGCTTTCATGGATAGAATTAAGCAGAATAATGGACTGATTTTCATCACTCAGATTCTCACCAACAACAGCAAGTTCTAATACTAATTTTTGAAAATCATCACAATTATCATCAACAGATTTTCTAGGATCCATTTTAAAACTAAACAACCTTTCTTTCAAGTAGGCAATTTTAGAGACAGACCTAACAGTGTGCAATGCATTCAATTTGTGCCAGAGTTTAGGAGCAGTATCATTACCCCTTACTTTCCGAAGAACAACATCGGAAAGATTCAGAATGATGGTGTTATACACAAGATCCATCAAATCTTGTTTCTCCAAGTCTGTCAATGTCGAAGGTAAAGCTTCTGGGCTATCAAGTGCTCTTCTGCACTTCTGTTGTACAAGTATTGCAGTCATCTTTTCTTTCCAGATTGTAAAATCACCTTTACCGTCGAATTTTTTGACATTAATTTTGGCGATAGACATTTCGTTTCTCTAATCTAGGGTTTCTGTAAGCAAATCTTATCCTTTCTGTTCTTCTGTCTATTCTGCAAAATACAGATACAGTCACAGTACCAGAAAATAGATCTTTTTCCCTTTTTGTTCTTCTGTCAATCCTGCAAAAACACAAATACAATCACAGTACCAGATCAAGAGGAAAAACAAGAGAACAATCTAGAAAATGAACAGATCTTGATAGATCTTTACAGGAGAAGAGCCGATCCGAACAGATCAAACAGAACGAGAACCGATCTGAACAGATCTTAGTGAGAAAGGAGACGATATGAACAGATCAAGCAAAATAAGACCCGATCTGAACAAATCAAACAAGAAAACCCAAAGAACGAAAGAAAATAAAACAGAGACAAGGAAGATTACAACCTGATTCGTCGAGATCCTCACGTGCTCTGATACCAACTGTTGAAGATCCAGATAATTTAAACAGAAAAGAAAAATAAACGAATCATACAAACAGATCAAGCACCAGTATTTACTTGGTTCATCCTACACACAGTAGGACTACATCCAAGGAGGAAAGGTTCCTCAGCCCCTTTTACTATAACTCAAAATCGATCAGCACTGTTTACAAATACCAAACAGAAACTCTCAACTCTCAACTCTCATAGAAATACAGGCTTTGGATTATCAAGAGATTACAGAAGAAAAATCCCTTATTTCGTAATTACAAAACCTAGCAGAGAGAGAGAAGAAGATGAGAAAAGCGGCAGAGAGCGAAAAGTGAAGAGAACAGATAATAGTTTGGTATTTATACCAAACCTAAAACTACCCTAATACAAAAAGCACCGTTTTTCCAAAAACGCACAGTTTTTGGGCTATAAGTAACAGAGTCACACAGCTCACAGTATGTTTTGCTAAAAGAGAGATAAAGTTAAGTTGTTGTTTATTTGTGGAATGAAGAGAATATGCCACATTGGAGTGATATGCTGGAAAAAAACCAGAAAACATATTATAATGGGTGAAAAGAGATTTACGGTGCATTTTTTTTTTTTTAAGTTCAAGGGGTTTTATGTTATAAATGAAGTTCATGGCCACTATGATATATGCCTCTAAGTTAAGGTACAATCATTATAATTTAGCCTATAAATTTAGAAAAACATATGTCACGTTTAATACAGATATTTAATTTTATATCTCACTTTTTATTTTTTATTTTTTATCTACATATGCTTCCCTAAATTTTTTTATTATTTTTATACATATTCCTTTAAAATTTTATTTTTGCTACTCTAATTCTAAGAAAAAACATCATAATGAAAACGAAAGGTAATATGTGTTAAAAAAAAATGGATGTAATAGATATTTTAATGATAGTGATTCTAAAAGAAATTTTCATGATAATATTGATGATTTTTGTAGTAATGATTTTCAAAGAGCAAACACACATATCTATGCTCTGATTTTATTATAATTTACCTATTAAATAATATATTTTAACTTAATAATGTCTATAAGTACTATCTTTCCCCTTATAATATGTTTGAAAAATATTACATTACAAAACATAAAATTCAAAACTATATTTGTGTTTAATATAACATTTTTGTAGTGGCATGATATAATAAATATACTCATAAGATTAAATATTCATTGTAAAATAAATTTTATACGTGGGTTCACATATTACATAACTACAAGAAAAATATAAATTGACGACGAAAATTAGCGACAAATTTCTATCTGTCACTAAATAGAGACAGATTAGCGACGAAAAATCGTTAGCGATAGATTAGTGACGGATTTAGCAACAAAAAAAAATATGTCGCTAAATCTGGCTCCAACCATTGGCGCCTTATATTTAGTGAAAGTATTAAATATTCATCGTTAAAAATTATTGCTAATAAATAAAATAACAATAGAATTTATTTTCGTCAATAATTATTGACAGATTTTAATTTTGTCGTTGATTTCATCCGAATTAGCAACGAAATTATTCTGTCACTAAGTTTTAAATATTTTAAAAATATGAACACTATTTATGCCGGCTAATTAGCAATGAAAGTCGTATCATCGCTAATTTTGTCAGTTCCATCGCTAATTTCAAATATTTTTTTTAAAATAGAGGAGCATTTTTTGTGTGGGCTTTTAGCGACGGAACACAATTTCATCGCCAATAATAAATTTTTAAATTTAACCGCTTCTTTTTAGCGATGGAACTTAATCCCGTCGCTAAAAATTTAATATTTATTCTTCTCAACTTTTTTTCTTTCATTTCTTTCTTCTTCTTTCTCCTTCTTCTTTCTTCCATCTTTTTTCTTTTATTTTCTTTCTTCTTTCTTCTTTTTTCTTTCTTTCTTCTTTCTTCTTTTTTCTTTCTTTCTTCTTTCTCTCTCTCTCTCTCTCTTTTTCTTTTTATTCTTCTTCTTCCCTCTCTTTCTCTTTTCTTCTCTTGCATTTTGATTAAAGTATGCTTTTTTTTTGCTTATTTATTTATTTTTATTTTATAATTAGTAATAATTTTTAGAATAAATATTATATTTTGTTGAATAAATAATATTTTTAAAAAATTAGAAATTATTTGGTAGAATAATTTTTAGAAGTGATTAGATTGAATAAATAATTTTATTTTTAGATTGAATAAATTATTTTATTGAATAAATAATTTTTAGAATATTTTTTTTGAAATTATTTGATAGATTGATTTATATTTTAAAGAAATGTTATAATAAATATTTTTTAGAAATTATTTAGTGAAATATTTTATTTTTATATTTAATAAATTATTTGTTAGAATAATACTTTATAGAATAAATAAATTATTTTGTTAAATAATTATTTTATTGAATAAATTATTTTTAGAATAAATTATTTCCTAGAGAAATTATTTAAAAAAATAAATTATTTTTTAGAAATTATTTGGTAAATAATTTAATCTTTATGTAAATAAATTATTTATTATAATAAATTTTTTAATAGAATAAATAATTTTTGGGAATAAATAATTTTATAAATTAAAAATAAAATAAATTATTTTTTAAAAAATAAAATATTTCATTTTATTTTTTAAAAAATAAATTAGTAATTTAGCAACGAAATTTTCTGTCGCTAAATTTATCTTCACTAAATGATAACGAGATTAATGTAGCAACAGAATGTGTATAATTAACGATGAAAAAATCTGTCGCTAAATACTGACGAACTCAAAATTTCATCGCTAATTTTTCAGCGACAACGTGAATAGCGACAACATCAAATTCATCGTGACTATTAGCGATGGAATTTTGAGAATTTCATTTTTCTTGTAGTGATATAAGTATTGAATTTTAAAAAAAATAACGGTGTGTATATGTGGATATGTATTGCATATAACTATATATATGAATTAATTTAAAAAGAATAAAAATATATAATTATTTTATATATTTAGTTATATATGAGTATATGTTACAAATAACTAGATATATGTATTGAATTTTAAAAAAATAACAGTATATGTGGGTATATGTTATATACAAGTAACTAAAAAATTTTGTGATGCTTATTTTTCATCTTATTTTTGAAAAAATTCTCTTATAAAATATTTTTGAATCTTTTTTATAGTATTTTTGAAAACTAACTTTCTTTAAATTATTATTATAATTTTCCCCCCTTTTTTTCTTTCCAAGGAATACAAGTGAAATTTTTAATATTTAAGCATATTTGTAATATCATATAAATTTATAAAAACTTATGTACTCTTTAATTATGAGGAAACATCACTACAAGGAAAATTGAATCAGACAACGCTTTCTGGCCGTTGTCTGATGAAGACAAAAACCGTTGTCTATTGAAGCGATGTCTGATAGCATTTCAGACAACGGTTTTAAAACCGTTGTCTGATGTAGGTTTGCACAACGGTTTTTAATTTTATCAAACAACGGTTTTTGGCCGTTGTCTGATGATGGTTCAGACAACGGTTTCTAATTTTTCAGACAACGGTTTTTGATGGTTTTTACAACGGTTTCTAAATTGTCAGACAACGGTTTCAAAATTTTCAAACAACGGTTTTTAACCGTTGTCTGATGAAGGTTTAGACAACGCTTTTTGACCGTTGTCTGATGAAGACAAAAACCGTTGTCTATTGAGGCGATGTCTGATAGCATTTCAGACAACGGTTTTTAACCGTTGTCTGAAGATGGTTTCCACAACGGTTTTTAGTTTTATCAGACAACGGTTTTTAACCGTTGTCTGATGAAGGTTTAGACAATGTTTTTTGACCGTTGTCTGATGAAGACAAAAACCGTTATAGAAAGACGCTAAATACAACGGTTAATTAATCTAAAACCGTTGTAGAATGACGCTAAATACAACGGTTAATTACTGTGGCACACTGAATATTAGACAATAGTTTCAATGTTCATTTTCATTTCACCACCATTGTCTGTTAAACTGTACATTATACATATAAGACAACACTTTACAATGAAGGATTGCAAATTTGGAAATCAAAAAACCTCCACAAATTCAACCATTCAACATATTAACAAACTAAAAAAAAAAATCAACACTATACATATATCACTGAATTATACTATTAACTTCAACTTGAATGACGCTTCATGAAATATTTGGCGAAGTCAATCCTAATCTCGTTGATGTCGGCATCACTATACTCCAAGTTGCCTCTGCGTAGCCACTGAAAAATGAATCAAATTTTGGTTCCTGAAGAAAATAGGTCCCTTCTCCAGTAGAAGAATTATCTGCACTAAAAACAGGACTATGTATGCCAAACAGAAATGATGTAACATGAAAGCAGTGGCTGAAGTGAAAATGAAGATTGTGGTCATCAAAATCAAATCTTACTTTCAAGTTAACAAATAACAAGAAAGAAATGAAGCAACACATACATGACACTTGTGCTCTTTCAGGTGCAAACTTGTCATCTTCAAAAACCTTTGATATTCTATTAACTAGACTGCTTTTTCCAGATCCCTTAGAACCAATTAGTAAGAGTGTGGTTGTTTTTGGCACATTATAGTCAGTCAACTTCAAGCCACCAGCCTTCCCAATCCATTCTCTAGGTGTGTAACTTCAAAATCATCACATCAATTTACAAAAACCATTAAATGAATTTTCAGATATATACAGCAAAAGCATATGATCAAAATATTTTAGTTAGACAAGTATTCAGATTCAAGGAAGCCTTTATGTAAAATGTCATCCAACTGCACTAGTACAGCCAACAAATACTTGTCATATACCACATATTTCTATAATTCCTAAGTCCAATTACTGCTGGAGTAACTGGATGTAACACAATTTGAAACATATCGATGTTTCAGTCTTAATATTTACCTTCTTCTACAGAATTAATTCTGGGTTTAAAACAAGCTTGCCTCTGAGGACCAAGACATAGAGTACAATACCTAAGTTGCAGTGCTTCATGTACATATAAATTTGTAAACCAGAACAATTTTGATTGACCTTTGTCCAACTTTAATGAAAAACGAGATTCAATAGATGCATGCTATAATCTATCTTTGTTGAGATTGGGAAACCTACTTACTCGAGAGCGAGGCAACATACCTGTGAATGCGATACCAGTCTCTAACCAAAACCTTCAAATATTTAAGGCAATGGGTTTATGATTTTATATCCCTTCTTAATCTCTCCTCTTTACCATGTAACACTAGATTATGTGCAAGATAATAATTTGAGATAAAATGCAGTATATCTATCTACCATGTTCTGTTCACCCAAACAAATAAAAGTTTGCTGGAAAGAAGAGAAAACAAACATGAATACCTCAAAATTATCCTCTTGGCCTCCTCCAATCTCTCAGTTCTACCCTGCAACTGATGATAACTCTGTAACACTTCCTTGTAAGCATTGTCTCTCCTCCTCTTATTCACTTCAAATTCCAACTAACTTGAAGAAAAATTTTTAAGATCCACTAGTTACGACTCTCCAAAAACCAATCCATACTCTTCATTTACTGTTTTATCCTCAATCTTCCTGCTTGAATCATCTCTGATAGATCTCAAAATACATACATATATATATATATACAAGCAATCAGATTCAACAAAACCCAACATTACGCAACTCCATCAATAAAATTCAGTGTCAAAAACTAAAAAAATAGAATTAAACATAGAATTCGAGTTCAAAATTTTAATTTTCTCAAGGTTAACTTAATCTATAGGCAAGCGAAATCTTTAAAAAAAAAAAAGACAAGGAATTAGAGAAAGAGCAAAAAAAAGTATTAAATGAAACCTGAGGGTATGAGAAGAGGGGCTAACTTAATCTCGCAACTTTCAACTGTGGCTGACTACCCATTTCTTCCAAGTTCAAGTTCAAGGCCTGTACGAATCTGGCTGGTACTAGAACAGTTGAGCAATCTATTAAGAAATTAATAAAATCTTAATTAGTATCAAGCCAAGACTAAAAAGAATACCCAGATCTGTAAAAAGCAAAAACAATTAATGTAAAAGCCAAGACTAAAAAGAATACCCAGATCTGGTAAGAAAGTGACTGCTCCGGATAAAGACCAATATCATGATTTGAGTTTTTCAACGGAAAAGAGACTGGAGATGGATTTCGAGGTGGACCTAAGATGCCTCTGTTATGACTATTGAAGCCATAGCCTTCTTCGTTCATTCTCATTCTTGCTACTTCACCTGCAGCAGCATAAAGCAAATCCCATGTGGCCGGCGGTGAGGAGACTCTGGATGATCCATTTGGGCTTCCACGGCTAGACCCTTGCCTACACCCACATCCATTTCCAACCCCACAAAGCGTTGATTGCGGTGAACCAGAGACAAGCCAACCCTGCAAGTATAAACGAAAAATCCCCAAATCAGTACATAAGCAAGTTAAAACGGCCGTGTTTTTTTTTTGCAAAATGGGGGCAAATGAAATTTTTTTTTTTGAAAAAAAGGGGGGAATTTAAGTGTTAAAAATTTTTGAAGTTTTGACATCCCTCTTTTGAAACAAAATGAATTTTTTAGAATTTTGTTAAATTAACTTTATAAATTCACATATATAGATGACTTATAAATACTAATATATATACTTATATATATTAATGTATATACTAATATATACTTGTATATACTAATGTATATACTTATATATACTAATATATATACTTGTATATATGCTAATATATACTAATGTATATTCTTGTATAAACTAATATATACTTGTATATACTAATATATATACTTGTATATACTAAATATACTTGTATATATACTAACATATACTAATATATATACTTGTATATACTTGTATATATATATACTTGTATATATTAGTATATATACTAATATATACTTATATATACTTATATATATACTTATATATACTAATATATACTTATATATACTTATATATACTTATATATATATACTAATATATATACTTATATACTAATATATATACTTGTATATATTAGTATATATACTAATATATACAAGTATATATATTATATAAGTATATATTAGTATATATTAGTATATATACTAATATATACTTATATATACTTGTATATACTTATATATACTTATATATATACTTATATATACTAATATATACTAATATATACTTATATATACTTATATATACTAAATATATACTTATATATACTAATATATACTAAATATATACTAATATATACTAATATATACTAATATATATACTTATATATACTAATATATACTAAATATATACTTATATATACTTATATATACTAATATATACTAAATATATACCTATATATACTTGTATATATACTAATATATACTAATATATATACTTATATATACTAATATATACTAAATATATACTTATATATACTTATATATACTAATATATACTAAATATATACTTATATATACTTGTATATATACTAATATATACTAATATATATACTTATATATACTAAATATATACTTGTATATACTTATATATACTAATATATACTAAATATATACTTATATATACTAATATATACTAATATATATACTTATATATACTAATATATACTAAATATACTTGTATATATACTAATATATACTAATATATATACTTATATATACTAATATATACTAAATATATACTTATATATACTTATATATACTAATATATATACTTATATATACTAATATATTCTAATATATATACTTATATATACTAATATATACTTATATATACTAAATATATACTTATATATACTAATATATACTAATGTATATACTCTTATATACTAATATATACTAATATATACTTGTATATATACTAATATATACTAATGTATATACTTGTATATACTAATATATACTTGTATATACTTGTATATACTAATATATATACTTGTATATACTAATATATATACTAATATATACTTGTATATACTAATATATATACTTGTATATACTAATATATACTTGTATATACTTGTATATATACTAATATATACTTTTATATACTATTATATATACTTATATATACTAATATATACTTGTATATATACTAATATATACTAATGTATATACTTGTATATACTAATATATACTCATATATACTTGTATATACTAATATATACTTGTATATATACTAATGTATATACTTGTATATACTTATATATACTAATATATACTAATATATATACTTGTATATACTAATATATACTTGTATATTTACTAATATTTACTAATGTCTGACAACGATTTTTTTACTAATGTCTGACAACATCTTATATATACTTGTATATACTAATATATACTTGTATATACTAATGTATATACTTGTATATATACTTGTATATACTAATATACACTTGTATATACTAATGTATATACTTGTATATACTAATATATACTTGTATATATACTAATATATACTAATATATATACTTGTATATACTAATATATACTTGTATATATACTAATATATACTAATGTATATACTTGTATATACTTGTATATACTAATATATACTAATGTATATACTTGTATATACTAATATATACTAATATATATATTTGTATATACTAATATATACTTGTATATATACTAATATATACTAATGTATATACTTGTATATACTAATATATATACTTGTATATACTAATATATACCTGTATATATACTAATATTTACTAATGTCTGACAATGATTTTTTTACTAATGTCTGACAACATCTTATATATACTAATATATACTAATGTATATACTTGTATATACTAATATATACTTGTATATACTAATATATACTTGTATATATACTAATGTATATACTTATATATACTAATATATACTAATATATATACTTGTATATACTAATATATACTTGTATATATACTAATATATACTAATGTATATACTTGTATATACTAATATATACTAATATATATATTTGTATATACTAATATATACTTGTATATATACTAATATATGCTAATGTCTGACAACGATTTTTTTACTAATGTCTGACAATATCTTACCAGACAACGATTTTTTTTTACCAAAAAAATACTTGTCTGAACATATATTACACAACGGTTCCTAAAAACCGTTGTCTGTATGCTTTATTTAGACAACGGTTTTGTTTAACCGTTGTCTGAAACGCTGAATTATACAACACTTTCGAAAAAACCGTTGTCTGAATCATCTTATCAGACAGCGGTTTTGTATGACCAGAAAAACAGTTGTCTGAACATATATTACACAACGGTCCCTAAAAAACCGTTGTCTGGTGTGACCAAAATAAAACCTAATAGACAACGGTTAAAAAAAACACCAAAAACAGTTGTCTTAAAATTAATCAGACAATGCTTTTTTGGGGAAAAAATAAAACAATTGTCTGTTTTTTTCATACAATGGTTTTTTCCTTAACCGTTGTCTGATGACCGTTGTCTGATTCAGTTTTTCTTGTAGTGCATACTTGGTCATAAAAATGATATAATTTAAACTTAGTAATTAAGTCAGTTCCTTGATGAATAACACTTTGTATGTCTATAAAAGAAGCCTATACTCCTTATTTTGGTGGTGTATGAGTTATGCCAATTGTTAGATTTGAAAGTTAATTATTGTGTTTAGTGTAATGCAAAGTGTATGAATAAAGTGATTCCATGATAAAATTATAGGTGTTTTGATTAATTAGTGGTTTTATTAAATTCGTCAATTAAGATTATGCTCTAGTTTTATTATTATTTGTTTTCGTAAACATAATTTTAGTAAATCTGAGTTTGAATAGAAGCCTAATATTAGATATCAAAAATATCAAAAGAAATTTCTTACTAAAAGAATAGAGAAAATTACACCATATACTACATTTTAAGTTTTATTTTCAATTTTACTACTATTAATTTTTAACTTTTAAATTTTCATTTTTTCAATTTTATTTTATATTTCATTTTTTACAAAAAATACAGTCTTCTTTTAATTTCCTCCTAGCAACTATTTTCGATTCTTTCTCGTTTTCCCCTTTGTCTCACATCGCAGTTCTGACGGGCGTTGATCAATAAGAGCAAGAGTGGCTAGTGAAGAATGTGAGAGATTCTTTCATTAACTTTTCTGAAAACAAAAGTCATGTCCATTGGAAATCCAATCCTGTTGTTCCTTTCAATGATCCCACTCTTCTCTTTGCTAATACTGGTATATCTTCAATTATTGTTTAATCAATTTATGGGTTTTTCTTTAAATATCTTTTTCTATTGGTTTGCACTTAATTTGTCAAATGTATTACCGAGAATCCTAATTTTCTCTCTGATTGAGTTTATTAGTTCTAATTAGTATTTGTTATTGCTTTTTATTTTTAACATGCATGAACCGGTTCAAGCCTATTTTTCTATGCGTGTTTTGATGTGGGTTTTGCTTAATTTTCAATAATTTTGATCCCAATTTGTGTTTTTATGCAAATTCATATGTGGTTTTGTTTTTATTTGTTGATCTTTATAATTATCATCTATGTAGTTTCCGTTTGGATAACATTTTTTTTGTCAATTATGGTATGGGTTTCATTCAGTTATATACCTCATTGCTTGATATGTCTATACAATAATAAATGGACCTTAAATTCTTAATTGAGCTAAATTATAGAATTTCTTATCCTTTTTCATCCAATAGTTTTTTCTTGTTTCATGTATGGTATGAGCACCCATAAAAATTGTAATGCACACAGCTTCATATATGGTATTTACTATTCTAGAAGTCAAAACAATTTCATATATTAACGTGCATGTTGATTTTAAAATATTTTTGTATATGTTAATTTTCTTTTGTACATATGTTCATTGTTTGATTATTTTTGAGTTTAAAATATAATGATTAGAGTTTTTTTTTTTTTTTTTGTTCTTCAATATAAATGCATAGCACATGTTTAATAAGATGTTTCAAAGAAATAGTTTTTGCAATTTTTCAGCTTTATATCATATGTCATTATATGTCGATATATATATGTTAGCATATGTTAATATATATCAGTTTATGTTACATATATTTTAATGATATATATTAATATATGTTGATATCTGTCGGTATATATTGATATATGTTTATATATATTGATATATGTCAGTATATATTGTATTTATTTTAATGGTATATATTGATATATGTTGGTATATATTGATATATATTAGTATATATTGATATATGTCAGTATATATTATATATTAACTAATACATATAAACTATTTTGATCAACACATTTTAATATATGTTACATATAACTAAATATATTGAAAAAAAATAATAGTATATGTTACGTATAACTAGATATATGTGGTTATATATTAAAAAAAATAACAATATATGTTACATATATGTCGATATATATTTCATATAACTAAATATATATATTGTATATATGTAAATATTTGTATTTGTTATATATAATTATATATATGTAGGTATATTTCGGTATATGTTGCATATACTTTAACTAAAGAATAATAATATGTGTGGGTATATATTAGTATATGTTATATATAACTAAATATATGTTATATATATGTATATATTAGTATATGTTGGTATATGTTACATATACTTTAACTAAATAATAATAATATACAGGCATATGTTCATATATGTTTCATATAACTAGATATATATATATATATATATGTGTGTGTGTATGTGTGTGTGTGTGTGTGTGTGTTATATATGTAAATATATATGTGTATATGTTACATACAATTATATATGTATATATATGTAGGTATATTTCAGTATATGTTATATATACTTTAACTAAAGAATAATAATACATGTGGAATATTGGTATATGTCAGTATATGTTGATATCTGTCTGTAAATATTACATATAACTATATATATGTGGGTATATTTTGAAAAAGAATAATATTATATGTTATATATATGTTAATATATGTGAGTATATATGAGTTTATATATGTGGATATATATATCGGTATATGTTATATATAATTTACCTAAAAAATAATAATATATATCGGTATATGTTATATATAACTATATATATGTGGACATATGTTAAAAAAGAATAACATTATATGTTACATATATGTGAGTATATATGAATTTATGTGGGTATATGTTATATATATTTTAATTAAAGAATAATAGTGTACATGCGTATATGCATGCATATGTGGGTATATGTTATAAAATAATAATATATGTGAGTATATGTTACATATAACTAGATATACTAAAAATGATAGCAATATATGTGGATATATGCTCTATTATATATATATATATATATATATATATAACAACATATAATTAAATTAAAATTAAATTTTTATTTCACAAAAAAATATAAATATAAATTATTTTTTATATAATTTAGATATAATTTTTTACTTGACCATTTCAAGTGCAAATATTTTAGCTAGATCCTCATAAAAAAAAATAAAATTTGCAATATTTAATTTTAATTTTAATTATAATATTAAATATAACTATATATATGTAGGTGTATGTTCAATTATATATGAATATTTATTATAAATAATTATATATATGTGCATAAAAGTGTGAATTATGTTATATATTAAAAAATATTTTTAAATAAATTTTTTATAGTGTATATTAAAATTATTTAAAAAATATATAAATTAAATAAAATATATAAAAATGTGTGTATAAAATGAGATTTAAAATTAGTTAAAATAAATTATACAATAAAATGTACTATACATTATATTAGGACATTTACATAACTACCTAAAAAATAACTTTTATTAAAAAAATATTATAAAAGCTAAAAATATTTACACTTTTATAAAAAGTTGGTGCAAAATTTTAAAATTACCTCATTCATTAATAAAAAAATTTTTTTAAAAAAATATATCTTCCCTCAATAAAATCAGTTTTTTACTTCAAATTTTTATTTTTATTTTCAAACTTTACTATTCAATAAAAAATTATAATAAAATAATAAAAATTAATAATTTAAATTATTTTTCATCATATTAAATCAACAACTTTTTATAAAAAGAAAAAAAATAATTTTCATTATAAAAAATAAATAAGACTAAAATAAAATAAAATAAAATAAAATAAAATATACAAAAATACATTAATAAAAATTATTAAATTTATCTTTAAACAAAATTTACATATTATACAGATGAAAAAAAAATACACACACACGTATAATTTCTTTATGTAGATATTATATATATGTATTATAGATGTTGTGTGTATATTATGTTTTTATTATTTAAATTAAGTTTATTTTATGTAAAAATTGTTGAATATTGTGTGAATATTGTATAAATATTATATGAATGTTTTGAGAATAAAAAAATTAAATAAATAATAAAAAAAATTATGTAGATGTGTTTTAGATTTGTTATAGATGTATTATTAATGTGTTGTAAATATATTTTGTATTATTTGAGTGTGTATTTTGTATATGTTGTATATATGTTATGTATATATTTATTTTTTATGTGTATATTAAAAATATGATATAATTTTTTTAAATATAATATAAATAAAATAAAATGGTAAAAAAAAAGAAAATTACAAAAATAAAAAAATAAAAAAAAATTAACGTTTTAAAGCTAATTTTGAGAAAATAAAAAGAAGCAAAAAACGTACAACTAAAAAAAAAAAACATTGGCACAGTATCATTGCAAAGTTAACATGGAAAAGTCATAAAGTGCGTAAATTTCTCCAATATATTTTTACAGTATATAAGTTTGTGAGTGGGACATACATCCACATGATCCACATCAGGGCTGAATTTTTGCAAATGAAGCTTATCGATTAGCATAAAAGTGAAGCTATTTTTTAAGTACCATAAAATTGAAAGATGTTTTAATTTTTTAGGTTAATTTTGTAAATCTCCCAAAAGAATATTAAGTTAGAGAAAAAAATGTTTTTTATTAAATCATAGAAAATGAATCACTGAAATTCCAAGGCTTTTTTTTTTTTTGCAACTGAGGATCCAGACTGGTGTATTATTGTTTTTGGACTTTAAAGCATTAAGTAACTATTCGAATGAAGCTTAAAAAGGTTTCCGCCTAGTTTGGAGGCCCAATAAAAGGCCATTGGCACATGCACAGCAAAGCTACACAATGCATACGAGTGATACTAAGAGACAATAAAGCATATTTAATATGTAATATTTCTAAATTAATAAAGCATATTTTCTTTCTTTTAAATTTTTATTTTAAAATATCTATGATTCTTAGATTATTGATTAACATTTAAAAATAAAAATTTCATAACATTATTATATTATTGAACCCAAATTAATTAGATTGAACTAATTAAACTATAAACCAATTATCAATCATATTGGATTTTAAAAATATTCACTAACTTATCAATAAAACTGCATTATAAAAGTTGTTATTGTCATAAGATCAAGGCCATTGATCCACTTGTCAAGTAAAAACCATTAAAATATCAGAAATATTTACAAAATTACCCTAAAGACCAAAACAATTTTCAAATATACGACACCTACAAAAATTTTTCAATTCTACACTACAAAGATATTTTACTTGCAAATATACAGAAGTTGAGCATTTGTTGATGTCTTTTTGTATAATGGGTTTTTTTTGTTGTTGTTTTCTTTGTATAACATGTAATATATGTAATTAATAAATTTAAAATCTCAACATTTTAATGTTAATTTAAATATATTAATTAAAAATAATGAAGTTTTTATTTTCATTAAATATATAGTTTTATTTCATATATTATAATTAATATGTGATAATACATATTTATTTATATGGCTCTTAATCAATAAAAAATTAATTTTAAATGAATTGAAATCTAATTTTGTATTCATATAAATTAAATATTATAAATTAATTAATACATTTTCATATAAATTAATTAATTAAAATGTAAGGGGGGAATAAGTATTAATTTAAAATTAAGTATTGTAATTTTAATTTTTATAGATAATGATTTAACTAAAATAGTTAAAATCATTTTAACTATTTTTTAACTATAAAAATAATTTTAAAAATAATTTTTTTAAATTATATCTATATATGCCCATATATTTACTTTATATATAACATATACCAATATATATACAGATATACCTACAATATTATTATTCTTTAATTAATATATATGTAATATATATTAATGTATATCAATATATAACTAAATATATAATAGCATTATACTATTATTCTTTTAAATTTTAACACGTATAAATTGTTATATATATATATATCATATATCGATATATAACTAAATATTTATCTCTTTTACATTGTTATTCTTTTTAAATTTTAATATATATGTTATTTTATATAATATATATCACTTTATACTCTTATTCTTTTGAATACGTTGCTGTAGTAATCTAATTTTACTTGAATTGATCTCATCTTATTTTTGGTTTATTTATAAGAAGGTCTCAATACTAGATCCAATTATCAAGTTAAGTTAAATTAGTTAGAAGTCCATTTTTAAAATCAATCCAATAAGTGATAAAAGGCCTATTAGTATCATCAAAATTTGTCCAAATAGGAATAGCAAAAAGAATACATAAAAAGAAAATCTTGAATAATTAAAAAAGAGTAATAAATAAATAGAATAATCATATTAACATAGGCCGTATGTTATTCTTAATGTAAAGGGCCTCACATATATGCACTTCTTAGAGATTTGAAGAGTTTTTCCTTTTGCCCATAATTCATAACTTGCAAAGTACGAAAAAAATGGGAGAAAGATTAGAGATAAGATTTTTATCAGTAGAGATAAGAAATATAAAAAATGGGAGGGCAAAGCAAGCATAAAAAGGGAGGCCCTTCTAGTATAAAAAGGGCAACATAAATTGAAATAGGAGGAGAAGAGTAGAAATGGAGAACAAAAAAATAAAAGTGAGCAGAAAATTTTAATGAAAATAATTTCCTAGTAGAGGAAATTGTTAAAAAAAACCCTTAAAGTTTATTAAGTATATGAAGTGTACTTAACAAACCCTTAAAAATCCAAGCCAAAGCAACCAAATTGGTTTTCAAATTCCAACAAAATAAAGACCAAAATCAGGTAAATACTCTACTTCAAGATCGTTATTAGTTTAGCTATATTTTTACATTTTTTTTATTTTACTCTTTAAGTAAATGTATATAGCATCAAAACATGATGTAGTCAGCAATGACCATATCATTTTTGCTTATAAAAAAAAAGAGAAATTCAAATAGTTAAAAAGAATAAAATGTACACAGTAAATGAAATAAAACATACGAAAATCCTAAATTATCTATACAAGCACAATATGTGTAGACAAGAACACAAAATTCACAAGAAAAATAATGAGTAATCAAATTCCCTGGTAGAGGGAATTTTGAACATCTCTGAGTTTTATTAAGTACAGAAAGTGTACTTAATAAAAAACACAGCAGAAATTATATTTAGTTTTATTAATTAGTGTGTTAACATCAGACAAATTTCCTATGATCTTCAATCTCTATAATCTAGTTTTGGGTTTGTTGCTTTAATTTTGATATGCATATGACTTTTGAGAAAAAGTCAGGCAATGACAGTCTTACACAAATGCAATAAACTAAAAATGCACACTTTTAAGAAGAGCAGTCAAGTAGTGATTGTGTTGGAATAAACTGTAAAATTCTATAACATGCACAAAATATAAACATCTAAGTCTCCAAATATGATATCAACAAAAGATATATATATATATATATATATATATATATAAGCTATCATCATGAAGATAAAAGATTTGGTAAATGAGCTCTAAAATGCAAGAAGAACATAAAAGACACAGTTTCATGGAAAAGCTTTGTAATATCCCAAAGTATACCCTAAAAGTTTTGAAATATTTATTATTGTATTTAGATTAAATGTATATGTTTAAGTGAAAATAGAATAGAGGTAAGGAGGAGAGTGTATATGTTGTATATATAGAGATATATACAACATATACAAGTCAAAGAAATGGGTGGTCAAAAGAAGATATAATTAATTTTAATTAATTAAATGGAAAATTGAATTAGTAAGTGGATGTAGATATTTGATTATTTTAATATTTAATTCCTTGATGGAGGTTTAAAGAGAAGAAGTGGTTGACCTTGCCATTTATTCTTTTTCTTCTTCTTTCTTTGTTATTGGCCGGGTATCACAATAGCAAGAGAGGAAGAGAGTTTTTGATTTTCCAAGCCCGTGATTGAAGGATGTTTCAAGTGATCAAGTTGAAAATCTAAGAAGTTTCATCACTTTTGGTAAGTTTTCCACTTGATTCCCTTGTTTTCTTTTAAGTTTGTGTTGTGGGTTTGGTGTTTGATTGTTGATGGTATATGTATATTTGATTATGGTGTATTTGAGGGTGTGTAATCTTCATAGTATTGATTTTTGGGATTGGATTGAAGAGAAAGTGTTAGGTTTGGTGGAAGAACAAGTGTTGTGTTTGAGTTGTGTGTATGTAATGGTTGTGAATTGGTGTTTGATGTATGTTTTGAATTGTTTTGGTGTTTTTGCAAGTTATTATGGTTTATGGGTGTGTTTAGTTAAGTTTATTTGAAGTGGAAATTGGTGGAAGTAAGAGGTTTGTTGGATGTGTTGTTGTTGTTGCCGAAATCAAGATTTTGGCCTTACACGCCCATGAGCACGGCCAGGTCTTTAGGCGTGTCAATGGTTCTGTGTTCTTGGATGGGTGACACGAGCAGTGACATGCCCATGTTACTGAGCGTGTCACAGCTTCTGTGTTATAGTAGCATTGACACGTCCAGTGACACGCCATGTCACTGAGCGTGTCATAGCTACTGTGTTGAGAGAGGATTGACACGGCCAGTAACACGCCTATGTCACTGAGCGTGTCAAAGCTTCTGTGTTGTGGTTTTAGGGCACGGTTAGGGACACGCCCGTATTGTTGAGCGTGTCATGTGTAGAGTTTGCTCTAGTTGGTTCTTAGCCTTATTATCTCATGTGTATCTCTAAGTGAGTGTGTATAATCACCTTTGGTTTAAATTTTGAAGAGAGTTGAGTTGCCCTAATCCAAGCGTTGGAGGATTCTTGAAAGAGGAAGTGTTTAGATTGGTATGAGTTGCTCTTGAGGTAAGTACAAACTTACATGGTTGCATACATTTACATGACTTTGAGACTTAACACATTTGGTTGTAAATGTGTTAAGTAAGTTATTACATTGTTAATACATTTGATTAATGTTATGATTTGCATAATGTGAAAGATATGATGATCATTTAAAATGTATGTCCAATGCAATTGGCTATGTATACTTTAATGATGAGATGTGAAGCCATTGTGTTGGCTATAGTGATGCAAATGAAATAATTGGGGCATGATTGCCTAGTTTAATTATGAGAAATGAAATGAGAAATGAATTGTGAAAGAGATTGATAATGAGATAAATGAATTAATTGTGTGCCTAGTATGTTATTCAATTTTCAGAGTTCTGGGTTTGGCGGCATGCCTATGAATTGCTGGACAGGTGAAAAGACCGGGTCGTAATCCGAGTCCAGCTGATAAATGTAGAATATGATATTTTTGAGGTGAAAAGACAGGGTCGTAAGCCTCAAAAATAGTAACAGTCTAGCCGGGTTGAGGACCAAGATACTGGGGCCCTAGGGTCTAGCCGGGTTGAGGTCCAAGAGACTGGGTCTGTTACACTATCCATGGATAGATATATATGTTTCGCTTACGGGCTTGATGAATGTGATTATGGACCAAAGCAGTAACTCTGAACTTTGAATAACATATTAGATCCTTTTTGGGCCCATGCTTGTCTTTGTTTCAATGTGAATCATAAATGGTAAAACAATTGAATAAGATAATGAAATGTAATGTTATGAATTATAGCATTTTGAATATGATCTCTATTGTTGAAAGTACGACATTGTAATTGCATTAAAGCATATTGTTATTGTGGTTTGTACCACTAAGTCTATGGCTTAGCGCGATTGTGGTTCATCGCGCAGGTGACAGGATAGAACCGGAGAGTTCAGCTAGACCGAGTCGAGTCTAGACTCTGAAGTGTTGATTGTGGGTATAAAGATCAGAGACGAACTGCCAAACATGTATAAACTTTATGTTTTGTAAATATTTATTTTGATATATATGTATATGTAAATATAGCTACATTTTCTGCTGCTTAATAAATAAATGGTTTACTTGTTATGTTCCATAATATATATATATATGAAATGTTTTAAAATTTTCTCATATTATTGTAGAAGAGAAAAATTGGGTTGTCTTATATAAATCGTGGCACTCCTGTATCAGGTATACGTATAGTACAGATGTAGTAGTATGTAGTGTGCATATATGGGATATAGGGGTGTTACAAGCTTAGTTCGGGATTCCATATCCAGTGCAAAAAAAATTGGCTTCTAATATGATAGATCAAAAGACACAAATGCTATATAAGAAAGAACATAAATCAAATTAGGGTAATAAAAATATTTCTAGAGGTGTGTATCTCTTTGTATCCAATGGGGCATGTTAATAAAAATATAAAATATAGAGTAAAAAAAAAAAGGAAAGGGAAGAAACGGAATTCAATGCAAAAATAATGAAATAACATACTATTAGGCAAGTAAAATAAATAACTTGTTAAGACATTATATATATATATATATATATATATATATATATACTTTAAAGAGATTCAATAATAAACAATTGATAAGAAACCAGAATTAAAATAACATATAGAAAAGAAGCTTTACCTTGTTGCTTGTTAGAAAACAAAGATGCAAATGCTAACCATAAAATGTATAAAACTGATATTTTTGAGAAATTTTCATGGAAAGCAAAGAGAATGAAGGAAATTGAAAAGGTGTTAAGAACGGAGATAATAGTAGCCAGGGTGCGTAATAAATGAGTTTGATAAAAAAAAAACCATATATATTTAGGGTTAATTGGTGCTACCAATTTTATGACTTGTGAGTAATTTCTCTTACTACTAAAACTTAGTGTTTCAAGTTTTTTTTTTTAAAAAAACTCTATTCTTTTATTTTATTCATCTACTCACTTTATTTTTATCTCTATTTTCCATGACTTAGATTATTGTATTCAGGACGGTTTTAAATTTTTTTTTCTTTTTTGGGTTGCTTATCCTTTCAAGTATTTTAGATAGTGCCGGGGGAGGGGGGCATGCATTGTAACTTCAAGTTACAGTGCACGCCTGCCTATATAATGCACTTATTATTTTTTAATTTTTTTCTTTTAATTTATTTTTTTGATAGATTTTTTTTAGAAACGGAAAGTTTGCATTGAGTGGTGCAAGCTTTCATGCCTATTTAATATTCTTTTTATTAAACTTTCTTCTTGCAATTTTCTTTTCTTTCTTTCTTTTCCTTTATAAAATAATTATTGGTGCAAACTTTCATGCCTGTTTCATATTGTTTTATTTGAACTTTCTTTTTGCAATTTTTTTCTTTTTCTTTTTAAAATAAATGATAGAACATGGCATAAATACATAGGCTTAAAAAAAATTATTGTTGTTAAATTTCAATCGCTTAATTCGATGTCTCTTTGCAATAGAATTAAATTTTTTTAATTATTGAATTCAAACAGACAAATTGATTAGCCCAAATACTATCAATATTTTTATAAATTTCTTTAACAATTTAATTTATATCTTATAAATTGTCTTATTCGTCCAATATAAAAAATTTATGTTATATATTTTAATTATTTAGTTGATAACTTAGTAATAACCCAGTGAAATTAAATTATATCGTAACTTTAGCATTTGGATATATATGCAAACATTACCAACAAAGACAAAATTGATAATTATATCCAGGAAGTGAATATTATTATCAAAGATAATAGTATTTTAAAAAATAAAATTTTCAATATATATATATATACCAAAAAATAGAACTCACAAATAAAGCGAGTATAAGCAATAATAGTAATGATAATGATAATAAATCGAACTACGAGGATTTTGATTCTATTAAGCAGATACGTAGGCAATCGGAATCAAGTTTTGAGTTCAAATCCACTTTAATTAAGAAATACCTCTTTCTAAAAAAATATATAATAATGAATTGAAAAAATAAAAATAATTTAAAATTTTAAAAAGAAAAACTAAAATAGTCATGTCCAGAGAGTGGACATAATTTAAAAATAATTATAATAAAATATTAAACTATTTAATAACATGAAATTCTTATATTCAAGTAGTGAATATGAGAATTAAGTTATCCATTAATAAATAAAATATCAACGATGGTAATAAAATTAAATAATAAAAATTTATTTAAAATATTTGTGTCCAATAATCGAGATATAAGGATAAATAAACAAATATAATAATAAGGATTTATTTTGAGATAGTGAATGTAATCTCTCTCGCGAGTACAAATAAAATAAATAATAAAATAATACAATAATTATAATACCGAATTTGGGCATTGTAAAGTACTTTTTCTTCTCTATGCGTAATCAACCTTTCAGACTTTATCTCTAAAAACACAGACCACTAATAGGTGTCCAATCAAGCCTTATAATTGACTAGTGACGACTCTTAACATATAAAAAAATAACAACTAAACATCAGCTGATAAAGAAGAAAATTAATTTTAATATCTCACCGGCTCCCCCGTCTCCCCATGTGTGATAGTTGTTATATATAACATATACAAACATATAACTAAATATATAATAGTTTATACTGTTATTTTTTTAAATTTAATAAATATATATTGTTATATGTAATATATACTGACATATAACTAAATATATATCACTTTTATACTTTTATTATTTTAAAATTCAACATGTATATGTCAATATATGTGACATATACTAACATATGACTAAATATATACTACTTTTATACTCTTCTTCTTTTATATGTAATATATGTTGATATATAATTAAATAAATAATAGTTTTATACTCTTATTCTTTTAAAATTTAATATATATATTTTTATATATATCATATATCGATATATAACTAAACATATATCACTTTTATATTCTTATTTTTTTGAAATTTAATATACATATGTTGTTATATGTAATATATGCCAACATATAACTAAATATATAATAGGTTCATACTCTTTTTCTTTTAAACTTTAACAAGTATATGTTGCTATATGTAACATATACCGATATACAATTAAATATATAATAGATTTATACTCGTATTCTTTTAAAATTTAATAAGTATATTTTATTGTGTGACATATACAGGCATATAATTAAATATATAATAGTTTATACTCTTATTTATTTTAAATTTAATAAGTATATATTATTATATGTTACATATACCGATGTATAAATAAATATATAATAGCTTTATACTCTTATTTTTTTAAAAAATTTAACAAGTTTATGTTGTTATATATATATATTACCAATATATAACTAAACATAAAATGTTTTTCCTGTTATTCTGTTATATGTAATATATAGCGACATATAACTAAGCATATATCACTTTTATACTTTTATTCTTTTGAAATTTGACACATATATATTGTTATATGTAACATATACTAATATATAATTAAATATATAATAGTTTTATGCTCTTATTCTTTTAAATATTAACACAGATATATTATTATATGCAAACATATAACTAAATAAATATCATTTTTATACTCTTATTCTTCTAAAAGTTTATACTCTTATTCTTTTATACTCTTCTTTCTCTAGATTACTCAAGCTCTGTTATGAACATAAAGTTTTTCTTCTTATTATTATTGAACCTATGGTGAATCAATCTAAAAGTTTGTATTTTGCTTCGAAGCTTGGATTCAACAATGTTGAATGTTCATCAGATAATAAAATATGGTTCCTTTGGAAGGAACAATATGTTTAGCTTATGAATTTTCAGGATGTGTCTCAGGTTTTTACATGCTCGGTGCAATTTCATTCTTTTTCTCTAGAATTTACCTATTCAGCTGTCTATGGTAAACACTCCAGATCGGGTAGACAAATGTTATGGGATAAGTTGATTACCCTCTCAGAGTGTATTTCAGAGCCTTGGATTGTAGGTGGGGATTTTAATGTGATTAAGTCACCAACAGAGTACAAAGGCAATGCCACTCCATGCTTAGGCAGTATACAAGACTTTGTCACGTGTTCAGATAATTGTGGCCTTATCGATATTCCTTTCAAGGGCTGTGATTTCACTTGGACATGAGTTAGATATTCCGGAAGGGTCTGGGAGTGCTTGGATCGAATTATGGCTGATGGATCGTTTTATGATCTCTTCATAGATATTAGCATTCGTCATCTTGGCAAGACTTCATCAGACCACTCCCCATTGTTACTATCTTGTTAGAATTGGAATATGTCTATTCCAAAAGCATTTAAGTTCCAGCATATGTGGCTTTCTCATGACACCTTCTTGCCTATGGTTCGACGGAGCTGGGATTCTAATTTTTTCGGTGGTGGTATGAAAGGCCTTTTCATGAAGCTTAATATTCTCAAGAAATCAATCAGAGAGTGGAACAAAAGCACTTTCAGTAATATTTTTCATGGCACTGAAGAGGCAGAAAAGGAGGCAGTTGAGGCCGAACAGATTTATGTCTCAGATCCTTCAGTTACTAATCGAATAGAATGGTAGAAGAAGCAAATTTTCCTTTTGCAGAAATACAAGTTACAAGAAACCTTTTGGAGATAAAAAGCTCACATTAAATGGCTTACAGAGGGAGAATCTAACTCTAAGTTTTTTCATCAATATGTAAAGATATCCAGAAAACTGCAGTGGATATCAATAATAAAAAATTCAGAAGGAAAGTGGATAACTGATCAAGCAGAGATAAGCAACGAAGCTGTATCATTTTTTCAGAAGCTATTTGGTGATGAAAACCATGGATCATTCGACTCTCTCATTGAGGTAATTCCCATGGTAATCATAGAAGCTCATAACGCAATTTTAGAGCGAATAATAGACGATAAGGAGATTAAAGAAGCTGTTTGGCAACTTGATCCTAATAGTGCTCCTGATCCAGATGGTTTCGACGGAACATTCTTTAGGCAATGCTGGGATATCATTGCTAGGGATGTTTACAGCGCAGTTAAGAAATTTTTCCTTGGTCTGCCAATTCCACAGTCACTTAGTGCAGCACAGATTATTCTCTTGCCGAAGGTTCAACATCCATCGAACTTCAGCCAATTTCGCCCCATTTGTTTAGCTACATTTGTTAGCAAGGTATATACCCGAATAATTGCTAATAGAATGGCTCCATTACTTACTCTTATAATCTCCCAAAAACAGGCAGGTTTCTTAAAGGGACGTTCAATTCATGAGAAATTCTATTAGCAAATGAGCTGGTTCATGATATGGACAAGAAGACTAGGGGACATAACTTAGCAATCAAACTTGACATGACTAAGGCCTTTGACAGAGTCTCATGGTGCTTCCTTGAGTCAGTTCTTCTTAAATTCGGGTTTTCAAGCAAGATTATCAATCTGATAATGTCTAATCTCAAAGCTACAAGATTATCGGTTATGGTGAATGGAGTCAGCTGTGGGTTTTTCAATCCTATGCATGGTGTCAAGCAAGGAGACCCTCTCTCTCCGTATTTGTTCATTATAGCGGCGGAATGTTTCTCAAGAGGGCTAAACAAACTAATTGGGGAGGGAAAAATAACTCCATACAAGACTGCTAGAGGATGTAAGGTGATGTCTCATCTTGCTTTCGCTGATGATCTGCTCATATTTTTGAATGGTGATGTTAAAAGTGCTAAGCAATTCAGAGCCTTTCTCACAGCATATCAACAAGGATCCGGTCAAGCCATCAACTTTGAGAAGTGTTCTTTCTATTGTTCGAAAAAAGCTAGCCATAGTTTTATAGACAAGATAGCACAGATTCTTGACATCAAGTGGCATTCACTTCCCTTCATGTACTTAGGGGCCCCTATATATCAAGGGATCAACCATTCCACTTACAGTCAATATCTTTTACAAAAAGTGGATACAAAACTACATGGTTGGATGAAAAAATTGTTGTCAACTGGTGGTTGTCTTCTGCTCATTAAACATGTCTTGAGTTCAATTCCAATTCATACATTGGGGGCTATGCAACTGCCGAAACAAATTATTGATGCTTTGGAATGAAAATTTGTTTCTTTTTTCTGGCATTCAGGTGTTGAATGGCGCTATCATTGGGCCAGGTTCGAAAAATTCTGCTACCGCACTTCTAAAGGTGGTATGGGAGTCCGATCGCTTGTATCTTTGCAAAAAGCCTACTCAATAAAGCTTTGGTTGAACTATCAAAAGGGAGATACTCCTTGGGCAAGGATTATGAGGAAAAAATATGGTAGAGCTGGTCATATGAAATTTTTGCAAACTGACTCCCCTACATGGAAGAGAATTTGCAAGATCTCGAACACTGCCTCTTCTCTTTTTACGCAGCAAGAGAATGGCGATTGGGTTAGTAACAAGACAAGCTCCAAGTTCTTTGTCTTGGCAGAAATTTATGATACTGTGAGAGAAAGGAAAAGCGAGCTACTATCGTACAGGATGACTTGGAATTCATTAATTCCCATCAAGTATTCAATACTTGCGTGGAGATTATGGCACAATGCCCTGTCGTTGCCGGAAAGACTTCAAATGATAGGGATTCAAATGGCCACATGCTGTCCATTTTGCTTATATGCTGCAGCTACTACATCTCACATGTTCTACCTATGTGCTGAAACCATGAAAATCTGGCAGTTTTTCAAACAATCTTCGCAGTACAATGCCTCGGTCCAGCGCACAATTAAATAAGAATTCATGTTGTGGTGGTCCCAATTCTCTCCTAACTCACTGGCGGGCAAAGTCATGGCCTTCATCCCTCAGGTAATTCTCTATCACATATGGCTAGCCTTTTGTAAAATTACATGGGGTGGCAAGGAGGTATATAGTCCAAGCATTATCAGGTCCATCCTTACCTTGATTTTTAATTGGGGAGTAGCTCATTCCTCTGCTAAATTTGCAAAGTCCATGGCTTTATTTCAAGAATTCTTGCCAGAACAATTTGGCAAAAGATGCAAATTAAAGCCAACACTCATATATTGGCGTAAACCAGTTTCACCAAGATTCAAGCTTAATGTCGACGCTTCGGTTACTATGAATATGGCGACCGGTGGAGCTATTGTCAAGGATTGCAATGGATGCTTTATAGTAGGTCTCAGTTTTTTCTTACAGGCTTCTAATCCCAACCAAGCTAAATTGCAAGCTACTTTTGAAGGAATCCAATGATGTATTTAGAAACATTACTTACTGCTGGAAATAGAGACTGACTCAGCATGGGTTCATCATCAAATCACATCCTCCCGGATTTCTACATCAACAACAATGGCCAGCCACATTAAAAGCTTCATTGACAGTTCAAACTCGACTATACTACATACATTCAGGGAGGGTAATTAAGCCGCAAATTTCCTTGCCATAGACTGTAGAATGAGTATGAAGCCTGCTGTCTATTTGTTTTTTAATTCTTTGCCAAATTTTCTTAAGTGCATTGTAAACTCGGATATTATGGGTTCTCCATATATCCGTTACAAATAGTTTATCAATAAAAATTACAGTTTCGAAAAAAAAAACTCTTATTCTTCTATATTTTTACAAGTATATGTTGTTATATGTAAAATATACCAATATATAATTAAATATATAATAGTTTTATACTCTTATATTTTTAAAATTTAACATGTATATATTTTTCTATATACCACACACTCATATATAACTAAACATATATCACTTTTATATTCTTATTCTTTAAAATTTTAACAAGTATATATTGTTATATGTAACATATACCGACATATAATTAAATATATAAAAGTTTTATACTATTTTTCTTTTGAAATTTAACACGTATATATTATTATATATAATGTATACTAACATATAACTGAAAATATAATAATTTTATACTCTTATTTTTTAAAAAATTTAACAAGCATATATTATTGTATGTTACATATATTGATATATAATTAAATATATAATAGTTTTATACTCTTATTCTTTTAAAATTTAACTAGTATATGTTGTTATATGTAACATATATCGATATATAACTAAATATATATATCACTTTTATAATGTTATCCTTTTAAATTTTAATAAGTATATGTTATTATATGTAACATATATTGATATATATCAACACATACTAATATATACTAACATATATTGTTAAAATATATATAACATATACCGACATGCATCAACATATGACAAATATATTAGTTGATTTGCAAAAGAAATATCAGTATACAATTAATATATGCTGTTATATGTTTATATATATAGCATATAACAATATATATTAGTTGATTTGCAAAAAAATATCAGTATACAACCGATATATATTATTATATGTTTATATATGTTACATATAACAATATATATATATCAATTGATTTGCAACAATAATATCAATTTACAAACAGATATATATTGTTATATGTTCATGTATATTACATATAACAACATATTAGTTTATTTGCAATATATATATATATATCAATATACAACTAACATATGTTGTTATATGTTTATATAACAACATAAATCATTTGATTTGTAATAAATATCAATATACAAATTAATAAATATTATTAAAGGTTTATATATGTTATAAATAACATATATTAGTTGATTTGTTAAAAAAATTTCAGTATATACAACTGATATATGCTGTTATAGATTCATATATGTTACATATAACAACATATATCAGTTAATTTGCAGTAGAATATCAATATATAAACTAATTTATGTTGTTATATGTTCATATATGTTACATAAAACAGCATATATTAATTCATTTGCAAAAGAAATATCAGTATATAGCTAATATATGCTATTATATATTCATATTTACTACATATAATAATATATATCGGTTGATTTACAATAAAATATCAATATACAAACTGATATATGATGTTATGTGTTTATATATTTATATATAAAAATATATATTAGTTAATTTCTAAAAGAAATATCAGTATATAACAACATATAAATAAAATTATTCTTATTTTTTTGAAATTTAGAAAATATATGTTATTATATGTTATATATACAAGTATATAAAAAATATAATAGTTTTATACTGTGATTCTTTCCAAAATTAGCAAATATATGTTGTTTTATATTATATATACAAACATAAAAATAATTTTATGCTTATTTGTTTTGAAAATTTAATTAATAATTTTAATAAGAACATAGTACTCCAATAGGCAAACTGAAATAGAAAGTTAATGATGTGCTTATAATAAATAAAATATAAAAGAGTAAGGAAATGACAAAATATTATTATAGATAAAAATCATAAAAAAAATATGAAAAGCTGAAAAAATTGATAAAATTCTTCTTTGGAGCAATTTACAGAATATGTAACGTGCATTACATTTACAAAAATTTCATTTTTAAGTAAAAATATATATATAACATATACAAACATATATTGTTAAGAAATACAATACCTGTATTTATAAAAAATATCATTTTTTAATAAAAGTATATACAATGACATAAGCCGACATATGCTATTATTTTATAATTAAAATATAGCCACAAATCAGTTATATATAATATACACCCACGTATAACTAAAAATATAAAATAATTATATATTATTATTTTTTTAAATTCAACATATATATCTACTTATATATAATATATACGTGTATATACTATTACAAATTATATATATAATAATTTTTAAAATATTTTGATGCAATTCTATAAGTTTTTTCATTTTGTTTTAATTTTTTAATGTTATATATTTAATTTTATAACATGCATGCTACGTATAAATTGATATAATCTATAAATTTGATGGACAACTAAAAAATTAAAAATTATTTCTTTAAAACATTTCATTAAACATGTAGTGTGCATTCCAATTGAAAATCAAGAAAATTTTCACTCATTATAGTTCAAAACAAAAAATACAATTCAAAAATAATAAAAAATTAGAAAAAAATGAAGAGAAAGGATGAAAAATATATATATATATATATATTT
This sequence comes from Garcia nutans, assembly GCA_947685225.1. NCBI lineage: Eukaryota > Viridiplantae > Streptophyta > Magnoliopsida > Malpighiales > Euphorbiaceae > Garcia > Garcia nutans. Next base: position 42,755,248 of record CANTUV010000017.1, read on the forward strand.
AATATTGATCTCTGACGATACAAGACTGCATTTGTTGAATAACTTAATTACAAACCAAGAAATCCAACTGAAATTGTGAATGTTGAAAATTTATATCGTGCGATTGCAATGTTTCATACACAAATCTTTTTCTATCCAAACAGTACTTAAGCTAGTAGGCTTATGAGACAATAAATGAATAAAGTACTTAAACTAGTAGGCTTAAACTAATAGTACTTAAACTAGTAGGCTTATGAGACAATAAATGAATAAAGTACTGAGGGATAAAGCTGGCAAGATATGGATGGGCTAATGCTTCTTCAATTGCCATGGACAAATTTCAACATTTGAAAAAGAAGGAAAAATATGCAGAATTTACTTAATATAATAATGAAATCCATTAACAAAAAAAAATATCAAAATTAGAGAAGAAAGAAAACACGTTCTACTTTTATTTTTGAATTATATTTGCTTGAGTTTGTAAAAGTTAGCTTTGAAAATTTTTAAAAAGAAAACAATAACCAAAAAAAAATGGAAGGCAACAATCAAATAGAAAAAAAGAAGTGCACGAAAAGCTACCGTATTTTTTAAAAAATAAAAGATAAAAAAATATAAATGAAAAAAATTAAAAGTTAAAAAAGAAAAAAAGAAAATAATAATAGTAAAATTAAAAATTAAAATTAAAATACAAATATATGGTATAATTTCCTCAAAATATCACATCAGGATATAGCTCTTTACACATATCCCTCAGCTGAATTTTCTCTCCTGAAAATAATGGATCAGAAGGTTTAAAGTGGCCTACATTTTCTTGAAAACCCATAAGGATGCCCAAGTCTTCGACACATTGCAAAGTTATTATAATTTCAATATAAACAAGGAAACCAATCCCTATTAACATATTTACATGTGCAATGATTTTTTTTTTGAAGAGAAAAGTGTACAACATCGTAGGAGATTATAAAAGCCAGTCACGTATGATGGAATAAAAAATATTATAATATCACATAATCCTAATCAGAATCTAATAACCGACATATTTAACAATTAAAATATTAATATTTTTTTAAAACCCAAAAATAATCAACCCCACATAAAATGAATAAACAAAAAAATTATTATTATAACTACAACAAAAAAAAAAGAAAAGAAAAAACAGTCATATGAGAAGTGACAAAGCAAATATTATATTATTGTGCCCGACTCTTTAAAACTCTCTCCTTTACTACAAATTCAAATACTTTTCATCTTTCTCTTTCTAGATTAACTCACGAAACGTTAAAACCAATGGCTTCTTCACTATCAACAATAGAGCACGGGTAAAATGATAAAAAAGAATAGCATGGCCGGAAAGAATCAGAAAAAAAAAAGATAGAAAAAAAGGTAGAAAACACTGATTATACTCTCTATAAAATTTCCTTCCCTCTCTCCTAAGAACAACCGAAAAAGAATTGGAAGAAAAAGGATAAAAGAGAAAAGAGAAAAAAAAAGGGTAAAATGAGAGTAAAAGTCAACTAAGAAAGGTAAAAAAAGTAAGGCTTTTTTTTTGGTATTTTATTATTAAGGTTTCTTTAGAATTTAACTGTTAATTGTTTGAGGCTTTTTTAGTATATATATAGTTACTAGTAAAAAAAATTTAAAAATTGTTATCTTTAGTAAGTTTATAAAGTAATAAAATGTTTAAAAGATACCCATCACAAGTCCTATTCTCCATTTATAATATTTTTATGACTTATAAAATAAATATCAGTGAATAAATTAAAGTATTTATTGAACAAATTGAAAATTATGTATATTATTCTTTATAATTTGTGGTTTAAATTATTTAAATTTGATTTTTTAAACTTTATTAAATTTTCGCATCTACCATTATCTCGAATTTTTCCTCATATTGTAATTAAGCAAATGCAACTAATAATGTCCTATAATACTTCAATTTTAAGCTAACAATAAACTAATTCAGGGTTTCAATTTATAGTTACTTGAAATATCCATTGCTTTACAATGGAATTGATCTCCCCTACCAAATTTGAGATTATTTACTAAATAACAAGAAAATACTATAATATATTGTTGTCCCAAATTAGCAACTAAGAGGGGGGGAGTGAATTGGTTGATATGAGGAGTGATGGTAAATTTAAAATTTTAAAGCAAAAGATGAAGAAGATGGAAAAGAAGATTGAGTAGAGTATAGAAGAAAGAACACAAAGAGTTATAGTGGTTCGGATTTACCTCAATCTTACATCCACTTCCTTAACAACTTGTTAAGGGTCCACTAGTCTTGAGTTTTTACAAGCTTAACACTAACTTGGTATTTTTACTAGCTCACATCAAACTATTATAATGGTTTGAAATCAATCTTCACAACCCTTATAAGAGTTTTTTTAGGCTCACTTTCACAACCTAAGTATTTCTAAGCTCACACTCAAATTTTTAATAGTGTTTAATGCTCACACCCAACACTCAATCAATATAAATGTAGTTTTAATGCAAAGAAATGAAAGTTGTTTTGTTTGGCAATTACAATCACAACCTTACAAAAAAATGAAGTTTTTTGAGGTATTTATACCTTTCAAGTTTTCAACTAGCCTTTTGGGGTAAGAGCCAACATATTTGATTCTTGTGTTTTACTAAATTATTGTTCAGAATATTTTCATGGTCAGACTAGCCCCAGTCCAATCATACTTCCATAAGGCCTATCGGAATAAGAAAAGTTTGGTTGTACTTTTTGAAAATCTTACTAATGTTCCTTCAACGGTTGGTCCACATGTCATGCACCAACTAAATAGAGATATAATGGCTTTTGATTTGAAGAATATTTACATATTCCAATCGGACTTGCATCTGGTCCGGTCAGATTTCTGATGGTACGTTTAATTTCTGGGAGTACCTTTGGTCATCAACTTTACTGGATGTTTTGGACAAATTCTGCTTCAAAACTCCGATCGGACTTCTATGCTACTCTAAGAAAATGGGAGTACTTTTGACCGTGAAACTTACTGTATGGATTTTCATTTATCACAACCAATGGTGCGGTCGGACTAGTCCATGGTCCAAGCGAACTGCCAATGATATGGTGAAATCTTGGGAGTACTTTTCCATCGTGAACCTTTCTGTGTAAATTTTACTATATTGGTATAAAAAGTCTGCTCAGTTTTTAGTGTGGTCTGATCATACCTTTCAAGATTTCTTCAAAAGTTTATCTTCCTACAAAATGTAACTTGATACAAATGTTATTTCTATTCAATTGGATTGCCTAAGATAAAAAAAAAAATAGAGTAATCATGCTAAGGGTTTGGCTAATAATCTCTCCTTTTTTGACTTTGGCAATTAAATTGAATTCAAAATGTATTTAAGTAAAATTGAGTTGATTTGCTCCCCCTTAATAAGTGCTTCAAGTAAATTGAGTTTGTGTTTAATTTGTCTTTTAATATTAACTTTAATTATTCAAATTGATTCAATTAACTTCTCCACCTTTGACAAAGACAAAAATAATTGTGAAAGAAGGAGTTAAACAAAATTAAAAGCAATCATTAAAGATGAAGAATTCATTCAAAAACATTCATTAAACAAACACAAGAACAACATTGAAAATGAAATGATAGTAGCAAGTACAATAGAATGATAAATTAAGTTTTAATCATTTTGGTTGTTATTGCCATCATCATCATCATTTTCTTCATCCCCTTCTTCTTCTTTAACTCCTTCTTCTTCTTCATCCCTTGGGTGAGAGACATCAGCTTCACCCACTTCATGAGGAGAGGAACCATGGATAGAAGGAGATGGCTTGGTTCATCATCAAAACATTTTGGTAGTCCCAAAGCTTCTTAAATTTGTTGAATGTCAAGATGAAGATGAGAGATTTAGTTGGCAAGGCTATCAATTTTTGTTCCTTGGGAGCTCACTAGACCATAAATATCATGGAAAAGTTGGAGGATAGAAGATTGAGGTCTTGTGGTTGGAGTTCTAGGAAATTTCATTTGAAATATTTCTTCACCTTCTTCTACAATCCTAGGTCTTTTTCTTTGTTGAGCTCTAGCACCTAGTACTCCTAAAAGGTAGACATATGTCCGATCATCATCTTTAATACACTTGACATGTTTGAGATAGCTTATGTTTATGGATTTTGTTATGGGATCAAGAGGATTAGAGAGAGTGGCTTTGTTTATTTGTGTAAGTACATCAACATATTTGGCAATTTGTGTTATTTGGAAGGAGAGAAGAATAAGTCCAGATTTGGTTTTCCTAATGTGTAGAAATGTATCAATTAGAAATTTTCCAATTTGAATTGCTTTACCTCTAATGAGAAAATAAAGGAAGAGGAGATCCTTTTGTGTTACTTTTTCATTACTTTCTCCCCTAGCACTTATTGTATAGGTGATAATCCTATGTAACATCCAATAGGTCAAAGTCCTAAGGTTCTTGGCATTGGATTGCTTCTGAAGTGAGGTTTCAATGGAAATTTCTTTTCAAAATTCCAATTGAACTTCAGGAGTGAGGACAGTGCTTGAGATGTGAGAAATTCCTTGAAAACCCTAAATAGATGAAAAATCCTCCAAGGTAAGACCATATTCTTGGTTAAAGAACCTAAAGGATATGCCATAATAACCTAAGGGTTTGGTGCTTTTTTTACTAACAACCAAGATTATGAGAAACTCCTTTGTCAAGGTCTCCCAACTAAGGTCATCGAGCTCTAAGAAGATAAATTTCTCCCATCCTAAGGTTTGGAGACAACCTCTAACATCATTTTCAATACCTAGAGATTCTAAATGAGGGTGGAGAAGAGACGATTTAGTTGTACAAGTTTGTCTTTAAGGATAACATACCTTTGTCTTTCTTCATCATCTTTGAATCTTATCTTATGACATTTTCTTGGTGGTTCTTCTTGTTGAGAAGAGGCAACAATTCCCTTACCTTTTTAAGCTCTTGATACTTTTCTTTTTTGTTCTTTTGGAGCCATTAAGTTTGATTGAAAAAGTTGATGAAGGAAAGAAGAAGTTTTAAGAGAGTTTGTGTGTTTTGAGTGTTTAGAATTCGATAAAAAGTTGCAAACACTAATATTGGGGGGGGGGGGGGGGTATTTATAGTGATTTGGTTAAAAACTAGCCATTTATAGCTATTGGAGGAGTAATTTGCATGTTTTGAATGAGTTTTAATAGCTAGAAAAATTTTGAAACAGAGAAAAAGTCCGGTCGGACTATAGTAGGACGAACAAAATTTTAATTTTAGGCATAACGGTCAAAAAATTTTGATATATTTCAGTCGTACCACTGAATGTATGATCATACTTTTACGAAAAATTTGAAGTCAAGGATTTTCAAATAAGTACAGTCGGACTGTAAGGTGGTCCGATCGAGAAAAATCCAAAAATCAAGACTTTTAGGGAAATTATGTGTTTTAATTAGAAGCTCCAATGTATGATAAAAAATAGATACAAGTGGAAAATTTAGATCATGTAAATTAAGTTTTTTAAGCAATTCCAATTCCTACATTAAGGTGTTTCCATCTATCATCCCTAAATATTGCTTCATGAAGTTTAACCTTTCTTCATTTAAGAGTTTTGTAAAGATATCAACAAGTTGGTTTTGAGTTTCAATGAATTATAAGACAACATTTTGGTTTTGAACACTGTCTCTTAAGAAATGATGTCTAATGTCTATATGTTTTGACCTAGAGTGTTGAATTGGATTTTTAGATAGATTAATGGTACTAATGTTATCACATTTAATGATAATGTTATCAAAAGTTTTATTATAATCCAACAATTATTTTTTTATCCAAAGAACTTGTGTGCAACAAAAATATGCAGCAACATATTCAGTTTCTATGGTAGATAAAGAAACCAACACTTGTTTCTTGCTAAACCAAGAAACTAAGCATTCACCAAGAAAATGACATGGTCCGGTAGTGCTTTCCCTATCTAGTAGGCTATCGGCAAAATCTGCATCAGAAAAGCCTAATATGTCAAATGATGTGTTTCTAGGATACCATATACCTAAATGCAATGTACCACTAAAGTATTTTAAAATTCTTTTAGTTGCATTTAAATGTGATTCCCTAGGACAAGATTGAAATCTAGCACACAAACATACACTATACACTATGCACTTTCATCTTTATCAAGTTTCAAGGATGTGTTCATAGGAGTTTTACTTGATTTGCAACCGTCCATTCCAAACTTCTTTAGGAGTTCCTTTATGTACTTGGATTGGTTAATGAAGATCTCATCCTTGCATTGCTTGATTTGTAGACTAAGGAAGAATTTGAGTTCACCCATCATGCTCATTTCAAATTTCCTAGTCATACATGAAGCAAATTCCTTGCACAAGGATTTATTTGTAGCACCAAATATAATGTCATCAACATAAATTTGCACAATCAAAATGTTATGCATTTTCTTTTTATCAAAAAAGTTGTATCAACTTTGCCTTTTGAAAATACATTTTCAAGCAAATATGAACTAAGTCTATCATACCAAGCTCTTGGAGCTTGTTTCAATCCATATAGTGCTTTGGTAAGTTTAAAAACATAATTTGAAAATTTATAATCTTCAAAACCGGGAGGTTGTTCAACATAAATTTCCTCATTTATAAACCCATTTAGAAATTCACTTTTAACATCCATTTGAAAAAATTTAAAATTCATGTGACATGCAAATACAAGTAATATTCTAATAGCTTCTAATCTAGCTACATGGAAAATGTCTCATCATAGTCAATGCCTTCCTCTTGGTTATAGCCTTTGGCTATCAATGTAGCTTTGTTTCTAGTAATGAGACCATTTTCATCAATTTTATTCCTATACACCCATTTACATCGTATAATTAGATGGTATTTAGGTTTAGGAACAAGTCCCACACATTATTTCTCTCAAATTGGTTGAGTTCATCTTGCATAGAAATTACTCAACATTCATCACTAAGAGCCTCTTCAATGGTCCTTGGCTCAATTTGAGAAACGAAAGCAATATTAACATCTAAGTATTTAAGTTTGAATTTAGTAGTTACTCCCTTTGATGTATCACCAATGATGAATTTTTTTTTGATGATCCTTCTTATATTACCAATCTTTGGATAGCTCTTGAGACTCTTCTTCTTGTTCTTCATAATTATTCTTTGGGACATTAATTATTTCTTTTTGTTCAAATGTACCTACAAAATCATCAAGAACACTACCTTTCCTTTGATCAAGCTTAGAGGATTCATCAAAAACAACATGCATTGATTCTTCAACTACTAATGTTCTCTTATTAAATACTCTATATGCTTTGCTAGATGATGAATACCCTAAAAATTTTTCTTCATCTGATTTGGATGAGAATTTTTCAAGATTATCATTGGTATTCAATATAAAGCATTTGCATCCAAACACTCTAAGGTTTGAAATTTTGGGTATTCTTCCATTCCATAGCTCATAAGTGGTTTTGTTTATTAAAGGTCTTATGTAAACACGATTTGAAATATAACAAGAGTATTAATGGTTTCTACCCAAAGTAAGATGGTAATTCATACTCATTGAGTATTGTCCTAGCCATTTTAACTAATGTTCTATTTTTCCTCTCAACCACACCATTTTGTTGTGGTGTTCTAGGAGCCGAAAAGTTAAGTGAAATAGAAAACTTATTACAAAAATTTTCAAAGCTCTCATTTTTAAATTCTTTGCCATGATCACTTGTAATTGATGTGATTACATAGCCTTTTTCATTTGAACTCTTTTTACAAATATTTTAAAATGATTAAAAGCTTCATTCTTTTGAATTAGGAATTTTACCCATGTAAACCTTGAGTAATCATCAATAAGTACAAATGTATATAACTTGCCACATAAGCTAGCAACTCTGTTTGGTCCAAACAAATCCAAGTGAACGAGTTCTAAGGGTCTAGAAGTGCTTATAATATTTTTAGATCTGAATGAACTTTTATGTTGCTTACCAAATTGACAAGGCTCACAAGTCCTATCTTTATCAAATTTTACTTTAGCGAGACCATCAACTAGTTCTTCTTTCCTAATGCACTGTAAGTAATCTATACTAGCATGTCATAGTCTTCTATGCCATAACCAAGCATCATTACTAATGGTCATCAAACATTCAAATGCATTATTGGAATGTAAGTCAATTTTATATGTATTGCCAATTCTAACTGCTTTGAATAAAAGTTCACCATTTGAATTGGTAGCTTTGCATCCTTCAGAGTTAAAACATACATCATATCCTTTATCACATAATTGATAGCAAATTATATTTCAACCCATCAATAAGCCACATATTTTCAATCATATTCTTATCAAGCATGCCAATGGAACAAATCCCAATAATTTTACCTTGAGCATTATTTCCAAGGTAAAAAATTTTGCATTGCTCATCATATGCCTTGAGTATCCACTATTCATAAGCCAAACATTTTTATTGATAGTGGATTTTAGGCATACCTACAAAATAACAATGTTCATCTTCTTTTAGGTACCCAAATGAAATTGGGTCCTTAGGGCTTAGTAGTAAAGGGATCCTCTAACTTGAGATGAGCCTTTATAATATAGCAAAATGTGCTCTAGTGTCCAAATTTTATACAATAAGTGCATTGAAACAAGGTTTTATACTTATGCACTTTCCTACTGAAATTCAATGAGCCATGCACACAATTGCAAGTGTGTGTTGAATGAGATTATTTTTGTGCATTTTTGTGTTTATGTACATACCTTGTATACATGAATGCATAATTTTCTCTTGGAACATTAGTTCTAGAGCCTTGTGAAATGTAATCCTTTTAGGATTTTTAGGTTTATTTTATGCATTAGTGTTCTTTATAACTTCAATACTAGAGGTTTGAGTTGTAGATGCTTTTACAAATATTGGTGCATTAGATGAAGTGTTAGATGAGCCAATAAACCCTAAATCATGTTTCAAGGAGGGAGGTCTTTGATTATTAACCAATGTATCTAAGGCCCTTTTCCCTTGTGAAATTTTGAAATTGATTCTTTTAACTCATTTATTTCATCCTTTAATTTTATTTTTCTTGATCACATATTCTAAGCCATGTGAGTTTTTAGTCATGTCATCAATTGATTTTCATAAGTTTTCATTTGAGGTATTCAATTCTAATGTAGAGTTTTTCAAAGACACACAATCCTTTTCTAACTTGGAACATTTATCTTTATAAAATTTCATCTTAGAGAAATACTTTTCTATTCTAAGGTTCATATGTTCAATCAAACCAATTTCATCTAAAGCATTATCAACATCATCATCATATGCAATTAAGTTTAAAGATGGGGTACTAACCTCATTAGAGTTATTATCATCTTCAATAGCCATGAGATATAGATTTGCAATTTCTTCCTCTTCTTCTTCACTTGAGGAATCATCATCTCATGTAGCTTTGAGTGATCCCTTCTTTTCCTTATCCTACTTCATTTTGTTTTTCATTTTAAAGCAATCCAAATTGATGTGACTGATAAGTGTATAGTTGATGATATTTTTTTTCCCTATTTCTTAATATATTTATTGTCAAATTGAGTTTATTTGTTTGTTCAAGTGTTTATTAGGGTTGATTCCAGGAACCTTTAATACGTTAGAACATTAAGGTTATTTAGGCTGGAATCACGGATGAAAGATAAGGAAAGGAGCTATTTTGGGAAAATTCTTCAATTGACATACCCAGTGACATAGGCGTGTCAATGGCTGTGTCATTTAACTACTTTACAAAAGCTTCGACACGCCCGGAGACATGGGCGTGTCACTGAATGTGCCATTGATCCTGCCTTACAAAAGCTGTGACATGTCCACTAACATAGGTGTGTCCTTGATCGTATCCCTAACTCAACATTGTAGTAGCAATGACATGCCCAAGGACATGGGCTTGTCCCTGCCCATGTCATTAAAGTTCGAAATAGCACCGTTGACACCCCCACAGACATGCATGTGTCAATGGGCATGTCAGGCAAAAATTTTTGGGCTATAAAATCTGAGCTAAAGTGCAAATTAGGGATCTAGTTTTTATTATTAGAGCTGACTTCCTGAGAAAAAGAGAGTTTTTGGCAGTTGAGAGTGAAGGTGAAGATCCAATTCGTGCGAGATTTAAATCAAGATTTAAGGATTGAAGTGAAAAAATACAAATCATTCATTATGGATTGGTTGAATTCTTTTCTTATTTCTTTTTTTTTTAGTTTTTTGGTTATGAACATGAGCTAAAGTGTTTCTATCTAGATATTGATGAACCCTAGCCTTGTTGTATGGATTGAATAGTTCTTATTAAATTAAATCATTTGATTGAGTTGTTTTATCCTTTTGATTCTTAATTTCTTATTTCCAATTGATAATAGCATACTTATTGATTGGTTGTAATTTTCACATTATTGACTTGAGAAAGCATGATATGAACAAAATTTTCATTAGGATTGAGGGTTGATTGGACTGTTAGAGATTGACTTACAAGACCCTTTGGTTCAAATTTCCTTGTTCTTATTGCAAGATCTATTTAATTATGTTTGAGAAGAGATTCCTAGCATTCTACTTAGTGATTAGAGATTAATTCACTCGAGAGAGGTTTTGATCTAATTTAGAGAAATGCCAATTTAACTCTATTATTTGATTTAATTGAATTGATATTCATAAATATTTTTATGGCTAGGGGAATTTAATATCTGTATAGTATTTTCATCATCGATAGTATTTTCATCATAAACTCTTTTTGCACAATATTCAATTTTTCTTTACTTTAATTTATTAAATAATTCGTCTTTTATTTTAATCATTACAAAAACTATTGATTTTCTAAACAGTTGAAATTTGCACTAGTACTTGACCTTGTCCCCAGTGGAATGATATCTTACTCACTACTTTATTACTTGCGCGACCCGTGCACTTGCGGTAACACTGCAATAGCACCGATTCACTGTCAAGTTTTTGGCGCTGTTGCCGGGGACGTCGATTTTCAATATTAGCAATATAATCAATACTGTTGATTTAGTTTCTATTTTTATTTGTTTTAACATTAGTTCTTGCTTGTTGATTGTCATTTTAGGTACTTCTTCCCATTTATGACCCGAGCTAGCTCTTCCCAATTACTTGAATTAGATCCAGAGCTAGACAGAACATTAAGGAGAAAGCAAAAGGAAGAAAGGGAAGCAGTTCTAGCAGAAATAGAACCAAACTTGGAAGATTCAAGCTCAGAAGAAGAACTTGAAGTGATGGCAGAAAATGAGCAAATGACAATGTAGGAATTTGCTAAGCCCACTCTTAATGGAGCTGATTCGAGTATACAGAGGCCAACAGTTGCTGTAAACAAATTTAAGATAAAGGCAAATGTAATTCAAATGGTACAGCAGACTTGCCAGTTTGATGGGTTCCCATATGAAGATCCTAATGCACATATTGAGACTTTTCTGGAAATATGTGACACGTTCAAGATACAAAATGTCTCCGAAGATGCAATTGGGCTGAGGTTGTTTCCATTCACACTTAGAGATCAATATAAGAAATGGCTGAAATCTTTCCCCCTAAACACTTTCACCACATGGGGTCAATTAGCAAAAAAGTTCTTAGAAAAATACTTCCCACCATCCAAGACTTCCAAGTTGAGGAATGATATTTCATCTTTTCTCCAGCAAGATGGTGAGACTCTTGTGAGCGGGGATTTTTGCCCCCACTCCCGGTGGAATGGTTCTTGCGACTTCAGCACTGTTTAGTCTCGAGACCATAGAGAATACGGACCTAAGTCCAGAGAAAATGGAGTCGCCACCTGGATGGGCCGGGAAAAAAAAGGGGTGGATGACTTGATTCCTAAGGAATCCCCAACCCTTTAATGGGTTCAAAAAGTTAGGTACGTGTGGGGAAGGTGAGAAATGGCCCAGCACCCCCACAATGCCCGGTTCATTGGAACCGGCCTCCTTTACAGGTCTTAATATTATAAAATTCTTAAATATAACAATATTATTCATATTACAAGCAACAATTGAAATAAAGCATCATTATATTAAAATCAAAGCACTGTCTAAGCAAAATAAATAAATGGGCACCCATCCGAGGATGGAAACATGTCCTTACATCATCCATGTCTAAACTAATAGGACACCCACCGAAAGGTAGAAACATGTCCTTACATTATCCATGTCTAAACTAATAGGACACCCACCGAAAGGTAGAAACATGTCCTTTATATTGGTCCAAAATATAAAAGCAATTTAAATTACGTGATATTTAACTAATGAGGTACCCACAAAGTGGAAACATAACTCTTATAGCATTTGGAAATCAAAAATAAATTGATAAAAGTAAATAACCATTCATAATAAATAAATCATTATCAAAGATATTAAACATCAATAAAAAAAATATAATAAGCATTCATCCAAGATAAATTAAATAAATCAAGCATTGAAATTAAATAAATAAACTACATAATTAAATTTAAAATTAAATAAAGCAATAAAAATATAATTTAAGGTTCGCATCTTAAAATAGGATTTTAGAATTTTAGTTACAAAATTAGGGCTTTGGAAAAAGGAAAGTTAAATACACGGACACATAATACACAAATGGATATTGACCCCTTCGACGAGCCCATATGGCGGTCTAGCTAGTCGGTTAGCTGGTGGGGGTCAAAGGGGCAGCGCCCCAGAAAAATTTAGAAATTGGTTTTTAGGGTTGTAGGTTTTGGTGTTGAAAATTAAGAATTTAGAGTTTAAATTAAGAAAATAGGGTTTTAGAATTTTGAGTAACTAATATTATTTTTTAAATGAATAATACTACTGGACGTTTTAAAGATTTAGTTTTGGATGTTTTATGAAAATAATGCTACTGTGATTTAAAAAAAGAATAGGTTTGGTAACAGATTATTATTTTGATTTTTAGGGCTTAAGGAATTTGGCAAAATGATTTAAGATTTTTTGAAACAAAAGAAATGAATTAGAGTTTTTAAGGTTTTAAAGAAATAAATTTGGGTTCTTAAGTTTTATAAGAAACAAAAAAGTAATTTTAGGGCTTTTGAAAACAGTAGAGATGATTTAAGGTTCTAAGATTTAGAAGAAATAAATTAGGGTTCTAAGGTTTTGTAAACCCTTAATTTTTGACCCAATCCGACCCAACATGCTTTATTTAGTCCAAAATGAATTTTGTTGTTTAATTGGTCCAAAATAATTTTAATTAAATAATTTTTACCTTAGTATCTAATTTTTAGTAGTAAAAAATAAAAATAAACAAATAAAAATTAAAAATTAAAATAAAAATAAAAATCGGAGTCGAAAAAAAATCGGCAGCGAAAAGTGGTCGCGCGGGCCCGTCGGCCCAATAGTGGCTCGCCCGCAGGCCTGCGGGCATTTCGCCTGCAGGCTCCTGCGGGCTGGCACGCCGCCCGCAGGAATTTCCTTCGGGCTGGCACGCCCACGGGCCCGTCGCCAGAATTTTCGCCAGCGCAAATTTTTCAGCTGCAATTTTTAGAATTCTAATCCAATTAGGTTTTAATTTTTTTTATTATTATTACTTACCTTAATTAATTAGGAATAAAAAACCTAAAAACCCGTGTCCCTTATAGACCCCATTTAAAGCCTATCAAAGACATGTTGATCTCTCTTGGTAGGTAGAGTCTATTAGTGGAGATAGTTTGGATAAGCATGCATATGAGATAGACAGTATTTAAACTCAAATGAGATCTTTGACTAAGTAATGTGTATGTGCCTATCTGAAGTGCAACAATTCTTGCTTAAATAGAAATGATTCCCAACTTTAGTACGGTAACTAGGGTTGTCATGTTATAGATATGTTAATTTGAAAAAATCAAGTCCTGAGGTACATCGACATTAATTTGGCAAAGCCAACATTAGATTTCAAAATTATAATTCAAAAAAAAAAATGTTTTGTCATACAAAGCCTTCAAGTTAAGGGAAGTATGTTGAACCTCCAAAGGACACATTGGGCAAAGGAAATGATTATTGGCAAGGTCATCAATCGACATGCTAAAATATAGCTCGAAATAGATGAATCCCTGACTCTGCAACTTGGGATCTCCACCACTCATGTTTTCAACATCTTGAAGATAAAAGCCACAAATACAAAGCTTTCAATCATTATAATGTAATACTTGAACAAGCGTCAAAAGGGAACCAATGAGAACACTTATGCTGATTGCCTCGTTCTGTGAGTCATGGAACCACTGTAAGTATTATTCATGCATATCATGCATACATGAGCATATCACATTGCACTTTCTTGTCTTGTGTTGTCTATTCTTTGGCAAAATGAACAGCAAACACCTTGTGAAGTAAAGAATCAAAAGAAGATGTCAAATCAGGGGGGCATGGAAAGCCCATTGCTTGAGAAAGCTCCAGTCATTTTATGAAGAGAAGAAATAAGTGCTTGTGCGAAGAACTAGACAACAACAACATCAATCAAAGCTTGCATGGAAAAAATCTTTGAAGGGGGCAAGGAGAGGATATAAGGTCCAATTAAAAATAGCTAAATCTTTGCAAAAACGAAGAACAAAAGAATGGAACAATTAGAACTCTTAAAAGGATGAAGATCCATTTTCAAGGGCGAAGACCCGATCTCAAAGGATGAAGATCCATTTTCAAGGGTAAAGACCCGATCTCAAAGGATGAAGATCCATTTGCAAGGGTGAGGACCCAATCTCAAAGAATAAAGATCCATTTTTCAAGGGTAAAGACCCGATGTCAAAAGATGAAGATTTATTTTGAAGGATGAAGATCCATTTGCAAGGGTGAAGACCCGATCTCAAAGGATGAAGATCCATTTTTTCAAGGGTAAAGACCCGATATCAAAGGATGAAGATCCATTTTCAAGGGTAAAGACCCGATCTTAATGGATAAAGATCCATGTTCCAAGGGTAAAGACCCGATTTCCAATGGATAGAGATCCATGTTTCAAGGGTAAAGACCCGATTTTCAATGGATAAAGATCCATGTTTCAAAGGGTAAAGACCCAAAGTTCGAAGGATAAAGATCCTTGTTTCAAGGGTAAAGACCTGATTTCAAATGGATAAAGATCCATATTTCAAGGGTAAAGACCCGACCTCCAATGGATAAAGATCCATTTTTACGGGTAAAGACCCAATCTCCAATGGATAAAGATCCATGTTCCTAGGTAAAAGACATAGTTTCTAATAGATAAAGATCTATTTTTGGTGGGTAAAGACCTACAATTCGTAAAAATGGAACAACCAGTTATGCCAAAATTCTCAACTGATAAAAGGTCAGATGAGTTAAACCAATCTCTCGGGTCCAGAACCCAAAACCTCAAAAATTAAGTCTTATTTCTTTTCACTCTCTTTCACTAAGGTTTCAGATCATTCAAGCAAGGGGCAAACTATAGACCCTTAATTTTTTACCCAATCCGATCCAACATGCTTTATTTAGTCCAAAATGATTTTTGTTGTTTAATTGGTCCAAAATAATTTTAATTAAATAATTTTTACCTTAGTATCTAATTTTTAGTAGTAAAAAATGAAAATAAACAAATAAAAAATAAAAATAAAAATTGGAGTTGGAAAAAAATCGGCAGCAAAAAGTGGTCGCGCGGGCCCGTCGGGCCAACAGTGGCTCGCCCGCGCCCGCAGGCTCCTGCGGGCTGGCACACTGCCCGCAGGAATTTCCTGCGGGCTGGCACGCCCACGGGCCCGTCGCCAGAATTTTTGCTAGTGCAAATTTTTCAGCTGCAATTTTTAGAATTCTAATCCAATTAGGTTTTAATTTTTTTTATTATTACTTATCTTAATTAATTAGGAATAAACAACCTAAAAACCACTATAAATAAGGACCAATTAAACCAAATCAAGGGAGGAAAAACTTTTCATGATAGCTTTAGGTTTTGAAACCAAATCAAGGAAGGAAAGGAAAAACTCAATTCAATTGATATTTATAGCAGCAGTAGCACGAAAAAGAGGGAAGAAAAGAGGCAATCAAAGCTTGTCTTTGGAGCTAGTTCATCCAAGAAGAGTTATTTTTTGGAGAATCAACAAAAGAAGGAATGTTTTAATTTTTTTGATTTATGTTTTACAATAGCCAAATCTATAAAATTTAAGTTTTTTTAAATAAAAAATCTTAGAGTTTTAATTTAATTTTTCCAAGTTTAGAACAATAAAAACGTGACTTTCTTTTCTAAAAGGACTCAAAATTGTTATTTTTTCTTCTTAAAAACCTTAAAACACTCATTTAACATATTTTTCTATAAAACCAAAGTAAAATTCTGTTTCATTTAAGATTTTAAAGTAGGCTCTTTTTCACTCAAAAAACCTTAAAAAACATTTTTTTCTACTTATAAAAACTTCAATTCATGTGTTTAAATTCATAAAATCTCATAAAATATCAAGTTGCTATTTAAAACCCTAAAATTAAATTCCTTGGCCAAGAACCCCAAATTGAAAGCCTAAAATCCAAAAATCAACTTTTAAACCTAAAGTAATAAACCCTAACCCTTTTAAAACCTTAAACCCTAATTTTTATGAACTTTAAACCCTTTAAAACATAAAAAACATAAAAACATAAAAAACTCAAAAAAGCTACAGTAGCTCAATTTACTATTTTAAAAACATGAATTAAAAATATTTCAAAAGTGTCTAAAACTCAAGTTTTATTATTTCATCATTCAAATCTTAATTTGTTTAATCAAAGTGTCCTGCTAACCTTAAAAAAATATAAAACCTAATCTATTTTAATTACCTAAAAAGTCACATAGCTTAAACTTTAGAATTTCCAAAGCCTTAACACATGAGATAAAGAATCCTAAATAGAAATAGTAGCTATACTTGAACTTTTATTTGTTTTATTCAATTCCATATTTATTTATGCTTTGATTTATTTCTTATACTTTAATTTATTTAATTTCAATACTTGATTTATTTAATTTATCATGGATGGATGTTTGTTTTATATTTTGGTTAATACTTTTAATGAATGATTTATTTATTATGGATGATTATTTACTTTTATCAATCAATTTAGACTTCCCAAAGTTGTAAGAGGTATGTTTCCACTTGGTAGGTACCTCATTAGTTAAACATCATGTAATTTAATTTTCTTTTCTATTTTAGAACCTTTGTAAAGGGCATGTTTTTACCTTTTGGTGGATGTCCTATCTAGGCATGTGATGTAAGGACATGTTTCCATCCTTGGATGGGTATCCATTTATTTGTTTTGTTTTGTTAGGACATTACTTTGATTTTAATATAATGATGCTTTCTTTTTATTGTGTGTAGTATGGATAATATTGTTATATTTAAGGATTTTATAATATTAAGACCTGTAAAGGAGGCCGGTTCCAATGAACCGGGCGTTGTGGGGGTGCTGGGCCATTTCTCACCTTCCCCACACGTACCCAACTTTCCGAACCCATTAAGGGGTTGGGGATTCCTTAGGAATCGAGTCATCCACCCCTTTCTTTTTCCCGGCCCGTCCGGGTGGCGACTCCATTTTCTCCGGACTTAGTTCCGTGTTCTCTAAGGCCCCGAGCCTAAACAGTGCCGAAGTCGCAAGAACCATTCCACCGGGAGTGGGGGCGAAAATCCTCGCTCACAGTGGCGACTCCACTGGGGATAAGAGAAGTTGATTCTGTTGGTCTTTATATTATTCTATTCTTTCTTATAATGATATTATCCATTGCATCATCTTAGATTGCATTGTGTGTGTGAGTTAGGACGCCCGTGTTACCCGTGTTATGTTATGCAAGGGATACCATACTTTCACTCAAGGTATGGAGATCGAGCATGGCATAACCACTCATAGCCTTGTACCGTTTGGTATATACTTGCTATGGGAACCTAAGCCTTTTAACCCAAAGACTAAAGCTCATATAATTGGCCTAGTTACTTTCCTTAGGTTTTACCCCAAATGCATGTTGTTCGACTATGGTTAATTTATCTTGGTTTAAATCATGGCTTATTTGGTTTGTTCTTTTTCCTAATATGACCCAAGTACATTTGCAAGCTCAAAATAAAATTTTTCTTTCTTTAAAATCCAAACGACCAAAACTATTTTCAAAACTTTTTAAGATGGTCTTTGGACATAAAATTTTTCTAAAAACAAATAAAAAATTCTTTGGCTCATGGCCCAAATACTAAGCCCAAAATCCATTTTTCTAAAATCTTTTACAATGGGCTTAGAAACAAAACTATTTTCACCCAACCATTTTTTACAAAGAACTTGCAAAAATATTTAGGTCAATTATGAAATACCAAAAATCAATTGTGGGCCTAGTTTACACTAAGAACAAATTAACCATGGGCTTGTTTTTGGCATGAATCATTAGTTACTTTTTCAAGTGAGAAATCTATTTATAATAAACCTCTTAATTTCATTTTAATCCAACATAGCATAAAAGCTACTTTAGTTGGTTGAATGGATTAAAACCTAATTAATGGGAATTATCATGGTTTGATTTCTATTTTTAAAAATATAACTATTGGTTGAAACGTCCGAGGGAATTGTTCGAAAGCAAGGTACCCCATGTTGGTATTTTGGTTAACCATATACCTAGGAAAAGAGACTCGCCATTCGTGTGTGGATGTTATAAGGTTGGAAGGAACGTCCTAATTTGTTCTTATTTGTTAATTGTTTGTGCATACATGCATACATGCATACATTTGCATCTCATATCATTGGTCCTCTCTGGCTCACAGCCCTGGATTATAAAAGTTCAAAAGCTTACAACAATCCGACTTACGCCGGAGACGAAGTATCTAGCAACGACTCAATCACTTGCTCACCAAAGACAATGGAGCCCGAACAAATTCAAAGAATCGTGGATGAAGCCCTCAATGCCAAGATGGAAGAAATCAAAGAGGCCCTAGCTGAGACCATGAAGAACTAATTGACTGCAATCTTAGAGAATCATGCCGAGGCATCTGCTAGCACTAAGAAACCAAAGGACAAAGGGAAGACTAAAGTTAATGAAGTGGCTTTTGATGATGAAAAGGTGGTCATTGATGATGATGATGATTGGGCTCAATACTACCAAGAGGTTCAAGAAAAGAAGAAAGAACCGAAGGCTGTCGAGAAAGCAACTATTGAAAAGACCAAGACATCTAATGTTGAAAAGATGATTGCTGATTTAGAAAAGAAATTTGAAAAGAAGCTGAAAATCGAAGAGATGTCCGAAGTTGACAAGTTATTTGAACAAGATGATGAGGTCCCTTATAAGTTCAAGATGCCTTCCTTTGCTAAGTACAATGGCACCAGAAATCCTCATCTCCACGTGAAGCAATATATCACTACCATGCAATCTGCTCGAGCTACTAAGGCTCAAACCCTAAGGTACTTTATGCTCTCATTGGGTCCTGTTGTCCAAAATTGGTTCAATACCTTAGATGATGAAACACAAAAGAGCTGGGATCTACTTTACAAAGCCTTCATCCAACAATATGGATATAATGTTGAGTTGGAAGTTACCTTGATGGAAGTGGAGTCCATTAGGCAAAGACTGAATGAGAATTTTGTAGATTATGTCAAGAGATGGAGAAACAAGGCTGCTTTGCTCAAGAAAAGGCCCGATGAATTTGATCAAATAAGGATGATCGTGAGAGGTGTCCTTCCCAATCTCCGTGAAAGGATGTCTCACACCCTTATAAGGGACTTCAAAGATCTTCTCCAAGCTGGTCTACAAATTGAAGAATGGGAAAGGGAGAAGAATCGCTTTTCAATAAGAAGGAATGAGAAAGGGAACAACCAACCTAACAATCAAAGCACACAAAAAGAAGTTGATGTTAATGTAACCGGTCAAGGGAATAAAAGACAATTCTCAGAATTGGGGAAACCTTTATCTTGGGTTTTTAGCAAGCTGCAAAAGAAAGGGTTGTTACAACCATTAGCTCCTCGACCTCTACATAGTCCACTGCCACCAAACTTCAATGCCGAGGCCTTCTGTCAATTTCATCAAATGCGAGGGCATGAAACAGATAAATGTGCTCATCTAAGGCATGAGATTCAAGACCTGATTGATAGTGGCAAGCTACCCGAGCCGGATAAGCCCAATACTAAAGATAACCCTTTGCCTAAATTTGGAAGAGTGCCACCACCAGCAACCTTTATGGTGGGAAAAGGATTGGAAGAAGAATTTGTTTTATCATCCTTTCAAGATGGGAATATTGAAGATGTGAAAGGAAAAGAAGCCTAACTCAATGAACTTTCCTTAGCTTGAATGTTGCTTTTCAATCTTACTTTCTTTAATATTTTGAACTATTGTGCTTTTCAAACTTAAAGTTGCTTTAAATAAATTACTTTCATCAAAATTTTGTTGGTCTTTGTTCATTTTGGTGCTCAACCAATGAGGAATTTAGCTTGATGTTTATAAATTAATGTGTCTAGGCATCATGACTCGAATGACTTTACTAGATGAGGGAATTACTCTATAGCATTGAGTTGTGTATGCTTACTTAGAGAGGGCTCCTGCATAATTATCTTTGTCTAGGTCTTAGTCAGTCTTAGAACATGCTTTGACAAACTTTCGAGGCGAAATTGAACTCTGCTTATTTAAGGGAGAGATGATCTAGGCATTGTTTGATTAGCCAACAACTAGTATCCACCCAATTAAATATTAATC
This sequence comes from Garcia nutans, assembly GCA_947685225.1. Classification (NCBI taxonomy): domain Eukaryota; kingdom Viridiplantae; phylum Streptophyta; class Magnoliopsida; order Malpighiales; family Euphorbiaceae; genus Garcia; species Garcia nutans. The sequence continues at coordinate 42,775,768 of CANTUV010000017.1, forward strand.
CCTAGTTGTCCCTTTGAGCCTTCATAAAATTTTAGCTTTCTTTTCATTGGCATATAACCTTAATAACCTACCCTGAGCTGTTATGATACTTTTGGCAAAGTCTTATGATCACTAAGATGAAGAGGCAATAAGACCAAAAAAGGCAATGATTAGTCAAGACCATAAAGATAGTTGAAGTTCTCAAGACCATAAAGATAGTGGACGTTTTCAAGACCCTAAGGGTAGTTGAAGATCCCCTAATATCTCAAAGACAACATCAACATTGTAGTAACAAATGATTTATCCCTATTAAAGAAGATTTATGTTACTCCACTCATCCATTATTGGAAGCCCAAGTTGGTACAAATAAGACAACTCTGTTTGAGCTAGAACCAAAAACAAAAAAGGAGAGAAAGAAAGAAAAACAAGAAAAAAATCAACAGAAAAAGAAAGGAAAAAGAAAAAAGAGTAAAAAAAAAAACCCAAAATGGTTTAGAAAGCCAACTGAGTTCTCTTTTACCTAAAGCAACAAAAGGCTTCTATTTGGTTCATAAAGACTTTTTTTCGAGTTGGTCCAACCCAACTAAAGATTCAATTAAAATTGAAGAAAAGGGGGAAGACCACCCAGTTCTTGAAAGTTCTGCAGTCTTACAAGGAAGAAGGACAAAATAGTAAAATGATCAAAGAAAGGGAAGAGTAAGAGAAATAAAGAAAAGAGAGGAGAAGAAAAGAAATGAATTTGGGAACCAAACTTTTTGCAAGGGCAAAAAATGTCCTAGTAAGATCCAAATTAATGCTAAGAAGATAGAAGAAATTTGGAGTCTAGCAAGGTTGCCTCTAAGCTGCCTAAAATTCCAACAAGAAATTTGTAGTGTAAAGGTTTGTCCTTTGTGTCACACCAGCTCCAATCTCAAAATGGCCTTCATTTAAACCCGTGTCCCTTATAGACCCCATTTCAAGCCTATCAAAGACATGTTGATCTCTCTTGGTAGGTAGAGTCTATTAGTGGAGATAGTTTGGATAAGCATGCATATGAGATAGACAGTATTTAAACTCAAATGAGATCTTTGACCAAGTAATGTGTATGTGCCTATCTTAAGTGCAACAATTCTTGCTTAAATAGAAATGATTCCCAACTTTAGTACGGTAACTAGGGTTGTCATGTTATAGATATGTTAATTTGAAAAAATCAAGTCCTGAGGTACATCGACATTAATTTGGCAAAGCCAACATTAGATTTCAAAATTATAATTCAAAAAAAAAATGTTTTGTCATACAAAGCCTTCAAGTTAAGGGAAGTATGTATAACCTCCAAAGGACACATTGGGCAAAGGAAATGATTATTGGCAAGGTCATCAACCGACATGCTAAAATATAGCTCGAAATAGATGAATCCCTGACTCTGCAACTTGGGATCTCCACCACTCACGTTTTCAACATCTTGAAGATAAAAGCCACAAATACAAAGCTTTCGATCATTATAATGCAATACTTGAACAAGCGTCAAAAGGGAACCAATGAGAACACTTATGCTGATTGCCTCGTTCTGTGAGTCATGGAACCACTGTAAGTATTATTCATGCATATCATGCATACATGAGCATATCACATTGCACTTTCTTGTCTTGTGTTGTCTATTCTTTGGCAAAATGAACAGCAAACACCTTGTGAAGTAAAGAATCAAAAGAAGATGTCAAATCAGGGGGGCATGGAAAGCCCATTGCTTGAGAAAGCTCCAGTCATTTTATGAAGAGAAGAAATAAGTGCTTGTGCGAAGAACTAGACAACAACAACATCAATCAAAGCTTGCATGGAAAAAATCTTTGAAGGGGGCAAGGAGAGGATATAAGGTCCAATTAAAAATAGCTAAATCTTTGCAAAAACGAAGAACAAAAGAATGGAACAATTAGAACTCTTAAAAGGATGAAGATCCATTTTCAAGGGTGAAGACCCGATCTCAAAGGATGAAGATCCATTTTCAAGGGCGAAGACCCGATCTCAAAGGATGAAGATCCATTTTCAAGGGTAAAGACCCGATCTCAAAGGATGAAGATCCATTTGCAAGGGTGAGGACCCAATCTCAAAGAATAAAGATCCATTTTTCAAGGGTAAAGACCCGATGTCAAAAGATGAAGATTCATTTTGAAGGATGAAGATCCATTTGGAAGGGTGAAGACCCGATCTCAAAGGATGAAGATCCATTTTTTCAAGGGTAAAGACCCGATCTCAAAGGATGAAGATCCATTTTCAAGGGTAAAGACCCGATCTTAATGGATAAAGATCCATGTTCCAAGGGTAAAGACCCGATTTCCAATGGATAGAGATCCATGTTTCAAGGGTAAAGACCCGATTTTCAATGGATAAAGATCCATGTTTCAAAGGGTAAAGACCCAAAGTTCGAAGGATAAAGTTCCTTGTTTCAAGGGTAAAGACCTGATTTCAAATGGATAAAGATCCATATTTCAAGGGTAAAGACCCGACCTCCAATGGATAAAGATCCATTTTTACGGGTAAAGACCCAATCTCCAATGGATAAAGATCCATGTTCCTAGGTAAAAGACATAGTTTCTAATAGATAAAGATCTATTTTTGGTGGGTAAAGACCTACAATTCATAAAAATGGAACAACCAGTTATGCCAAAATTCTCAACTGATAAAAGGTCAGATGAGTTAAACCAATCTCTCGGGTCCAGAACCCAAAACCTCAAAAATTAAGTCTTATTTCTTTTCACTCTCTTTCACTAAGGTTTCAGATCATTCAAGCAAGGGGCAAACTATAGACCCTTAATTTTTTACCCAATCCGATCCAACATGCTTTATTTAGTCCAAAATGATTTTTGTTGTTTAATTGGTCCAAAATAATTTTAATTAAATAATTTTTACCTTAGTATCTAATTTTTAGTAGTAAAAAATGAAAATAAACAAATAAAAATAAAAATAAAAATTGGAGTTGGAAAAAAATCGGCAGCAAAAAGTGGTCGCGCGGGCCCGTCGGGCCAACAGTGGCTCGCCCGCGCCCGCAGGCTCCTGCGGGCTGGCACACTGCCCGCAGGAATTTCCTGCGGGCTGGCACGCCCACGGGCCCGTCGCCAGAATTTTTGCTAGTGCAAATTTTTCAGCTGCAATTTTTAGAATTCTAATCCAATTAGGTTTTAATTTTTTTTTATTATTACTTATCTTAATTAATTAGGAATAAACAACCTAAAAACCACTATAAATAAGGACCAATTAAACCAAATCAAGGGAGGAAAAACTTTTCATGATAGCTTTAGGTTTTGAAACCAAATCAAGGAAGGAAAGGAAAAACTCAATTCAATTGATATTTATAGCAGCAGTAGCACGAAAAAGAGGGAAGAAAAGAGGCAATCAAAGCTTGTCTTTAGAGCTAGTTCATCCAAGAAGAGTTATTTTTTGGAGAATCAACAAAAGAAGGAATGTTTTAATTTTTTTGATTTATGTTTTACAATAGCCAAATCTATAAAATTTAAGTTTTTTTAAATAAAAAATCTTAGAGTTTTAATTTAATTTTTCCAAGTTTAGAACATTAAAAACGTGACTTTCTTTTCTAAAAGGACTCAAAATTGTTATTTTTTCTTCTTAAAAACCTTAAAACACTCATTTAACATATTTTTCTATAAAACCAAAGTAAAATTCTGTTTCATTTAAGATTTTAAAGTAGGCTCTTTTTCACTCAAAAAACCTTAAAAAACATTTTTTTCTACTTATAAAAACTTCAATTCATGTGTTTAAATTCATAAAATCTCATAAAATATCAAGTTGCTATTTAAAACCCTAAAATTAAATTCCTTGGCCAAGAACCCCAAATTGAAAGCCTAAAATCCAAAAATCAACTTTTAAACCTAAAGTAATAAACCCTAACCCTTTTAAAACCTTAAACCCTAATTTTTATGAACTTTAAACCCTTTAAAACATAAAAAACATAAAAACATAAAAAACTCAAAAAAGCTACAGTAGCTCAATTTACTATTTTAAAAACATGAATTAAAAATATTTCAAAAGTGTCTAAAACTCAAGTTTTATTATTTCATCATTCAAATCTTAATTTGTTTAATCAAAGTGTCCTGCTAACCTTAAAAAAATATAAAACCTAATCTATTTTAATTACCTAAAAAGTCACATAGCTTAAACTTTAGAATTTCCAAAGCCTTAACACATGAGATAAAGAATCCTAAATAGAAATAGTAGCTATACTTGAACTTTTATTTGTTTTATTCAATTCCATATTTATTTATGCTTTGATTTATTTCTTATACTTTAATTTATTTAATTTCAATACTTGATTTATTTAATTTATCATGGATGGATGTTTGTTTTATATTTTGGTTAATACTTTTAATGAATGATTTATTTATTATGGATGATTATTTACTTTTATCAATCAATTTAGACTTCCCAAAGTTGTAAGAGGTATGTTTCCACTTGGTAGGTACCTCATTAGTTAAACATCATGTAATTTAATTTTCTTTTCTATTTTAGAACCTTTGTAAAGGGCATGTTTCTACCTTTTGGTGGATGTCCTATCTAGGCATGTGTTGTAAGGACATGTTTCCATCCTTGGATGGGTGTCCATTTATTTGTTTTGTTTTGTTTGGACATTGCTTTGATTTTAATATAATGATGCTTTCTTTTTATTGTGTGTAGTATGGATAATATTGTTATATTTAAGGATTTTATAATATTAAGACCTGTAAAGGAGGCCGGTTCCAATGAACTGGGTCATTTCTCACCTTCCCCACACGTACCCAACTTTCCGAACCCATTAAGGGGTTGGGGATTCCTTAGGAATCGAGTCATCCACCCCTTTCTTTTTCCCGGCCCGTCCGGGTGGCGTCTCCATTTTCTCCGGATTTAGTTCCGTGTTCTCTAAGGCCCCGAGCCTAAACAGTACCGAAGTCGCAAGAATCATTCCACCGGGAGTGGGGGCGAAAATCCCCACTCACAGGTTTTTAAATCAAAAGAAACAATTTAGTGATTGAAGCTACTGTAAGAGAAAAGAAAAAGAAATTAGATATTTAAACCTTTGTTTGTTGGTTCGACCAAAAATTGCTTCTTGGATGAACAAGGACAAAGACAAGATGGTTGCCTTTGATAGCTTGATTGCTTGCTTGCTTATCCCTCTCAAATATGAAGTTTCACAGTTCATGTCTAAATCTAAAGTTCAAAATCCAGTTTGATCGTCAAAAGTTTTCCTCCTTTCAAAAGTTCCTCCCCCTTTCTGTGTTTTTTTAGTATTATTTATAGGAAATTTTTGAAGCTTAATTCTAATTATTTAAGGAATTTATCATTAATTAGGAAAAGGAAACCGAAACCAAATAGAATTTGGTTTCGAAAAAAATTGCGTCGGAAAAATTTTGCTGGCAAAAAAACTGCTGCGGGCTGTTGCGAGCGAAATTGGTGAGGGGCGGGCTGTGGGCCATTTTGTCCACTATTTTCTGCGTCGCCGATTTTTTCATTGCCGATTTTTATTTTTATTTATTTATTTATTATTATTTATTATTACTATAATTATAAAAAATAAATACTAAAATAAATATTATTTAATTAAGATAACACAAAAATTATTTTGGACTAAATAAAATATATTAGATTGGACTGGGTCAAAAATTAAGGGTCTACAACTCTTTATGATGCTTGGGAGAGGTTTAAAGATTTATTGAGAAGGTATCCTCATCATGGGCTTCTGCTATGGCTCCAGATTTAAACTTTCTACAATGGATCGAATTATACAAGCAAGCAATCCATTAATGCAGCTGGCGGGGGTACCATAAATAATAAGACACTTGAACAAGCAAGGGATTTGATTGAAGATATGACCCTTATCAATTATCAGTGGCAAACTTCAAGGGAACAAGGAAAATTGAGGGCCACTAATTCACATCAATTGGATATTATGATGGCTTTGACAACACAATTGGAAGCAATAAATAAAAAGATTGATTCTTTAGCTTCATCTTCAGGGAAATAAATACAGGTGATGTCTTGTAAATGGTATGGGGGTTGATATCATAGTCAAGATTGCCAAAGTAGCAATATGTTTGCTAGACAAGGGCTAGTGGATTATGTTGGAAATATGTCTAGGCAACAGTAGAACAACCCCACAGTAACACATATAATCCGGGGTGGAGAAATCATTCTAATTTCTCCTGGAGTAATCAGAATAATCCAAGGCCTCCCCCTGGATTTCAACAGTCTCAATATCAACAAGTTGCCCCTCCAAGAAAGAGTAATTTGGAGGACATAATGGAGAAATTTATAGCAGCTTTAGAAGCCAGATTTCAATCAATATAAATCACCCTTAGAAATCAACAGGCCTCCATTCACGATTTGAAAAATCATATGGGGGCAAATTGCCAAGTTACTCAGTGAACAACCACAAGGGAGCTTACCTAGCAATACTGAGGCAAACTCGAAGGAGCAGTTGAAGGTAATTACTTTAAGGAGTGGAAAGGAAATTAAGGGTGGTGTGGTAGAAAAAGAGGCTGAGACACAAGAAAAAGAGGTTGAGACACAAGAAAAAGAAGATAACCCTACTGTCATTTCAGTTGAGAAGGCTGCAGTGGAAAATGAGAAAGGGAATCAACCACAAGAACCCAGTCCAATAGTGAAGGAATACCGACCTCGAGTGCCATATCTAGCAAGGTTGAACAAGGACAAGATGGATGCTTAGTTCGGTAAGTTTTTTGAACTCTTTAAACAATTGGACATTAATATTCCATTTGCTGAAGCTTTATCGCAGATGCCCAAATATGCTAAATTTTTGAAAGTTCTTCTTTCTAACAAAAGGAAACTTAAGGAAGTATCTTTGGTGCAATTGTAGAAAGAGTTCAACTTTGCAAAAGATGTTGCCTAAGAAATTAAAAGATCCTGGTAGTTTTACTATTCCATGTTTGATAGGTAATCTTGAAATTAAAAGTGCATTATCTGATTTGGGGGCTAGCATAAGTGTTATGCCCTGCAAGATGTTTAAAGAGTTAGTTTTCAGAGAACCTAAACCAACACTCATGACCATTCAACTTGCTGATAAGTCAGTAATTCACCCCCGTGGTATTATAGAGGATGTGTTGGTAAAAGTTGGAGATTTCATTTTTCCCAATGATTTTGTTGTCATTGATGTAGATGAGGATGCATATGTTTTGCTTATCCTCAATAGGCCATTTTTGAATACATCCCGTTCCCTTATAGATTTCCATGATGGCGCATTGACCTTAAGAATGGGAAACGAGAAAGTTATTTTTAACATACATTATGCTATAAAGCACCCACTTACACTCAATGAGGTGGATTTATGCAATGATATCATTGAGCATGAAACCTTAAATTCTGTTACTAACATTGTTTCCAAGGATCTCCTTGAGTTGTGTTTATTACAGGATAATGTTGAGGATTAGGAAGCACAGGAGCAACTTGCTTATCTTGAAGCAAGCAAATCTGTAGACCCTTAATTTTGACCCCAATTTGATAAGGTCCTAATTAAAGGATGCCAAAATAAATTTGATCCGACTTTAAAATATTTAAAACTAGTTTATAATTTTTAAAGAAGTCGGTTTGAATTAAAGAGGCATAAATTCAATTTTAAAACCCTAAAATTAAGTTGAATCGGCACAAATTAAAACTTTTCGGTCCATAAGTTAAAAAAGGCAAGAATAATTCGAGTCAGGCAGGCCGGGGAGACATGAGCAATTGCTCATGTCGACCTGGAGGGACAAGGTTGACATAAGCATGCCTCATGTCGATTTGGCAGCCTAGATCGACATAAGGTTGGATTCATGTCAACCTAGGGCAACTAGGTCGACATGGCTTTGGTCCATGTCGATCTGGTTGCCCCAGATCGACATGGTTTCAATGAGTTTCCTAATTGAACTAGAATTTGTTTTAAGGACAAATTAATATTAGGGTTAAAGATTTTGAGTGAGGTTAGGGCCTATAAATAATAATGTTTCAGAATTTAGAAAGATGGTAATGAACATTAACAACGATAATGAACATTAACGACGGCAAGGAACATTAACAAGGGTAGCAATTAACATTAAGGAGGTCGACAATTAATATTAAGAGAGATTAAACAACAAAACAGAAAAAATGGCAACAAACAGAGAAGATTAGCAGCAAGCATTCATCAATCATCAATCCATCAAAGGCAATTTTTAGATATAGGGAAGCCTTTGTCTTGGGTCTTCAACAAGCTACAAAAGAAGGGACTATTACAGCCATTGGCCCCTTGACCTTTCCCAAATCCTTTACCCCCAAAATTTAATACTAAAGCCTTTTGTATATTTCATCAGACACAAGGACATGAGACAGACAAATGCTTAAGACTAAAACATGAGATCCAAAATTTGATTGACAGTGGTATGCTACCCGAGCCGGATAAGCCCAATACCAAAAGCAATCATTTGCCTAAGTTCAATAGAGTACTACCACTAGCAACTTTCATGGTAGGAGGAGGATTGGAGGAAGATCTTTTCTTATCCTTCTTTCAAGATGGGAATGTTGAAGATATGAAAGGAGAAGGAGCTTAACTCAACAAACTTCCCTTGGCTTGTTTGTTTTTCTTGTTTTCTTTATTTGGTATTTTATGGAACAATCGTGTTTTTCAAATTTAAAGTTGTTTGAATAAATTACTTTCATTAAAATTTTTATTGGTCATTACTCATTTCGGTGCTCAACCGATGACAAATCTAGCTTGATATTTATAAATTAGCATATCTATGCATCATGATTCGAATAACTTTACTAGGTGAGGGAATTACTCTATAGCATTGAGTTATGTATGCTTACTTAGCGAGGGCTCCTGCATAATTATCTTTGTCTAGGTTCTAGTCAGTCTTAGAACATTCTTTGACAAACTTTCGAGGCAAAATTGAACTCTGCTTATTTAAGAGAGAGATGATCTAGGCATTGCTTGGTTAGCCAACAACTAGTATCCACCCTATTAAACATCAATACCTAGTTGTCCCTTTGAGCCTTCATAAGATTTTAGCCTTCTTTTCATTGGCATGTAACCCCAACAACCTACCCTGAGCTATTGTGATACTTTTGACAAGTCTTATGACCACTAAGATGAAGAGGCAAGAAGATCAAAGAAAGGAATGAATAGTTAAGATCATAAGGATAGTTGATGTTTTCAAGACCATAAGGGTAGTTGAAGTTCACCTAATATCTCTAATATATCAAGACAACATCAGAGTAACAAATGATTTACCCCTATTAAAGAAGATTTATGTCACTCCACTCATCCATTATTAAAAATATAAGTTGCTATAAATAAGGCAACTCTTTTAGAGCTAGAACAAAAAAAAAAAGAGAGAAAAAAAAAGGTAAAAAAAAAAGAAAAAAAAAGAAAAAGAAAAAAGACAAGAAAAGAAAAGAAAAGAAAAGAAAAGAAAGATAAAACCCAAAATGGTTCAGAAATCCAACTGAATTATCTTTTACCTAAGGCAACAAAAGGCCTCCATCTGGTTTATAAGGATAGTTTGACTTGAATTGATCTAATTCAACCAAAGATTTGATCAAAATCAAAGAAAAAGAAAAAAGACCATCCAGTTCTTGAAAGTTTTGTACTTGGCAGTCCTACAAGGAAGAAGGACAAAATGATAAAATGCTCAAAGAAAGGGAAGAGTAAGAAAAGTAAAAAGAAAGAAAAAGGAGAGGAAGAAAATAAAAGAATTTGGGTACCAAACTTTTTGCAATGGCAAAGACTGTCCAAATCAAGATCCAGATTAATGCCAAGAAGACAGAAAGAATTTAGAGTCTAGCAAGATTGCTCCGAGCTACCTAAAGTTCAAACAAAAAATTTGTAGTGTGAGGGTTTGCCCATTGTGTCACATCGGCTCCAACTTACAAATGGCCTTCTTTTAACCCATGTCCCTTATAGACCCCATTTTAAACCTATCAAAGACCTGTTGATCTCTCTTGGTAGGTAGAGTCTATTAGTGGAGATAGTTTGAATAAGCATGCATATGAGATAGACAATATTTAAACTCAATGAGACCTTTGGCCAAGTAATGTGTATGTGCCTATCTGAAGTGCAACAGTTCTTGCTTAAATAGAAATAATTCCCGAGTTTAGTACGATAACTAGGATTGTCATGTCATAGATATGTTAATTTGAAAAAATCAAGTCCTGAGATAGATTGACATTGATTTGGCAAAACCAACATTTGATTTCAAAATCAAAATTCAAAATAAAAAATATTTTTATCATACAAAGCCTTCAAATTAAGAGAAGTTTCTTGAACTGTCAAATCTCAAAGGACACATTGGGCAAAGGAAATGATTATTGGCAAGGTTATGAAGAAGTTACCAACTGACATGCCAAAACATAGTTTAGAATGGATGTATCTCTACTACTTGGGGTCTCCATTATTCATGTTTTCAATATCTCAAAGATAAAATCCATAAAAGTGAAGCCTTCTGCCATTCTAGTGCAAGACCTGAACAAGCGTCTGAAAGGAACCAATGAGAACACTTCTGCTGATCACCTCGGTCTGTGAGTCAATAAAACCATTGTAAATATTATTCATGCATATCATGCATATCACATCACACTTTCTTGTCTTGTATTATCAATTCTTTATCAAAGTGAACAACAAACACCCTGTGAAGTAAACAACCAAAAGAAGATATTGAATCAAGGGGGGCATGGAAAGCCTATTGCTTGAGGAAGCTCCAGTCATTTTACAAAAGAAGAAATACATGCTTGTCCGAAGAACTAGAAAATCTACAAACATTAACCAAAGCCCGTATAAAAAAAATCATGGGTTTTAGCCTACACAGGGGGCAAAGTTTTTCCCTTTCAAATTTTTGAGTTTATGCATGTACAAAACATTTTGAGACTCACTTCCAATATTTTACCATGCAGGGGGCAAGGAGAAGATATGAAAGCTAGCTAAAAAAGGCTGAATTTTTTGCAAAAGTGCAAAGGAAGAATAAAAAGAATGGAAAAAGAAGAAAATTAGAATTCTCAAAAGAATGAAGATGCAAAAGACAAAAGATCAGTCCAGCTAAAAGAGTTGAAGCCAGGGTAAAGACCCGATTTCCAATGGATAAAGATCCATATTTCAAGGGTAAAGACCCGATCTCTAATGGATAAAGATCCATATTTTAAGGGTAAAGACCTAATTTCCAACGGATAAAGATCCATATTTCAAGGGTAAAGACCCGATCTCTAATGGTTAAAGATCCATATTTCAAGGGTAAAGACCCGATTTTCATTGGATAAAGATCCATATTTTAAGGGTAAAGACCCGATCTCTAATGGTTAAAGATCCATGTTTCAAGTGTAAAGACCCAATCTCCAATGGATAAAGATCCATATTTCAAGGGTAAAGACCCGATCTCCAATGGATAAAGATCCATGTTTCAAGGGTAAAGACTTGATCCCCAATGGATAAAGATCCATGTTTCAAGGGTAAAGACCCAATTTTCAATAGATAAAAATCTATTTTTGGTGGGTAAAGACCCACGATCCATTAAAGAATGGAACAACCTAAGTCTTTTCTGAGTCCAAAACTCGAACTGGGTCCAAAACCTAAAACCAAAACCATCTCAAGAAAATTAAGTCTATTTTTGCCAAAATTAAAAGTCTTATTGCTTTTCACTATCTGAATCAATTCAAGATCATTCAAGTAGGGGGAAAATTGTAGACCCTTAATTGTGGCCCCAATTTGATACGGTCCTAATTAAAGGATGCCAAAATAAATTTGATCCGACTTTAAAATATTTAAACCTAGTTTATAATTTTTAAAGAAGTTGGTTTGGATTAAAGAGGCATAAATTCAATTTTAAAACTCTAAAATTAAGTTGAATCGGCTCAAATTAAAACTTTTCGATCCATAAGTTAAAAAAAGGCAAGAATAATTTGAGTCAGGCAGGCCGGGAATTGCTCATGTCGACCTGGAGGGACAAGGTAGACATGAGCATGCCTCATGTCAATCTGGTAGCCCAGATTGACATGAGGTTGGACTCATGTCGACTTGGTAGACCAGGTCAACATGAGCATGCCTCATGTCGATCTGGCAGCCCAGATTGACATGAGGTTGGACTCATGTCGACCTAGGGCAACTAGGTCGACATGGCTTTGGCCCATGTCGATCTAGTTGCCTCAGATTGACATAGTTTCAATGAGTTTCCTAATTGAACTAGAATTTGTTTTAAGGATGGATTACTATTAGGGTTAAGGATTCTGAGTGAGGTTAGGGCCTATAAATAATAACGTTTCAGAATTTAGAATGACGACAATGAACATTAACAATGAAAATGGACATTAATAATGGCAAGGAACATTAACAAGGGTAGCAATTAACATTAAGGAGATCAACAATTAATATTAAGAGAGATTAAACAACAAAACAGAAGAGACGGCAACAAACAGAGAAGATTAGCAGCAAGCATTCATCAATCATCCATCCATCAAAGGTAGCAACATTGCCTTTGTTATTGTTCATCCAGAAATTAATTTGGTGGAACCGACTACGAAGGTTTGATCTTTAATCGTAAATTATTCATGCTCATAGTAGTTTCATTTTCTCTGATTAATAAGAACATGCATGCAGTAACTTGATATTTGAACACGCAGTACCTTGATCTTTGAACATGCAGTAAATTAATCTTTGTTTTAATAACTTTAATTGTTTGCTTGATCAGTTGGTGTTCGTAACCCCACTTGCATATTTCATAAAAAACATAAAACTATCTAATAGCCTTTGAGGATTTAAATTAATTGTTAGAATCTATTTTGTTTACTTTACCTCAAGAACCGTAAATTATTTTATTAAAACTCAAAACCTCAAACTATTTTTATCCAAAAGCCTAAACCATTTCATTATTAAACTCCAAAATATTGATTATTTTTCCAAAACCTTAATTTATCTCTCTAAATCCAAAATTATATTTTTAAGGCAGTAAGTTAAACCCAAAAACCCCAATTCCAAACTATGAATTCCAAAATCCTAGTTTCAAAAACCCTAATTTTAAAACCCTAATTACAGTACTTTAGTTTCTAAAACCATAAGTTCCAAAACCCTAAATTCTAAAAACCCTAAATTATTTAAAACCCTAAATTTTTTATATTTATTGCTTTATTTAATTTTAGATTTGATTACATAGTTTATTATATGTTTTAATGATTGGTTGATTTAATTTCAATTTATTTATTTAATTTATCATGGATGGATATTTTCTTTATTATTTTGATAATTATTTATTTTTTTGGTATTAAAATTGTAAGAGGTATGTTTCCACTTTATGGATACCTCATTAGTTAAATTTTATGTAAGTTAAATTGTTTTTATATTTTGGACCAATGTAAAGGACATGTTTCGACCTTTCGGTGGGTGTCCTATTTAGTTTTAGACATGGACGATGTAAAGACATGTTTTCATCCTCGGATGGGTGTCCATTTATTTGCTTTGTTTGGATATTGATTTTAATATAATGATGTTTTATTTTACTTACTGCATGTAGTATGGATAATATTGTTATACTTAAGAATTTTATAATATTAAGACCTGCAAAGGAGGCCGGTTCCAATGAACCAGGCATTGTAGAGGTGCTGGCCATTTCTCACCTTCCCCACATGTACTCAACTTTCCGGGGGTTGGGGATTCCTTAGGAATCGAGTCATCCACCTATTTTTTTCCCGCCCCATCTGGGTGGCGAGTCCATTTTCTGAGGGCTTAAGCCCGTGTTCTCTAAGGCTCCAAGCCTAAACAGTGCCGAAGTCGCAAGAACCATTCCACTGGGAGTGGGGGCGATTATCCCTGCTTATAGTTCATTTAAGAGTTGGTCATATGGAACCATTGAAATGCCAAAAGAACAGAAGCCGCGACCATCTGTGATTGATCCATCCAATTTAGAACTTAAGATCCTTTTGGATCATCTTGAGTATGGATTCCTGGGAGAGGAGAATAAATTGCCAATTATTTGGAGTTTCCACTTATCTTTTGAGCAGAAGGTAAAACTCATCGAGTTGTTACAAAAGTATAAGCAAGTTATAGCTTGGAAGATAGCAGACATCAAGGGTATTAGTCCAACCTATTGCACTCACAAAATACTGATGGAGGATGAATTGAAGCGAGTGGTGCAACCACAATGGAGACTAAACCCTAAGATGAAATAAGTAGTTGAAGCTGAAGTAATCAAGCTACTTGATGCGGGAATTATATATCTGATTTTGAATAGATCTTGAGTGAGCCCGATTTAGGCAGTACCAAAGAAAAGAGAGGTGATGGTGGTTCCCAATAAAAATAATGAGCTAATTTCAACAAGAACAGTTACCGGTTGGAGGGTTTACATTGACTACCAAAAGTTGAATGATGCAACTAGGAAGGACCATTTTCTTTTGCCCTTCATTGATTAGATGTCGGAGAGATTGTCCAACTATGAGTACTACTACTTTTTGGATGGCCTTTCAAGCTACTTCCAAATTCTTATTGCCCCGGAAGACCAAGAGAAAACTATATTCACATGTCCATATGGGACATTCGCATATCAAAGGATGCCATTTGGATTATGCAACCCTGTAACTTTTCAACGGTATATGGTGGCAATCTTCGATGAGCTTATTGAGGATATTATGGAGGTATTCATGGATGATTTCTCGGTTTATGGCAGCTCATTTGAAGGATGTTTGGAAAACCTTGAGAGTGTCTTGATAAGATATGAGAAAACAAACCTGGTACTTAATTGGGAAAAATGTCATTTCATGGTTTAAGAAGGAATCATGTTAGGACACAAGATTTCAAGCAAGGGTATTGAGGTGGACTAGGTTAAGGTGGAAACTATTGACAAACTACCACCCCCCACATCAGTAAAGGCCATCAGAATCGTTTTAGGACATGCAGGCTTCTATCGGAGGTTTATACGTGATTTTTCTAAGATAGCTCATCCTCTAACAAGACTCCATGAGAAGGATGTTGATTTTGTTTTTGATGAGTAATGTTTAAGATCTTTCACAACTCTTAAGGAGAAATTGACCCATGCTCCAATCATAGTGTCTCCCAATTGAAATTTACCATTCAAACTAATGTGTGATGTAAGTGATATTGCAGTGGAGGCAGTTTTGGGTCAACGCAAAGAGAAGTATTTTTCAGCCCATCTATTATGCAAGCAAGTCACTGAACGCAGCCCAGACTAATTACACAACTACAGAGAAAGAACTTCTAGCTGTGGTTTTTACTTTTGATAAGTTTAGATCATATCTGATCTTATTCGATGTGATTGTGTATATGGACCACTCGTCTTTGAGGTATTTGTTTGCCAAAATGGATGCAAAGCCTAGGCTAATTCGTTGGGTTTTATTATTGCAGGAATTTGATTTGAAGATTCAAGATAAAAAGGGAGCTGAAAATCTGGTAGCAGATCACCTTTCTCCCTTGGAGAACCTAACCTTGGAGAAGTTCGAAGAAGGGAACATTGATGATCATTTCCCCGATGAGCAGCTTTACGCCATGTTAAGTGAGGTAAGTGGTTCAACTTTTGTAGTGCCTTGGTTTGTAGATTTTGCTAATTACTTGGCTGCTAGGGAACTCCCTAAAGATATGACTTATCAAGAAAAGAAGAAATTCTTTTCTGACTTGAAATATTACTTTTAGGAGGATCCTTTCTTGTTTAGGTTATGTAAAGATCACATGATCCGGCGTTGTGTGGCATGGCCCAAAATGATGAATATTCTTTATCATTGTCATGCTAGACCAGCTGGTTGTCATATGGGAGCTAATAGGACTGTTCAAAAGGTACTAGAATTAGGATTTTATTAGCGCACTCTGTTTAGGGATAGCAATGATTTTGTGAAATGCTGTGATCATTGTCAAAGAACTGGAAACATCTCATCTCATGATGAGATGCCCCAAAATGGAATTCTAGTGTGTGAAGTCTTTGTTGTATGGGAGATTGACTTTATGGGACCATTTCTTAGTTCTTTTGGTAACAAATATATTCTTGTCGCTATAGACTATGTCTCTAAATGGCCTGAAGCCCAAGCTTTAGCAACGAATGATGCTAGGGTAGTGATGACGTTTTGAAAAAGTTATTTTCTTGGTTTGGTACACCAAAAGCGATCATAAGTGATAGGGGTACTCTCTTTTGTAATGCTTTGCTTGAGAAAGTTTTCAAAAGGCTAGGTGTTACATATAGGTTTTCTACTCCTTACCATCCCTAAACTAGTGGCCAAGTTGAGAACACAAATAGAGAAATAAAAATGATTCTTGAAAAAACTGTAAAGCGATCCCGAAAGGATTGGTCTGAGAAATTAGACAATGCTCTATGGGCCTTTAGGACTGCATTCAAAACTCCATTGGGTACTATGCCATTTAGGCTAGTATATGGAAAGGCTTGTCATTTACCTGTGGAAATTGAATATAATGATTATTGGGCTATAAAACTGATTAACCTTAATATAGTTAGTGCAGGTGAAAGGAGGAAATTGCAGATCAATGAGCTGGATAAATGAAGATTATAAGCTTATGACAATGCAAGGATGTATAAGGAGAAAACTAAGAGATGACATGATGATCACATTAAGGAACGGAAAGAGTTTCAAGTTGGAGATCAGGTATTATTGTACAATTTAAGGCTTTGACTTTTTCCACGTAAGTTAAAATCAAGATGGTCTGGTCTGTTTATAGTCAAAAAAGTTTTTCCATATGGGACAATCAAAATTACTCATCCAAAAAAAGGGAATTTTATGGTTAATGGACAAAGACTTAAACTACATTTAGGGGGAGACTTGAATGAGTTGAAGGAGGTTTTATA
This sequence comes from Garcia nutans, assembly GCA_947685225.1. NCBI lineage: Eukaryota > Viridiplantae > Streptophyta > Magnoliopsida > Malpighiales > Euphorbiaceae > Garcia > Garcia nutans. Next base: position 42,792,519 of record CANTUV010000017.1, read on the forward strand.
CCTCCAAGACTAGAGATGAACTAATCCCGAATGTCCAACTAATACGACATTAAAGAAGTGTTGGGTGGGAGACAACCCACTATTTTATTTATTTTTGATATTTGTTTCTTTAATTTTCAATTTTTTAGTTTGTTTTGTTAAATTTTAATTCTTTTGTCATTGGTTGGTGGTGTGTTATTTTGAGTTCACTTGAATATGTAGAGGAAAATTTTCTTTTGAGGGGTAACTTGAGCTTGATTAAGAGACACGTCCGTGTCAATGGCCGTGTCATTTATTTTCAGAGACAATAGCTATGACATGACCATGGACACGCTTGTGTCACTGGATGTGTCATTTAAATGGCACCACAGTAACTAAAACACGCCTATTGACATGCCTGTGTTAGTGGTCATGTTATTTTGGTTAAATTTGAGATTCACAGTAGCAACCATACACCCATGTCACTAGTTGTGTTGATTTATTTAAGCCAAAGTAGCAATAACACACCCCATGTCAGTGAGTGTGTTGTACTAGCTCAGAGGTAGTAGCTATGACATGCCCATAGACACGGCTATGGCAGTGGGCGTGTCTATGTGTTTTTAAGCAGCACCCAATTTTAAATTAAACATAATTTCCTCTCTCTCCTCACCCTTTTTGTCAATTTTCTCTCAAAATTTTCACACTCTCACACTCGAAATCACATGCCCATTCATCCTAAAGGGGATTTCAACTCCCATTTTGTGATTTTGGGGGGGATTTAATTGTTTTTCCTTCAATTGTGTCGCATTCTTCATGATATTCAGGTACATACCCTAAATTTTGAAATTTTATTTTGCTTCTTATGATTTCTTGCGATTTTAACTCTCTATTTCTTATGAATTGATTAGATATTCTTAGAGATTTGTTGATTGTTGGATTTGTCTTATTTTGTTGTGCTGCATTTTGCAATTGTAAGGAATTTTTAGGGATTTTGAGTTTTGACCCTAGTTTTGTGGATGTGTTGTGATTTACTCATTTTGTTTTTGAGGATTCTATGGCTAGAATTGAGTTGCATATATTTGCACACTGTTTATTGATTGTTTATGCATAATGAGTTAAAATTCTTTATTTTATTGCGTTGGGCTATGGAGATATAGAATTGGAGTGATGCATGTTATGGCGATTGATTATTGTGTGGATTTAAACAATTTTCCTTGTTGAGAATTGGGTCATTGCTCTTGTTGGTTTAGTTTCATTGTTTTTATTATTTGAATGCATTGCTATTATTGGTTTACTTGTGTTTGTTTATTGTGTTGCTATTCCTGAATTATTTGGTGTACACTACTGTTATAATGCCGGTGTTTGGGTAACCCTATTCAATGTCGGTGTTTTGGTATTATTTTTTTTTATTTTTGTGGCTGTTCTTGTTTATTTTGCAAATAATGGGTCCTCGCAAACAAGTGTCATCCAAATTACCAACCAAATGGGCTAGAGGTGAAGGTAGCTCAAGCCGACCCACTACACATCCGATCTCAAAATTTATGGCTGGCCACAAGTACCTTTGATTCTCAACTTCGGAGGAACGAAAATGGTTTGAACTATTAGGAAACAAGGATTGGTTGCCACTTAGGGTTTTGGATTGGGTTGCCATGGAACAAGCCAACTTAGCGACTGAGATATGGGATTTGATAAACCAATTGGGATGGGAACAACTCTTCTCCATCAATGAGCCTTCATATAGAGAGTTAACCCTGGAGTTCTTCTACACTTTTATGTTCGATAAAAACAAGATCTCCATTATCAAGTCGACGATGGAGTTCCAGTTGGGAAGTCAATGATTTCATATGAGCATCAATGAATTTGGCATGCTTTTGGGTTTGTTTACTACGAAAGAGGTGCAGACCGTAGAGTATCTTAACATCGAGATAGACTTTGCTGAGTATGATGTCATTCCTCCTAGGGTTTGGAGAGCATTTGCACCGAATACAGCCAAGTATCAGCCGAAGGTATCCAAGGTATCAAATTTTGAGTCATTTCCTTACCAAGTAGTACATAATTTGTTGGTTCATACCATTGCGGCTTGACTTAGTAGTACATGGGTTGTCGGCTTGAGGGAGCTGTACTTCTTGAACTGCATGATCCAGAAGATCCGATGCAACGTAGCTATGCTATCACACACTTTTTCTACGAGTAGTCCAAGAAAGAGGCACCGGGTAACTTGCATGTTGGCATGTATATCATGAGACTGGCTCGCAGTTTATGGGTGTTGGATAGATGTCTCCTGATGACTTTGGATGGGCTCCCCAAACTTTTGGGCAAGGACACTTTGAAATGGTTAAACAGGGAGAAGGTGACGGAGTTGCAGGCACCACCTACGAATTTTGAGCCAGTTCTTCCTACTCACTTTGAGCCAATTCCTCATGCACCCACTTCTGATATACCTCCACCGACAGATGTTCCTAGCTCATCCACCACTATTGGACCTTCTTCCTCAGCTGGCCTGCCCTTTACTCCAGCCCCTACCTTCAGAGATTGGTTTCATTCTGTGAATGTTGAGTGGGATGATGACCAGAAACCAACTGAGTTTGAGTACCTGATATGCAGGATAGAAGGAAAAATTAGAAACATCAAGCTAAACTAGAATAAATTATTGACTTAGCAGGACCAGATCTAGCATTCCATGGAGTAGCACTACTCATCCTTCCAAGCGCAACTGGATCACGAGATATTAAGGAGGCAATGGTTTGAGCAGTCCATGCTCGATTTTTGGAGGTCTCAGGGATTTAGCCTTTGCCACCACCACCTCCATTGTACCATCCTTCAGTACCCAGTGTTGATGTTTTGAATGACAACGCCAATGATGATGCTAGTGCCAGCGGTGATGATATCGGTGCTAGTGATGATTCCAGTGCCGAGCCCATGACCGACTAGCTCATTTTTTATTTTCTTATTTTATTTTATTTTTTTATTTTCTTCTGGATGACTGTGTGTTTAATTTTGTATTTCTGTCTTTTTTATTATATATATATATCTTTGAACCTTCGCAATTTTGTATGTCCATTATTGTACTGTAGCTCATTTGACTTCGCAACGCTTTTGGAACGATATTCATATATGTCTATTCATGGACATGTCAGGGCAGCTCTCTCTCTCTCTTGTTCATTTTCTTATTTTATACACATTGGGGACAATGTGTGTCTTAAGTGTGGGGGAGAGGTATATTTTTTAGATTGAGCTTTTATTTTCATTCTTTCAATTTGATGCATTTATCTCATTTAGTTTCTTCGATTTTATTTTTGGGTTTAAGTAAACCAGATTGCTATAATAATATGAGGTGAAATGGTTCCTCTTTCTATTAAATTAATGGTTGATTTAATTAACGACAATATCTTGTTGAGTTTGACTCGATTTTCTTAATTGATTGCTAAAGACTAAATGTGATAGTTTGAATTAGGTAGTTGATTGATGAGAGTTGCACATCTGAAGTTTAAAATCTTAGTTACATTTTTTAGTATGTCCTAATTCCTTAGATACTTGAGTTGAACTTAGTATGACATCTTTATTATCTTAAGTTCTTGACCACTTTACTTAAAAAAATAAATAAATAAATAAATATAATAAATTAAAATAATTTTTTAGGAGCTTTGAAAATCTATCCCTGTTCCGCTGATTTTAACTCTTGAATTGAAACGAATGAGTTGGAATCATGAATAGTGCTAGTAGCCATTTGAATGGTGATTCTAACTGAGTAACCGAGGGTCGACATCACAAATGCTTACCTTTGCGTCAAAAAGTTAGTATCAGTTCAAATAAGTCGTGCTCCTTTTGAAAAAAAAAAAGAAAATATTTCACACAATTCATTTTACGAAGGGGTTAAAGAACTTAAGAGAAAATTTACACTTTCTTACTTCATTCATGACTTTTGAGTTCTTGAAATTTTATGCTCAATCTTTTAACTCTGAATGTTTAGATTTTAGATCTTTTAGATTTTTGTTTTGAAATTTCTTAACTCAACTATCATGTTTGAAATTTAGTTTTTGGTTGAGAATGTTGGGTTTTCTAATTCAAGTATTGTAAAATTTTTATTTTCTTTGGATATAAAGAGGTCCTTCATTTCTGCCTATTATAATGATTTGGTTTGCTTGAGGACAAGCAAAAACTCAAGTGTGGAGGAATTTGATAAGTGTATAGTTGATGATATTTTTGCCCTTATTTCTTAATATATTTATTGTCAAATTGAGTTTAATTTGTTTGTTCAAGTGTTTATTAGGGTTGATTCCAGAAACCTTTGACACGTTGGAACCTTAAGGTTATTTAGGTCAGAATCACTGATGAAAGACAAGAAAAGGAGCTATTTTAGGCAAATTCTTCAATTGACATGCCCAGTGACATGGGCGTTTCAATGGCCATGTCATTCAGCTACATTATAGAAGCTTCGATATGCCCGGAGACGTGGGCGTGTCACTGAACGTGCCATTGATCCTGCCTTACAGAAGCTGTGACACATTCACTGACACAGACGTGTCCTTGACCGTATCCCTAACTCAGATTGTAGTAGCAATGACACACCCAAGGACATGGGCTTGTCCCTGCCCACGTCATTAAAGTTTGAAACAGCATCGTTGACAAACCCACAGACACGCACGTGTCAATGGGCGTGTTAGGCAAAAATTTCTGGGCTATAAAATCTGAGATAAAGTGCAAATTAGGGATCTAGTTTTTATTATTAGAGCTGACTTCCTGAGAATGAAGATGAAGATCCAATTCGTGAGAGATTTAAATCAAGATTCAAGGATTGAAGTGAAAAAACACAAATCATTCATTATGGATTGGTTAAATTCTTTTACTTATTTCTTTTGTTTTAGTTTTTTGGTTATGAACATGAGCTAAAGTGTTTCTATATAGATATTGATGAACCCTAGCCTTGTTGTATGGATTGAATAGTTCTTATTAAATTAAATCATTTGATTGAGTTGTTTTATCCTTTTGATTCTTAATTTCTTATTTCCAATTAATAATAGCACGCTTATTGATTGGTTGTAATTTTCATATAATTAACTTGAGAAAGCATGATATGAATGAAATTTTTATTAGGATTCAGGGTTGATTGGACTATTAGAGATAGACTTACAAGACCCTTTAGTTCAAATTTTCTTGTTCTTATTGCAAGATCTATTTAATTATGCTTGAGAAGAGATTCCTAGCATTCTACTTAGTGATTATGGATTAATTTACTTGAGAGAGGTTTTGATCTAATTTAGAGGAATGTCAATTCAGCTCTATTATTTGATTTAATTGAATTGATATTTTTAAATTATTTTATGGCTAGGAGGATTCAATATTTGGATAGTATTTTCACCATCAACTCTTTTGCACAATATTCAATTTTTCTTTACTTTAATTTATTAAATAATTTATCTTTTATTTTAATCATCACAAAAACTATTGATTTGCTAAATAACAGTTGAAATTTGCACTAATACTTGACCTTGTCCTCAGTGAAATGATATCTTACTCACTATTTTATTACTTGCGCGACCCATGCACTTGCGGTAACACTGCGATAGTATCGATTCGCTATCAGTGACCAGATTTGACACGTTCATAATATTTCACTTTGTTCTTTTTATCTTTATCTTTGAAGGAGGATTTAGGAAATGTATCTTTGTTAGTTTGTAGTCTTCTCTTTCTCTTCCAATCACTTACCCTTTTGGATAGCATAGCCTATTCTTCTATATCATCACTATCTTCAACATTTGAGCTCAAAACTTCTATGATGGCTTTGAGAGCTGTTGCTTTCCTCTTATCCTTTTCACTTTTCTCTTCTTCTCTTTCAGTGTGCAATTTGAAGGTGAGTAGTTTTTTGACTAGTTCATCGGTTCTCAAGGAGCTAAGGTCATGAGCTTCTTCAATTGAAGAAACTTTAGAATCAAAGTTCTTCTTTGCTCTAAGTGCTCTCAAGATTTTACTATTGACATCATCTTGATCATATATCTTGCCATGTTTCCTTAATTCGTTGATAATGGCAAGCAAGCAGTTTTTCATGTCGATGTTATTTTCGTTGGGCTTCATCTTGAATAACTCATACTCATGTACATAATTTGCTTCATGGTGAGCCTCACTTGAGTAGTACCCTCATGATAGTTCTAAAGAGTTTTTCAAATGCAATATGCATAAGTGAGATGTTGAACTCTCCCACTTTTTTCTCTTGATATTGAATTCATCAAGATGGAGGCTGCCCTATTATTCTTGAATCAATCTCTCAGATTGGCATTTCACCATTGTGATTTAGGAAGAGTAACTTGGACACCATCAACTTCATGAGTAGGAGATTTCAACACATTTTAAACAAAATCCCAAAACTCAATTCCTTCACTATCTAGGAAGAAAAATATCTTGTGTTTCTAATAAGAATAATCCATTCCATCGAAATAGGATCTAAGGAATGAATTTAGGTTTCCATGTGTAGAGGTGTTTATTGGTGGAATAGTTGCCATTTTAGATCAAATTTCACAATTAAGTTTAAAGAAATTTACTAGCTTTGATACCAATTGTTGTCCCAAATTATCAACCAAGGAGAGGGGGTAGGGTAAATTGGTTGATATAAAGAGTGGTGATAAATTTAAAATTTAAAAACAAGAGATGAAGAAGATGTAGAAGAAGATTGAGTAGAGTATAGAAGAAAGAACACAAAGAGTTATAGTGGTTCGGATTTACCTCAATCATACATCCACTTCCTTAACAATTTGTTAAGGTTCCACAAGTCTTGAGTTTTTACAAGCTTTAACTCTAACTTGATGTTTTCACTAGCTCATACCAAATTATAACAATAGTTTGAGATCAATCCTCACAACTCTTATAAGAGTTTTTCTAGGCTCACTCTCACAACCTGAGTGTTTATAAGCTCACATTCAAACTTTTGATGCTGCTTAATGCTCACACCCAACACTCAATCAATACAAATGTAGTTTTAATCCAAAGAAATGAAAGTTGTTTTGTTTGGCAATCACAATCACAATCTTACACAAAAATAAAGTTTCTTGAGGTATTTATAGCCTTCAAGTCTTCAAATAGCTGTTTGGGGTAGGAGCCAATATGTCTGATTCTTATCTTCGACTAAATTATTGTCCAGAGCATTTTTATGGTCGGACTAGCCCCAGTCCAGTCATGTGTCCATAAGACCGGTCGAAATAATTAAAGTCTAGTCATACTTTTTGAAAATCTGACTAATGCTCCTTCAACTGTTGGTCCACGTGTCATCCATTAACTAAGTGGAGATATAATGGATTCTGATTTGAAGAATATTTAAATAGTCCGGTCGGACTTGCATCTGGTCCGGTCGGATTTCTGATGGTATGTTCAATTTTTAGGCATACCTTTGGTCGTGGACTTTACTCGATGTTTTAGACAAATTCTGTAATATCTCAATTTTTGATGTACTTTAAAATAGTAAATACGGGAGAGCATATAGGTGTAATGGATAGAGAAAATATTAATTATAATGTTAGAGAAAATATACGATGATTTACACCTATATGCTCTCCCGTATATTTATATGAACTATATATATATATGAGATGGATAAATAGAATATATAAGACATATACATATACCTAACATATACTACACATATGCATGAGGTATACATTGGTGGTGGGAAAGTTGATTTTAATCATTTAATTCATTAATAATAATAATAATAATAATAATAATAATAATAATAATAATAATAATAATAATAATAATAATAATAAATTGATAATAAAAGGGAAAGTAAAAAGTCAAAGGAAGGAAGAAGATGAGTGGTGGAGAATTTAAGTGGAAATTTTATGTAACATTTTAATTATATAAGTATAAGGATGGGTAGGAAGAAGGAAAAAGTGTTCTTCTTCTTCTTTAACGTAGGTTAGAGAGAGAGAGTGGGGAAGAGTGAAATTTTTCATGCTATATGAGATTCAAGAGGGATTAAAGAAAATAGTTAAGATTTGGGCAAGTAATTCAAGTAAGTACCTTCTTCTTAAACTTATTTTATGGATTTTATGTTTTTTTTTATATAGTTAGTGAGAGAAAGTGATGATTAATTGAATAACATTATGACAATGATATATTGATGTATATATATATGTTGAATTGATACATAGATAAAGAAAATATGATTAGATGTTGGGGATAATAATGAGTAGTTAGAATTAAGGAAAAGAACAAGGGTTTGGTAAAGTTGAGTTGGGGATTGAATGTATTGATATATGAATAATGGTATGAATAACATATATGATTATTGTTATTATGATTTTGTGTTTAGATTAATAAGAAAGAAAAAGAGAGAAGAGTAAACTTGGAAATAACCAAAGATTTGTATGTATAATTTTTTTGATTTGTATATATGATCTTGAGTATATATATATATATATGATTTTGAGATTGTGCATATTTGATTTAACATGGGTTGGAATTGCTATGTGATATGTGAGTATTTTATTGATGAAATGGAGTGAAAGAGTACTTTTGTGATATTATGGGCATACCCAGAGATTTTGCCCAACACACCCAATGATACGCCCATGTCTCTAGGCGTGTCATAGACACTGTGATACAGAATTAAAGACATGTGCAGTGAGACACGCCTATGTTTCTGGGCGTGTCGTGGCTACTGTGAGATAAAATAATTGACACGGCCATGAACACGCGCGTGTTGTTGGGCGTGTCAAAGTTTCTGTAAGGCAAAATGAAAGACATGGGTAGTGACATGCCCATGTCTCTGGGCATGTCATAGCAACTATAAGACAGTGTTAAAGACACGTGCAGTGAAGAGTTGAAGAGTTACTTGAAGAAGAAGTTGATTGTGTCACTTGAAGAGTTATGAGAAAATATATTAATTATGCTACATATTGGTATGTTGATGAGTCATATGGTGAGTGTGGCTCATGTTTGTATTGTGGTTAAATGTCAAGTGTGAAGTGTAAATGAATAATGATATGATATTGAAATGAATGAGAAAAATGAGAAATAAAGCATGTGACCTATGTATGAATGAGGTGAACTAGTAATGTGATGTGATCAAGAATGGTGATGATCACTGGAAAAGTATAAACTAAAGTGATATTATATACATGTAACCTATATCATTACTTGCCTAATTGTATTAAGATTGATTGGATATGCACGAGAAGTCCTAAGTAGAGCTAGGCCTAGATGTGCATATGTTATTAGACCTGAGCAGAGCTAGGTGCATATATTATTAAACTTGAGTAGAGCTAGGTCTTGACCTGAGTGGATCATGTGTTTGAAATGATAGTTGACCTGAGCAGAGCTAGGTCATGTGATTGAAATTAAAAATGGACCCGAGCCTAGTTGGGTCGAGAAACTGATAATGTGACAGCCAAACATAGTAATTATAATGATGCGTGAGTGAGATATGAATCCTAATAGTTATATACGAGTATGGAATGTGATTTTCAATATTGTAATGATGTGTAAGTGGGATGTGAATCTCAATATTATATTTGTGTATATTATATGTGGATAAGGATGTGATATTTGTATTTGTATATATATATATATATATGTTGTTTTTATGCATTACTAAGCTTTCAAGCTTAGCGCGGTTGTGTGAATCACGCAGGTAAGTAGATTGTTGATCTGAGAGTGGGATATTTGTGCCATGTGAAGATTGAGGGTGTGCCAAAGACCAACTTGAAGGTGGTACATGCATGTACATTTTGTTATTCTGTAGTTTGAGCATACATATATGTATATAAGTAAAATTTTGGAAAGATAATGTATAAATGTATATATTTAATTAAATGAGAAATGTTCTTATGTTCCTATATGTGTATTTGTATAAATACGATAATGAAAGGTTTGAAAGGATTTGTAACATAGCATTCTTATATCTTATATGCATATGGTGCATATATGGGGTATGTGTATAGTATGTATATAGGGTATAAGGGTGTTACATTTAATTTGGTATCAGAGATTAGGTTGGAGATTCTCAGCCTAAGTGTGTTTTTGAAAAAAAAGGAAATTAAAGCTTTGAAATGTGAAATGAGTTGTATTTCATGCATTTGCATTGGCACCTAAGTTGGTCTCTGGTATAGTATTATTTGTGTTTATTTGTTATGACAGAGATAGGTTGTAATGGTGTCCAGATGACGCATACCAGATGACAGTAGTGCAGAGAGTGTAGCTCCTGGTGAGGGTAGAGATGGAGCTAGAGCTGAGATTGCTGGTGAGGTATCTGCTTCAATGCCAGTGAGACCAGCAGTTAATGAGATTCCGCTGGGCTGGGTACGACATATGGCAGAGTTGTTAAGGCAGATTTCGGTTCAGCAGCCGCTACCACCACAGCAGCAGCCGCAATTGCTGATGAGGAAATATGACAAGTAGAGAAAGTTTGGAGCTGAGAATTTTTTTGATACTACAGACCCTGCTATAGCAAAGCAGTGATTAGACAGGGTTCAGAGAGCATTCATCAAGCTGCAGGCTACTCCAGAAGAAAAGTTTGATTATGCTAGATCTCTTCTGTAGATAAATGCCTATGAGTGGTGGAAGATAGTTCCAATGCTACAGTTGATCCATCAGTTCTGACTTATGATGATTTTCTACAAGAATTTGAGAAGAAGTATACTCCAAGGGAGTATAAAGATGCAAAGAAGATGGAATTCCTGAGTTTGAAGTAGGACACCAATATAGTGAAGGAGTATGAGATTGAATTCATTCAGTTAAGTCAGTATGCTGGAGGAATTATATCTGATGAGATTGACATATGTCGGAGGTTTGAGGAGGGGTTGAGACCCTCTATCATGTGTCTTATAGTAGGCTCTCGACATCAGGATTTTTCTCAGTTGGTTGCAGCTGCCAGGAGTGTTGAGAGAGTACAGGGTCTTGTAGCAGTTGCTAGAGATGAGGAGAGAAAAAGTAGGAGATTCCAGAGTGAGGCAGAGTCTTCATTAGTGAAGAGAGGTCGAGGGAGATACCCTTAGAGTGATAGTGAGGGTCAAGGGCAGCCTAGTAGGACTATTCAGTCGGGGCAAAGGCCTATATCATCAGAAGCTACTACCCATACTTTTGGTTCTCCGAGACCTGCTCCATCAACATGCAGTCAGTGTGGTAGAGTTCATGGATGTGTTTGTTGGGGAGTCAATTCTCGAGGATGTTATAGATGTGGATCACAGGAGCATTATGTGAGAGATTGTCCAGAGCTACCAACTAACAGTCAGGAGGAGACTGTTGATTTTGGATTAGGTTCTAGACAAGGCAGAAGTGTAGAGGTGGTAGGGCAAGATTTAGATAGAGAGAAGGTCTACGACCGTGGATAGATCAGAAAGAGATAGAATAGCGTAAAGGATGTATGCGATGCAGGGAGAGCAGAATATTTTAGATGAAGTTAAAAATTTGATTATCTAGTATTATTAGATATGTGATGATTGCATGTGTGCTTTCTTGGATGAAATTGTTAGAATTGAGATTTATTTAAATTTATTTGGGACATTGGTAAAAATGTTTAAGGATGTTCATAAGGGGGAGAGTAGAGATTAGTGATTGTATTAATGGGATTTATTTATTGAGATAGATAATTTTGAGGATGAAATTATTTAAGGGAGAGAGAATTGTAATATCCCGATTTTTAATGTACTTTATAATAGTAAATACGGGAGAGCATATGGGTATAATGGGTAGAAAAAATATTAGATGGATTCTTATGATGGATGTTATATATGAACTATATATATATATATATATGAGATACATGAGATGGATAAATAGAATATATAAATATATACCTAACATATACTACACATATGCATGAGGTATACATTGGTGGTGGAAAAGTTAATTTTAATCATTTAATTCATTAATAATAATATAATAATAATAATAATAATAATAATAATAAATTGATAATAAAAGGGAAAGTAAAAAGTCAATGGAAGGAAGAAGATGAGTGGTGGAGAATTTAAGTGGAAATTTTATGTAATATTTTAATTATATAAGGATAAGGATGGGTAGGAAGAAGGAAAAAAGTGTTCTTCTTCTTCTTCTTCAACGTGGGTTAGAGAGAGAGAGTGGGGAAGAGTGAAATTTTTCATTCTATATGAGATTCAAGAGGGATTAAAGAAAATAGTTAAGATTTGGGCAAGTAATTCAAGTAAGTACCTTGTTCTTAAACTTATTTTATAGATTTTATGTATGTACATATGATATAGTTAGTGAGAGAAAGTGATGATTAATTGAATAATATTATGACAATGATATATTGATGTATATATATATGTTGAATTGATACATAGATAAAGAAAATATGATTAGATGTTGGGGATAATAATGAGTAGTTGGAATTAAGGAAAAGAACAAGGGTTTGGTAAAGTTGAGTTGGGGATTGAATGAATTGATATATGAATAATGGTATGAATAACATATATAATTATTGTTATTATGATTTTGTGTTTAGATAAACAAGAAAGAAAAAGAGAGAAGAGTAAGCTTGGAAATAACCGAAGATTTGTATGTATAATTTCTTTGGTTTGTATATATGATCTTGAGTATATATATGATTTTGAGATTGTGCATATTTGATTTAACATGGGTTGGAATTGCTATGTGATATGTGAGTATTGTATTGATGAAATGGAGTGAAAGAGTACTTTTGTGATGTTATAGGCATACCCATAAATTTAGCCTGACACGCCCAATGACACGTCCATATCCCTAGGCATGTCATAGTCACTGTGATACAAAATTAAAGACACGTGTAGTGACAAGCCCATATTTCTGGGCATGTCATGGCTACTGTGAGATAAGATAATTGACATGGCCATGAACACGCCCGTGTTGTTGGGCGTGTCAAAGTTTCTATAAGGTAGAATGAATGACACAGGCAGTGACAAGCCCATGTCTCTAGGTGTGTCATAGCAACTGTAAAAAAATGTTAAAGACATGGGCAGTGACATGCCCATGTCCCTGGGCGTGTCAAAATTGTAGAAGTTGAGTGTGTCACTTGAAGAGTTATGGGAAAATATGTTAATTATGGTACATATTGGTATCTTGATGAGTCATTTGGTGAGTGTGGCTCATGTTTGTATTGTGGTTAGATGTCAAGTGTGAAGTGTAAATGAATAATGATATGATATTGAAATGAATGAGAAAAATGAGAAATAAAGCATGTGACCTATGTATGAATGTGGTGAACTAGTAATGTGATGTGATCAAGAATGGTGATGATCACTGGAAAAGTATAAACTAAAGTGATATTATATACATGTAACCTATATCATTACTTGCCTAATTGTGTTAAGATTGATTGGATATGCATGAGAAGTCCTGAGCAAAGCTAGGCCTAGATGTTCATATGTTATTAGACTTGAGCAGAGCTAGGTTTTGACCTGAGCAGAGCTGGGTGCATATATTATTAGACTTGAGCAGAGATAGGTCTTGACCCGAATAGAGCTGGGTCATGTGTTTGAAATGATGGTTGACCTGAGCAGAGCTAGGTCATATGATTAAAATTAAAAATGAACCCGAGCTGAGTTGGGTCGAGAAACTGATAATGTGATAGCTAAACATAGTAATTATAATGATGCGTGAGTGAGATATGAATCCCAATATTTATGTACGAATATGGAATGTGATTTTCAATATTGTAATGATGTGTAAGTGGGATGTGAATCTCAATATTATATTTGTGTATATTATATGTGGATACGGATGTGATATTTGTATTTGTATTAGTATATGTTGTTTTAATGTATCACTAAGCTTTGAAGCTTAGCGCGGTTGTGTGAATCGCGCAGGTAAGTAGATTGTTGATCTAAGAGTCAGATATTTATACCACATGAAGACTGAGGGTGTGCCAGAGACCAACTAGAAGGTGGTGCATGCATGTACATTTTGTTATTCTTTAGTTTGACCATACGTATATGTATATAAGTAAATTTTTGGAAAGACAATGTATATATGTATATAAATGAGAAATGTTCTTGTGTACCTATAAATATATGTATTTGTATAAATACGATAACGAAAGGTTTGAAAGGATTTGTAACATAGCATTCTTATATCTTATATGCGTATTGTACATATATGGGGTATGTGTATAGTATGTATATAGGGTATGAGGGTGTTACTATTTCAAAAGACTAGTCAGAATTCTTTTTGGTTCGATCGGACTTCTATAGTACTATGAGAAAATGAGAGTACTTTTGACCATAAAACTTACTGTGAGAATTTCTATTTATCACAACCAATGGTGCGGTCGGACTCATCCATGGTCTGAGCGAACTGCCAAGGGTATGGTGAAATCTTATGACTACTTTCCACTGTGAACCATTCTATGTAAATTTTACTTATATTGGTATAAAAAGTCCAGTCGGTCTTCAGTGTGGTCCGATCATACCTTTCAATATTTCTTTAAAAGTTTATCTTCGTGCAAAATGTAACTTGATACAAATGTTAGTTCTATTCAATTTGATTGCCTAAGATAAAAAATAGAGTAATCATGCCAAGGGTTTGGCTAACATATATATATATATCATAAAATAGAAAATTAGCTTTAATACACATTCATAAATTCTTGAACTTGGCATAATTTCTCATTTTGCCTTCTATACTTTCAATTTAACTATATCTATAACGTTTAAATATTAAATAATGATTTTTTGTTAAATATTAATAATTGATTATGCATAGTGATGAAGGTGACTTGGATAATTGAAATAAGTAGAAAAGTAGGATGAGTTAAGCTTTTAAAAGTAGAAAGTTTGATCCGAGTATGGATGAAATTGGTATTTCTGAAATTTTTTTAAAGTTATAGAAATTTATAAAAATGCCCTCGTAATTCTAGAATTAAGACTTACTGAATTAGAATGTGAAATATAGATGGTAGAGCTTTAAATTAACTAATATTTTTTTTACAATTTTGCAGAATTCAAAATAGGATTAGAATTAAATTTAAAGAAGTGAGTGCACCAAAACTATAATAAGTACACTTTATTAAACCAAAACCCTAAATACTATATAATGAGAAGCCTAGAAATTTCTCCTCCTTCTGCAATCATCTTCATGCCAAACACCTCTTCACCATCACCATCTCTCGCTTTTCTTCAATCTTCTCCCATTACCATGCCTCAAAACATCAAGATCTATATTTATAACACTAAATTTTCATAGAAATCCACTAGTTTATAAGAGAATCAATAAGACTATCACCACAAATCAAAGAGTTAGAGAGAGAGAGAGAGAGAGAGAGAGAGAAGGAAAAGAGTGGATTTCTTTGAAGAGGTATGTGCTTGCATGCTATAGTTTTCAATTATTGAGTTTTCTTTGAATTTTAATACTTGAATAAGTTAATTGAGTTATTTTCTAAAGAATTGAATAAATGAGTTGTTGTGTAAAAAGGTGATTAAAGAATTTTTATACCTGAGAAGTGTGGTTTTTATTTTAATTTTGTAAAAACTAAGTATATTGATAGGGGTTTTAGCTAAGAGAGATGGGTGTGGAGTTTTATTTGCTAAGTTAATTGCTAAAAATTTTATTAATTAAGGGTTGAGTAAAGTGTTTGCTATGGATCCTTTTGTGTGAAAATTTCAGTTTTTGGCTTATTTTTACCATAGTTATTAAATGTATTTATGTTGTTTTAGCTTAAAATATAAGTTGTACAACTTTGGCTCATTTGAAAGTGAAGTTTAGACTTGGGAAGATGCTAGAAAAAAAAAACACGGGCATGTGAAATTTTTAGCTACTTTAACTCCACTTCCAGCAACGTTTTGATATACATAGGCGCGTGGATTTCCTAGGCACGCTCGTGTCCACTCTATAACCCTAATTTCCTTCTTTTTAAACAACACATTATTTCTTATCTTAATGTAATTTCCTTTTTCAACTAACAATTATAACATAAGTTTTTCTTAAAAGTATGCAAGATTATCAAATTAAAAGTTAGAATTTTACAAATGCCTATGAGTTAGCTTGCAAAGAAACCTAAGAATCTTGAAAAAGTTAAATGTGCATTATAGTGTCATTTTATTAAATAAATAAATGTTAAATTGAGAATGAATGAGTGGAGAACTGCCCAATTAGACCTAGTTTGAGATTGAATGGCTAGCTAGAGGGTGAATATCCATAGTGATAGTGGGCACTTTGTGCCGTCAGTGGACACATAGTGTCAACAATGATAGTGGGCAAAATTTACTAAAAGAGAATACATTACATTAATAGTGGGCCTTTAGCCATATTCTTGATATTGGGCATTAAATTGCCAATAATGATCTCGTTATCCGAACCTAAGGCCTAATTCAATGTGAACGGGCAAATTAAAAAGAATTGCATAAGATGTGAATAATATGTTGTGTGAATAATTTGTTAAAGTTATTAAGCATTGAATTTTCCTTATGTTGAATGTAATGAATATACAAATTTATTAAGTTTCTATTAATGCTTAAAAGTGATGCTTTTATTACTATTATAAGTAATAAATCAAAGTTACCTTTCTTATTTACTTTCTTGCAAATTATGAGTACACAAGCATCATTAAACTTTGCTTAGCGTGTTAGATTTGTTCTAATGTGCAGATCAAACAAGACAAGTAGAGCCTGCTGAGTGAGATAGCAAGGATTTAGATCAACTGCATCACTAAAAGGTCATGTGAGAAATATTTTGTATAATGTATTGTGAATAATTCATATAGCAGAACTAATATACTTTAAATGACAATTGTATATATATACATATATTGGGGGTAGTGCAGTTATTTATATATATGTATATATATATTTAGAAGATTATGGAATTTTTGTATGTTACAATGATTACACATTATATGTACATATACAACTAATGTGTGCTCACATTATTTTAATATTGAGAATTTTGGTTAAATTTTGTATCGTTACTGATACATTTAAATGGTTTTAAGGATTGAGTGTATGATGAATGTTAAAATTTATTTTTTCTTAGGAAAGTAGAATTAAAACAAAATGCATGGGCGTGTCATCCTATTAGACACGACCGTGTTGCTTACTTTGTTTTAAAGTGGCAATGTTAAATTTAAACATATGGGGGTGTTAACCTTGTTTGACACGAGCGTGTTTTTATTTTATAAACCAAATTAATTTTGCATTGTTTAGAGTTGAATATTTTAGTAACATCTCTTTATAGTGAAGTGTACGGACTATTTGAGGGTGTTACATTATAAGCACTTCAACTTTATTATTTGGTTATCCTTTTGATCCTTAATTGAACATAACTAGATATTTATTAGCACGTGTTTTGCAATCTCTCTAACATCAGTGACACATCAACTTTACTTTATGAAATTTAATTTAAAATAATAAAAATTCTTTGAACTTAAAATATTATATTTTTCAATAATAAAAATAATTAAAATTAAAGCTTAAAAATTAAGAAAAAATTACAAAAACTAATAGGTTTCATACGTTGCTACCAGAGAGACCATTACCTCATTTTGTTTTATATTTGTGATTAAAAAAATTATTCTATTTTATTTATTTTCTAAATTTAATCAAATTAGAGTATATAATTAATGATGGATTTATAAAATTTTTGTGATTGTCTGAATGGTTTTATGAAAGTGTAAATATATAACGGTTATTTTTGAAGTAAAAGGTAGAAGAAAGAAATATGGAAATAAGCTTGTTGATGGGTGTCAAAGCCACCAAAAATAATTTTCTATTTTTGAAAAAGTTAGAATGCAAAGTGGTGAATAGGGTTGACCTTTAAGGAATTTTTACTTACTAAAATTCTTTTAGGACCAAGAAAATAGTTAAAAAAAGTAGTAAAAATACACATTTTTTGAAGAAATTAAAATCAAAACAATTTTGTAAATTAATTCTAAACTAACAAAATTAAAAATAATAAATAGTAATTGGAATTATCAATAAGAGAAGGCTCAGTTGAAAGAATAATTTTAGTTCAATTCTTAAACTGATCATAGACTCAATGATCATTCTTTTTAATTCTTCAGTAAATCAGTTCTAGTATTGGACAAGCTCATAATTATCAATCCTTCCTTAATTGTAAATTAATCACGAAACATTTTGTAATTAACTCTTGTCAATAATATATCTTATAGGAATGTTCTTCTAATCTAATTATTGACATGTTTAAAAAATAAAAGGACCTAATTATAACCAGTAAACCCAACTACGTGATTTATTTAATTAGATTGGATATTCCTTTAGGATACTCATAATTACTAAAATCAAAACGTCAAGAACAATTACGGATTCAAGTATTTTGAATAGCATTATGTTATTGATCTAATTAAGCAATGTGTCCTATTAATCAATTAGTAAAACAATAATTTAAATAAGATGCAAAGAATATATAAATATTAAGAATTAAAAAAATTAAATTATTTAGATCTCACAATTTGTGAATATGAACTTTGATTATGCTTTAAACAAATAGTATATTAGTTACCCATTGTTTGAATAAAGAAAACCTCAATTAATTGGAAAATAATCAGCAGCCAAAATGTAAAGTGAATGTTTCTAGGGTTGCTGAATTCCCTAACTTAAAAACACCTAGATTTAAAAGTTTCCTAAACTAAATCTAATTAGGAAAATTAATAAAAAAATTAATAAAGAAACAAATAATAATATCCCAAAATAATTCCTATCTAATAGGGAGATACAATATCAGATATATCCCATAGTATCCTCTTAAAATTCGTAGCTTTAAAGCACCAAAAGATAGGAAATGCCAGTTGTCAATCTTTATCTCCCCATATATCAGGTCAAATCCCGGTGCTAGCCTTGCCTAAGGCTTCTGTCAGCAGATTCTTACATTTTTCGACCATTCAACTCACATTTTTTCCATTTGACTTCTTGCCCTTCTTTTAACTATTTCCTCTACAAAAACACTTCAAAATTAGTAGTGTTGTCCCAAGCTGGTAACCAAGAGTGGGGTGGGGGGGGGGGGGGGGGGGGGGGTTTAATTGGTTGATATGAAGAATGATGGTAAATTTGAAAATTCAAAAACAGGAGATGAATAAGATGTAGATGAAGATGGAGTAGAGTAGAGAAGAAAGAACACAAAGAGTTATAGTGGCTCGGATTTGCCTCAATCCTACATCCACTTCCTTAACAGCTTGTTAATGTTCCACTAGTCTTGAGTTTTTACAAGCTTAACTCTAACTTGGCATTTTCTCTAACTCACACCAAACTATTACAATGGTTTGAGATCAATCCTCACCACCCTTACAAGAGTTTTCCCAGGCTCACTCTCATAACCTAAGTGTTTCTAAGCTTACCTTTAAACTTTTGATGGTGTTTAATGCTCACACCTAATACTCTAAGATTTTTGATGTTTGATCTTTTGATCTTTAGACAAAATAATGAAAAATGTTGTTCAATGAAATTACAATAACAATCAAAGTATTCTCTAACCACAAAAAAGAAGTTTAGTGTGGTATTTATAGTCATTTGGCTTAAACTAGCCGTTTGAAGTGGTTTCCACATATTTCCACAAATTCTATGGTTGAAGCTCGATGTATGGTCGGACGGCTTGAAAGCTTTGGTTAACGGCTAGTTTCAACATTCGAATTTCGTTGTCTGACAAAATCTTACTTGCACATACGTTTGTGTCGTGCAATCATCCAGCTCTATGTGCGGTCACTCGGCACAAAAGTACAGTTGAATTCAAATTTCTTCATCCATGTGTTCAGATATTATTGGTCCGAGGTATTTGGCGCTAAGATTCAAATATGCCAGACTTGTTATTCAAATATACCTATAATATCATCAGGAGCACTACCTTTCCTTTGATTAAGTTTAGAGGATTCATAAAAAACAACATGCATTGATTCTTCAACTACTAGTGTTCTCTTATTAAATACTCTATATGCTTTGCTAGATGATGAATTTTCTAAAAACTTGCATTCATTCGATTTAGATGAGAATTTTCTAAGGTTGTCCTTGGCATTCAATATAAAGTATTTGCATCCAAACACTCTAAGGTATGAAAATTTAGGTATTCTTCCATTTCATAGCTCATAAAAAGTTTTGTTTATCTAAGGCCTTTTATAAACACAATTTGAAATATAGCATGTAGTATTAACGACTTCTGCCCAAAAGTAAGATGGTAAATCATACTCAATGACCATTATCCTAGCCATTTCAATCAATGTTCTATTTTTTCTTTCAACCACACCATTTTATTGTGGTGTTCTAGGAGCAAAAAGTTGTGTGAAATACCAAACTTATTGTAAAAATTTTTAAAGTTCTCATTTTCAAATTCTTTGCCACGACCACTTCTAATAGATATGATTACATAGCCTTTTTTTTTATTTTGAACTCTTTTTGCAAATTTTTTAAAATGAATGAAAGCTTCATTTTTTTGAGCTAAGAAGTTAACCCATGTAAACTTTGAGTAGTTTTTAACAATTACAAATGCATATAACTTGCCACCTAAGCTAGAAACTCTATTTGGTCCAAATAAATCCAAGTGAATGAGTTCTAAAAGTCTAGAAGTACTTACAATCTTTTTATATTTGAATGAACTTTTATGTTGCTTACCAAATTGACAAGATTCACAAGTTCCATCTTTATCAAATTTTACTTTAGGGAGACCATCAACTAGTTCTTCTTTACTAATGCATTTTAAGGGATCCATACTAGCTAGCACGTCCTAGTCTTCTATGCCAAAACCAATCATCATTACTAGTTGTAATCAAACATTCAAATACATTATTGGAATATAAGTCAATTTTATAGGTATTGCCAATTCTAACTCCTTTGAATATAAGTTCACCATTTGAATTGGTAACTTTGCATCCTTTAGAGTTAAAACTTACATCATATCCTTTATCACATAATTGACTTACACTAAGCAAATTGTGTTTCAATCCATCAATAAGCCAAACATTATCAATCAAATTCTTACCAAGCATGCCAATGGAACCAATGCCAATGATTTCACCTTTAGCATTATTTTCAAAAGTTATATTACCTCCATGCTTGTAGGTGAGTGTTGTCAAAAGCTTTGTATTATTCATCATATGCCTTGAGTATCCACTGTCCATAAAGCTAAACATTTTCATTAATAATAAATTTTAGGCATACCTATAAAATAACAATGTTCATCTTCTTTTAGGTACCCAAATGAAGTTGGATCCTTGGGGGTTAGTAATAGAAGGGTCCTCTAATATGAGATGAGCCTTCATAATATAGAAAAAAGTGCTCTTATGTCCAAACTTCATACAATAAGTGCATTGATACAAGATTCTATACTTATGCACTTTCCTATTGAAATTCAATGAACCATGTACACAATTTCAAGTGTGTGTTGAATGAGATTGCTTTTGTGTATTTTTGTGTTTATGTACATGCCTTGTATACATGAATGCATGATTTGCTCTAAGAGTTTTATTTCTAGATCCTTGTGAACCCAATGTAATCCTTTAGGATTTTTAGGTTTGGTTTGTGCATTTGTGCTCTTCACAACATCAACACTAGATGTTTGTGTTGTTGAAGCTTTAGAAAATCTTGGTCCATTAGGTGAAGTGTTAGATGAGCTAATGAACCCTAAGCCATGTTTCAAGGAGAGTAATCTTTGATTATTTATCAATGTATTTAAGGCCTCTTTTCCCTTGTGAAATTTTGAAATTGACTCTTTCAACTCATTTATTTCATCTTTAAACATTTTATTTTCCTTGATCATATTTTCTAAGCTATGTGAATTTTTAGTCATTTTATCAATTGATTTCAACAAGTTTTCATTTGAGGTCTTCAATTCTAATGTAGAGCTTTTCAAAGACACAAAATTCTTTTCTAACTTGGAACATTTATCTTTATAAAATTTCATCTTAGAGAAATAATTTTCTATTCTAAGGTTCATATGTTTAATCAAACCATTTTCATCTAAAGCATCATCAACATCATTATCATATGCAATTAAATTTAAAGATGGAGTACTTACCTCATTGAAGTTATTATCATCTTCAATAGCCATGAGACATAGATTTTCCAATTTCTTCCTCTTCTTCCTCTTCTTCTTCACTTGAGGAATCATCATCCCATGTAGCTTTGAGTGATCTCTTCTTTTCCTTATCCCACTTGTTTTTGTTTTTCAATTTGAAGTAATCCGATTTGATGTGACCGGATTTGCCACATTTATAACATTTCACTTCATTCTTTTTATCTTTATCTTTGAAGGGAGATTTAGGAAATATACCTTTGTTAGCTTGTAGTCTTCTCTTTCTCTTTCAATCGATTATCCTTTTGGATGGCATAGCCAATTCTTCTTCATCGTTACTATCTTCATCACTTGAGCTCTCAACTTCTTTGATGGCCTTGAGAGCTATTTCTTTCCTTTTCTCTTTTTCACCTTGTTCTTCTTCTCTTTCAGTGTGCAATTCGAAAGTGAGTAATTTTTCAACTAGTTCATCGGTTCTCAAAGAGCTAAGATCATGAGCTTCTTCAATTGAAGAAACTTCAGACTCAAAGTTCTTCTTTTCTCTAAGTACTCTTAAGATTTTTCTATTGACATCATCTTGATCATATATCTTGTCATTTTTCTTTAATTCGTTGACAATGGCAAGCATGCAATTTGTCATGTCGGTGACATTTTCATTGGGGTTCATCTTGAATAGCTCATACTCATGTACATACATTTGGTTCTTAGTGAGCTTCACTTGAGTAGTACCCTCATGATAATTCTCAAGAGTTTTCCAAATGCAATATGCACAAGTGAGGTGTTGGACTCCCACCTTCTTCTCTTGATATTGAATTCATCAAGATGGAGGTTGCCCTATTGTTCTTGAACCGACCTCTTACATTGGCACTTGACCATTGTGATTTAGGAAGAGAAACTTGGATACCATCAACTTTATGAGTAGGAAGTTTTCAGTCATTTTCAACAAAATCCCAAAGCTTAATTCCTTCACTATCTAGGAACAAAAACATCTTGTGCTTCTAATAAGAATAATCCATTCCATAGAAATAGGGTCTAAGGAATGAATTTAGGTTTCCATGTGTGAAGTAGTTTGTTGGTGGAATGGTTGCCTTTTTGGATCAAATTTCACAATTAAGTTTGAAGAAATTTTCTAGCTCTAATACCAATTATTGTCCTAAACTAGCAACCAAGGGAGGGAGTGAATTGGTTGATATGAAAAATGATAGTAAATTTGAAAATTCAAAAATAGTAGATGAATAGATGTAGATGAAGATGAGTAGAGTAGAGAAGAAAGAACACAAAAAGTTATTGTGGTTCTAATTTACCTAAATCCTACATCCACTACTCCCTTAACAACTTGTTAATGTTCTACTAGTCTTGAGTTTTTATAAGCTTAACTCTAACTTGGTGTTTTTCCTAGCTCACACCAAACTATTATAATGGTTTAAGATCAATCCTCACAATTCTTACAAGAGTTTTTCTAGGCTCACTCTCACAACTTAAGTGTTTCTATGCTTACACTCAAACTTTTGATGGTGTTTAATGCTCACACCTAGCACTCTAAGATTTTTGATGTTTGATCTTTTGATCTTTAGGCAAGATAATAAAAAATGTTGTTCAATGAAATTACAATAACAATCAAAGTATTCTCTAACCATAAGAATGAAGTTTAGTGAGGTATTTATAGCCATTTGGCATAAACTAGCCGTTTGAAGTGGTTTCCACATATTTAGTGCTTGTCTTCCACAAATTTTATGGTCGGAGTTCGGTGTGTGGTTGCTCGACTCGGTGGGTGGTCATATAGTTTGAAAGCTCTGTGTAACGGCTAGTTCGAATGGTCAAATTTCATTATCTGACAGAATCTTACTTGCCCATACCTTTGTGTCATGTGGTTGCCCAGCTTGGCATGCTGTCACTCGGTACAAAGTTACCATTGAATTCAAATTTCTTCATCCATGTGTTCAGATATTATTGGTCTAAGGTATTTGGCTCTAAGATTCAAGTATGCCGGTCGTGTGCGATTGCTCGATTCTTCTAGGCTGTTACACAAGGTTTTGAGTGTCGAGGAAGCACCACGAGAGCTGACCGCTATCTGTTATGTTCTTTTTCGACTTTTACGTCTTTGATAAGTGCGGTCGCTCTAGTGTCGGTGGTGTTCGTGTGAATTTCTGGCATTTTGACTTCCCTTCTCATGGAGACCGCTATCCTTTCTATGAGATTATAAATTTTTACCTTAATTTGGTGCGGTCGTTTAGTGCTCGAGTATAGTTGCACGCTTACCGGGCATCCTAACTTCACCGCTCACTGAGACTGCTATCCTTTCTGTGGAAATTGAGGACTTAGTTTAGTTGGCCTTACTTTGTTCGTCTATCTCGGTATAGAGATGCTATACTTGCTTAGCTTGACAGTTCCATGCTCTCCTCTTTGGCTGCTAGGGTGGCTGTTAGTTTGGCGATTCTATATTTGTCTCAACATTCTATATGCCTATTATGTTCTATGTTGTCTACTCAGCAAGTCTGTATGTCATGTAACCGTTCAGTTTTGCCCTTTTTGCTCGGTATATCAGTGTTGCATATGTCCTTTCGGTTATGTGCTTTCTGCTGCATTTGCGCGGTCGCTCGGTATTTCGGGCGATTGCACAAAGCTGCTCGATTTCTAACTCTGCAAAAGTAAACTTGTTTGAAATCATTAGTTCTTTATCAATTTAATTGTCAATGATCAAAATAGATTTTGATTGTCTATCAATCTCAACAAGTACAATGACCTAACAACGATCCTAAATTTCTCCCAAAATATGAATGATATTTGCTCATTATCACTCCTATTGATTCAATTCTATTTGTACACTTGTACAATGCTATTTATAGACTAAGCTACTACTAAGTAACTTCAGTTACAGCTCTCTTTAACTAACTTTGTAACTACTAGAACAATAAATAGTTGTAACCCCCTCCCCCCTTCTCAAGTTGAGATTGTAGAGGTTGAAACAAGCCCAACTTGGAAACTAATATGTGGAAAGTTGGAGAAACCAAAGACTTGGTAAAGAGATCTGTTCAGATTGAGATGGAATATGCTTAAGAAGAATGAACCCAGCTTTGAACCTCGCTTGAACAAAGTGACAGTCAATCTCCATATGTTTGGTCGTTCATGGAAGACTGGTTTTTGAGTGAGATAAAGGGTTGCTTGATTGTCACAATAGAGGGGAATTAGATGAGGAACTTGAATATGAAAGTCTTGTAATAAAAAAGCCAACCACTAAACTTCACAACAAGTAGAAGCTAAGATTCTATATTCAGCTTCACTTGAAGATTTAGAAATTGTATTCTGTTTGTTTGACTTCCAAGAAATCAAACTTTAACCAAAGAAAACATAAAAGCTACTCACTGACCTTTTGGAGTCTTAATAAGAAGCCCAATCCGCATCACTATAAGCTTCAATTTGGGTGGTATTCTGGCTTGGATAAAGCAAACTAGTAGTTGGGGTCCCTTTTAGATAGCACAGCACATGAAGTGCACCCTGCCAATAAGAATCTCTAGGACTTTGCAAAAATTAACTCAGTTGATGAATTGAATGTGTAATGTCTGGCCTGGTGAAATTGAGATACAAGAGGCGACCCTCTAGCTGTCTGAAGGAAATTGGATTAGAAAGCAAAGAACATTTATCTGCTGCAAGTATTTTGCCTTTGGGCAGAGGAGTAGAGGCTGCCTTTGCATCTGACAGAACAATATCTTTCAATAAGTCAAGGACATACTTTCTTTAACTTTTGTAAATCCCTTCTTCAAATCTGGCTAACTCAAGACCCAAGAAGTATTTTGCCAAACCAAGATCCTTGATTGTAAAAGCAGAATGTAAGGATTGCTTAACATTCCGAATTGAAGATTCTGATGTTCCAATCAATAAAACATCATCAACATACACAATTAAGGCCATAAATTCAGCACCATCTGTATAAATGAACAAGCAGTTATTTGCTTGCAGCTGGAGAACCCAATGACTGAAGATGTGAAGTAAATTCCACATTCCATTGCCGTAATGCTTGTTTAGGTCCATAAAGAGACTTAGTAAGCTTGCATACTTGCCCAGGTGTAGCCTTAAAATATCCCTCGAGAGATTTCATGTAAATCTCTTCATTGATGAAACCATGAAGGAAAGCAGTGTTCACATCCAATTGAAAGAGAGGCCATCCTTTTGAAGCTTCCAAAGCTAAAAATAATCTGCCCGTAATAGTCTTTACCACTGGTGAGAAGCAATCAGTATAGTCAATTCCTTTTATTTGACTATACCCCTTGGCTACATGTCTAGCCTTGAAATGGTCTACACTTCCATATGGTTTGAGTTTTATTTTATAAACCCGTTTTGACCCTATTGCTTCTTTGCCAGCAGGAAGGTCAGTAATGATCCAGGTATTATTTGCCTCTAACGTAGACAACTTAGCATTCATAGCATCTAACCAATCATGTGAATGCTTTGACTCACGATAGTTCTTTGGTTCTACAAGCTGATCCACATTAGCTATGAAAGCTAAATGTGTTGAAGAGAAGCAGGGTGAAGTGACAAAGGAATAAGCTGGAACAATATGAGAATTGGAAATGATAGTAGAACAGTATTAGCAGTGCAAGAAACAAAGTCATACAACTAGAAAGGTGGCTCATGAGCTCTATGACTTTGTATAAGCTCATTTTGTGGAGGTATAGAAGTTGGAGTTGAGGTTGAGGTTGGAATGGAGGGTGGAGATTGGGGTTGAGGATGTCAATTATTCTTGTGGAGGGACTTGTATTTGGCGAATCATGAAATGGGTTATGTGTGGACTGGGCACTATTGCAGGAACAGAATCGATCATTGACAAATTGATCAAATTCAGCGGAAGGTGTAGGTAATGATATTTCAGTGAAAAGTTCAAATGAACTTTTAATTTGGGGCTGAGACTTAAAAGGAAAATTGATTCTTTAAAATTGACATATCTGCTCATCATCAACTTATTTTCTGCAAGATTGTATACTTTATACGCCTTCATACCAGGGTTATAACCTAAAACACGCACACTCCAGTGCTCTTGTGCTAAATTTATCCTTATAAGGAAGGACATTTGTAACATAGCATAGAGAGCCAAAAATCATCAAAAGATTATAGTCAGGACTTATACCATGTAACACCTCAAAAGGAGTCTTCCAATCTAGTAATCTTTTTGGCAACCTATTAATAAGAAAGGTTGCAGGAAGAATAGCTTCTCCCCAGAATTTATTTGGAAAACCTTATTGAAAAAGCAATGATCTAGCAATTTGGAGCAAGTGTCTATGCTTCCTCTCCACTACTTCATTTTGCTGAGGTGTATAAGGGCTCCTTTGTTGATGTAGAATGCCAAGATACAATAAAAGAGATTGCAGTTGGCAATCAACAAACTTTGTGCCATTGTCAGATCTTATTGCCTTCACTGGTGTCTAAAACTGATTGAGTACCATTTTAAAGAAATGCTGAAGCAAAGTGGTGGTCTAAAACTTATTCTTCATTAAAAATACCCAGAAAACCTGCTATAGTCATCCACCAAAGTGAGAAAATAATGAGCTCCATTAAGTGAAGGAAGATTTTATGGCCCCCATACATCCATATGAACTAGGTCAAAAGAAATTGTGCTATGTTTCTGGCTTGAAGGAAAAGGAACTCTACTTTACTTTGCTAAAGGACACGCAGTGCAATCTTCATGAACATTTGCAGTAGGATTAATGATATGAAGATGTTGTAATACTAAATCACTTGGATGTCCAATTCTATAGTGCCAAAAAAAATCTACACTTTTATTGGAAATCTTATCATCTGTACACATCGCTACATTAGAGTCATTACAAGATGAGGCTTAGTTTTGAAATCATGAGAAAGCAGATCATTAGTATCAAAAGAAGGATCATTCAAGTAATAGAGACTGCCAAAGACAGGCCAGTGGATAAAATCTTCTTACTCTTAAGGTCCTGCACCAGAAATTTGTTAGCAAAGAAAGAAAAGGAGACTGGATTCTTCTTGCATAACTTCTAATCCGAAAGAAAATTATGGCTGAATGATGATAACTATAAGACATCTTGAAGAATAAAACCATTATGGAGTTGAACTTAGCCTATCTGTGTTGTTGTCTTAATAGAACCATCGGGTAAATGCATAGTGGTAGCTACATTTATATCATATAGTTTTGTAAACAACATGAGATTAGCACACACATGATTTGATGCACCTATATCAACAATCCAGTAGTCATGCTTATTAAAATACATAATGCAAGCATTTTTCATACCTGCAAAATTTGGAATTTGAAAAAAGTTCACATAGTTATCAACATGTTGTTTTCCCTTCATGAATTTCATCATCCATCGTTTAATGAACCCTGAAATTCATTGTTGCTGCTTATCATCTACTTTGACCATGTTATCCTAAGATGTATTAGTCACATTATGAATCTAAACTTTGCTTGAGTTGTTTTCCCTTTTGTTTTTCAAGTCCTTGTACCAGTTTGGATAGCCATGGAGTTTGAAACAAGACTCATTCAAATGACCAGCAGATTTGCAATAATCACATTACCTATCTTCCTTTTTACCATCTTTTCTCCTTAATCCAGCTCTATAACCCTTATTTCCTTTGACAAGCATAACATTACTCTCAAGTGGATCTGAGTAGGTTCTCTGAATCTCTCTCTGTGACTCAATGGTTTGTATCATTGAAAATGCCTTATTCACTATAGCTAAGGGTTCCAACATCAGAATTTGATTCTTCACTACATCATAAACTTCACTTAATCCCATTAAAAACCGAGTTGACTTGTTCTATGCATCAAGATCTGTCAATTTCTTGTTCATTCTACATGTAGATTTCCCACAATTACAGTAAGGCAAAGGCCTGAGTCTATTAAGGTCATTCCACAACTTCATGATCTTGGTAAAATACACAGCTAAACCATTATTACCTTGTTCTATAGAGTTTATTTGTCTCTGAACATGATAAACCCTAGGTCCATTATTGCTGCCAAAATATTCTTCCAATTGATCCTAGAGTACTTTAGCACTAAAGCATATAAGAAATTCTCAGCCAATTCTTTTGTTAAAGAACTCAAAATCCAAGATCTTATCATATAATCCGTCTTTCTCCATTTCATAAATTCAGAGGAATCTTCATTAGGTTTAGGCGTGGTTCTATCAATGTAACCTAATTTATCTTTAGCACCCAAAGAAATTTTAACTCCAGTGCTCCATGCTAGATAATTCGTGCCAGTAAGAGGTGAAGTTACTAGAGAAAAACTGGAATTATCGAAGTTTTGTATGGTAATGGTTTCCACAATAGTAGAAGAAGAAATTGATTCTATATTCAAAGAATCTCCAGCTACCATTAACAAAAAATCAAAGAAAAAATTGAAATCAAAATAAATGAGAACCAAACTCAATTACAAAAAAAAAAAAAAAAAAAAAAAAAAAAAAAAAAAAAACTTAGGAATTAAATGCAATCTGGAATAAAATGTAATCAGTAAGAGCGATCACACATATCTAAGGTTGCAACCCGTAGCTTTGATACCATGTTAAGGTAAGGGAAGAAGAATGAAATCTGGAAATAAGCTTGTATTGATTGAATTCTGTTAGTACAGCTGCACAATGCTATTTATAGACTAAGCTACTACTAACTAACTTCAATTACAGATATCTCTAACTACCTTTGTAACTACTAGAATAATAAATAGTTATACACTTCTACAGTTATTGGGTGGTTTAACAATGAGGTTAAAATCAACAAAACAAAAGAGCAAAAGTTAAAGAGAGCCAAGATTTGATTTTATGGGTATGGATGGAGAATGTACTACCAAAATGCCATGAAAAACAATCCTTATCCAAGCTATGATCAAAGTAAAAGATAATATAAATAAGTGGTTTACTTAAATTATATAGAGATATCAGTATATATAAATAAGATCTCTTTTGTGTATCCATTTTTTAAAAATAAATAAATAAAGCAATTTGTGGATGGGCTAATAACCAATTAATTAGAGATCATTAATTGAAAATATGCAACACAATGATTTATTAACTAATTATAAAATATTGTCCCTATGCATTAATTATAAAATGTCATACAATCAATTTGAATTGGAGAATCTCCAAATCAGCATGCATGGGAAAGGTATTAGGTTCTCATAATAAGTGTAAAAATGTGAATATTTTATATACGCAGCCATTTGATTAAATTGGTTTGTGAAGTACGTAAGATTATAATTTATGAACCCTAAAATGGAGTTGACTCTTTTCATTTTTTTTTTATTTAATTTCCCTTGACAATGAGAGTTGATTGTTCTTATAAAAAAAATTTGTTTAGATTGCCTTAGTATGTCATTCAACTATTATTATTATTACATGTTATTTGAAAATATGAATTAGAGCCTGAATATATTTTTTAATAAAAAAATATTATCATTAAAATATACGTTCAAGGAGTTTGCCATATATTATAAGGGTGTGCAA
Source organism: Garcia nutans (assembly GCA_947685225.1). NCBI lineage: Eukaryota > Viridiplantae > Streptophyta > Magnoliopsida > Malpighiales > Euphorbiaceae > Garcia > Garcia nutans. Next base: position 42,822,875 of record CANTUV010000017.1, read on the forward strand.
ATTTTTCGAACTTAACCGAACTCGATGAAATTAAAAATGGTCAGGTTCGGTCATTTAATAATGCATATTCGGATGAAATCGAATTTTTATTTTAAAAAAAATTTCGAGTTTGGTTGGATGGTTGAGTTGAAATTTATTTTTCCATTTGAATTCGAACCTGATCGATAAATATATATTATATATATTTATAAATTATAATATATATTATATAACCCGACTCGATCCAACCTGACCTATAAATTTTTATACATATAATATTATATTTATTGGATATATTTATAATATATATTATATATTATAATTCGATTTATCTCGACCGAGCCCAATCAAAACCAAAAATATATGCGTCGACAAAAAATAGATATATTGAGCTAAAGTTGGTTTTATTTTTTAATAATTATTAAATTCGGTAAAATTGAAATATACCTTTAGCTCGACCGATGAACTCCCTTACCATTTTTGTTGTTTATGAAAGTGCGTAGACTCTTTCCTGTTTTTTATCTTTTTCCTTGATAATGAGAGATAGTTAATGATATGAAAAAATTTTTAGATATACTTTGTATTCCATGTTTTATTATTATTATTATTATTATTATTATTATTATTATTATTATTATTATTATTATTATTACTGGAAAATGAAGAATGAGTCTATTTTTCAATTTAAAAATATATTATCATTGAACGTCTGACAGTAGCTTGACGTGAATGTTATTTATAGATTAATTAATAATCACATTTTACTTATGAAATGATGTAAGGAAGAATTTTTTTATGGACACGAATAGTAAAAAATTTCTCTCCGCTCATGGAAATAACATTATTATAGGATTCTCTTTTCTTTTCTTTTTTTCTTTGTCCACAAATTAGAAATTCCCGTTTCTTTTTAGCATTTTTCTTATGACATGATAGTATGAGTCTACCTAATAATCATGAGTTTATTTATTTATTTAATAAAAGTAAATAATAATATGATGACATAACGAAAGTTAAAGAAATAAATGATTTAATTGCTATTATCCTGTTTAATCTAAAAATTTATAGGTAAATAGATATAAAGAAAGAAAAGTTTCTTTACTAAAAGTTTATTAAATTTAGAAAAATTGTTATTCCCTTTTAAAAATTTATTATTTATGTGGTCTAAAGCTTTAAAAAGCTTAATTATAAATAAAAATTTGTTAAAAAAATAATAAGCTGCCAAAAGAAAAAGAAATACATATATAAAAAAATATTCAATAAAATAGACAGAATGTCAAAACGGCATTTCAATCTGATATCTCTATTAAAATTAATTAAGAAAACAAAAATTTGCTAAAAGCTGCCAAAAAGAGAAAAACATATTTTTTTAAGCCTAAATTTTGGAATTTAATCCAAAAACAACAATCTCACCACAAAACGGTGATTTTGACTCATTGACTTATTTCAATTGGGTTAGTCTCAATCAGTGTTCACTTCAACTTTGAGTCATAACTATCAAACTGCCACTAAAATAATACTTTGTCAAATCACATCATAAAAGTTAAAGTTATCTGTTCCACAACACATAATTAATATAAATAGTAAAATCTAAAATCTTACAAATAATAAATCATATTATGCATTAACAAAGATAGTTAATCTTTTTAACTATCTTTTTATCTATGATAATCTCAGTTATGCTGAAAAAGTAATTGACTTGATCTAACAATAATAAACAATATACTTTGTTCAATCGCTATATTATGTCGCGACTATACTTAATTTAACATCTTTAAGTAGGTTTAATGGCAAATTTATAAATATCTAATTTTTTATTTTCATTAAAATTTTTAACATTAATCTCATTTAGGGATTAACAATAATTTTCAAAGTTCGAGAACAAATATACTTTCAAAAGAAAAATAACCCCACGTTAAGAGAATAAAAATAACAATAAATACAAATGAATAATACTATCAAAATATTATGAATATGAAAAAAAACATATTTATATTTATTAAACAAGCACAATTTAAAAAAAAAGTGAAACAATAGAGTTATTGCCAACTTAGAGTGGAATCTCCAACGAGGTCCAATGGCATAGACTAGATGGGAAAAATGGCTTTGGCGCGTTTCTCCAAAAAGAAGCCCAACACCCACCCCGTTTTCTCTTCTACATTGCAACATAGAAGTAAATGCAGACCATATTAAGGTTGAGGACAACTTGAACCTTTATTGTGATATGCCCAATTTAAATGTCAAATGTGACTGCAAGGATAGCACTTGGAAGGTGGCATTAGCACTAGAGCTTTTTTGAAAGGAAGGACAAAAATACAATCTGTATGGAATTGGAAAAGATGATTCAAAATGAAGTATTTGAGTGCAGTAAGCAAGGCTCAAAATGAATATCTTCTTTTGGAATATAATGGGAATGGGTGTAGACATGATTGATATTATGGAAATAAAACTAAATTTGGTTGATTTAACATTAATGAGATATCAATGGGGAAAAAGGGGGTTGATTCTCACAATAGCTCTGCTGGGATTATTGTGTCATTGGCAAAAGATAATTTCAACTGTGTGTCTAGAGCCTTTTTCAAGAACTGGATAGCTCTAAAAAGGCGCTGGAAACAACTACAGTTTGCTTGATCAATCATTATGGTTTATGGTCTTTCCCATGACAGATCGAGAGGAGGGGGGGTCCGAGGGGGAGGAGGGACTCTATTACTATTACTGATATCACAAACTATGTTATTTACAATTATAGCGCCTCTAGTCGAGCGAATGATCTTATTATCAATTTGGCTGAGGATACCTTGATCCTATTGCATCTGAAGTTAATAGCACTTGAAAAGTGGGATTAGAACAAGAGCTCTTCATAAGGAAAGACAAAAATATGATCTGTATGAGATTGGAAAAGATGATTCAAAATGAAGTATTAAAGCATGGTAAGCAAGGCTCAAAATAAATATCTTCTTTTGGAATATAATGGGAATGGGTGTAAGGGCTAAAAAAGGGTCATTGAAAAAATGGGTAGTAAAAGAAATGTAGTCATTATGGATATTATGGAAACAAAACTAAATTTGGTTGGTTTAAGGTTAATGAGATATCTATGGAGAAATAGGGAGGTTGATTTTAAAGTGGTTAATTCTCATAATAGCTTTACTGTGATTATTGTGTCATAGGTAAAAGATAATTTTAACTGTATGTCTAAAGCCTTAGATCGCTCTAAAGGGTTGTTGAAAACAATCACAATTTTCTTGCTTAATCATTATGGTTTATGGTCGCTCTATAGTGTAGGAAAGAAATGCTACGTGGGATGAAATTTTTTATTTAAAATCAATCTTTCCAAATTTATAGTTGATAATGGGCGATTTCAATGAGGTCTTGTTTAGCAATGATGGGAGCTCATGAAATACCTCTTTCTTAAGTGGTTCTAGGTTTGTTGAGTTTTGTGATTCTTGCATAATTATAAACTACTTCTTGAATGAAAATTTACTTAGAGGATTAGCTAACAACTAGTAAAAAAGATAGAATATTGGTTGTTCAAGTCTGGTTAACTAATTCCCTTCCATATGAACTAGGGTTATCTAATCATAATCCTCTATTGTGTGAAATTGAAAAAATTGGATTTTGGTCCCAAACCATTCAAATTTTATTATTATTAGTTGTCTTTTTTCTGGTTTCAATGATCTAATACAAAATTGGTGGAGGGAGATCAACAATGTGTAGAGATCTAATTTTTCTATAATAAAAAAAAACCAAATATGTTGAGTAGAATAGAGAGGCCTTTAGTAAAATTAAATAAAAGATAATTTTTCTTAAGAATCAAATGGACCAAATTAACTTGTAGCTCAAACCAAATCATGGGGAAGAAAAACTATTGAGTGGAACAAAACAAATTTGAATGGAGTTATCCTTTTCCAAGAAACTATATTTCAGGCAAATTGGACTAGACAGAATATTAAAGTTGGACATGCCTTTTACTAAAGAGGAGGTTTTACAAGTGTTAAGTTGTTGTGATGTTTTGAAATCATTAGGCTTTGATGGATATAATTTGGGATCTAATAAAAAATTTTGTAGCACTTTGAAAGCAAAATTTTGGGAGTTTTATTTGATTTTTATATCAGGGGATCTCTTCCTTCGAAACTTGGGCTTTCTCATATGGTTTAAATGCAAAAAATTGAAAATGCAGATCCCTTATACAATTTCCACTCCATTAGCCTTATCAATTGTGTTTATAAAATCATTGCAAAGATTTGATCCTTGACACTTAAAGTAGTGATGTCTAAGATTATTGAAAACTATCAAACAACCTTTTGGATAGTATCTTAACTGCCAATGAAGTTATTGACTCGTGCAAAAGATCTAATTTCAAGTGTAATATACTAAAACTTTATTTCCAAAAGGCTTTTGACTTTATATCTTGGAAATATCTCTTGAAATCTATGTATAAAATGGGATTTGGGGACAGGTGGACTGAATGGATCACCTGTTACATCAAACTTGGACAAATTGAAGTTTTGATAAATGGTTCCCAATTGATTCTTGTATAGTGCATAGGGGAATTCAAGAAGGCTATCCCCTTTCACCTCTCTTATTCTAAATAGTAGCTAAAGGACTTTCAGTAATACTAAACAAAGTTAAGGGGTTTAGGATTAATAAAAGGGATAACAATCTCTGAAGGGGTTTTATTAGTGTAATTTTTGTAGTTCACGGACAACACAATTGTGTTTTGCCTAGTGATAGGGAATGCCTATTAAATCTTAGGCAATCTTGAGATGTTTTGAGCTAATTTCAGGATTAAAAGTAAACTTCAATAAGTCCATGCTAGTGGGCATTAATACTGAGGAAGAAATGTGCCACATCCAGCAGAAGTTCTTAATTGTAAAATGGAAAAGCTACCACTAAAATATCTTGGAACGCCCCTTAGTGCCAACCCCAGACGCATGAGTACATGAGAACCTATCTTTTGTAGAATCACGAAGAAATTGACTTTGTAGTGGACTACTCGCTTAATTTTTAGCTGGTAGACTTGCCTTGATCAAAGTGGTACTTAATAACTTGTCCTTATACTATTTGTTTATTTATAATATTTTTATTGGTCTTGTTAAGGAAAATGAAAAGATTTAGAGGAATTTCTTTTAGTGGGGGATTTCTCCACATGGATTAGTGAGGCACTTGTTTTGTGTGTATAGGGTAAACCTGATGGCTTAGGTAGTTTTGTTTTAACAATATATGTTTTTCCCTTTTCTTAATATTAATAAAACTTAAATATTTTTAAAAAAAACTTTAACTAGTAGTGACACTACCCTAATCTGTTACCAAGCATCATGGGTAACCCACCTTGTTTTCTACCAATCACCAGGAGCCAAGATCGGGCTCCCCAGGAGGAGTAGGACCTGCACACTGAGCTTCCGATGCTTTAGTGACAAATCTCTAAGATAGCCATTGTACATCATTGACACATAAGTCATTCTCGCTGCCATCCTTAGAAGTTGTCCCCTCACCTTCAACCCATAGGTAATGGATCTTTTTCCACATCTTGAGTTCTCTTATATGCAAATGAAGTGAGCTGACTTAGGCATTAGAGTCTCTCTATTGGAGCTTGATCCTATTCTTTATGTTATAGGTAGGTGAACTGAGCTGTAAAACCTGAACCCAAACTCCAAAGACAACTACGGTCCACCTTGTCATCAAGCAATAATTCAGAAAAAAAAAACTTTAAGAAAGAAAAATAAAACCAATATTCAAATTAACCCTTTCATGATATATATATAAAGGTTTTTACCATAGCAGCACTCTCCTGTATTCTTTCATTTTGAATGGATTAAAAAGGTAATTAAAGAATAATTAATCTCAATTTAATTACACTACTTGAAATATGAAATTTACTGAAACATTTTACTGATGGATAAAATTATATTACAAATTACTAATGTAATACTGACAAACTAGTTGGAAAACAAATGAAGAAAAAATGTATAAATTTTAGAGAAAGATTACCAGTAAAAACTATACATTTATTGGCAAATAAATGTCTATGGATGAAAGTTGCTAACTAAATTTTATAATGGTTAGTAAAATTGGCACAAATAATTTGATACCATCTATTGTCGACTACATTTACCAATGAATATCAACCTAAGGTTAGCAATGGGGTAGGGTGGGGGTAGGAGGTGAATACCCTCCCCGTCCCTGCCCTTGTCCACACCCCACAAATGGGGGTAAATTTTCCCTCATCCTTATCCTTGTGGGAATTTATGTTACTTTATTTTTAAAAAAAATTAATATTCATAATAATTGTGCCTTATAATAACATAATAATTCAATAATTATATACAATAAAATAAAAAATAAATTAAATTTATTCCACATGTGTAAACAATTATAAACGACTAAAACACTATAATATATATTATATTAATATATATTGCATTAATATATAGTATATATTATAATATATAAATATAAGATAACAAATATAAATTATATAATGGGTCCCCGATGGGGTGGGCACGGAGATACCCCACCCCACCCTGGTCAATAGGGAGAGGATTCTCCTCGTCCCTGTCCCCATCCCTATCCCCACTGGGAAAGATGGTGGGGAATCTCTACCCTATCGCCAACCCTATATCAATCGCTATGGATAAGTATTCAACATTTACTGAGAGATTTGTAAAGTAGTTGGCAACTGTTTTATTTGGTGAAATATTTTGCCACTACATTTGCCTAGAGATAAAGATGTCGATCAAAAAACTTGGCAAGGGTTCACTTTTGCGGCACTTTTTGGTGCCATATATACTGAAACATATGAATTTAGGTTAGCAAATGTAGTGTTGTAGGCATGTTTGCCAAAGATCTAGTGGTTCATCAATAAATTTTTCATTTAGGCAAAATTTTTAGGCGCCATATTTATCGAGAGTCTATCTTTTCAGTCGGTAAATCTTTTCCAAAAGAAATATAATCAATCATACACAGGTGAGTCAATAAATTTTGATAAATGTATTGTCGATTTAAGTATTCATTGGTAAATTATTAAACATAAATTGTCAGGCATTTTCTTTCTCTTATCTTCTTCTCTCCTTTTTAGTTGAGATTATTTGAATTGTCTCTCACCTCCCCCCTTTTTCTCTATAATTTTTGCATTTGAAAATTTTTTGGTAAGTTTGTTGAAGCTTGAAGTTTTGGTATTTGTTGATTTTCTGCAATATATATATATATATATTAGATTTCTAAAACACATAAAAAATAACACTGTAATTCTGTTTATTTTTGCGATTTTATAAAAATTTAATGGGGGTAAAAATTTAGAGAATGAAATATTTTTTAATTTCAGTTTTAATAAAAATATGTAATGAATAATTTATTAAGTTAATATGTTGAATTAAATTAGTTTTTATTGTGATAAGTGCCAAATTTCTTAATTTATTGTTGGAATTTTTTTGTCTATGAGATTAATTGTTGATTAAATAATTAGTGTAATTGTATTCAAGATAATTTGATTTATTGGAATTTTTTAGGTTTGTATTTTTTTTAATTTAATTAGATATATTATGTTGAATTTAATTGTTCAAAATTATATTTATTGGAAATTTTAATTGTATATTTTTTATTTTGTATTTGATTGGATTATGTTGAATTTAATTGTTGAAAATTATATTGTTGAAAAATTTTGAGTGTATGTTTTTTTTTTAATTTAATTGGATAATATTGAATGTAATTGTTGACACAATTTGATTTTCTTATTATTTTTTGTTGTGTGCGATAAATATTTTAAGTGTTTGAGTTTGCATTTTACATATTGATGTTTAGGTGGCATAAGGGTGATATATTAGAAGTATTTTTCATTTGCAATGACGTTAAACTTTGAATGATTAAGTTTGTATATAGGTGAAATTATACTGAAATTTATAGCACATTTAATTTTAAACTATGATTTACTGAAATATTATGGTTTACTAAAATATCTTAATAAACTTTTTAATAATTTAATTTAGATATTAGCCCAACTATGATTTACTGAAATATTATGGTTTACTAAAATATCTTAATAAACTATTTAATAATTTAATTCAGATATTAGCCTTAGTATTTGTTGGAAGCCCTTTCTCAAATTATTGTGAGTGCACTAAATTATCCAAGTTGGATGGTTTGGAAATAATATTATCTACAAATTATCATATACATATTTGTAGAATCTATAACATATACACCAAAATGTTCACTGGGGGCATACTAAATATCATGAATAGGTTAAATCTAATGACTTATTTGTTATATTTGGCATTGTGTACTTGAAGAAATAAAGGAAAATTTTGTCAAATTTCTACTAATATATATGAAAATGTGGACAATATTATTTTTGAATGGGTTAGGTTCCTATTCTTTTTTTGTAAAGGTGTTTGTAGACTGTTAATTTTGGCCATAGATAAATTCGATCTAATTGAAAAATCCTAATCACATCTGATTTCAATTTAAAAAGCCCACAATGAATCGGTAGCAATTAAAAGCCTGAACCGAGTTTGATCCAATTGAAAATTATTGGAACGACCCAAAATTCATAATGAATTGGCCTTGGCCAATTCTCTATAAGCCTTAAGCCAAGGCTAATTTGATTTTAAATGTCCTAATTCCATTTAAACTCGTGTGTATTTGGATAGGCAATAGCTTTTCTAATAGAATTTGGATTGTTTAACCGAGATGGAGCCGGATTGTTGCCCTAATATTACCTATAAATACAAATCAATTAGGAGCAATTGGGGGGATGGCAACAATTAGCAAAAATAAAGAGAGACAGAGAGTAATCAATAAACAGATAGTAGCTAAGCTTGTGAGAAACCGTAGGTAATCTTTGGATTATTTAACTCAGCCATGAACCTATTGATTCAAACCAATCATATAACTTTAAGGCAGAATCCAACATTAATCTTTGTAGAAGAATTGTGCAGAGGCTTGGTTCAATAAAATTATCTTAGTGGAGCCAAAAATATAGGTATGGTTTCTATTAACAAAATTTATTTAATTCAATTAAGTATAATCTTTGTTCAATCTTGTAAAATTTACTGCACTTTAATTTGTTGTTTTGATTTTTTTTTTCAGTTGTAATCCCATCCATTTAAACCCTAGTTTGTTAATTAAAAACCTACTTTAATCATCCAAACCCTAGTTCTAGGATTTCATCCTAATTCCCTCAATAATACCCCAATTTCATCACTAAAAGCCCTAATTTTGTAATTTTGCATGTTAAAGCCCTAGTTTTAGGATTAAAACCTAATTTCACATCAAAAACCTAATTTTGCATATGAAACCCTAACTTGGTAGTTAAACCCTAATTTGATATAAAATCCCAATTTTAAAATTAAAACTCTAATTTGTAATTAAAACTCTAATTTAATCATAAAACCCTAATTTCATTAATTTAAATTATATTGGTGGAGCCAACAACTTATTTATGCTTTCCATTAACTAAATTTATTTAATTCAATTAAGTATAATCTTTGTTCAATCTTTCAAAACTTATTGCATTTTAATTTGTTGTTTTGATTTTGTTTAAGTTGTAATCCCATCTATTTAAACCCTAGTTTTAGGTTTAAAAACCCTATTTTATACCAAAACCCTCATTTTATACTAAAACCCTAATTTGATCATCCAAACCCTAATTGGTTAATTGAAACCCTACTTTAATAATCCAAACCCTAGTTCTAGGATCTTATCCCAATTCCCTCAATAAAACCCCAATTTCATTACCAAAAATTCTAATTTTGTAATTTTGCATGTTAAAACTCTAATTTTAGGATTAAAATCTAATTTCACATCAAAACCCAAATTTTGCATGTAAAACCCTAACTTGGTAGTTAAAACCTTAATTTGATATCAAAATCCCAATTTTACAATTTAAACTCTAATTTGTAATTAAAACTCTAATTTAATCGTAAAACCCTAATTTCATTAATTTAAATTTAGCATTTGTTTATGTAATGACTATGTTCATGATGATTGGTTATATATACCGATTGTTTGATTATATTGTGTTAATTTTATTATTTGGATTTTAAGGATGTAAACGACATGTTTCACTCATGGGTACCTTATTTATTTAATTTATTTAGTTTATATAATTTAATTTATTTTAAGGACTTTGAGATAATTGCAAGAGACACATTTTTATCTTTTGGTAGCATCCTATTTTATTTATTTTTATGGATTTTCGACATTTATAAGGACATATTTCCATCTTTTATGGATGACCATTTTGTTTGATTTGTTTGATTTATGATATGATATTGTTTATTTCAATAATATTTATAAAATGAATAATATTATAATAAGGTAAAAATTTAATAATATTTAGACTTAAAAAGGAGGCCCGTTCCAATTAACTAGACATTATGGGGATGATGGGTCACTTCTCATCTTTCCATGTGTACCCAACTTTCCATACCCAGTAGGGGTTAGGGATTCCATAGGAATTAAGTCATTCACCCTTTCTATTTTCTTCTCGGCTTGTCCTGGTGACGATTCCTACTATCCGGATTTACGTCCGTGTTTTCTAAGGTCTAGAGCCTAATAGTGCCGAAGTCGCAAGAACCATTCTACTAGGAGTGAAGGCGAAGATCCCCGCTCACAATGGCGACTCCACTAGGGATGAGACAAGTTAATTTTGTTGGTATTTATTTTATTTTATTTTTTATTATTATGGTATTATTCATTACATCACTTAGAATTGCATTGTGTTTGTGAGTTAGGATGCCTTGTGAAACCCGTATTGTGTGTGTATAAGTGAAACCATACTTTCATTCAAGGTATGGAGATCGAGCACTTTATAACCACTCATAGCTTTATACCTTTTGGTTTATACTTGTTATTGGTAACTAAACCTTTTGCCCTAAAGACTAAAGCCTATGTAGTTGGCTCAGTAATTTTCCTTAGGTTTACCTTAAATGATTGTTGTTTGACTATAATTAACATGTCTTATTTAAGTTATGGCCTATTTGGTTTGTCTTTTCTTAATATGATCTAATTATGATGTAATCCGAAAACCATTTTGTGGCTTAAAAATTATTCTATTAAACTTAAAAGACCAAAGCTTTTTTAAAGATGGGTAAAAAAATGTTTTTTCAACCTCATGGCCTAACACGAAGGTCAAAATTAATTTTTGGAATAAACTTTTTACAATGAGCTTCGAAATATTTTCATGGAAGGGCCTAAAAATATTTTCACTTTATGGTCCAAATTAAGCTTTGAAATTAAAATTTTTACAATGGGTTAAAATTTTTGAAATGGGCTTTCAATTAGTTAGGTCAATTATAAAATATTAAAACCAATAGTGGTCCTTATTCTTACTAAGACTTGTTTAGTTATGGGCTTATTTGTGGTATTGATCATTAGTTATTTTTTCAAATAATAAATATATTTATAATAAATATATTAATTTAGTTTTAATTCAAAATATGGTAGAAATATTGTTGGAACTTTTTAGTAGACCCAAGGAATTAAGACATAATTAATGAGAACTAAGATGTACTAACTTATGTATTTGAAAACACAATTAATGATCAATCCTCTAAGGGATTCTCGAAAACAAAGTATCCCTTGTTGATATTTTTATTGACCATAACACTTAGGAAAAGAGACTCACTACTCATGTGTGGAAGAAATAAGGTTGGAAGGAATGTCTTGACTCTGTTTGATTTTTTTGCTACCCTTGCATATATGCATACATACATTTCTAGCTTATAAACTTAGAATACAACAGTTCAAGAGCTTACGACAACCCGACTTACGTCAGTGGCTCATAATTCAGTGAATGTTAAGTAACTTCCCGCCAAAACCAATGGATCGTTAGTGAGTTCAAAACTTAGTGAATGAGGCCCTAGCCTAAAAAATGGAAGAGTTAAAAGGGACCTTGGCAGAGGCTGTGAGAAGTCAGTTAGCTACATTATTAGAGACTATTGCCAAAGCATCTACTAGTACCAAGAAGCTGAAGGACAAAGGAAAGGCTAATGTGGGCGAGGCAGCTTTTGATGAAAAAAAAGGTGGTGATTGATGACGATGATGACTGGGATGCATACCTCCAAGACCAACAGGAAAAGAAGAAAGAAAAGAAGGCTGAATCTTCTAATGTTGAAAAACTAGAAAAGAAGTTTGAGAAGAAGCTAAAGACAAAAGAAGTGTCGGAGGTAGACAAGCTATTTGCGGATGATAAAGGAATCCCTTACAAATTCAAGATGCCTCCTTTTGCTAAGTTTGATAGAACAGTAAATCCCAATTTGCCTGTCAAGAAATACATCACTGTCATACAGTCTATTAGAGCTACTAAGGCTCAAACCTTGAGGTATTTCTTGCTTTCTTAGGATCCTGTTGTATAAAACTGGTTCAATATCTTAGTGAAAAACACACAAAAAGACTCGGATCTACTATGTAAGACCTTCATTTAATAGTATGGGTACAATATTGAGCTAGAGGTGACCCTGATGGAAGTAGAAACTATCAAACAAAAGAAGAATGTGAATTTTGTTTATTACATGAAGAGGTAGAGAAACAAAGTTGCTCTTCTAAAAAAAAGGCCCGATGAATCTGACCAAATTAGAATGACAGTGATAGGTGTCCTGCCTAACCTCCGTGAATCTTATCAGAGACTTTAGAGACCTTTTCCAAGCTAGCTTATAAATAACAGAGTGTGAACAAGAGAAGAATCACTTTTCCAGAAGAAAGAATGAGAAGGGAAATTACCAATCTGGTGGTCAAAGTACATAAAAAGAGGTGGATGTCAATGCAACTACTAGTCAAGCAAAAAGAAGATAGTTTTCATATCTAGGAAGACCTTTGTCCTAGATTTTTAATAAGCTGCATAAGAAAGGGCTATTATAGTCACTGGTTTCTCTACCATTACTAAATCCTCTACCACCAAACTTTGATGCCAAGGCCTTCTATCATTCCACCAGACACAGATATAGATTAGTGCATTCAGTTAAGGCATGAGATCCAAAATCTAATCGATAGTTGTAAGTTAACTAAGCCCAGCAAGCATAGCTAAAAGGATAACCCTTTGCCTAAGTTTGACAAAGTACCTCTGTCGACAACCTTCATGATTGGAGGTAGACTGAATGAAGATTTTATTTTATCCTCCTTTCAGGATGTAGGAGTAGAAGATGTGAAGAAGAAAGAGATTCCATTCAATGAATTCAAGACAACTATGAGTGAGCAATTATTGATGGTTTGTGTCATGAAGGAATTCTGAGACTCAAATGACAGTGATAATGAATCAAAATCTAAGGAAGAAGAATAGGCTTCGTTTGAACCTGAAGCAGAAGAGGCACAAAATACCCGCTATAGAAAACCTTATGGTAGGGCTCCTCCAAAAGAAATAAAGGCTGACAAAGGAAAAGATGTTGAGATAGAAAGAAAAGAAGAAGATGATGGTGCTATCCTTAAGAAATTGAAAAAGACCTAGGCCAGTATCAACATTTGGGACCTACTAGCTACATTTATGAAGCATCCAGAAACTACGGCTAAGGTTATGGCAAGCATGAAAATTTTCACTTTTACAACACCAGAGGAGCTAGTCAACTTTATGAAAGCAAAGAAAGTTGAGGAGAGGAAAGAAGGCAAAGGTAATCAGAAGGAAAGCGGACTTGAAATTGGAATAGTATCCTTTTCTAATGCTGACAAGCTATAAGAAGAAAGAGATCACATCCGTCTGCTTTTCATTAAGGTTTAGGTCAAAGGAAAGAGAACCCCTTATGTTATGATTAACGATGGATCTACTTTAAATGTATGCCCACTCAAAAGTTTACCAAAACTGGCCATGTTTACTTATGACCTGAGTCCATCTAAGGTGACAATCCAAGCTTATGATAATACTAAGAGGCAAGCTGAAGGAAATTTCAAAGCCATGGTAAAGGTGGGTCCTATTGAATCTCTAGTAGAGTTTGTGGTTATATATATCAGTTATCTTTGCATTACTGTTGGGGTGCCCATGGTTTCACCCCCTCGGTGGAGTTTCTTCAATGCTCCATCAAAAGATCAAGTTCCCAAATAGTGATGGGATGACAATAATTGAATCAGGTGACAATGAAGTGTTAATGCTCTTATGATAGAATGAAGTGTTAATGCTCTTATGATAGAAAAGCCTCTTAATGGTTTTTAAGTGGCTAGCATTTTTGAAGGTGTTATAAGATGCCCTAAAGTCTTAACCATGATGAAGCATATGAACTACCTACCGAGAATTGGTCTTAGAAAAGGAAAAGTAGGTGTGACAATGGTTCCAAATTTTAAAACTCAAGTATCTAGAAAGGGACTAGGCTATGAAGGAAGGGATGGAGATATCTGTCACAAGGAGAGAAGAAGATGGAATTCCCTCCACTTAAGAAGATATTTGTTAAAGCTCTAGAATTAGGATCTCTACAAGGGAAGTTAAAACCTGTCATGTTCATGGAAAAATAATTCTAGGTTTTGAGATTTTTACTGATGTTGCTGAGCTTGCTGAACAAGTGAAGAAGAAGATCACCTCATGATGAAGCATATGAACTACCTACCGAGAACTGGTCTTGGAAAAGGAAAAGCAGGTATGATGAAGCTTTCAAATTTCAAAACTCAAGTATCTAGAAAGGGAGTAGGCTATGAAGGAAGGGATAGAGATATTTTGTTAAAAGGAGAGAAGAAGATGGAATTCCCTCCACTTAAGAAGATATTGTTAAAGCTCCAGAATTAGGACCTCTACAAGGGAAGCTAAAGCATGTCATGTTCATGGAAAAATGACTCCAGAATTTGGGATTTTTATTGATGTTGCTAAGCTTGCTGAACAAGTGAAGAAGAAGATCACCTCACCAATTGATCAGAAAGTTAGCCAAGAGGAGATGAAGGAAACTGACTTGGGAATCCAAAAGACTCTAGAGGATATTGTTGCTCTCATTGAGGAAAAGTTTAAAAATCTTATAATCTATGATGAGGAGAATATTAATTTTGATTTTAATTTTTGATTTGTCTACTCTTTCTAAGGATAATGATGTTTTCTTTTCTAAAATTAATCCAATAAATTCTTATTTTACTTACTTGTGTGATATTTTTTCTAATAGTTGCATTCAATCGTGTGGTGATTATATGAGCATTTTTAATATTAACTTTATTGACACTCAATCATTAAATTTGGGAATACCTAAAACCCTAAAAATATTAGCATAACATCCGACCTTACTCCTAAAGAGAGAGAAAGATTTGAAATAATATTTAAAAAATATGAAAAGTTTTGCCTGGTCCTATGAAGATATGCCATGAATTGATTGGGATACAGCTGAATATATGATTCCTACCTACATTGGTATAAAGCCTGTCAAACAAAGTTGAGGCGTCTAAGTCCAGAATGGGTAGAGTTGATAAAGAAAGAGATCACCAAGTAGATACAAGTTATATTCTTAGAAATAATTGAATATCCTAATTGGTTGGCTAATATTGTTCCTATACCGAAAAAGGATGGGCGGATCAGGGTTTTTGTGGATTATAGGGATTTGAATAAAGCTTCCCCTAAAGATGATTTTTCATAGCCTTATATAGATGTCCTAATTGATAGTACAGCCTCTAGCGTGCCACACACATTTGTAGATGGATTTTCTGGATATAATCAAGTGTTAATGGACCATGAGCATAAAGCTAAAACTATCTCTACATGGGGTATATTTTGCTACAGGATGATGTGGTTTGGATTAAAAAATGCTAAAGCAACCTATCGAAGAATGGCCACCACTTTGTTTCATGATATGATGAATAAGGAGGTTGAGGTATATGTTAATGATATGATGGTAAAGTCAAAAACAATAGAACATCATTTCCACAATTTGGAGAGCTTTTTTGAAAGAGAACTTAAGTATAACCTTAGGCTAAACCCAAAGAAGTCTATGTTTGGGGTTGCCTCAGTTAAGATGTTGAGACATATCATTAGCCAGAACGGCATTGAGATTGACTCTAACAAGGTTAAGGCAATCAGGGATATGCTGGCCCTTAAGACAAAGAAGGAAGTTAGGAGGGATAATCAAAAGGTTAGTTATAAATGCATATTTTATATATAATTAGGACAACATTTGAATTAGATTTCACTAGTTTTTGTTAGTTTTTTTTCTTATTTTTCATTTAGTTTTAGTTATTTTAGTTATTTAGTCTTATTTTATGTTCTTATAGGTGAATTTTGGAAAATATAACCAAAATCTAGTGAAAGCACAAAAAGAATAGAGATGTGCATGGGTAGACGCATAGGCATGCAGTTGGTCATGTATGTGGCCGCTAGAGTTTTTCTAGTGCAGAGTTTTGAATGGCATAAATGCGCATAGGCAGTTGCATGCTCATGCACTTACTCATCCACAAAAATTACAGCAAATATTGAGATTTTTAGTTTTCTTAATTCACTAGGATTTCTTTTTATTTTTTTCCTATTTGGTTTAGAACTCTAAAAAATGGGAAGTTTAGTTATTGTAACCTAGAGAAAGTAGGAAAGAGGGGAGATTTAAAAGAGGAAAAACACATTATTAGAGGGATTTTTTTCTCTACGCAAATTAGATTTGTTCTTCCTGACAATTAGTAGAGTTCTTCTTCTCCTTTCTCCTTGAAGATAAAATCTCCATTGGAAAAAGGGTTCAAGTTCAAGCTAAAGACAACTATCAAGAGTTTGCTTATTCTTATCATGTTTACTTTCAATTTTCGTTTTACATAGATTTAATTATGAAGTAGTTTCTTTTTTTTGTCAGGGGAAACGTGAACCCTAAGCTTTGAATGGATACTGATTTGGGTTAATTAAACTTGAGTTGATTTATGAAAATTCCTTATTCCTAATGGTTAATGATGTGTCAAATAGAGAAGTTAGAATTTTTATTCAATGGGATTTGAATGTTTGATTTATATAGGTGAATTTGTATAACATGTTTGATTAATGATTTGTTCGAATGGATAATCTGATATTAGCCTGTGACACTATTCATGTTCCTGAATAAGGTCAAATAATTGAGTTTGATCATAAGTTGAAGTTTTTGAATAAGAGTTTGATTTTAATTTGAAAAGCTATTGCCCTGAATAAGGTTGGTTAGGCTTAAAGATAACTCGCCAATCTTAACTCAATTTTTCTTAATTAATTTTAATATCTATGCAAGTTTAGAGTGATTATGGACTCTAAAATATTTTATTGATTGAGTTGTTATTTATTTAT
Organism: Garcia nutans; assembly: GCA_947685225.1. Classification (NCBI taxonomy): domain Eukaryota; kingdom Viridiplantae; phylum Streptophyta; class Magnoliopsida; order Malpighiales; family Euphorbiaceae; genus Garcia; species Garcia nutans. Next base: position 42,840,027 of record CANTUV010000017.1, read on the forward strand.
TGAAGTTGTTAAATTTTCTGCAAATTTAGTTTAGTTTAATATTTACTTTTTAGTTCTTTCATTCAATTATTATTTCTCAAATAATAGTAAAACAATATAATAATTGGCTTTTAAAATTTGGTCTTCATGGGATGATATTCGGATTCACTAATCTATATTACTTATATGACTAGTGCACTTGCTAAAGTTAACTGGACACATCAAGTTTTTGGTTACAATACATAAGTAAGTTCATTGCAAGACTCACAACATTTTGTGAACCCATCTTTAAATTGCTTAAGAAGAACCAACCGATTGAATGGAATGATGAGTGCCATAAGGCTTTTGAGCGCATAAAAGAATACTTATTGAATCCACATGTTCTAAAGCCACTCAAAATCGGTAGACCATTGATACTATATTTAGCAGTAGAAGAAGCATTAGTAGGGGCAATGTTAGCTCAAGCAGATGAAGCAGGAGTTGAGCTACTTGAGTTGAAAACTTTTACCCTATGAGATTAAGTATAGTATCATTGAAAATACTTGTATTTTTGTGGTTTGGTCATCAAAGAAATTACAACATTACTTCCAGTCCTATAGTGTGCAAGCAATTACTAGGTTAGACCCAGTTAAATACTTACAAGAAATACCTTCACTAATTGGGAAATATGACCTGTGGTTGATAATCTTAGAAGAATTAGAGATTGAATACATAACTAGGAAAACCATAAAGGGAAGAGTAGTAGTATAATTCTTGGCTCAACAACCACCGCCTGAAAGTGAGGAGGTAACCTTTAAATTCTTGGATGAACACTTGAGGGCCATAGAAGTGCAAGAATGGAAGATGTAGTTTGATGGAGCGGTGAATAGAAAGGGAGCTAGATTGTGAGTAATATTGGAATCACCCGAAGGAGAACTCATACCCTTAGCTAAAAAATTAAAATTCAAGGTAACTAAAAATATGGTAGGATATGAGGCATGCATCTTCGGCTTGGAAACCTTGATGATTATAAGGGTTGTTAGAGTTCAAGTTTTTGGTGATTCATTATTGGTAATATCCCAAGCAAACGGAGAATGTGTGTTAAAAAAGGAGAAACTAAAACCGTACCATGATTATTTAACCACAGCAAGAAGGAATTTCAAGGATTGTAGGTTCCTACACCTATCTAGATAAGAAAACCAGATAGTTGATGCCTTAGCCACACTGGCTTCAGTATGGGAGGATTCTATCAAATTATTTCTTAAACCTTTGATTTTGACCTGTTCATTAACTCCTTACTATGAATATGAAATGATCATAGAGACTAAGATAGATTATGATGCATGGTATGATACCATTAAGTAGTTCTTGGAAAGTAGAGACTATCTGCCAGGGGCAACAAAAGAAGAGAGAAGAGCTATAAGTCGATGATCTTTGCAATACATCACTTTTCAAGGGGAGTTGTATCGAAGATGTCCAGATAAGGTACATTTTAGATGTTTGAGGAAGTCTGAAGCTGAATAGATCATGCCAAAAGTACATGCAGGAACCTATAGGCCTCATATGAATGGTCTATCTCTGGTTAAGAAGATAATCAGACAAGGTTACTACTAGTTTACCATGGAGAAAGATTGCATTGATTTTGTGCAAAATGCCAACAATGCTAATTGTATGGAAATTTAAACCATTTGCCTCTGGAGAAGTTACACTCTATGTCTTTGCTCTGGCCGTTCGCGACTTAAGGAATAGATATTATTAGGGAGATTCATCCTACGTCTTAAAATGGCCACCAGTATATAGTGGTGGCAGTCGATTACTTTTAGAAATGGGTTGAAGCCAAATTTTTCAATAAGTTAGGAGCAAGGCAAATGGATCAGTTTATTAAGAGAAGTCTCATCTGCAGATATGGAGTTTCACACAGTGTAGTATCAGATAATTGGGTGCAGTTCCAAGAAGCTATTAAGGATCTGTTTGCCAAGTATTGGATTAGTCACCATCGACCCTCCCCATATAGACCAAAAGCTAATGGTGCATTAAAAGCAACTAACAAGTCATTTAAGCATATTCTTTGCAAGATGATCAAGCCATATAGGTATTGGTCAGATATGCTCCCTCTTGCTTTATGGACGGTGTGGAACAAGTGTACAAACTTTGATTAGAATGAAGTCATTTTCTTTAGTTTATAGGATGGAAGCGGTGATAGCTATTGAGATCGAGATTAAATCCATAAGGGTATTCTTTAAAGCTAAGCTTCCAGAGATAGAATAGGTATTAAGCAGACAAACACAACTGGCTTTATTTGAAGAAAGAAGGCTGGAGACATTGTAACATCACCAATTATACCTAAAGAAAATAGCTCGTGCTTATAATAAGAGTCTACATTAGAAGATTTAAGGTTGGTGATATAGTACTAAAACAATGCATGACAAATGTCCGTAATCTAAGATGGAAGTTTAGACCAAGTTGGGAAGTACCTTATATTGTGAAAGAAATGATGAAGAAAGGCGCAGTCAAACTGTCTGACATGAATGGAAATGAATTCAGTGAATATTGACAAGTTAAAGAAGTTTTATATTTGAAAATAATAATAATAATAATAAAAGAAGAAGCTCGCTATTTTGAAAACCCGAAAGGGAGACTTAAGCAAAAATTAAAATATCTCCCTAATTTCGAAAACCCAAAAGGGCGGGCTAGGCAACAATTAGGGATAAAAAATGAGAGAAAATTACTAATTACAAAACCTGAAAGGGCTGGTTAGCAACAAGAATAATTTTATGTATGCTTGCTATATGTTTATGGTTGCTCTCAATTTAATGGAACAAAGTTAATAATAAAATTATTTTATAAGCACCATTTTTTAATAAAGACCAAAAGGTTAAAAATAAATTTCATAATAGAAAAAAGTGATGACAAATTAAATAGAAGAAAATATCTTTCAAAGATTGATATTTGCATAATTCATGGAAGCTGGTAAGTGTAACGTATAGGCCAGCTCTACCTCAGGCAATCTAAGAAAGCTTCAGTCAGCAAAGGCATGTCAAGTTCTGCTATAAAATCAGAATCCCAAGGTTAGCTCCATACTAGCAACCAAGATGGCAAGGATCATAGCAAGTACCGCTACAGAGAGCAGCAAGTGGAACGTACATCAAATATGTTTAGGTGGTAATAAGGTTGACTTTTCACCAAGGCACCAACCAATGGATATTAACAACAACTCTTGAACTAATCCACTCAACCCACTTAGCATATGAAGAAGCAGGCCAGAGAAGTTTCCTTGCAAAATAGTATCGCAGTAAGTATCTTGAATGATCTACAACTGGGGTGTCAACCAAGCAAAAGCATTTATGCAGCGAGATATGAAGGAAAAAGGATGTCAAAAAGAGTCTACCATGTTAAAAACCCGCAAGAGCAGTTAATGCAGGAATTAGGGCGGTCCGCTAATTCCAAAAATCTGTAAGGGCGGACTAGACAAAAATTAGGATCAAAATAAAAAATAATAACTTGCTAGACAAACATTAGAGCAATAAATAAATAGCTACCTGAATTGAAAACACAAAAGGATGGTTTAGGTAATTACTTGAAGTAGCAAGAGACTTCTAGTCAACCTCCTCGAAGAGTCAGCCTTGGAATTGATCTAGCCTGACCAGTGTTTTAGCTAAGATCAAAGGAATGAATGAAATCCCACCTTCCATTTGGTCCACAATATCCTGCACCCATGGGTCGATACCACCATTAGAAGAAACAAGCAAGAATTGACCAAGTAGATATAAGTACAACATGTGCCCCCATACTTTCGTGGGAGCCAAGTGGGATATGGAAAAATCAATGAAAAGACCAAGCAAAATTTTCTCATCTCTGGTTAACTGAAGAACCTCGGGCATCAATATTTGAAATAAAATTTCCATTTTTTTATGAGGTTTTGAGGATAATATGGGCAAGGCTATCTAACGTTTACTTGGATATCCAATAATGGCTTTAAATTCCTCAATCATTAGACATAGCTCAAAATTACCAATTTTAAAAGTCCTTGATTCTGCATTCCAAAAGAAAGCCATGACATGGAAGAAGGGATGATTCAATTTGATATTTTGAAAGCATTTTAAAGTATTAATTTGAGACCAAGATACTTGATTCCAATAGACAACTTCGATGCTTTTAAATAAATTCTTCGTCTTCTTTAAATTTTCTTTAGACATATTGCAATTTGTCAACGATTGAATTATTGTGTGTGACATATCGAATATTAAACTGTTTTGTTCCGATTGAATGGTTATGTACAGAAGGTGAGTAGATGTAGCACGATGATAAAATGATTTAAATAGAGGAAATATGAAAGGCAAATTGGTTTTGGTTTGGGATTACAAGTCAAAAATGGAAAAGCAAGTGACTGCTTAGGGACTTTGATGAATTCGTCATGATCCTATGCCTCTGTTCATCATGAGATTTTCATATTAAAAAACAGAGAGATATCGAAAAAGCAAAAAGAAAAAAGAAAAATCAAAAAATCAAAAGCCAAAAGTAGAAAATTAATTTATTAAATAATACAGTGGTTTTATATAGCACATGTCCAATACATGGAAATTAAATTACAATATCACTGCAAAAAAGGAGGCGATCCATAATCAGATAGAGATTTGAAAAGGTTATCACCTGAAGAAGGAGGAGGAATCTTATTATCATCAGTCTGGGATCCCCTTGGTGAAGAAGCAGCACCAGAATCTCTGTAGCCCTGGAATCAATAGTCCTAGAAATGCTTACTTCGACTGATGGAACAAGTTCTCAAATGAGCCGCATTCTGGCGAGCGGCATTCAAATCTTCCTGCAGCTTCCTATTTTGTTCTTTGATCATTCTCTGTGATCCAGAAAAAGAAAAAAAGGTAAGTACATACATTTTTCATGCATATATAAAAGCATAAACAATTATGAAACAGGGTTACAGACTGTATAATTTAAATCAAAGCCCTAAGAATAAAATGACGCATCAGTATAAGGTGATGGCACTTGCAGTTGAACCGGAGCTTCATCATCAAAAGAACCAGTAGCCTGCAATGTTCATAAAGAGTTAGAAAAATAAAGAGGAAGCAGTTATGGATAATATATTTACATCTACCTAAAAAGACCCAGCTTTAGTTTTACCACGGGAATGGGACCCACCTCTCTTCTATCCCTCCTCCTCTTCACCCTCTTCATTACCAACACTTTTATCTTCCTCTTCCTCTTCTCCTTCTTCTTCATCCTCTTCTTCCTTTTCCTTTTCATATTCATCATCTTCTTTTTCATCATCATCATCATCATATTTAGAAATCCCTCGAACACCAGCAGGAGAGACCTGAATATTCAGAAGTCGCTCCTAGATAAATTGGACATGTGACTCAGCCGATGAAAGTAGCAATTCTACTATGTAATATCCATTCACATCTCCAAACGTTCTCTGGTATGGACATACTATTCAACATGTACTTTAGAATGTCTGCAGGTATCCCCCGCTGGTCAAGACTAAGGAACTAGTTGTACACCTTCTCATCAAGGAACCAACTACTGAAAATTGGCCTGACAATAATTCGATGGGAATTTTACAAGAACAGTACTGCGTTCATGAATGGGGTCTAGTTGGCCCGCTCGTTAGCCCTCAACCAAGTAATATCCACCTACAAAATTACAAAAAAAAGGTAAGTATACTTTTTATAAATTTTAATAATAATACTGATTTTTTTATTCTAGGTCAAGCGACTCAAGTGATAGTGGTGAGAATGCACATGGTGAGTGTCGGGGCCCTGCTGCTTGACCTGATAGTTAGAAATTTAGCCTCGGGTACCCGACCCTCCATCCAAAAACACCAAGTAACCTTACGAGGTAATGCTTATAAGTCCAAACCTAAAATGACAATCAAAGTCAAGATCATGGAAGTTTATTCCTTGAAATAAAAGTAGTAAGGGTTAATAATACCTCTGCAATGACCACGAAGTCGGTAAATGATATTTTGTTTCAGTAAAGCTTGTCAAACCCATGGTAAGTACAAAAGAGGTTGACCTCCCTCCAGCTATAGAGTGGTATGAGGTCTAGATTAGTACTGTATAAGATGGTAGATCCTAGCAAATATAATAAGAACCCTCAAGTATACTATTTGGCTCTTTCATCATGCACCGCTAGATATAATTCATCAAATACTCCTTAATTGGTTCATATTTTATCTTAAATGGCTCCTTTAATATGGGTCTCATGCCTATCAATTATGGAATTTCATTGTGCATTGGGAGGTCATTTGTAAAAGGGACTGGGATCCCATGACATTAAATGCCCATTATAGCAAAAAAATCAACCGGGCCGATTGTCATCTCCCCCACCGGTAAGTGTTTGAATCACGCTTCTGTCAATCTAGAATTCTTCTATCGGCAATTGCAGAACAAAATCTTTAAACCTCCACTCCCTGATCACCCGCTTAACCAGAGGAAGCACTTTATCATACCACCAATGGGCTTGATAAACACATCCCTGACACAGACAACGCAATCGTCATGCTATCACAAAATAGGTAAGTCACTGCAAAGTAAGTAAATAGGCCCTAAAAATTTATTTTAATAATTAAACTCTTTTATTTTATTTTATTTTTAGATATTTTAATTTCTCTCTTTACCTTAATCTAATATTTTATTTTCTACTCATAAATTGTACTAACTATTTTTTTTCTATGAATATTTTGGTACTTTATATTAGATTTTTCTATTCTTTTATAAATTTTTGATAATAACAATAAATATATATAGTTCTTTCTTGAGTTTTTACACAAAGTAAATATCCTAGAAATTTATTTTATGGCATTTTAATTTTTTCATTTATGTAGAATTTTTACGCATAAATATTTATTTATTTAATATTTTTTTAATAAATTATACTATTAAGTAATTAAATTGCAGCAAAGTAATGCTTACTTTAGTCTTTTCACCTTCGTTGTGATGTAGCAGCATCCCAGTTAAAAGAGAAACCCTCCCACATTCATGAGCCTAAATATATTCTAGCAGCTCAGTGTTGGAATGAGTCCTAGTTCTAGAAGTGTGCTGACTCCTCTCCATTTGCAAAAATAACGAGCTGAGATAAGGACTAAATTATTTAAAATAAAGAAATGAAACAAAGAATTGGGAGGTTATGGATAAAAGTGAAATTGTGAAACAGAATGGCAATGGCTAGTCTTTAAATAGAAGAGAATGAAGTCATGACGAAGCAATGAATTAAATTAAAGAAATTTGATTCAAATTCGTAAGTGATAAAGTAAAAGAAAAGAAAGAATAAGGAAATAAAGGAAAAGAACAGAAAAGTTGATCAAATTAGAAATAAAGAAATGGATAAATGTACAGTATAGATACTTTATTTTTTCCATTATTTATTGCAGAGAATAGTTGAATAAATAATTCATCTAAAATTGTAGACCATGAGTAGAGTCACATGTCCACAGTAAACGGATATTTACTATTGATCTAAATTTATGCGTGTTTAAAAAAAATTTTTACCAGCAAATATTTTTTTCATATAGGGTCAAGGGTATATAAGGAGGTACCCGGTATATCAGACGATTAAAAAATAGCTAAATTTTTTTGCTTATTTTTAGAATTAATTTTTTATAGATATTGTGGGTTTATTTGAAGCACCCAACCTTGTTCAGGTTTGTCAAAGTATCTAAAGAGCTGGGGTTTATTTAAAGCACCTGAACCTATTCAGATTTATTAAAGTATCTAGATTTTTTTAGACCACATCGGGTTTATTTAAAGCACCTAAACCAATTTGAATTTATTAAAACATCCGAATATTTCATACCAGCTTGGTTTTATTTAAAGCACTTAAACCAATTCGGATTTATTAAAGCATCCAAATTTTCCAAACTAGCTCATATTTTATTTAAAGCACTTGAATCAATTCAGATTTATTAATGCATCTAGATTTTCTAGATCAACTCGGGTTTATTTAAAGCACCAAAATCAATTCAGATTTATTAAAGCATTCGTTAGAGGATTTTGGATTTATTTGAAGTATCCAAACTAGTTCAGGCTTATTTAAAACACCTTAACCAACTAGGATTTGTTAAAGTATATCGATCCACATTTATCAAAAGTAGGTTACTTTTCACCTTCTAAATAAATTCAAAATCGTTCAAGTAGGGGATAAGACTGTAGACCCTTAATTTTGGCCCTAAATAAATCATGTCCAATTGAAAAACCCTGATCAAGTTCAATTTAAATTTAAAAACCTTATATCAAATCGGTACCAATTAAAAGCTTGAATTGAGTTTGGTCCAATTTAAAATTATTGGAATGGCCCAAAATTCATAATGAATTGGCCTTGGCAATTCGCTATAAACCTTAAGCCAGGGATAATTCAATTTTAAATGTCCTAATTCTACTTAAACTCTGATGGATTTAGATAGGCATTGGCTTTTCTAATAGAATTTAGATTGTTTAACTGATATAGAGCCGGATTGTTGCCCAAATATTGCCTATAAATTCAAAGCAATTAGGAGAAATTGGGGGGATGGTGACAATTAGCAAAAATAAAGAGAGACAGAGAGCAATCAAGAAAAGAGATAGAGAGAAATCAATAAACAAACAGTAGCTAAGCTTGTGAGAAATCGCAGGTAATCTTCAGATTATTTAACTTAGCTAAGAACTTAATGATCCAAACCAACCTTATAACTTTGAGACAAAATCTAACATCAATCTTTGTAGAAGAATTGTGTCGAGGCTTGGTTCAATAAAATTATCTTGGTGGAGCCAACAACGTAGGTATAGTCTCCATTAACTGAATTTATTTAATGTAATTAAGTATCATCATTGTTCAATCTTGCAAAAGTTATTACATTTTAATTTATTATTTTGATTTTGTTTAAGTTGTAATCCCATCCATTTAAACCCTAGTTTTAGGCTTTAAAACACTATTTTATACCAAAACCCTCATTTCATACAAAATCCTTAATTTGATCAACCAAACCCTAATTTATTAACTAAAACCCTAGTTTAATAATCCAAACCCTAGTTTTAGGATCTCATCCCAATTCCCTCAATAAAACTCCAATTTCATCCCCAAAAACACTAATTTTATAATTTTGCTTGTTAAACCCCTAGTTTTAGGATTAAAACCTAATTTCACATAAAAACCCTAATTTTGCATATGAAGCCCTAACTTGGTAGTTAAAACCCTAATTTGATATCAAAATCCCAATTTTACAATTAAAAATCTAATTTGTAATTAAAACTCTAATTTAATCATAAAACCCTAATTTCATTAATTTAAATTTAGTATGTGTTTATGTAATGACTATGTATGAGATGATTAGTTATATATTCTGATTGTTTGATTCTATTGTGTTAATTTTATTATTTGGATTTTAAGGATGTAAAAGATATATTTTCACTCGCGGATGACTTATTTGTTTAATTTATTTAGTTTGTGTAATTTAATTTATTTTAAGGACTTTGTGACAATTGTAAAGGATATGTTTTCACATTTTTATTGGTGTCTTATTTTATTTGTTTTTATGGATCTTGGACTTTGGTAAGGGCATGTTTCCATCTTATATGGGTGCCCATTTTGTTTGATTTATAATATGATGTTTGTTTCAATAATATTTATAATATGAATAGTATTATAAAATGGTAAAAATTTAATAATATTCAGACCTGAAAAGAAGGCTGGTTCCAATGAACTGAGTGTTATAGGGGTGTTGAGCCACTTTTCACCTTTCCCATACATACCCAACTTTCTGAATCCAGTAGTGATTGGAGATTCTTTAAGAATCGAGTCATCCACCCCTTCTATTTTCTTTCCAACCCATTTGGCGGCAACTCATATTTTCCAAATTTTGGCTCATATTCTCTAAGGCCCATATCCAAATAGTACCAAAGTCACAAGAATCATTCCACCAGGAGTGCGGATGAAAATTTCTGCTTACAATGTTATAAGGAGATATGTCATTAGGATGTTATAAAAATTAAGAAACTTAATTTGAATTTAACTAAACTAATTTATTTTGTAGGTAAAAATGAGTTCAAATCATTCTTAAATGTGCAAATGCCTTAATAGTTATCACATTTTTAATATGGATTTTATGCATGGTATAGAGTTTATTGGGTAGGCATGTAGCCAAACTGCAAAGAGACAAGGTGATAAGATTATATATTCTTATATAAAGTGTCATTATCAAATATTTCAGATAGTTGATGAGGTTAGATTACATCTACTAACATACGAGTTTTATTCGACTGCTAATTGTGGAATCGACATAAAAAACAATACATAATTTCAAAGCCAATTAAATAAAAAATTTTGAAGCTAGTTGAACCATTTGCCAATCCATATCAACAGATGGTTTATGATGATGTTGGTATGAGTTTTTACAATTATACAACTGGATCTGATAATTTAGAGGCACTTGGTCCAGATTTTGGGGAAGCTTTAATGGAACATCCTCCAAATATGAATGTATAACAGTTTTATAATATGATGGAATCATTAGAGACTGAATAATGTCCTAGATGTGAAACCCATTCTCAACTGTCGAAAATGGCATGTTCCTTGAATCTAAAATCTCAGCAGCATGTGTCAGAAAGAGAATATAATAATTGGTTGCAACTTTTTAAGAAATGTTGCCAACTAATAACACGATGGTAGATAATTTTTATAATATAAAAAAATAGTTCAGGGACTTGAACCGCTAGTAGAAAAATTAGATTCTTGTAAGAATGATTGCACGATATATTAAGGTGATGATTAGCATATGACTAGTTGTAAATTTTGTTTAGAATCTAAATACAAGAATGGAAGAAGTAGAGGGAGACAAAATATTCCACTTAAACATGTGTATTATTTTCACTGACATCAAGGTTACAATGTCTACTTGCTTTATATGCCACAACTAAGCATATACAATGCATGATGAGTATGATTAAGAAAATGCAACAATTTATCATCCATCTGATGTTATTGCTTGGAAGCATTTTAATCAAATACATTCAGAGTTTGCATCTAAACTTCACAATGTGTGACTTGGATTGATACATATGGTTTTCAACCATTTGGTCAAACAAGACAAAAATATTTGTGTTGGCTAATTATAATCACTCTTTATAATTTGCCACTAAGGATATGTATAAAAAAGCAATTTTTATTCTTTACTGTAATTATTCCAAGGCGAAATAATCTTAAGCACAACATATATGTATTTCTCTAGCCTTTAATTATAAAGTTGCTAATGTTGTGGATATGGGTGTAAAGACTTATGATACACAAATGAAGTAAATTTTCAATTTGAGAGCTTCACTAACGTGAACAATTAGTGATTTTCCACCATGTGATATGTTATATGGATGGAGTATGGCTAGAAAATGAGCTTGCCCATATTGCATGGAGTACACTTAAGCATTTACACCTCCCCATGGTGAAAAAAACTTGTTGATTTGACAATCACACGAAATTTCTTAGCCTTGATCACCATTTCAGATGGAACGAAATGTATTTGAAAAAATACCATTGCGTTTTAAGAAGCTCCATCAATTTGAACTGAGAAACAAATTTTGGATCAATTAAATGAATTGGGATTAAAAAGATAACTAAACTTGATGCCTAGTCACTTAATAATGGTCTGAGATGCAGAGGCAGCGAGTGGAAGAAAAAGAAGTATTTTCCAAGATTTATTTTAATGGAGTTCAAATATAATAAGACATAATTTAGATATGATTCATTTTGAGAAAAATATTTTTGATAACATGTTTAATACCATTGTGAATGTTTTGGGGAAAATAAAAGATAATGTTAAGGCTAGGAAAGATTTGAAGATATTTTATAGACGCCACAGGATGAGCATACAGGGAAGTATTATAAAGAAACTTACATATTAAACCAAAATCATAAACAAATATTGTGTCAGTAGGTAAAACAATTGAAGTTTTCAGATGGCTATGTATTGAACATGAGCCGATGTATAGATATGAGAAAATATAAGTTGTTTGGAATGAAAAGCCATTATTGATACGTATTCATATAGAGACTGGTTCCAATTGCTTTTAGAAAATTACTACCTATTAATGTACGGAAAGCAATTACAGAGTTAAATTTGTTTTTTAAAGACTTAACATCCACAAACTTTAAAGAATTAGAAATGAAGCAACTTCAGGAGAATATTCTAATAATACTTTGCAAATTTGAGCATATTTTTCCTTCACCCTTCTTTGACTCAATGGAAAATTTGTCAGTATACTTGTCTTATGAAGCAAAGTTTTTCTAGACCAGTTCAATACTGATGGATGTATCCATTTGAGCAACATCTTTGATCTTTAAAAAAGAATATAAAAAAATAAAGCGAAAGTTGAAGCTTCCATCTCCAATGCTTATATAGTTGAAAAGGTATCCAATTTTTATTCTAATTATTTCGAGTCTTATATGAGTACTAGGTGGCGACAATCGCCTAGAAATAGTGATGGTGGAATAGTTGACAAATAAGAAAGACTTTTATCCATTTTTACTTCTCCTAGTAAATCATGTGAAAAACCAAAGATAAGAAGACTAGACCACAAAGAATTTATGGTAGCTCACATATATATTTTATATGACTGCACTGAGGTTACTTTATATCTCAAGTAAGTATATTAATTTCATCCATTAAAATTATTTTTTAATTTATCATGTTTATTTCTATTTTTTAATTATATTCATTTCCATATGTTGAAGTATTTTCATCAGATGGCTACAAGAATTGGATATAGATATTTCTAATTCTTAGATAGACTCAGAGATTGATAGTCATTTCTCCAAGTGATTTGAAAAAAATGTAAATTTGATTTCAAATTTTGTAATCAATATATTATATAATTAAATATAAATGTAATTATACCAAATTATACTTTAATTGATTGCATAAGCACATGAGAACACTAAACTTATAAATAAAAAGTGCATAATGGATCTAGCAAATGGTCTACTGCCAACCGTGGAATGCTATGATATCTATTTTGTGAATGGATATGAATTTTACATAGAATCACTTTATTTAGAAAGGTCCACATTGAATAGTGGGGTTTGTCTAACAATTGAATAGTGGAATTTTTACATAGTTAAAATTCGTGTGATTTCTATGGTCGTCGATATTTTTGAAGTGGAATATCCAACATTACCAATTAAGCAAGTTGTCATGTGAAATATGATTGGTATGACCCTATTGCTGGAATGAAGATTCATAAATACGAGACATACATATATTAAGTAAGAACCATTTATTCTAGCAATATAAGCTTCACATGTTTACTATCCACCATATTCTAATGTGAAATTGGATACAACTAATTAGTTGGTGATTTGTAAAATCAAAGTTCGATCATTGTCGATCTTCTTAAACTAAGATGCTACCTTTCAAGAAGATGAATATGATTTTGTGTGTGAAATGAACATAGTAGCGGGAGATGATAATCGAGGTCCTTTGAATGATCCAATCTGTCAATTGGTTGACATTAATACAGTGGATTCAAAATCAGATGAAGCTATATTAGAATCAAACTCAAGTCCAAAATCATATTCAAAAGATGAGGAAGAATAGATAACTTATGCATTCATGTAATTATTAATTTATTTTTTAGAATTAAATAAATTTAGTTTATGAATTAATGTAATTAATTTATATGTCTATAATTAAATATATTTTGATTATACTAATGTAATTAAAGATCATATAATTTAATTACCTATATATCATTTTAAATTTGCACAAAATTAATTATTTTCTAAAAACATTTAAAAAATATCGAGAGATGTTACTATCTGTAGAGAAGTTTAAATCATTTACTGACGGTTTATCAACTGATATTTGAACTCATCGCTAATGATTTACTGACAAACTTTTTTTTTTTAAATGTTGGAATTTTTTTAACAAATATGTTGCTCTGGTTATATTATACCAATTTTATAACCAAAATATTTATGGATAAGTTATCGATGACTTACCGACGGTTGTGATTTACCCTCGGCCTGACAAGGTAATTGAAGACTAAAATTTTCAATTAGTGATTCGTCAATAAATTATTTTACCGACATATTTTTTAATTATCGATAAAATTTTTTATCGATAATTCACGTTTTTTTTAGTGTTTATTCATTAAATTGATGATGCCCAAAACTAAAAACAAAGAGAAAATATTGATAGAACGCTTCATGGCGAATTACCATTTTTAATGCATTTTACATAAGAATTACAGTGACACCATTAGTTTATACATATTATAATATGTGAAATTAGATGCATGAATAATAGATAGTATGGTAATTTTATATAGAAAATTTGTTTTTGTTTAAGTCTAAATTTTAAATATAGAATAATTATTATATGAATGGAATTTTTAATAATTGTAACAATTTATTATATAAAATATATATATATTTAAAATTCATTAAATATAAATATATATTTTATAAAAAAAAAATGGTTGTTGACCATGTAATATAGGTCCAAACCAAATCAAAACGCGGGGCGCGAACTTCACTTGGCCCACAACTCCAATTTGCTGAAAACGAATTTCCATTTGCAAAAGTCTTACAACAATACATCGAATCTTCAATTCTCAATTTAGCTTTCATGTCGACCTTCATTATTTGAATATTATGTACATCTATCACTTTCAATAAATGGAGCCAAAGATTTTGATAAGTCTAGTTATTGGTCACATTGTTGTGCATGACATCAACACTTAGAAAAAACAAATATGTCAATCAGTTTTTTCATTGGTATCGACCAGCCGGCTACCCATTGTAATTGTGTTGGAGGTGTTGGATTTGATGAGTCACTGTATGTAAGTGATTTTTACTTTGTGCTATGAGCTTGCTATAGAAGAAAAAAAAAAGATAAAATATATATAGGAATTAAGAAGACTAAACTTTTGATCTAATGTAAAGCCTCTGATATTTAAAATCTTATTTCCACCTTCTTACCTTCTCCTGCAGGATGGACAAAATATGAATTTATTTGCACGTTGAGCCATAGTCTACAAACAAGTGCACCTTTCCTCACCCATATTATAATGCTAAAAAATGAATATATATTGAGTAATTTTAACCCAGTGATTAGAACGTGGCCACTTCTGATTTGAGAATTTGCGTCACATCACATTTTTTTTTGGAGCCTGAACATCATATTGTTGATGAATAGTAAAATATTCGATTTAAAACTCTGAAATCTTCTACTAACTTGATGTATGAATTTTATTTTTTTGAAGATGTCAGGGATTAATAACCATGCAAGGTCATTTGGCGCAAAGTAGTGTTAGGCGAAATTAATAATTTGTTCTTCGATCTCTGCATTCAATAGGTTTTCTTAATATGTCAAACCAAAATCTTTACAAAATGATCTCAATTCCAATGATATTGCCCTAATAGATTAATGTTTTACACCTCAAACAAAGCATGTTGACAATAATTTTTTCATCCTTTAAACTCCACAAACTCCCATATATATAAATGTGTATGAATGTGTAATCATGCAAAATATAAAAGCAACTGACTTTACTATTCATAGCTAGCATGTGGCTATCTTAATATAAAAAAAGCGATTGACTTTACTTAATTTATGGGTAATTAATAAGGAAATTAGGGGACTTAAAAATAAACATTTATTTTTCTCATAAATGAAAGAAAATGTTGAAATAGGCATGAGAATTGAGAATTTATGAGAGTTGTGAGTATAAGCTAGAACATATTTGGCATAGAGTCAACGATCAGAGACGCCTTTTAAATGGAATAATGCATACAATGAGTTAAAAACAAAGGACAAAAGAGGGATCTTCACATGCCATACAATTTAGACCAGCTTGGCATCCCCCACCTGCACCTCCTTGATTCCCCTAATTATATATAAACTTTATATTATATATTATATTTATATAAATACTGTACGGTAACTTTCTTTCTCATAATGTATTATTTCACTGAGATAAGGTGGGGTTTGTAGGGCACTTGTGCTATAAAATACAACAAAACTACACATAACATGCTATGCTATCCACAAATTAAAAGTGCATGCAAAGTATATATTGCATATAATACTTGTTACTATCTCTGTCCAAATGAACTCGTTAAGTTCAGTTTATACACACATATTAAAAAATTATTAAATTCTTTAATAGCGTAAGAAATTATGTTAAATAGACTAAAATATCTTTTATTAATTTATTAATATTAAAATTATTGTATTCTTACTTTATTAATTAACTCATGAGTAATAAGAGTATACTTATAAAAAAAATCAATTGATTTTTTTATTTATTAAATAATAATTTTGATGGGATAATTTTTTAAAAAAATGATAATTTTACTCGGACGGTGGTAGTATTTATGAGAGTACTTCTTTTTTAGTTTTTTTTTTTAATTTAAGTAAAATCTTTTTATTTCCTACTACATAGTATAGTCAACACTACTGGTTAAATTAATTTTTTTTTACTCTCACAAACTTAACTGCATTGTGAATGCAAAAATCTGTATTAATTTGAGTCATTTAATAAGCTCAAAATCCCCTCCTGTCCCTTTTTGATAAGACTTGTCAATGAAATTAGTGAAATCAAAATATAAATTACTAACAAAACTATATATTCAAATATTTTTTTGGACGATATTCAAAATGAGTTTAAATTTACTCAATCCAATTCAAACGTTAAAATTTATTTACAATTGAAGTTTTTAATGCAAATTGTTTAAAAATGAAATAAATTTTATATTGATTTGGTTCAAATACAAATTAAATAAAAATATTAATTATTCATTCCACGAATTTCAATCATCCTCTTTACATATGTAAAAAGAGTAATTAAATTCTTATAAAGTTGCACACCAATGCTTAGCCTAGTGATAAGCCCACTTTCTTAAACAATATGTGAGCTATGTGACTCTGTTACTAAGAGCAAAAAACGGTGCGTTTTATGGCTAAACGGTGCGTTTTATATTAGAGTAGTTTTAGGTTTGGTATAAATACCAATCTATTATCTGTTCTCTTCACTTTTCGCTCTCTGCCGCTTTTCTCATTTTCTTCTCTCTCTGCTAGGTTTTGTAATTACGAAATAAGGGGTTCTTCTTCTGTAATCTCTTGATAATCTAAAGCTTGTATCTCTGTGAGAGTTGAGAGCTGAGAGTTTCTGTTTGGTGTTTGTAAAACAGTGCTGATCGATTTTGAGTTATAGCAAAAGAGGCTGAGGAACCTTTCCTCCTTGGATGTAGTCCTACTGTATGTAGGATGAACCAAGTAAATACTGGTGTTTGATCTGTTTGTATGATTCGTTAATTTTTTCTTTTCTGTTTAAACTGTCTGGATCTTCAACAGTTGGTATCAGAGCACGTGAGGATCTCGACGAATCAGGTTGTAATCTTCCTTGTCTCTGTTTTATTTTCTTTTCGTTCTTTGGGTTTTCTTGTTTGATTTGTTCAGATCGGGTATTATCTTGGTTGATCTGTTTAGATCGTCTCTTTTCTCACTAAGATCTGTTCAGATCGGTTCTCGTTCTGTTTGATCTGTTCAGATCGGCTCTTCTTCTGTAAAGATCTGTCAAGATCTGTTTATTTTTCTTGTTTGTTCTCTTGTTTTTCCTCGCGATATGGTACTGTGACTGTATCTGTGTTTTGCAGGATTGACAGAAGAACAAAAAGGAATAAGATCTGCTTTCTGGTACTGTGACTATATCTGTGTTTTGCAGGATAGACAGAAGAACAATATATATATATAAGATTTGCTTAAGAAACCCTAGATCTGAGAAACAAAATGTCTATCGCCAAAATTAATGTCGAAAAATTCGACGGCAAAGGTGATTTTACAATCTGGAAAGAAAAGATGACTGCAATACTTGTACAACAGAAGTGCAGAAGAGCACTTGATGGCCCAGAAGCTTTACCTTCGACATTGACAGACTTGGAGAAACAAGATTTGATGGATCTTGCGTACAGCACCATCATTCTGAATCTTTCTGATGTTGTTTTTCGGAAAGTAAGGGGTAATGATTCTGCTCCTAAACTCTGGCATAAACTGAATGCATTGTACAATGTTAGGTCTGTCTCTAAAATTGCCTACTTGAAAGAAAGGTTGTTCAGTTTTAAAATGGATCCTACAAAGTCTGTTGATGATAATTGTGATGATTTTCAAAAGTTAGTTTTAGAACTTGCTGATGTTGGTGAGAATCTGAGTGATCAAAATCAGTCAATTATTTTGCTCAATTCTATCCATGAAAGCTATCAGAATGTTAAGGATGCTCTTAAATATGGTAGGGATAGATTAGAAATAGATGACATTATAAATGCATTAAGACTTAGAGAAATGGAAGTTAAGTCTGTAAGTAAGCAAACTGCAAATGTTGAGGGTCTGTTTGTTAAAGGAACTAGAAGTAAAATTAAAAAGAAAAGATATAAGAATAAAAATAGTGAGAGTAATCAACAGCACCAGTCAAATAGTTCATCCCATAATGATAAAACTTATAATCAGAACACTACTGCCACAAATAAAGTTGAGAGAATTTGCTATTACATTAGGAGGTTTTGTAGGGAAAGACTTAAGAAACTAGAACAAAACAATGAGTCTGGAGCTGCTAATTCATCAACTCAGGTTGATGATATAGAGGCTTTAACTGTTACTTCCAGCAGAGATGCTGAGGTTTGGATTCTAGATTCTGCATGTTCATATCACATGACTCCTCACAGACACTGGTTCAGTAAGTATCAGGATCTCAGTGGTACAAATGTTCTGATGGGTAATGACTCATCCTGTGAAGTTTTAGGGGTGGGTACAGTTAGGTTATCTATGTGGGATGATAGGATAGTTGAGTTACAGGATGTGAGACACATTCCTGAACTTAGGAGAAACCTTATTTCTTTAGGTTGGCTAGAAGAAAAGGGTCTAAGTCATACAGCTAGGAATGGTATATTAGAGGTTTATAAACAGGACAGGTGTGTTCTAAAGGGTAATAGAGTCAATAGACTCTACCACCTTGTAGGTTCAGTCATAACAGGTACTGCTGCTAATACTGAGTCAAGCAGTGACTCAACAACTCTATGGCACAAAAGGTTAGGTCACATTGGCTACACTAGTCTGGAACAGCTGTATAGGAAAGGGGTTTTAGATTTAGATCAGTTTAGTAAATCTAGCCTCTGTGAAACTTGTATAATGGGTAAAGCACATAGGAAAAGTTTTAGTCAGTCACAACACAAGTCACAAAACTGTCTAGATTACATTCACAGTGACTTGTGGGGTTCCTCTTTTATACCACAATCACTGTCAGCCTCTCAATACTTTGTCACATTCATAGATGATTATTCTAGGAAAATCTGGATTTATTTCCTTAAGAATAAAAATGATGTTTTTAACAAATTTTGTGAATGGAAAGCACTTGTAGAGAATCAAAAGAATTGTAAAATTAAAGTATTAAGAACTGACAATGGTTTAGAGTTTGTCAATAAACAATTTGATGAATTCTGCTTAAAACATGGTATAATGAGACATAGAACTTGTACCTATACACCACAGCAGAATGGTGTAGCAGAAAGGTACAATAGGACAGTCCTGAATAAGGTCAGATGTATGCTGTTTGAGTCTGGTTTTGGTAATAAGTTCTGGGCTGAAGCTGCATCAACAGCTTGTTATTTGATAAACAGGTCACCTAGCTCTGCTTTAAAATATAAGTGTCCTAATGAGATATGGAATGGAAAACTTGTAGGCTATTCTCACCTTAGGACATTTGGTTGTATAGCTTACATTCATAGGAAACAGGATAAACTGGAACCTAGAGCAGTTAAATGCTATTTTGTTGGTTATCCTGTTGGTATTAAAGGATATAAGGTTTGGTCACATGTTGATAATAAGATACTTGTTAGTAGGGATGTTGTGTTTAATGAATTGGAATTGTATAAGACTAACCTGCAGGTACCTTTGACAAGATCACAAGCTGACCTGTCTGTGTTTGAGGTGGAGCTTGATAGTTTTTACAAAACTGATCAGAATGCCACCCAAACAGAACCCCCTACTACTGAGAACAATGAGTTACAGGTACAACCTGAAGGTGGAGTACTTAATAATGAGCCAGTAACACAAGAGCAAACTGACTATATGTTAGCCAGAGATAGACAAAGAAGGGAAATCAGAAGGCCTCCCAGGTTTGATGATTATGCTTGTAATGTCTTAAATGTGGATTTAACTGCCTTTGCTTTTGTGTGTGATGCTGTGACAGAGACAGGTGATCCATTGAGCTTTGAAGAAGCCAGATTGAGTAGTGACTGGAAATACTGGAAAGCTGCAATGGATGAAGAGATGAACTCTCTCATGAAAAATGGTACCTGGAAATTGGTACCAAAACCTGTTGGTAAGAAAATTATTGGATGTAAATGGGTGTTTAAGAGAAAACCTGCTATACCTGGCTTTGATAAAGGGAGATTTAAAGCCATAGTTGTAGCAAAAGGTTTCTCTCAATTGGAAGGTATAGATTTTCATGAGATTTTCTCTCCTGTAGTTAAACATGTTACAATTAGGTTAATGTTGTGTATAACTGCCATGTTAGATTTAGAACTTGAACAATTGGATGTTAAAACTGCTTTCTTGCATGGTACTCTTGATGAAGAGCTTTACATGGCACAACCAGATGGTTATGTTGAATCTGGAAAAGAAAGTTATGTCTGTTTGTTATTAAAATCTTTGTATGGTCTTAGACAAGCACCTAGGCAGTGGTATAAAAGGTTTGATGAGTTCATGACTAAACATAGGTTTAAAAGGAGTAGTTATGACCCATGTGTGTATTTTTCTAAACTGTCACATAATCATTACATCTATCTTTTACTGTATGTTGATGACATGCTAATTGCCTGTGAAAATAAGTCTGATATAGTTAAATTGAAGTCTATGTTAAGTGTTGAATTTGAAATGAAGGACTTAGGTCCTGCAAAAAGAATTTTGGGCATGAGTATAGATAGAGATAAGAGTAAAAGGATGTTATTTCTGTCCCAATGTGATTATGTTTGCAAATTTCTTGAATTGTATAATCTGAATAAAGTTAAAGCTGTTTCTACTCCAATTGGTACACAGTTTAAACTATGCTCCAGTTCTAAGCCTCTAACAGTATCTGAACAGGAATATATGAATAAGGTTCCATATCAAAATATTGTTGGAAGCATGATGTATGCTATGGTCTGTACTAGACCTGATATTTCCTATGGTGTGAGTTTAGTCAGTAGATTTATGAGCAGTCCAGATAAATCTCACTGGGAAGCTGTAAAATGGCTTGGTAGGTATCTTAAAGGTTCTGAATCTGTATGTTTGTTGTTTAAACAGCCTGATTGTGAAATGTTTGATATAGCTGGTTATTGTGACTCTGATTTTGCTGCTGATTTAGATAAGAGAAGATCTTTAACTGGTTATTGCTTTACATTTGCTGGAAATATTGTGAGCTGGAAATGTAGTTTACAGCAGGTTGTAGCTCTCTCTACCATAGAAACAGAGTACATTTCCCTTACAGAGGCTATAAAAGAAGCCATCTGGTTAAAGGGAATTGTAACTGAGTTGGGATTAAAAATAGGTAAAGTCAATGTGTTTTGTGACTCACAAAGTGCAATACACTTAAGCAAAAACAGTGTATTTCATGAGAGAACAAAACACATTGATGTTAAACATTACTTTGTTAGAGATATAATCTCTAAGGGTATTATAAATGTTGAGAAAATCTCAACTTTGATTAATCCAGCTGATATTTTTACTAAGACTGTTTCTGTTTTGAAATTTCTGGAGGCTCTAAGCCTACTTGGAGTTATGAAGAGATGAGCTATTACAGGTGTTACCCGAGGAAT
Organism: Garcia nutans; assembly: GCA_947685225.1. Classification (NCBI taxonomy): domain Eukaryota; kingdom Viridiplantae; phylum Streptophyta; class Magnoliopsida; order Malpighiales; family Euphorbiaceae; genus Garcia; species Garcia nutans. The sequence goes on from CANTUV010000017.1 coordinate 42,861,813, forward strand.
GGTTCTGAATGCCTTTTCTGCTTTGTAACTCAGAGTCAAGGTGGAGAATTGTGAGCTGTGTGACTCTGTTACTAAGAGCCAAAAACGGTGCGTTTTATGGCTAAACGGTGCGTTTTATATTAGGGTAGTTTTAGGTTTGGTATAAATACCAATCTATTATCTGTTCTCTTCACTTTTTGCTCTCTGCCGCTTTTCTCATCTTCTTCTCTCTCTGCTAGGTTTTGTCATTACGAAATAAGGGTTTCTTCTTCTGTAATCTCTTGATAATCTAAAGCCTGTATCTCTGTGAGAGTTGAGAGTTGAGAGTTTATGTTTGGTGTTTGTAAAACAGTGCTGATCGATTTTGAGTTATAGTAAAAGTGGCTGAGGAACCTTTCCTCCTTGGATGTAGTCCTACTGTGTGTAGGATGAACCAAGTAAATACTGGTGTTTGATCTGTTTGTATGATTCGTTAATTTTTTCTTTTCTGTTTAAATTGTCTGGATCTTTAACACAATCTAGGATTGATTTATCCTTTCCAAGATGCAATAGTAAAAAATTCAAAGAGAGTTCCTTCCCAATTATATGTTCTTGCTCAAACACAATTTTTCAATCTAAGATTTCCATTTAAGAACCAATTTGAATTTTTTCATATTTAATCTATGAATTAATGATGTCATATTTATTTATGTTCAAGGTCTTGTCCACATAATCAATTTTTATCTAAATATAAGTGCATGCCTTTAGGTATCTAATAAATTTTATATATTTATTTTTTTAATTAATTATATATTGAAATGGTCAATAATTAAAACTATTAAACTATCATTTAAATTAAATAATAAGTTAAATATAAATTTCACTTGTATTAAAAATAAATAATATATAACAAAGTGCTTACTTTGCTTACTTTTCTTTCAAACGGCTAATTCATGAATTATTTCATTTTTTTTCATACTATATAATTAATATAATACAACTCTTTTGCAGATGAAGGTTTCACCTCATGTGTTATATATAATTTGGAAGTTATTTTCCATATAGAATTTAAAACTATTAAATTATTTTAATACAACAATAAATTTATTAACAAATATAACAAATTTATGCATTTTGGTTTGCTCTCTGCTTCTGTAAATTAATTTGAAGGCAACAATCCAACAAACTAGTTTTAAGATATATATATATATATATATATATGTGTGTGTGTGTGCAGAGAGAGAGAGAAAGAGTCATGCACGTGCGAAAGGAGTAGGGTTGGGATGGGTTTGTTGAAACGTAGAATTGAAAGTTTCTAGCTAATTCAAGAGGGCAACTTAGACTTTGAAAATAAAATATAGATTCTACTTTGCTCTGTCTTATTTTATTTTTTTTAATATGACTCTTAAAAAATAATAAAAAAATTTTTTTGTTTATTTTCTTTTTAAAATAATAAAAAATATTTTCTTATTGCAACTGTCTAATAATCTTAATCTCCTATCTCAATCAAAAATGGTTTTACTAAAATTTAGCTGAATAGTGTACTTTTAGTTGAATAATAAAAATAAATTTAGCATTGGAGTTCAAAAATTTATGAGGCATATCATTAAAATATAATTGGTGCGTAGCTATTCACTATCTCATTCTGTCAATTGATGTCTGGTAGTGCTATGAAGAGCCTAAGGGCAATGGGACAATAAAATAAGAAGCCCCACATACACCTACAGAGAAGCCAAGGGCACATGGAATTTTCAATTTATTTTAGTGGAATTACATTTTAAATTTATAACTATATGTAATGCTGCATTTAAAAATATTTTATAATTTTACCCTCATTGAGTGAAATGGGATGATAGGAGTAACTCCTAAAAGTCTTAAGTTTGAGTTTTTTAGATATAAAACACTTTTATCTTGTCTTTTTAATGCAAAATAAATTTTTTTATTAATAGATTAAAAAGTATATTTTTAAAATACGAATAAAATTATATAATTTTAAAGTATATAAGATATATATAACTACTAAAGTGACTAGATATCTTGAAATTTCTTCGACATAAACAGTGAATAATGCTAACATGTCACGGATAATCTGACTTTCAATGAGATACTCATTTTATTTGTAATCTGTCATCCTCCATATGAAAATGGTATCTTCATTAGAGAAGAAAAAATAAATTTCATTATAGAATGAACAAACATCCATTAGCAAATGACATATAACCTTCAAATAAGAAGAAACTAAAACTCCATAATAAAAATTTAAATTAAATTCAGTTTTATTTTAAAATTTTAATAAATACAAAAATAAGAGCTAATACTAAATTTCAAATTTATACTGATCTAAAAATTATTTTGAAAATAAACCATAAATAAAAACACATAAAACTAAAAAGAGAACAATATAAAAATAAAAAATGAAATATAAAATTAAAATAAATGCTAAATTTCAGATCTATATTGATCTAAAAATTATTTTGATAATAAAAAAATACAAAATTAAAAAAAGAATCGTACAAAATATGAGAAAAAAAGATAGATAGATAGAGTTATTGCCCGTTAACTAATTGATAACTGTCTCACTCTCAAATTAAGATTATGAAAAACCTATAAAAATTCAACTTGTTAATTTCTTTTTCTTTTTTAAGTATTGATAACGGGTGATTTCATTGTGAATCTATTGCTTATGCATCTATCTTGTTCATAGGTTTATTGGGAGCAAATTTAGATTGGTATGCAATTTTTGAATTGTAGATATTTGATGATTATATATATATATAATTTTATTAGCTTATATTTACCTCTAATTTGTAAATTTTATAATGAAACTTTATAAAGTTAAAAAAAAAAAACAAATTTTGAATTGAATTTTTGTATATGTCAACATAACAAATGGGAATGTATGATGAATAATTTTAAAAAATATTTATATCAGAGGAACTGCCTTTCAGGGTTTGGATTGATTATTGATGATTGCAAATCTATGCGTGAAAACATGAGTAATATTTTTCATAATTTTTCTATTTTTATGACTGGTTCTATATAGGACGTGGGATTCTTCTCCCCCTTATTCAATTTGTGATGCTCTTGTTTCAGATGCATGGATGAGTTAATAAATTATCACTTTCTCCATTAAAAAAAATTATTTATATATCAAACAAACCCACGTTTGTAAGATAAAAATAAAAATTCAAATATGAATAGTACTTTAAAAAAAGCACTTTCAAGTTTAATTTCAGATTTGATAAAAATATTCATATTGGTTTTTTCTTTTTTTTCTTTTTTTTTTTTTATCTTTTAGTGTATGTATATATTATATAATAATAATTAGAGGGCCAAAGGGGTTAAAACATGAAATTCTGACTGAATCGCCCCCCAGCCTCGTGTTTTGACTAAAACCAAGTCTATGGTCATATTTGATTGATAGTAATTAAAAACTGAAACTAAGTCCATTCCCTTCTTACAAAACCAAAGCTGGTTTTTTTTTTTTTCCAAATTAAATCCAACTTATACTATTCAAAGCTCCCTATATATACCCCCCTCTCTCTGCAATCTCTCTCAGCCCAACACTTGCCTTCTTTTTCTCTATTAATTCACATTCTCTTGTTAATTTCTTGCTATAATTTTATATTGTATTTATATATATGTCTCCTGCTATGTGTTTGTCAATTGAGTCTAGTAATAATGAAGAAGACGTTCATGATGATCAGTATCATAAGGGAGTTAAACATTTATTTGAGAAAGGAATAACAAAAGTTCCAACAAAATATATATTGCCAAACTTTGATCGCCCTAATGCTGGAAAATCACAAGATGGTGACTCTAATCTTAATTTACCTGTTATTGATTTTGCCCAATTACAAGACTCTACTTGTAGACTTGAAATTCTTAAATCCATTTCCAAAGCTTGTCAAGAATATGGCTTCTTCCAGGTTAGTCTAATTCTTTTCATTTGGCTGTAATTACAGTATTCTTAACATTCTGCATTGCAATGGAAAAGTTCTACTATGTATGGGTGATTTCTAATTGTTAGGCTTTTATTTATGGATTTTTTATCATGTAATGCAGTTAGTAAACCATGGCATTTCAAGTGAAACTATCAGGAACATGGTTCAAATGGGAAGGGAATTTTTTGATCTTCCATTTGAGGAAAGATCAAAGTACATGTCCAGAGACATGCATTCACCTGCAAGATATGGAACAAGTTTCAATCAAAACAAAGATAGGGTTTTTTGCTGGAGAGACTTCTTGAAGCTTAATTGCCATCCTCTTTCAGAAACTCTTCCTTTTTGGCCTTCTTCTCCTTCAAAACTAAGGTGATGATCATACATACATACATATATATATATATATATATATATATATATAACTGCTGCTTGCACTTGACAATACTTTGCTTAACATGAAAATTGAAAATTATGAAATACAACTCAGATACTGTTAATATATTATATAATATCTAATTACATATATTCAATATCAAGTTTTATAAATTGCTGTGTTGCTCATCATCCACTCATATAATTTATTAATAGAAATATAGGAATATATAAAATATAGGCTAACTTTTATTTTAATATTATTAACAGGGAAGCGACGGTTAACTACTCCAAAAGAACAAAATTATTGTACATAATGCTAGTGGAGGCAATTCTAGAGAGTCTAGGATTGGTGGAGACCGATTATAACGATGGAAATGAGAAGGAAAGTATTAGAAATAATTACTTAAACGAATTCAAAGATGGAAGCCAAATGATAGTGGTGAATTGCTACCCTTCATGCCCAGAACCTCATCTAACTCTTGGGATGCCACCCCATTCTGACTATGGCTTCCTTACATTGCTTCTGCAAGATGAATTAGTGAAGGGTCTTCAAATTCAACATCAAGAAAAATGGGTTACTGTCGAACCAATTCCTAACTCTTTTGTTGTCAATGTCGGTGATCATCTTGAGGTTAGTTCAATCATTTTTTGTTTAATAAATTATCTATTTATAGACTAGACCGATAGAACCACAAAGGCGGTTAGTTCTATGGCATTTGAATTTATAATAGTATAATACTTTCCATATCCATTTCAAATAAGTATATAAGTTAAGCTTATAAAACTTAGAAGTTGTATGATTTACAACGACATTAATTAAACTATTTTTTAAAACCGACAAGTTGTAATTAAGTTTCATTTCTTATTATTTGAATTACTATATATAAACTATAGACACATTTAACAATTGTTGTTTAACTTTTTTTATTTATATTATTTATATTTTAAATTTTTTATTTATTCTTATTAAAATCTCTGATTTCATTTTTTAGTCAAAGAATTATATACTTCAATTTCGCGTTGTGTTACATGGAGCTACATGTTTTTTTTTTTTTTATCGAATGAGCTACATGTTCAAAACAAAAATAACAATTTCATGTCCTTTTGTCATGCTCAAGTCAAAAGTAAAAGTACATTTTTTGTGTTAAAAATGACTTGAAAAAAAATAAAAAAATTGTTTTATTCTTAGATATGTAATTTCATGTGTTTTATTCTGATAAAAAAAAATGGAATTAGAGATTTTAGTAATAAGAAATTGAAATTCATGAGGTTTTTATTTGAACAAATTAAAATTTAAAGTTATTAAAAGTTCGAATGAAAAAGTTTAGACGGCTAATCCATCATGAGTGGTGGAAGCAAGTGAATGATAAGCATATATGTGTTATTTTAAAGAAATATATAAAGAAATTTATTTTTGTCTATCTTGACAAATATATTACATATAAAGAAATGTTTTTAAAATTAAGTGCTTCTGATCCAGTAATAGTTTATTGGTCAATTGATTTTCATCTTTGTGGTATGAGATTTAAATTAATATAACCATTAAACAATAATTGTTAATTTTTAGCTTCACTATTATATAACTGATGTCTAACCATTAAGGTATAACTTGGCTGCCAGAAGCATTTGTTGCTCCCCCTTCACACTAAATTCAATTTTTAATTATCCCCTCCCATGTATAATTAATAAAAGAAACATATAATTCATGTCTACTGTAACTGCTACAACTGTTACTAAACTAAACATGAAACATTTCTTTGTATAAATGACCTTATGAAACATGCATTTTCCTTATTTTAATGCCAAATTAAATTAGTATTGATTCATAATTTAACAAATGAAAACTATTATATCTTTTTTTCTGCAGATATTTAGCAATGGAAGATACAAGAGTGTACTCCATAGAGTTCTTGTAAATCCTTTAAAGTCAAGGATCTCTGTTGCTTCATTACACAGTTTACCTTTCAGCAGCATCATTCGAGCTTCACCAAAACTTATCAACGAAGACAATCCAAGGCGTTATAAAGATACAGATTTTGCCAGTTTTATGGAATACATTACATCTTGTGAACACAACAGCAAGAATTTCCTGGAATCAAGAAAATTAATGACTTGATTGGAAATTATTAAGAAAAATAAAATATTAGCCAGAAAAGTCTAGTCTTCTTGACTTTTTGAAGGAAAAAGAATATTATTTAATTTCATATGCATATATTAGCTAGCAATTAAATACTTGCTGAAAGTAGAGATTCAGTTAGATGAATTGCATTCTGGAATTTTATGGAAATTAAAGACATCATTAATCTATGCCTTTTTAATTATTTTACATTAATTATTTTGCAATGGTGCCTTGCATTATATCTACAAGTGTAGGATGTATCTCCCTCAATTAATATTGTATCTAACAATCTATAAAATTAAGGGATTTAACCAAATAAATATTCATAATAAAACCTTAATAAATTTTAGATCCAATTAACATTATATACATCTTTTTTTGAACAATAATACATTTTAATATAAAAAAGGCATTTTTTCTTTTTTCACCGTATTTCTCTCTCTCACGTCTCTTCCTCTTTTTTCTCTTTTTTTTTTTTTTCATTTTTCCATTGGGACTCGTCTTTTCTTTTTATTTCACTCAATCTATTAAAGTCTTAATCCATTTAAATCGGTAAGTTATATATTTAAATTTGCATAATAATTTTTTTAAACAAAAATATCTGTAAATGGCAAATTTGAGCATTGCATATATGTTTTAAATGTGAAAATAGTATTGTATTATATTTAAGAGAGACTATTTTATTTTTGGCAACTCATATATGTTTCTACCTAACATATTTCTTCTTATATTTCTTATATTTCTTTATGGAGTCTTAAAGAGTTAAATGGAGTATTAATAGGTGTCATGAAGGTTACGGGAATGTATTTAAAGCAATATTATGGATTATTATGGGCTGTTATTTATTGTTATATGTTGTTATAGCTATTATTTTATAATTTTTTTATTATTATGAATTATTTTATGCTATCTTATATACTAAGAGTGTTATTGATTGTTTTATGTATTGTTATGGCAACGATGATACTATTTCGGTGATTAAGTTACTATTCCGGCAATTATAAAAAAATAGTAAAAACATATAATAAATAATTGAAAGTAAATTATTATAAATTTTTAGTATTTAATTGATAAAAAATTTATAATAAGATAATAAAATGAATTATGAGTTATGATAGTAATTTTAGATATAATTAAAGGAATAAATAAAATAATAATAATAAATATATATAGTTAATGATTGATAGTGAATAGATTGAAATTTGGATAATTTGAAGGTGTTAATTTAAAACTAATTATTTGATTAAAATTAGTATTTTTATAATTAAATTAACCAAGTTATTTTTATAAAGTAGGGTAAATAAATTATATAGTAATTGATTATAATTGAAAGACAGTAATAAAATAATTTTCTAATAATTTTTTAAAATTGAATTAACATATATTTTAAAATTTTAAGTGAATATTTTGTTAGTAAATTAAATAAATAAAATTAATATTAATATAATAAACTATTACTATTATATTTGTAAGATGTACGTTGAACTTATATTTGAGCTATTCAGAATTATAATGGTGGCTTAAATAGGAAAATTGAGTTGACATTGATTTTTTTAGATTTTTTTTGAAGTGTATTCTTTTCAGGGGAAAAATATCATAGCTATAGAGGAAACTCTGCCGAAATTTTGACAGAATCTCTAGAGTGGTATTCGTCTATATTTTAATAGTTTTTAATGTCGATTGAAAATACTTTCAGATGTCTTCTATTTCCAATTAAATGTTCCAAGGAGAATCATTGGATTTTCATAAATATGTGAGTTATATAGAATAATATAATACCCTGCTCCCTTAAAATATGTTTATAATTATATTTGCATAATACATCAACTGTTTGGGAAATATATGTACAGTTATTATTGTTATAAGCATAATATGTGTTGAGTATGAGTTGGTTGTATTTAACGCATATAATATGTGATGTCGGATAGAGTTAAGAAAATATGGGACCACACATGATCGGGGATATGGGTTATGATATGAGGATATTATTTGATGAGAATAGAACTGGCGTGACGGAGGGAGCATTTTCATACTCAGCGCTGTTTGTCAGTCGAGTAGTGCTGCTTTGCTACGGGTGTGACGGCGGACCTTATGTATTGAATTCTAAGAGAAATATATGAACTAAGAGAGCCAGATAGGGGATAGGCTCCCCACTTTGAGGTTTAGTGTGGCTCCATTTACTTACTCTTATCCTTGTTTGTTTATGTGATTTGTTGGTTGATTGACATTTGTATATGCACGTTATGCATAAGATAGTTGTATGATATTAATTACTACCGAATGTTCATTCATGTTCAACATTTTTCCAGGTTGCAGGTTGAGCATATGAGTACTGCTTATTCAGGTCATCATGTCTTTTTATTTATCGACAGGAGTGTTAATTGTATTTATTTTATTGTACAATTATATTATAATTATTTTCTATAACTCCGCATGGTATTTCTTTTCTTGTCTATCTTCTTATTTATTTAATTCTGCGGTTTAGTTAAATATATTTGTTAATAAATGTCTGATGATGATGAAGTGATATTATATTAAAGTATAATATTAGTAGGCTAGTAGGTCCGGTTCGAGATAGTGACTGATGTCACCATCTATATTTATCGAAAAATGAGTTGTTAAGCTTACTACGGGTTCTGAAAGTCACGTGGTTTTTCTGTTTTCTAATGCCGGTCACATGCCCTTGGGTTGAGTCGTGACAAAAAGAAACTTAAAAGATCCCTCTGCACATTTTCTATTGCTTTTGCTGACAATAACTACATTTCTAAATTATTGTCCTTTCCAAGCTAAAATAGAAGAATAGCATCAGGTTGTTATATGCAACATAAAACTCATTGTTGGTGTCTATAAGCACAAACTAGCATCATGTGCTAACAAAAAGCATAACAATAGCAAAGTTTGAAGGGCTACCGAGATTTAATGAAGCATAAATTTGCCAAAACATAGTGTAGCAACTTAGGTCTTCTGAATGTTGTTCTGAAGGCTTAATTGTAACCGTGACGCATGCATGACAACTTAGGGAGTAAACACAATATCTTAGGTTTGATTTTGATTAAAATCCATCTCTATCATCAAACAAGCTCCCAATCTTAACACTAATTTTATAGAAAGTGTAAACTTACCATCATTTAGTCCTCAAAACTCTGAACACAATGAGATAAAAGAAGTTCCCCAATTTCTTATCTTTGTACCCAATAAAAAGCACAGCCTGCCAGCGTAGTAAAATCAAATCGACCACTAGTTTGATTTATAGACCAAACTTGCTACCATTAAAAACACAAGAAGTTTGAATAAGCTTCATCGCCTTCATCAAAGCTTCAGTTTAACCTCAGATCATCATTGCTAATTGAGAGGATCCCAGTTTTTAAAATGAAGTTGAAATCTTGAGTTTCTCTAAATCACTCATGCTACTAGTTGTGTTTTGCTGTAGAATAAAATTGATTCATAACTAGGCCATTAATTCAACATTTCTTACAGCACCAAATTTGGTGAGACTATCTGTAACTGAATTTGATTCCCTTAAACTATGAGAGAAAGTTACCAATGGGAAAACTTTGACCAGATCCTTTATCTTGTATAGAATTTCCCAAAACTTCCGCAGGCAATTTTCAAGCTCTCCATGTGATCACCCAATAACATTCTTTGAGTCTGACTCTATGATAATTCTACTACCCATAAACCTTTCACGTGTTTTAGAGACAACAAGAGCTTTATGTATGGATAACAATTCAGCTTCATTGTAATCCTTAAGGCCCATGCTACTAGAAAAGATGGCAATGAAATTGCCCAAACAATCTCTTAAGACCACTATTATACTTGTTGGTCGGGGCTTTCCAAAGGCAGATCCATCATCATTCCATTTGAAGGTCTCTGGAGGGGGAGGTTACTAAAAAGAAAGTGGTTTAGATGGCTTAGTCTTTCACCAATTTTTTATGCAAGTAAAAAATTCAAGCAAAAGATTATAATCATAAGGGAAGGAAGGATCCAAAATGTTAACCTAGGAAACTGCTCTGAAAAGAATAATATCTAATAGTTTCTCCTCTATCAAGTTTGATTTTTGAAGACTACCTTGTTTCTCTCAAGCCATATGGTCCATATGACAAAGAAGAAAATTGAAAACTAAAACTTTTGCTGAAAATCACCTGCTACAAAAGAGACTCGAGAATTATATAACTCCATGACATATCTCGGGCATACCCAAACTGATCCCCACCATCAAAGTAGTTGGTACCATAATTTCTATGAGATGGGACAATGCAAGAACAAGTGATCAATACTCTCCTATGAACTATTACAGAGTGGGCATGAGATATCTTCCGAATTAAATAATCCCAGGCTAGTTAAGCGGGCTTTCACATTTATCTTCCCTTAGAGAATCATCCATGAAAATATTTCAGTTTTGGGAGGCGAGAAGTTGACCCAAATTTTTGGTGTATAAGTAAGAGACTGAGTATATCTTGCCTTTCCAATTGACTACATAAAGATTTGACTATATAAGATCCATTTGTGTTGAATCGCCAAATGATTTTATCATCAGCATTCCTTTTAGGATAGATGTTGCATACCATATTCGTAAGGGACTACAAAAGATCTAATTCCCACCTAAAAAGAGAGCGATGCCATGTAAGGTTCCATGACCATGAGTTTCCATCCTAAGCCACAACATTATTATATGTCGTTTTGCATTGTTATGAGCATGTTATTATATAATTGTTATTTTTGTTTTTGTATATTATGGATTATTTTATATTTTCATAAATTGTTAGTGAGTTTTATTGATTACTTTGTGAATTAATATGGGCTTTTATGGGTTGTTATGGGTTGTTATTTTATATTTTTTTATATAATATTATGAATTGTTTTATGTTGTTATATATTACTATCAAATATATTATTCTGTAATTAAGAGTTTATGATATGATTCTTTGGTCAATGATTATGTACATAATTATCTAGATATTATACTATAATTAGAGTAGATTGCTGTAATTAAGGGATATGATTTGCTGTAATTAAGTCTCATGTACACTATATAAAGAAAGGAAAGCTCATAGTCTGGGCATCAAAAGTTTAACCCAAAACTTTGTCTTGTGATTTCTGATTTATTCTTAATTTTTGATTTTCTTTGGTTTGTCATGGTATCAGAGCGCCTTTATTGTTAAAAAGGGTTGTTTTTTTTTATTCAGAAATTTGAGGTATACTTTCATGAAGTATTTTGTTTCTTTATTGATTAAGTCATGGAGAAAACAGAGGCCATCTGTGTTAAGTTTAATGGCAAAAATTATTTTGCTTAGGAATTTCAGTTCTAGATCTATGTTCAAGGAAAGGGATTATGGGGATATATTGAAGGCAAAACTATTAAATCTGCTACTGATTCAACAAAAGCTGCAGAATGGGAAGTTAAAGATGCTCAAATTAAGAATTGGATACTGCAGACTATGGAACCTTTCATTTCTGCAAATTTGAGGCCTTATAAGACAGCTAAAGCCATGTGGGATTATCTTCGAAAAGTCTATTGTCAAAACAATTCAGCCAGGCATTTTCAACTTGAATGTGATATTTCCACTTACTCTCAAGGGAACATGTCTATTCAAGAATATTATTCTGGTTTTTTGACTTTATGGACTGAATATACTGAAATGATTTATGCATCTGTGTCTGAGACTTCTTTAGTGGAGATTCAGACTCTTCATCAAACCAGCCAGAGGGATCAATTCTTGATGAAACTTCGACCTGAATTTGAGTCTGTGCATTCAAACTTATTATCTCGCACCTCACCTCCATCATTGGATGACTGTCTGAGTGAACTACTTTGTGAAGAGCAACATCAGTTGACTCAAGCTACTATGGAGCAACAAGGAAATTCTGCTACTATTATCTATGCTGCCTATTCTGTTCAAGGAAAACGTAATTTTTCTAAAATTCAATGCTACAGCTGTAAGGAATATGGCCATATTGCAAATCAATGCTCCCAACGATTTTGCAATTACTGTAAGAGCAAGGGACATATCATTTTAGAATGCCGAAAGCGTCCTCAAAATCGAAATCCACGTGCCAATACTGCTACTGCTATCAATGCTGTGGCTGAATCCTCTGTGGTTTCAGCGATGCCGCCACTTACTCAAGAAAATATTCAACAAATGATTATATCAGCTCTCTCAGCCATTGGTCTCACTGGTAACAAATCTTCTCATTCTAAAATATGGCTTTCTGATTCTACAGCCTCGAATCATATGACTTCCTCACCTGAAAATCTTATTAATGTCAAAAAATATGATGGTAATTTACAAATTGAGATAGCTAGTGGGGAACAACTACCTATTACTGCTATTGGTGATATCTCTACTTCTCCATCAATGAAAAATGTTTTCATTTCTCCTGCTTTATCTGCTAATCTGCTTTCTATTGGGCAATTGGTTGACAATAATTGCAAGGTTACTTTTTCTCCTTTTGGTTGCATTGTACAAGAGCTAGTGTCAGGGAAGACGATAGCAGAGGGACCTAAATGGGGTAGACTTTTTCCAGTTCAGATTCATCCTTCCATTAATTCTATGAAAGTGTTATCTTTCTTTTGTAAGTCTAGAGAACATGATTGGAAGTCATGGCATGTCAAGTTAGGACATCCAAATGATAGAATACTTTTTTCTATGTTCAAATCTGGAATACTTGGGAATAAAATTCTGTCTTCTAAATTTCTTGATTGTTCTAGTTGCAAAATGGCAAAAAGTAAGGTGCTTCCTTTTCCATCTTCTTCTACTCATTCTTCTCATTGCTTTGAACTTGTACACAGTGATGTATGGGGAATTACTCTTGTCATATCTCATTCTCATTACAAGTATTTCGTTACTTTTATTGACGACTACAGTCGATTTACTTGGGTATATTTTTTACGGACTAAATCTGAAGTTTTTGATGCCTTCCAAAAGTTCTTTGCCTTGATAGAAAACCAATTTTCCAAAAAAATAAAAACTTTAAGATTAGATTCTGGGGGGGAATACATGTCGGCCAAATTTCAGAACTTTCTTCAAAAAAATGGTATTATCTCTCAACGGAGTTGTCCATACACACCCCAACAAAATGGAGTGGCAGAGAGAAAAAATCGTCATCTTCTTGATGTGGTTCGTTCTTTGCTTCTTGAATCATTTGTTCCTTCAAAATTCTGGGTAGAAGCTTTGTCCACAGCTGTTCATCTAATAAATCTTATTCCATCACCTTTACTGGAAAATCAGTCTCCATATTTTCTTCTTCATAAAAAGCAGCCTGATTATACTCATTTGCATCCTTTTGGATGTGTTTGCTTTGTTCTTCTTCCTCCTCATGAACGAAATAAACTCTATGCATAATTTGTACGATGTGCTTTTCTTGGCTATGCTTTACATCAAAAAGGTTACATATGTTATGATTCTCAATCTCGGAGGATTCGTGTTTCTCGTAATGTGATATTTTTTGAGGATCAATATTTTTTTCCTGATATTGATACTAGTTGTGCTTCTCACTCAATTCTTCCTGCCTTTGAGGATGATTCATACTCCATTGATAGTGTTCCTGTTGCTTCTATTAATCGATTTCGGCCTGGTGTTGTGTATACTAGAAGACATAGAGATACCTCCAATGGCCCCTCCCATGAGTCTACTTTGACTCCTGCACCTGAAACTGCTCCTCCAGCGCTTCGACGATCCACTCGTGTCTCTCGGCCTCCAGACAGGTATGGCCACTCTCCTGAAGGAAATGGTAATCAACATTCTTTAGTTGCAACACTTTCTTCTATTTCTATTCCATCATCTTACTCACAAGCTGTAAGGCATGATAAATGGAAACAAGCTGTACAGGATGAACTTGATGCCTTGCAACAGAATAATACTTGGGATATTGTTACATGTCCAACTTCAACTACCCCAATTGGTTGTAAATGGGTATTTTCTGTGAAACTTAAATCTGATGGATCACTGGATCATTATAAAGCACGGTTGGTGGCTCTTGGTAATTGTCAAGAATATGGTTTAGACTATGAGGAAACATTTGCTCCGGTTGCTAAAATGACTACTGTTCGGACAGTTTTGGCAATCTCTGCTTCTCAAAATTGGGACATTCATCAGATGGATGTTAAAAATGCATTCCTTTATGGGGATCTCAAAGAAGAAATTTTTATGCGTACTCCTCCAGGTTTGTCTACTTCTAAATCAACAGATGTTTGCCGCTTGAGACGTTCATTGTATGGACTCAAACAAGCCCCTCGTGCTTGGTTTGAGAAATTTCAACAGCAGCTTCTTCAAATTTCCTTTGTCCAAAGCCAGTATGATCCTTCCTTATTTTTACGAAAGACTTCTCAAGGAATTGTTCTGTTGTTAGTCTATGTCGACGATATTATTATTACAGGGTCAGATCTTGCTGGAATTCAACAACTAAAAACTTCTCTTCATGACTCTTTTCAAATGAAAGACCTAGGATCTCTTGCTTATTTTTTGGGACTGGAAATTCATAAGAGCAGCAAAGGTTTGTTTGTGAATAAGCACAAATACCTTAATGATCTTATATCCTTAGAAAATCTACATGAAGCTACTTCTGTTGACACTCCTATGGAAGTTAATGTCAAATATCGCAAGGATGATGGAGATATGCTTTCTGATCCGACATTATATTGGCGATTAGTTGGAAGTCTTATTTACTTGACGATTACTGGACCAGACATTAACTTTGCTGTCAATCTTGTGAGTCAATTTATGACTTCACCACATCATTTACATATGGTGGTTGTTAAAAGAATTATTCGGTATCTTCTTGGGACTCCAAATCGTGTGTTATTTTTTCCATCTGGAAATTCTTTTTAGCTCACTGCTTATAGTGATGTCGATTGGGCTGGTTGCCCAGATATGAGAAGGTCTACTACTGGCTGGTATGTTTACTTAGGTGATGCTTTGATTTCATGGAAATGTAAAAAACAAGAAAGGGTTTCCAAATCTTCAACGGAGGCAGAATATCGAGCAATGTCTTCTGCGTGTTCTGAGATTATTTGGTTACGTGGATTACTCCTTGAATTAGGGTATACACAATCTTCCCCTACTCCTCTCCATGCCGATAATACAAGTGCCATCCAAATTGTGGCCAATCCAGTTTTCCATGAGCGTACAAAACATATTGAGGTGGATTGCCACTCTATTCGAGAAGCATTTCGCAATGGTGTAATCACTCTTCCGCATATCTCGACAAGTCATCAAATTGCTGATATCCTTACAAAGTCTCTCACTCGTGTTCGTCATCAATATTTTATTCCCAAATTGATGCTGCTTGATTCACCAACATCAATTTGAGGAGGGATATCAAATATATTATTCTGTAATTAAGAGTTTATGATATGATTCTTTGGTCAATGCTTATGTACATAATTATCTAGATATTATACTATAATTAGAGTAGATTGCTGTAATTAAGGGATATGATTTGCTGTAATTAAGTCTCATGTACACTATATAAAGAAAGGAAAGCTCATAGTCTGGGCATCAAAAGTTTAACCCAAAACTTTGTCTTGTGATTTCTGATTTATTCTTAATTTCTGATTTTCTTTGGTTTGTCAATTACGAGTGTTATTGATTATTTTGTGGGTTGTTATAGGTTGTTATGGATTGTTATGGACTGTTATGTATTGTTATGGGCATGTCATTATACAATTATTATTTATATATCATTATAAATTGTTTTAAATTGTCATGTAGACTATTAGTGAGTTTTATTAATTGTTATGTGATTATTATATGTTGTTATGGGTTGTTATTGTATAATTGTTTTTTTTTTATTTTTATATATTTTTATAGATTATTTTAGGTAGTCATCTAAACTTTTAATGAGTTTTATTGATAGCTTTATGCATCATTATGGGTTGTTATGGGCTATTATAGATTGTCATGGGCTATTATGTGTTGCTATTGTAACACTTTTATTAGTTATTTTAATGATATTATTTTTTTATTTTTTGTTGTTTTATAATTGAGAACCACTAAATCATTTATTTATGTTTAAGTTTTTATATTTATATTTTTTATATTAATATGCATTTATGCTTGATGTTAGAGCCTATTTTAGTCTTACAATATGGAGTCTTAGTGCATAATTGATACTTCAAATAAAATTGCTAAGTTTTTTTATTATACAAATGATTTGGTCTTCATCTTACACCCTCGACTTTCCCACATTAAATAGCATAAGTAATGCAATTACAAGATATATAATCAATTCATGTTTCTAAAAGTGGTTGGTGATTGGAAAACTTCCTTATCGCTTGACGACTACACTAGTTTGATTGTGGATGGATGGTTGTACTTTACCTTTAGATAATAGGATAGAGATCCAAATGATCTAGCCCTTAGGATGTTCATTAGATACATATGGGAAACAAAATTGAAATTAAACTCATGATTTGTATCATTATTTAAATTATTATGATTATCCTTCTATGTAGTTGATCTCATCTAATCTTTTGTCTTCTTATCCAATGAAGTATTTGTTGCATGGTTTTTTGTCAATTTTTCTATAGTGATGTATTTTTGTATAACACTCAATTTGTATGTTATATATGTACATTGGAATAACATGAAATTAGAGATTTTCAATATATGCCAATGCAAAATCACTACAAGGAAAACTGAATCAGACAACGCTTTCTGGCCGTTGTCTGATGAAGACAAAAACCATTGTCTATTGAAGCAATGTCTAATAGCATTTCAGACAACGGTTTTAAAACTGTTGTCTGATGTAGATTTGCACAACGGTTTTTAATTTTATCAGACAACGGTTTTTGGTCGTTGTCTGATGATTGTTCAGACAACGGTTTCTAATTTTTCAGACAACGATTTTTAACCGTTGTCTGATGGTTTCCACAACGGTTTCTAAATTGTTAGACAACGGTTTCTAAATTTTCAGACAACGGTTTTTAACCATTGTCTGATGAAGGTTTAGACAACGCTTTTTTACCATTGTCTGATGAAGACAAAAATCGTTGTCTATTGAGGCGATGTCTAATAGCATTTCAACAACGGTTTTTAACCATTGTCTGAAGATGGTTTCCACAACAGTTTTTAGTTTTATCAGACAAGGGTTTTTAATCGTTGTCTGATGAAGAGTTTAGACAATGCTTTTTGACCGTTATCTGATGAAGACAAAAACCGTTGTCTATTGAGGCGATGTCTGATAGCATTTCCACAACGGTTTTTAGTTTTATCAGACAACGCCTTTTAACCGTTGTCTGATGAAGGTTTAGACAACGCTTTTTGACCATTGTCTGATGAAGACAAAAACCATTGTCTATTGAGGCGATGTCTGATTAAGGTTTATACAATGCTTTCTTATTAAAAATCGTTGTCTGGTTAAGGTTTACACAACGCTTTCTTATTAAATACCGTTATCTAATGAAGGTTTACACAACGCTTTTTAATTTTTCAGACAATGGTTAATTAATCTAAAACCGTTGTAGAAGGACGCTAAATACAACGGTTAATTAATGTGGCACACTGAATATTAGACAATAGTTTCAATGTTCATTTTCATTTCACCACCATTGTCTGTTAAACTGTACATTATACATATAAGACAACACTTTACAATGGAGGATTGCAAATTTGGGAATCAAATAACCTCCACAAATTTAACCAATCAACATATTAACAAACTAAAAAAAAATCAACACTATACATATATCACCGAATTATACTATTAACTTCAACTTGAATGACGCTTCGTGAAATATTTGGCGAGTCAATCCTAATCTCGTTGATGTCGGCATCACTATACTCCAAGTTGCCTCTGCGTAGCCACTGAAAAATGAATCAAATTTTGGTTAGCCACATGTGGTAAATACAAAACTATTATATAAAAAATGAAAATAATTAAAATTCTCACCTTAGCTGCAAACTGAAGCTCCTTGTCATAACAGATTTCCTTCATGTATCTCATGACAAAGAGACCGCAGTCCGTGGCCCCTTTCTACATAGGAACCCCCTGAAATAGCAAATGAAAACAAAAATGAAGTACCACATGTTACATCCATATGTAAACCCATATGCAAACTAACACATCAACCTAATCACACAACCTAACCTGAAATCTGAACAAACATTCTGAAAAATGAACAGAAGACACATCCATATAAAATTTCAGGCTCAACAAGCAAACTCATACCTATAATATGCATATTTTCTTTAAATGATAAGAAATGAAAGAAGAAAACATTAAAAGACAAACTTGATCACATAAAGTATATTGCAAAGCTTAGAATAAAAGAAAAAAGAAAATAAAAATCACATAAGAACAAACTCTCCAGTGCAAGAATCCCATCAGTTTCAGGTTCTGCTATAGTTTAGACTTTTAGAGGCATTTCTTAAATTGAAAGAGAACCCCCAAACTAGACATGCCAGCAGCCACCAACCTTTGCAAAGATCAAAATAAATGTACTAAATTTAACATATCCACACCATCATATCATAAGAAGAAATTTGTATGTTGCTTGATTAACAAAGTAGACTTCAACATTGATTTTAAAATCTATAGTGATACTTAAAGCTGAAACCCATAAGAAGAAGATGATTTTTATTCTAAAAGATTCAAGACAGTAGACTACATTTAAAAGCAGAGGAAACTGAGTTTGAAGAGCTGTATTCTTTACAAATATTAATTCGCATGAACAAAGGTAATCTGAAGAAACAAAACGACATTTTTTTTGAACAATTTGAAACAAAAATTAGTTTGGAAAGAACTCATAATAGGCATACTAATCATCAATCAAACAAAAAGACTTCAAGAAAACCACTGTCATCCTTAATCAACACATCAGTATTCATCAACATAGATCAAAATAACAATATAGAAGAAACAAATTTGACGAATGTCAAACGGAGATGAGCAAATAGAGACATTGGTTTTAATCCAGAAACAAAATAAAAGTTGAAACAGAAACCAGAGCAATAGTATAAAAATACCAATCCAATATCAAATTCCCAATCAATCTCACCATCAAGAATTATATATTATACTATATACTATTATACTAATATATAATAGTAGATTTTGTTTTTTGACTAACTGAACAAGAAAACACAAGGCCACAGACTGAAACATCTTCAACAGAAATATTCAATATGAAAACCAAAGACACAAGAGAACACAAAAGTACGAGCAAGTATACAAGTAATGCCAGCAATGCTGCAATTTGAAATGAAAAAATGCAGACCAACTGAAAATGCTTTGTGGACTCCAAGTTTGTACTCAAATGAAAAAATGCAGTCCAAATTTAGCAATATTTCTTTCATAGAACAAGCAATTTACATATCAATTTCCAATCCAATGCTCCATTTTCCCAACAGCAAAAAGAGTATAGGCAAAATTATTGTATAAATTGTATAAATCAGAAATGATGAGAAAAACAATATCGCCATGTTCTCTCATAAAATTTTCCTCCTCACAGTCTTGTTGACACTCTCCTTGTATAACTTTATGGCACTATAAGAAACACAATATAAGTCAATAAAATTGCATTTTCCCCAAATTTTATAACTTAAGAATAAATAGGCAGACTTTAGAAGCGCAACTTACTTGTCAACAACCTCTATCCATTCCTGGCTAGCAATGCGACGTTTAAGAGGGTCCATGTGGTAGACTACCTCTCCCGTCGGATTTACAACAGTCAATACCCAGTGATTCCTACGAAATAACAAAATAAAATACAAGCAATTCTTCATATTTGCTTGAACATAATGCCAAACAATTCATTGAACAAAAAGTAATTCCAAACTTAAATAAACAATTCATGAATCAATCACAGCAGCAACAAGCCAAACTTAAAGTAATGCCAAACTTAAATAAACAACAATATCATGTCATTGTCACAAATGAGGGAAAACAGGAACAAGATGGTCAAAACTGATAATGAAAAGTGATACTACTAACATTTATATATACATACGGACATAATATATCTTTTATACTAAATTGCTGCTGCTTAAACAGGAACAAGAAGCACATAAGGTTTAACTATGATTACTGCTTCAATGCATATTGTCAAATTCAGATTGTCAAATGCAGTAAATGAGAATTAAAAAATCTGAATAAATACAGAACCGACAATGAAACAGTGATTTCAATCACCAAAATTGCAATTACAAAGGCTCAATTCATAACATCAATCACAATCACATATAGAAGCAGCGTTATTTAGTTACTAACTCTCATTAGCTATGATAGCGGATAAAAAAGAAAGGTAAAGAAATACTCACACATCGTTGAAAGGCAAGAGAAAGTATTGCCCTTCTTTAGCCCCCTTAAATCAACTCGCAAGTGTACGTGACCTCCCCCCTGAATTACCACATCCAATGGCACCAATCATGCTGGGATCCACAAAGCCAATCATATCAACCATTTTATGCCTTTTGACATATTCATACAAGTAGCTGCATACAAAATGAAGTAATAGTTGGTACATATTATCAATTTAATTCCAGCACAATTAACAAAGAAAATAAAAAGCTTTTGTACTTGGAAACTTACTGAATAAATATGGTAAGTATGGATCCGGACATTTCACCTCCGGCGCACACAATATGTAGATCTTGTAAGAACACAACTTGCTTTTTGCTCACACCAAATGCTTCTTCACTTAGGGCAAAACTAACTGTTCGATCATCGCTTAAGGCACCCTTCGCCCACAGCCACAAACATTTCAAAGGCGCTGGATAATCAGCACCCATCTGAACATGTAGCTCCTCCTCAAACATATCAGCTTCTATAACAATAGGCTTCTTTAATTTCTTGGAGGCTTTTTTCTTCACACAAGCTTTTTTAAAACTCTGAAAATAAAAAATTTGCACTTGAACACAGTAAATAGCAAAAAAAAAAGCAATTATGCAAACTTTCATTTCTCAAAACTTAACCTTTGGATTAGACACCCCATCCAGCACAATCAAATTTCTCGGCCATGCTATAAAAGTACCCACGGCTTGGTCCACAATAACAATTTCATCGCCGACTGGGAATGGGATATTGACGTCTGTAAATATAAAAAACATGGAAAAATTACATTTATTTATATGTTTGAATATAATCATTAGAAGTTTGAATAAATAGTAAGTAGTATCCTCAAACCTTGAATTGTATGAGTGATCGACACTCTTGCATTCTCTTGTGCAATCTTAACTCCATGGAGAGACGGCTCATGTCCTTCAACAACCGGGACTTCAACAACCTTTGCATAAGCAACAATATTGCTCGGTGATCCTATGGCCAGCTTCGCCAATTTCACTTGATTATCAAACCCATCATCATCATTTTTTTAACGATGTCATCATTTTCGATTTCAACAACCTCCTCATTATTGGGACCTTTGACATCAGCAGAAACCTCAATACCTTCTGCCTCCTCAGCAGCAGCAACTGTAGCAACAATCTCGATACGTTCTGCCTCCTCAGCAGCAGCAACCTCATCAACATCTGCAACAACCTCAGCAGCAACCTCATTAACATCATCCTTATCAAGCACCTCCACTTTCTCCAAAGCAAGGACCTTCTCATCATCAACAGAATTGGGACTCCTTTTTGCTTCATCCGAATTGAGACTCCTTTTTGCTTCAACAGAATTTGCATCAAATTGAGGACTCAAATTCTTCCTCACAACCGGCACTTGCGCCTTTTGATCCTTCAAAATAGGAATTGAATTGGAGCAACTTGCTTATTGGGAAGGCATGTTTGGACTAGACACAGGCTTTGATAAAAATTATGCTCTAATCTTGGCAATTTCAGCAGCCCAAAATGCATTTCTCTGCGCTATAATTTTCTTGGTCTCCTCCTCCTTGACCATTTGAACCCCCTCCCATATCTTTTCATCAATACTCTTTGCTTTTCTCTGTCTTGGGAGACCAAAATAGACAGATTGCTTCACGTGCCTTCCCTGGCCACGTACTCTTCCAGAATGCTCCGGTTTACCAAGCGCCTTTGATAACACATCATCAGCGCCTTGTTTAACTACTTCACCTAAACTAACTTGCTCCTTTAATGACTCCTAAAAAATACACCCAAAATGGATGTAGTTAATAAATTAGGAAACAAGAAAAGTTGCTTAATTGAGTTGAAACTTGAATCGAAAATCAGAACTTACGATTTCCTCAGCTTTGTGCTTCACTCTCTCATCTTTAAACTTTCCTTGTCTGTCCTGCCTTGCAAGGATCCAAGCCTTCGATCGATCGATCTCTGAAATCCCTTCAGGATGAGATTCAGTCTACATGTATATATAGAGGATGACCTTATTAGTAATATAAACATGTTTTAAGAAGCATTATAAATGCATATTGACGATACACAAGTCATAGAAAAAAAATTAAATACACAAGTCAACACTAACCCATTCACTTTCCAAGTTCGCGTATCCTTTTCAAGACAAACGATGAGGATACTCGTTCAGCATACTTCTCTTGTGTTGTTCTTTATGAATTTTCTATGACAAAAAGGAACAAAACATCATAAGTATGAAAAAGGAATCCAGATTACCATTTGGAACTAAATTAAGAAACAAGAAAATTAAAGATTTCCTTATGATAAACTCGACTCCTAGACGATCAGCAACGAAAATGTCCCAGTGCGACTGCTCAATGAATGTGAAGTCAGCTGGAGGAACCCGTAACTTCTCTGGTTCATCATGGTATGGAAGAACATAGAGTCTCGTCAACCGACTTTTGAATTCCCTCCATTTTTTACCAGCAGACTGCAGTACCATTTTCTTGGAAGTCGGCGATACAACGAAAGCCATCTACATACATAAACCACAAAAATAAAATTAGATGAATAAGTTACTGAAAACCCAATGTATATAAAGCAATTGAGAAACTAATGTATATAAATTAATTGTGTGGGAAGGATTTTGCATAACCTGGACACAATCCCAAATCTTTGTTTTGACGTCTTCAGCAACTTCCTTCCAGGAATCGTACCATATCGGGGCTTTAGACCTTGCTAAAACTCCGATATATGATTGCATCTCTGAAGCAGCCCTACCAAATGGTGCTCCCTTTGCATTAAATGAAACTGTAGGCTTTTGGCTATTGATCTTCCGTCTAACAATTCGGTGCATGGAGACACACCCTCGTTTCAGCAGTTTTATCCCTTCAACATCGTCCTCGTTTGATTTCGGCTTACCCTTATCCACTCGCTTTCTTTTCTTGGACAGCTTTTTTTCCAAGTTTTCAGAGATCGACTTCCTCTTCGAAGATACGGGGGAAGAAGTCGACGGCTTATCTGGGTGCATTGACCGTGTCCTGGAGATAGCCTTCACCACTCTCATTGTGGCTGGATTTGGGTAAGAACGGGCTTGTTGTTTACATACACGGGGAGAAGTACGGGTGGGTAGTTGATACGATTGTTTCTTCTTCGAAGGAGCCATAATCAGCACCTGCATTCACAAATTAAAAGTTACATTTTGTACGAAATCATCCAGTTTAAACATTGGAAATCACAGAAAACAGCTGCAGGTATGAGAAGCATCAGCCAACAAGTAAGAATTATATGTGAAAATGCATTTCAGAAGAATGTTGATGTAAGCAGCTGCAAGTATGAGAATACTATCACTATCTCTAAGAATAACTCTCATGCCCTTTGGTCAATTCTAAGGTTACGCTACTTGGAAGGAAATAGGGTTAAGAGACAAGTTTGCCATTGCTAATTTGAGGAAAATAAATATACTCTTTCAAAATTGCAGAACAGAAAAGGTAATTGGTAAGAGCCACAGGAACATAATCACAGCAGGAAATATTTTCATGACTAAATCACATGCCACAATAGTAACAAAATTATGTTCGTACTCAGTGCCACAACATTTAAATTTCCTATAAGAACAGGACACTTAGTGACTGTAGTACAACACACGGAAGAAAAACATCAATTATGGACTGTTATGGTTCCTCTTTTGGATCTAGTTATATGAGTAATTTTGAATTAGGGATTTAATAGTAACTACTTTGATCTTTAGTTACATGCACTTGAGATGCTTTATCACATTATCCATAACAAAATTTTGCATCACATCAAGACTACTTTTCGAGCTATTCCACCTGTTTCTACTTCTTTAATTTTATATTTTCAAGGAAGAGCTCATATGACTCCTAGAAGACTACATGGAAGCAACACATTAAACATTTCGGTATTTAAACATTTCATGTCATCACAAGGAACTGCCAAACATAACGGTTCCAACAGAAGTTAAGTAACACATGCATGGCACATTAGGATCAACTGCAGAAAATTAGCCACAAAAAGAAACTATAACTACAGAGCCCAGTAAATGTATCCCCTTGTATAGCAATTGTAACTTGGATGGAGGTTTTAGGTATACAACATATAACACAAATTAAGCCTGTGCTGCAAAAACAGTATTTTTCTGAAAACAGGCTAAACATAGTTGGATTGAAGAAAAAGATCAAAAATTGAGTTGACTTCATACCATTCTGTGTCTGACATGAAAATGGTTTATAAAACAAACTTCTAAGAACTAAGAAGAGGAAGAAGAAAATTATACAATAACATAATAACAGAAAAAATTAAAAAAAAAAAGATGCAGAGCGACAAAAGTATATAACGAACCTCGAAGGCTGGAACTGAGGGAGTGAATGCAGAGCCGCAGTGAGTGGCGAGGGGGTTAGAGAGAAAGGTAGAAGAGGAAGAAGAAATATGGATGTGCCGTGCGTTTTTAGGTCAAGACTGAATATTTCGACAGAGGGAAGGAAGAGAACAAAGTTAAGTCTAGCAATGGAAAGAGGGAAGGAGGAGAACAAAGTTTGGTGTAGAAATATTTAGTTTCTGAAGCTTTCTACCCGTGAAAATGGAAACTAATTAGGTCTACAGAGAGAAATCGAAAGAGGGAAGGAGGAGATAGGTCTGTTTAGGTTTATTGCTAAATTTCAAAAAGGCCGTGTTTTTGGCAAAATGGGGGCAAATTAAAATTTTTTTTTTGGAAATAAAGGGGGGAATTTAAGTGTTCAAAATTTTTGAAGTTTTGACATCCCTCTTTTGAAACAAAATGGAATTTTCAAAAATTTGTTAAATTAACTTTATAAATTCACTTATATAGATGACTTATAAATTTCAATTTATAATTCATCCATAAGTGCTTAAGGCAATACAATTTAAATAATTAGTAGTGATAAATTTCTATGAAACCCTATATAATTATAAAATTTAGTGTTGATGTAAATTAGATTGAGAAAAAACTAAATAAGTCTAGCATTGATTCTTTCTAAGGTAAAAAAAAAAGAAGAAATGCAACATACATACCTTAAGCATCCACTTAAAGTGATTGAAGTAATCTGGATCAAAAGCTTCGATATCGTGATATGTTACTTTAACTCCCAATATATGCTTGTAGAAAGATCTAGTTAAATGCAATAGATAAACAAGATTACTATCAAATGCATAGGAGCAATTAATGAAATTAGTTCAAACTCTAGATTTCCCTGTCACCATATAGCCATTACACAATACTAATATATATACTAATATTGAAAAGTATAGCCAACTGAGAGAATTAAATTTCATACACAGGGACCATGCTCATGGTTAGCCATATAGCAGCCATCTAGATAGAAAGCATGTAATTGCAAGGCAAGAGTTCAATAAGCAAGTCCACAAGAACACTTACAAATGGAAATGAAGATTATGATTATGATTTGAGAAACATTAGAGTTAGTGGGATGTGAGAAGAACATGAGCAAAAATTTATCAAAGAACTAGCACTAATATATACTTGTATATAGTAATATATACTTGTATATACTAATATATATACTAATATATACTTGTATATACTAATATATATACTTGTATATACTAATATATACTTATATATATACTTGTATATACTAATATATACTAATATGTACTTGTATATACTAATATATACTAATATATACTAATATATATACTTGTATATACTTGTATATATACTAATATATACTTGTATATACTTATATATATACTTGTATATACATGTATATATTTGTATATATATACTAATATATACTTGTATTCCTACTTATATAATATCATATTATATCTAAATCATTATTTAATGGTGGACTTTAAAGTTTCTAATGGGTTTATGAAATGTTTATAAATCCAAACCTTAGCTTTTAATACTTAGTCAAGTTTGTTTGGCTTAAGAAAGCCTAACTTCCATACATTGCAAATAGCCACTGGATCCTTAGCATGTTTTTATACTAAGAAAATCTAACTTCCATAAAACGTCCAAGCTTCTGATTCAGCTTCATCTCTCATTCCTCTTTTAACTTCAATAGTCGTGGTTCTCTAGCTGCCAAACCCTAAGCACCACTCTCCTAAGCACCACTCTCCTTGCTGCGGTCTTCATTGCTGCCGGCTATGAATACTCGAATTTTGTGGCTCGGAAAGCTGATTCTTCTCAGACTGCATAAGACCAAGCCGGGCCGGATGACCATGGCAAAGTTCACCGAAAGTATGTCTTCATGGTACTTGAAATGTCCGAAGCGGCACAAGGATCACGGATATGGTCCCAGAATAATTTTTGGAGGTCCGTAGCTCCTGGAAAGTCAGTTTGAAAGAAAAACGTGTGAATTTTCGTGCCTTTTTGGGGCTGAACCTCCGAGACCGGCGGTCCGGCCGCCGCCGTCCGCGGCGGTCCCATCGCCGGAACAGGTGGTCCGGCCGCCGCCAACGTCGGCGGTCCGACAGTCGCCATTACCATTTTCCTGATTTTTCGGCGAGCTACGGCGGTCCGATTGCCGACCACGGCGATTCGACCGCCGTCCAGTCTGAATTTTGTCTATAAAAGGCTGTTAAATTTTCAAAAAAAAAGGGGTTGGCTGTTCGGATCCCGGGCCTCATGCTGACGAACTCTCTATTTTCACACGCTTAAGAACTTTCATTGGACTTTTATTTGCATAAACCTAACCGTGTGCTGTAGGAATTAATTAAAATCAAATCTAAGGTCCGAGAAAACAAGATCTGGAACTACGAAGTGGGAGAATCTTAAATAAGGTAATATCATAATTTATACTTTGTCAATCCAAGCAGGTTATAAACATTGCACCTTCTTCTTAATTTGTCTTTGGTCGAAGACTTAATCCTTTTAGGTCTAAGGCCTAATTAACTAATCAATCAACCTTTTGGCATTAAGCCATGAATCAATTGATCTTTTTGGCACGGAGCCTAAATTGCACTCTTTTGGTACGAAGTACCCAAATTCCATCAAAATTAGCACTAAGTGCTTAAAATCTCACAATTTTGGCAAAAAGCCCGACAATGCACGAAGCATACACACACATGCATAAATGCATAATTGCCTTTAAATAGGCTTTTCCGAACTACATGGGCTTTGATCTCTCATAAAAACGAGAGTATGTAGGCATATTTGGGATTCACCCCAAATAGCAAGTCCACAATTTGCTAACAATATGTTTGTCTTCTTTTCTTTATCCCTTTTGGGTTCGTTTCTTTTGGCAAATTGATCAAATGCATGACATAGTCCCCGAATCCTCCTTGGGTTCATAGATTAGAAACCTTTACATTGGATGCATTATTGGAGTCAAACAAGGGTTTTCTTAGTTTTTCCCTTTGAACAGAAAAAACTGAGTGGCGACTCCTAACAACAAGTGAACGTTCCTCCGAATCCTTTTCGGGTGGAAAACCGAGGTTCACAATTTGGCGACTCCACTGGGGACCATAAAAATGATTTATGGGATTCTAGTGGACTACTATTGCTTATTTGATTAATTTGCCGCTGGAGAATATAAAATTGATTTATGGGATCCTAGTAGATTACTATTGCTTATTTGACCAACTTACCCTTCTTTAGGGTACTTTTATTTGTTTTGCAGGGTACCTTAGCAATATATATCCTTTCTTTAAGGATATCGGAATAAAATTCATAAAAGGAATCTTTTTCCTTTGATGGACCCTTGTTTGATTAATTGTGCATTTGTTTTGTCATTTAGAGAATCTTTTTCTCTTGCATTATATGAGGGAATCATTTTCCTCCATTGCATAAAAAATTATTTTTAAATGAATTTCTTCTCTTTCTGTTCAAAGTTCTGAGTCTGGATAGCAAGTAGCGCTGACCGGCAGGTCTCCTTGATTATGCCGGCAGACAGCCAAAGCGTCCTCCCTGTTGTCGCAAACCATTCCAATCCTTTTGGAGTGGCCCATGAGTAAACGTACTGTTGGACCCACGCGAAACTCTTTGTTTCACATGTGATTAGGTATATCTTACTCAAGACTCAAGGGTCCCTATTATAAGCCTATTCTCTATTTTTCATGTAACAATAGAACCCTCCCCTAGGTTGTATGTACCCAATAATAGTGCCACATTCCATTAAAATGAATTATGATGTGATGAGGTGCATTCATGCAACATAACAACATTGTTTTGGGGAAAACCTTTTGATATATGCAAGTGGACTAAGAGTCTTCCTACCCTACACACTACCCTGATCCTTTACCCTTAATCTTTGCAGGTACCCACTATCCGTGTGCCTTCACCTACACAAGCTACATCAATTCCAACTGTGCAATCACCCACAAGTCCTACTACCCCAACTTCACCAACTACTCCAATTACTGAAATGGCTACTATTGAACATATTAAGGCCTTGCTAGATGGACAGATTAAGGAGATTGAAGCTAGGATGCAAGAAAGAATTGATGAAGCCTTGACCGCCCAAAGGGTAGCCATCTTGGCCGAATTGGGAGGGGCACCAAAGACAGCCACTACTCCTGGAAATCTAGGGAAGGAACCCATTGTGGGACAAATTAGTACCCCCATGGCTGCTCAGAATAATACCCCTGTCATCAATTTAGAGGATTCACCCTCTAAGAATGCTACTGAAACTGATGACCTGAAAAAGAAACTTGAATTGCTTGAAAGGTCAATCACTGCCATGAAAACTCATAAATAAGTGGTAGACATGGATTCCTTATCCTTGTTTCCCCAAGCTAGGCTGCCTCCAAAATTCAAAATGCCTGGGATGGACAGATTTACTAGAAGATGGCATGAAACACAATGATGCTCTATACATCACCATACAAACTGGGGGAAAGACTGTGCCCATGGTTCTCATTGATAATGGGTCAGCCTTAAATGTATGTCCCTTGAAAGTAGCAAGCTGTCTGGGGTTGGAGGCTACAGATCTTACACCTTCTGATCAAATTGTTAGAGCATATGATAATACTCGAAGAGAAATTTTGGGTGTTGCTACTCTGGAAATTGCTATTGGACCGGTGAAAATGGGAGTGCCATTACAGGTCATTGATGTACCCACGAGCTTTAATCTCCTCCTTGGAAGGCCGTGGATTCATCAGAATAATGTTGTACCATCTTCATTACATCAAAAACTTAAGTTCCCTTTTGAAGGAAAAATCATCACTATTAAAGGAGACACATGTGAAATCAATAAGAAAACCACGGATCAGTCTCTCTTTGAGGTTGTTCCTGGTGAAACTGTTATGGCCTTGACTGGGTTCCATTACGACACTGTTCAATGCATCGAAGGAGAGAGGCCTAAAGGGCCATTCATCCTATATGACTTTGGGGGGATCCAAATCAATTGCCTGGTTGGAATGATGCTGAGGGTAGGTCTACTACCCGGGATGGAAATGATAAAGTCTGGGAGAAAATCATCTATAGTGCGGCCATGGGAAGAGCCTGAGAATAAGGGAACTTTTGGCTTGGGGTACAAACCCACAGACGAGGAGATAGAAGAGTTTGAGCATGGGAAGAACAAAAAGAAGACTTGGGGGCAAAAAGCCTCAAAATGCGCCCTTACTTTAGAACTCTGAACGGTCACTTCTGCAAGCCTGGGAAAACAGTTCCTTACTGTGGTTTCCAGGAGCCATTCTATTCTCCTATGACTGGAAAGAAGCTATCGGGTTTTGAGATGTTCGATGATGTTTTGACCATAAAGGAAGAAGAACCAGAACCTATAATTGGCTCACAAGTGGAGGATTTCATGCAGCCTAGTCTCTTTGATGAGGTTGCTATGATAACCAATGTCGAAGACAAAAGGGACCTCACGAAGCTGATCAAGACAACAGATGGACCACTGATGAACTGGTATACCGAGGAGGGACAAGCAGCTACGATCAAACCTAGTCTTGTGTCACACCTCGAACCTGAGTTTTGTACCGAGTCAAATCTTGAGTCAAACACCGAGTCAAAGTTTAGTTCTGAGTCTTCCTTAGCTTCAAGAATAGAAAACCCTGATGTCGAATGTAATGTAACTCTGGAGGATGACTCCACCATTATTAATGAAACTGTTCACGTTCTTGGTTACCCTGTGTCTTTCGCTTTCCAAGTATTATCTAGCAAAAATGAAATAAAAGAAATGAATGAAAAGATAATAATTGGCAAAGAAAATGAATATACATACATTGCATATGATTGTGTGAATAAGGAACAGGTTGTTGAGTGCATCAGAAGATATGTCGACTGCTTCATGTGGAAGACAAGTGATGTCACGGGAATAGACCCAGCCATAGCAGTTCATAAGATTCCGCTATACCCCGATGCAAAGCCGGTTAAGCAGAAATTGAGAAGAATGAAGCCAGAATGGTCTTTGAAAATTAAAGATGAGATTGCCAAGCAACTGGATAATAAGTTCATAGAACCTATTATCTACCCTTCCTGGTTAGCAAACATCGTGCCAGTCCCGAAGAAAGACGGAAAGGTCAGGATGTGTGTTGACTATAGAGATTTGAATAAGGCTTGTCCCAAGGACGATTTCCTGCTACCACACATCGATTTGCTAATAGACAGGATGGCTGGGCATATGATGGTTTCCATGACTGACCTTGCGGTTGGGTACAATCAGATTGTGGTGCATCCACTAGACAAAGAGAAGACAGCTTTCATTACAGAATGGGGCACTTTCTGTTATAGGGTTATGCCTTTTGGATTGATAAATGCAGGGGCTACCTAACAGAGGATGGCGACAACAATCTTTCATGACATGATTCACAAAGAAGTAGAAGTGTACGTTGATGATATGATTGTTAAGTCAAAATCTCCAGAAGAGCACGTTGAAGCACTTGAGAAGTTCTTTCTTAGACTTCGCAAGTACAATTTGAAGCTTAATCCTGCAAAGTGCCTCTTTGGTGCAACATCGGGTTTATTTTTGGGATATTTGGTCAGCAAGAAAGGAATAGAAGTTGATCCAGCAAAGTCAAAAGCTATTCTGAAAATGCCTCCACCAAGAACAGAAAAGGAGATTCAAGACCTGCTAGGTAGATTACAATATATCAGTCGATTCATATCGCAGTTGGCAGAGACTTGTGGTCCTATCTTTAAGCTACTAAGGAAAGGCGCTTCACAAGAATGGAATGAAGATTGCCAGAGGGCCTTTGACAAGATCAAAGAATACTTGTTAAGTCCGCCAATTCTGCAACCTCCCAGAATGGGAAAACCTCTGCTCTTGTATTTGTCTGTAACAGATGAAGCCATGGGTGCAATGCCGAAGATACAAAGGTAGAAAATGCAATTTACTACCTCAGAAAAAGGATGCTGGACTATGAGTTAAAGTATAACAAGATTGAGAAGTTGTGTTTAGCGTTGTATTGGGCATGCACGAAGTTACAACACTACTTGTCTTCTTACACTACTTGTGTTATCGCAGAACAGAGTCCCTTGAAATTCCTTATGGAGAGGCCTGTTTTGGACAGCAAAATGGCAAAGTGGGTGTCAACATTGGCAGCTTTTGACTTAAAATTCATTCAAAGGAAAGCTGTGAAAGGTGGGACAATAGCTGACCAGTTAGCAGAGTTACCCGTAAAAGACGAAATGCGAGAAATGAATTTCCCTGACGAAGACCTCTTGAATGTGGAAAGAAGTGTTTGGGAGATGTATTTTGATGGGGCATCCAATTATTATGGAAATGGAATTGGGATTGTGTTCAAAACTCCTTGTGGAGAATACATTCCCTTTGCAGTTAAACTTGACTTTAGCTGCACAAACAATGAAGCAGAATATGAAGCTTGTATCAATGGGCTCGAAGCAGCCCTGGGATTGGGGATTAAGAACCTAAAGGTCTATGGTGATTCTATTTTAATAGTGTCACAAGCTTTAAGGAAATGGAAAATAAGAGAAGAGCGTTTGGTTCCTTACCTACAACGTCTCGATCATTTGGCACAACAATTCGATGATTTGTCCTTCGAATATCTCCCAAGAGCAAAGAATCAGTTTGCTGATGCCCTGGCTACTTTAGCTTAAATGGTCAATATCAAGGAGGGGAAAGCCATTCGTCCATTGAAAGTTCAACTTTAGAAGCAACCCGCCCACGTAATGCATTTGGCCGATGGTAAACCATGGTTCTGGGATATCAAGAGTTATCTCAAGGATGGAAGTTATCCGGAGGGATCATCAAGGGTTGATCAGAGAGCAATAAGGTAGCTAACCACAGGTTACATTCTTAATGGAGACATCCTCTACAAAAGGAGTTGGAATGGTATACACCTAAGGTGTGTGAATGAAGCAGAGGCTAAGCAAATAATGGAAATGGTACATGGTGGCGAATCAGGACCACATATGTACGGGATCGCCTTGTCTCGAAAAATAGCCAATCTAGGATATTATTGGTCCACCATGAATACAGACTGTATGGCATTTGTGCAAGGATGCCATCAGTGCCAGATATTTGCTAAGCTACAGAAGCAACCTCCCGTTGCCCTGAATCCAATCACTTCTCCATGGCCCTTCGCTACTTGGGGAATAGATATAATAGGCAAAATACATCCAAAAGCCTCGAATGGACATCAGTTTATCTTGGTAGCAGTGGATTACTTCACGAAGTGGGTTGAAGCAGCTTCCTATGCAGAATTAGACGCCAAAAAGGCAACACAGTTTGTCCGAACAAACATCCTTTGTCAGTACGGAACACCATTTGAGATTATCACTGATAATGGAACTCATTTCCAAGCAGAATTGGCTAAACTCTTGAAGGATAAGAAGATCCAGAATCATAAGTCCTCTCCTTATAGACCTCAAACAAATGGAGCTGTAGAAGCAGCAAATAAGTCTATAAAGGTGATCATACAAAAAATGATCAAGGAACATAGGTGTTGGCACGAGAAGTTACCACTAGCCTTGTGGGGATATAGAACATCAATTAGAACTCCTACTGGGGCAACCCCTTATTCATTGGTGTACGGAATGGAAGCAGTACTCCCCATTAAACTGGAAGTTCAATCGGCAAGGATAATTCAAGAAAGTCAGATAAATGAAGCTGAATGGATTAGCAATTATCACCATCAGTTGTTGGGTTTGGATGAAAAAAGACTTCAGGCTCTACATCATATTCAAGGGTATCAGAGGCGAATGGCCAGACGTTTCAACAAAAAGGTCAAAGATCAAAAGTTGGAAGAAGGTTGTTTGGTTCTGAAAGAGATCAGAACACCTGTTACAGATCCTCGTGGGAAGTTTCGTCCTCTTTGGGCTGGAACCTACATTGTAAAGAAAATACTTTCCTGCGGAGCCGTCATCTTGTCTGATTTGGATGGTCTGGAGTTCACAAACCCATGCAATTTGGATCAATTAAAGAAATATTATGTATAATCATGCATTGTAAGGAACTACATTAGACCTTATTCTCGCAAACTAATTCGAGATATGTAGGCAGCTCTCCTTGAGCACGGTCTAAATTTTAATGAAAATCATTGATTCATTTTTCTTTTGCCAATATATATATATATATATATATAAATAAAGGGAAGAAAAAAATCCCGCTAAGTCGAAAACCCACAAAGGGCGGTTTAGGCAATAGTGGGGCCCGCTAAGTCAAAAACCCGCAAAGGGCGGCTTAGGCAAGAATGGGTAAGAGCTCGCTAAGTTGAAAATCCGAAAGGACGGCTTAGGCAAAAATTAGAGCAAGTAAATAAAGTAGATAATGCTTGGAAAGCAAATAAAAGAATCATTCAGGCCAAAAAAGAGTCATTCATTCCAAAAAGAATCAATCATGTCAAAAAGAGTCATTCATTCCAAAAAAAGAATCATTCATTACAAAAGAGTCAGTCATTACAGAAAGAGTCATTCATTCCATGACAAGAGTCAGACCATAAGTCCTATACATCCAATGAACCAAAAAGGTAAAGACAACCCAAAAAAGCAGACAATAGAGTCAACCCTAGGATCTAAGTCCTACGTCTCCTATGTGGGGCAGAGTCTTCGGTATCTTCCTTAGTTCTGGAACTCTCTGCAACATCTATCCTCCCCTCGTTAAGAGGAACCACATCCTCTCCCTCCAACTCCTGCAACAATGCAAGCCTCCTTGGCTTTTCAATTGGCCAAACTTCGGCTATAAACCAAGTTCTATACTCTGGAGTAGGCTGGACAAGAGAAGGCTCTGCAAAAGGCCTGATCATCTGATGGTTCCTAACCCAAGTTTGTAGAATAGCTCGAGTAACTCCGGGAGTAATAGGGGAAGCAATGGAAAGCCCAACAGGAAGAGGAACCCTCTGATCAATCCCCATCTGTCTGAGGACGCGAGAAGCACTATACCATGTACTATGAGTGAAGCCAAGAAGGTAGACATGGTTATGCATTGCATTTGCCTCCATGAATCGAGAAATTTTATACCAAGGGATGAACCACAACAATTCTTCTGGTCCAAGCTCAAACAACCAGATAGTCCACTTAGCCATAGAAGGAAAAGAAATCTGGATTTTTCTGGTGCGGTACTGAGAAGGGTTATAAGTCAAGGCATGGGGAACGGCAACTACTCAGAGATGGTCTCTCAGCCAAACCTGAGAAAATAGATCCTTTCTATTTACAAAGGAAAAAGAGAGATGATGAAATGAGAAAAAGCAAAAAGTATAACAGAATTACCTGAAGAATGATCAGGGTAACAGTCCAATTTTCAAATCCGAATGCAGTTCTGTCAAGACTCTAAATAGTCTCAGCCAGAATCATACCACCAATGCAGTTAAGTTCTTCCATTTGCCTAATCATGGGGCAAAGCTTCAAATCTCCAAAGCCAGGATCACGGTTGAAAAGAAACCCGGCTAACAGGCAGAAAACAAAAGCTCGCATCCTATGTTTCAGTTAAATCTCATCTTTAAAATTAGCGGTCAGGAATTCATCATTCAAAGGAAGTAGCATCGCCTTACTCCCATCCATGATCATAAGCTTGAGCTTGAGGCCTTGTAAAATTGAAAAGCCTCTGAAAAGACCCCACATAGCCAATTTGAACCTCATGCCTTACAAGAGTAGCATTTGGGTCACATCCAATAATTGAGCAGAATTCCTCAAAAAGAGGACACATCTCCTCCATCCTGGCACCAAATTTGAAAACGTGAGCTTAGGGATCCCAAAATCTGATACAAGCATGCAAGAAATCCCAATCTACAGCTACGCCTCTAAGAGTAGCAACAGTTTTCAATCCATATCTTCCCATATTGATCCTTTCAACATTGTGGAGGCTCTTGGTCCATTCATGCATCACATGGTTAAAAAGAGGGTTCATTGTTGAGGGTCCATATTGCACCTTGCTCAAAATCCTCATTTCTGACAACCACTGAGCCCCATAAATCATTTTTATGGGCCCCAGTGGGGGGCAATTATGAATACTCGAATTTTGTGGCTCGAAAAGCCGATTCTTCTCAAACTGCATAAGACCAAGCCAGGCCGGACGACCATGGCAAAGTTCACCGAAAGTATGTCTTCATGGTACTTGAAATGTCCGGAGCGGCACAAGGATCACGGATATGGTCCCGAAATAATTTTTCGAGGTCCGTAGCTCCTGGAAAGTCAGTTTGAACGAAAAACGTGAGAATTTTCATGCCTTTTTGGTGCTGAACCGCCGAGACCGGCGGTCCGGCCGCCGCCAACGTCGGCGGTCCGACCGCTGCCGTTACCATTTTTCCAATTTTTCGGCGAGCTACGGCGGTTCGACCGCCATCCAGTCCGAATTTTGTCTATAAAAGGCTGTTAAATTTTCAAAAAAAGGGGTTGGCTGTTCGGATCCCGGGCCTCATGCTGACGAACTCTCTATTTTCACATGCTTAAGAACTTTCATTGGACTTTTATTTGCATAAACCTAACCGTGTGCTGTAGGAATTAATCAAAGGTGAGAGAAAATGAGATCTGGAAATACGAAGTGGGAGAATCCTAAACAAGGTAATATCATAATTTATACTTTGTCAATCCAAGCAGGTTATAAACATTGCACCTTCTTCTTAATTTGTCTTTGGTCGAAGACTTAATCCTTTTAGGTTTAAGGCCTAATTAACTAATCAATCAACCTTTTGGCATTAAGCCATGAATCAATTAATCTTTTTGGCACGGAGCCTAAATTGCACTCTTTTGGTACGAAGTACCCAAATTCCATCAAAATTAGCACTAAGTGCTTAAAATCTCACAATTTTGGCAAAAAAAACCCGACAATGCACGAAGCATACACACACATGCATAATTGCATAATTGCCTTTAAATAGGCTTTTCCGAACTACATGGGCTTTGATCTCTCATAAAAATGAGAGTATGAAGGCATATTTGGGATTCACCCCAAATAGCAAGTCCACAATTTGCTAACAATCTGTTTGTCTTCTTTTCTTTGTCCCTTTTGGGTTCGTTTCTTTTGGCAAATTGATCAAATACATAACATAGTCCCTGAATCCTCCTTGGGTTCGTAGATTAGAAGCCTTTACTTTGGATGCATTATTGGAGTCAAATAAGGGTTTTCTTAGTTTTTCCCTTTGAACAGAAAAAACTGAGTGGCGACTCCTAACAACAAGTGAACGTTCCTCCGAATCCTTTTCGGGTGAAAAACCGAGGTTCACACCGGCCGTCTCCTTTGTCAGTAATTGCATTGTCCCAATTAAGTCGAAAGAAGATTAATTTTTTTCTTATGAGCCATAACTAACCATCCCATCTGCACTCTCCTTGCTACCGATGTTCATTAAGCTGTTGTATGTATATACATAACTTGGTACATTGGATTTTCAGCACAACCATAGAATTCTTTCCTCTGTTTAATCTAATTGAATTATTGCACTGTATTTTCAGATTACTATAATGTTGCATTGTATTTTCAAATTACTATAATGTTGTTCTGTCCCTTCAATTTGCTGCTTAAATTTCAAGATCTACAGTATGTCTCCATGCTTCTGATTTCCCTGCTTGTTTATAAGTCTTTGGCCCCCTGTTTGATGACTATCAGTTGAAATGGTATGTTGAGTTGTGTCAGTGAATTGAGGATTATTTGTGGATTCAGGTTGTTGTGATTGAAGTTGAATGTCTGTTAAAACATCAGTTGTGTGAAATGGTATTTGTTTTGTTTTAGTTGAAATGGTATGGTATTTTGTTGTGAGATCCATAAACAGAAAACCTTTCACTCCTGACTTGTAACCAAGAAATACCCCTTTCCTTGCTCTTGGTGCTAGCTTTTCTTTTCAATGACAACTTTTAGGTTCTATATGTGAACCCTTTTTCTTTCTCCTTCAGGTTGAACAATTACATAATAGTCCAAGCTTCCTCATGCAACTTTATTCAAACCACAACAACCATATGATAGCTGTCTTCGAGAAACCTTCATAGAAGTTAGCTGCTACATCTGCTCTCGCATCTGAGGTGATTATACTTCCCTTCCAGGTTCTATTTGACATCACCATAATTCAGTGGAGTTCACATAGGTGTTATGTATCTGGTTCTTGCTATTAACTGAATTATTGCTGTCAAAATTGCAGAACTGGTCCAACTAACTGAATTATTGCTCAAATTGCAGAACTGGTCCAACTAAAAGATGGATAGATCTTGGTTGAAGGCTGATAGAAGAACAAGAGAGTTTCAATTAGGTGTGGAAGAGTTGTTAATGTTTGCATTTGAGAATGGGTTTGATGAAACAAAAATTAGCTGTCCATGCTTAAGATGCACTCACAGTAAATCGTGGAAGGCTCAAACTGTTAGGGATCATCTTTTCCAATATGGTATTGATCAAACCTATACTTGTTGGATATGGCACGGAGAGTCAAATCCAGAAGGGAGTCCTTTAGTTGCTGAAACCGATTGTTTCTCAGAATCAGTTGATCAAACAAACATAAGAACGGGGCATGATAATGTCGACAATGATGATATTTCATTAGATTCCTCTGATTTCATTAACCATGTTGAAGGTGAACATGAACCCCTTTATCCGGGATGCAAGGGTTATACTAAGATGAAAGCTTTAGTAAAGTTATATAACTTGAAAGCAAAGCATGGCATTTCTGATACATGCTTCTCTG
The DNA here is from genome assembly GCA_947685225.1 of Garcia nutans. Classification (NCBI taxonomy): domain Eukaryota; kingdom Viridiplantae; phylum Streptophyta; class Magnoliopsida; order Malpighiales; family Euphorbiaceae; genus Garcia; species Garcia nutans. The sequence continues at coordinate 42,900,467 of CANTUV010000017.1, forward strand.
ATGTTCTCCTTTTGCTTGGGTCAATGCTTCCAGAAGGCAATAGTATCCCTTCTTCCTTCAGTGAAGCCAAGAAAACCTTATGTGCTATGGGTATGGAGTATGAAGAAATGCACGTGTGCCCGAATGATTGTCTCTTATATCGTGGTGAGAGAGATGAAGATGAGATAATTTGCCACATATGTGGAGCCTCTAGATGGAAGCTGGACAAGAAAGGAAAAGAATTGGAAGGGGTCCCTACAAGGTTCTATGGTATTTTCCATTAATACCAAGGTTGAGGAATTTGTTCAATACAGCTCAAATTGCAAAGGAAATGACTTGGCATCACACCGGGCGACAAAAGGATGGTAAAATTAGACATCCGGCAAACTCACAAACATGGAAGGATGTCGACCAAAAGTGGCCTGAGTTCGCTTCGGAGATAAGAAACCTTCGGTTAGCTTTATCTACCGATGGATTCAATCCCTTCCGTGGATTATCAACTGATTACTCATGTTGGCCTGTTTTGCTATGTATTTACAAATTACCACCTTGGCTTTGTATGAACATATTGCTTCTTTGATGACAAGATATCCACAACATGAAAATGATGAAGAGTGGCTAAAGAACATGCAAAATGAAACATTCCCTAAGTGGTTTCATAAAAAGGTAAAATCTTATAGCCCAAGTATTTTGCTGCAATTTGTAGCAAAATTAGGCCTGTTTCTTTATATATTTTACTAAAAAATAATGAATGCCCTGTACTTGTTAATTCTTTTGAAATACTACAATATTTATCTTCTCTCAAAGGTTATATCATACTTATGGCCAATTTAATTTTTTGGACAGATTGCATCAGAATTACTTGATGAGAAGAATACAATAACTAAGGATATAATGTGGATTGCAGCAGGGCCTAACAAGGATGTAGTTACATTCAGTGGCTATAGAATCAACGGTGTTACCTACAGCACCAAAGAACGTGATGATACGCGGCAAGTTAAGTGCAGCGGTGTTTGTGTACATGCCAATACAATGCTTGTGAAGGGTAAGGATAAAAACATCAAGCATACTTCACATACATTTTATGGAGTTATTACAAGTATTTGGGAGTTGGACTTTAACCACTTTAGGGTTCCTATCTTTCGTTGTAATTGCGTAGATATGAACAAAGGGGTTAAAGTAGATGACTTAGGATATACATTGGTTAATTTGAACAAATTAGGTTTTCTAAATGATCCTTTTGTGTTAGGAAAACATGTCAAGCAAGTTTGTTACATAGATGACCCTCTTGAAAAATTATGGTTAGTTGTCTTAAAATTACCTGACAAGTACTATGATGAAAGTGATGATGAAAATGAGGGATCTGTAGAAATAGAACTTGAGAATGAGCTACATTTGCCAACGTTCCCATATGTTGATGAACTCGATGAAGAAAACAGTAGTTACATGCGGGAGGAAGAAGAATTGATTCAGCTGTCATGATGGTAATAATTTCATTTGTTTTAAGTTCTATTTTGAAATTATATCCTGCCATTAATTTTTCCATCCTTTATACTTGCAGGTCCAACATAATGCATGTCACAATTCCCTGCTGCCTGTGGAATGTTTTGTTTATATCATTCAGAATTTAATGAAAGATTGGTTGGACACTTTGTTGAAAGTTTTGTGTTTCTTATTTAAATTTGTTGAAAGTTTCATTTGTACCTATCATTCGATTTGTATCTATATTTGACACTTTGTTCAAAGATTTGGTTATATAATTTATTGAATCATGTGGTTTTTGCTCTGACACCTTGCTGGTGGATTTGGTTTAACACTTGTCATTGGAGGATTTCATTTGATTTGTGTATAGGAATTACTTTCATTTAAGGCCTTTTTTTTTAACACTCAGTTAATCAGACAACGGTTTCTTACAGAAAACCATTGTCTGAACATATATTATACAATGGTCTAAACAGTTAATCAGACAACTTTTAAAATAACCGTTGTCTGAAACATCTTATCAGACAACGGTTTTTTTTTTTACCAAAAAAACACTTGTCTGAACATATATTACACAACGGTCCCTAAAACTCGTTGTCCGTATGCTTGCTTCAGACAATGGTTTTTTTTAACCGTTGTCTGAAACGCTGAATTATACAACACTTTCGAAAAAACCGTTGTCTGAAACATCTTATCAGACAACAGTTTTGTATGACCAGAAAAATAGTTGTCTGAACATATGTTACACAATAGTCCCTAAAAAATCGTTGTCTGGTGTGACCAAAATGACACCTAATAGACAACGATTAAAAAAAAACACCAAAAACAGTTGTCTGAAAATTAATCAGACAACGCTTTTTTGGAAAAAAAAAACTGTTGTCTGTTTTTTTTAGACAATGGTTTTTTCCTTAACCATTGTCTGATGACCGTTGTCTGATACAGTTTTTCTTGTAGTGAATAAAGAAAGTAGTGCAAAATTGCATTAGACTTGCCTTCTTGATAAAAAATTATTTTCAAGGAGCCAATCCCTGATACATATGCAACTGATTGGGTTGCATGTTCAGGTCAAACCCTTTATTTTTACTATTTTAGAGGATATTGTTATTATCTTTTTTCTTTGTAATGTGAGATTATGTTACTTATTCTTTTTTTTTTTTTGTGAAGCTTTATTTTTTTAGTTATTTTAAAGTAGTATATTGAAATTTGAGAAATCGTTGAATACACCCATGATGAAAAATTATGAAATTTGGGTACATAATAGTTAAAGGTTATATGGAGTAAAAATAAAATTATAAGGGTTGATAATGTTCAATAAGGTAATGAGCTAGATCTCCCCTTTGAACTAGAGCATAGTTAGGCATTATTAGACCTAAAAGACACCTACAAGACAATAAAAAGAGTATTAGAGGTCAAACAATCTATAACAATCTATAACAACTTGTAACAACTTATAACAACTAATAGCAATTCACAGAACAATCAACTAAACTCAATAACAGTTTATATGACAACTAAAAATAATCCACAATAATATACAAAAATAAAAAGAAAATTATACAATAACATACCCAAAACAATTCATAAAGTAATCAATAAAACTCACTAACAGTCTATTGGCAATCTGAAACAATCCATAAATATAGGGAAAAAACAATTGTACAACAATATGCTCATAACAATTTATAACAACCCATAACAATCAATGAAGTAATCAATAACAATCTCAGTATATATGTGTGAGAGGAGATTTTCGCCCCCACTCCCATGTGGAATGGTTCTTGTGACTTCAACACTGTTAGGCTTAAGATCTTAGAGAACACGGGCCTAAATCAAGAGAAAATAGAGTAGTCACCCAGACGGGCCAAGAAAAAGAAAGGGTTGGATGAATCGATTCCTAAGGAATCTCCAACCCCCTATTGGGTTTGGCAAGTTGGTACGCGCGGAGAAAGTAAGAATAACCCAGCACTCGCACAGCATCCGGTTCATTAGAACCGGCCTCTTTTCAGGTCTTAATATTATAAAATTTTTAGTTAATACGATATTATCTATACTACATGCAATCATAACAAATAAATAATCACTTTATTAAAATCACAACAAGTTCAAATAAAATAAATAGATAGGCACCCATCAATGGATAGAAATATGCCTTTACAATCGTCCAATGCCCAAAAGAAAATAAATAAAATAGGATACCCACTAATTAGTGAAAATATATCCTTTACATTGATCCAAAACTTCAAATAAAATAAATTACATAAAGCTTAACAAATGAGGTACCCACAATGTGAAAACATACATCTTACGATTTCTTGAGTAATTAATCAAATAAATCAAATCATTCATGTAAGATAATTAATATAAAACATACATCATAAAATATCATAAAATATCCATCAAAATATAACATGTATTAATAATCAATTCTATATTAAACAATAAATGCACAAACGAAGGTTTTTTATTTTTAAATTAAGGTTTTAAGAAACAGAACTTGAGTTTTGAGGTTTAGGGTTTAGGTAAATTAGGGTTTAAAGTAAAACAGTATTAGGGTTTGATATTTCTAATTATACATATTAGGATTCTATGGTGTATGTCATGATAGATTATTGTGACAAGATAAAAATGTTAGAAAGGATTTAAACAATTACTGTAACCTAAACTATCAATAATCTTGCATGATGATACTCAAAATTAGCTACTGAACATTATTTGAAGACAATAAACGTTTGAAGACAATGATTAAGAAAAACTCTATCAAGCTTAAATAAATTAAACATTAAAACATACCTTCCTTTGTTGACTCCATCAAATTGAAAGAGATGAACTAAGCTTACTGCCTAAATCAACTTTATGTTTTGGTTGGAGCTTCAATGCAATCTAGACTATTTTGATTTCTGCCTCTTAGATTGTTGTGTATGTTTTTCAAAGTTTCTTTGTTTTTGTCTCTCCTTTCTTTACTGCTCATTGCTATGGCTTTTTTTTTTTTTTGCTACTTTTTGTTGCTGAAGTTCCCAAAATCCCCCTAAAGGTTGCTAATCCCTACTTTTATATAAGGGTGCATTAGGTTAGACATCGTGTGTAGACCCTTAATTTTTTATCCAGTCCGTTCCGTTATTTTTTATATAGTCCAAAATAATTTTTGTGGTATTTTAATTAATTAATATTTATTTTAGTATTTATTTTTTATAAGTTTTAATAAAATAAAAATAATAAAAAGTAATAATAATAAATAAATATAAATATAAATTGGCGACGAATTTTTTCATCGCCGAAAGTAATTGGCCAAGGCCAATTTCGCCTGCAAGAACTTCCTGTGAGTGAAATGGCCCAAGGCCATTTCACCCGCAAGAATTTCCTACGGGCAAATGGCCAAAGCCATTTCGCCGCAGGAATTTCCTATGGGCAAATGGCCAAAGCCAATTTGCCGCAGGAATTTTCTGCGGCGAAATTGGATAGCCGAGCCAATTCTCGCTCGCAGCTCACAATTTCCTCGCAGCCCGTCGCAGTTTTTGCCAGCGAGATTCTTTCAACGTAATTTTTTTCGAAATCAAATTCTATTTGGTTTTGGTTTCTTTTCCTAATTAATCTTAGTTTCCTTAAACAATTAGAATTAATCTTATAAATTTTCCTATAAATAACACTTTGAAAACATAGAAAAAAGGGGGGATAACTTTGGACTTGGATTGGATAGTGGGACTTTGATTAGGTGATCAAAACTTGGTTTACAGAAAACCCTAGCCAGAGAAGATTAGCAACAAGCAAAGCCATCAATAATTCATCAAAGGCAGCAACCTTGCCTTTGTCTTTGTTCATCCAGAAAGCAACTTTTGGTGGAACCAACGAACGGAGGTTTGAATCTCTATTTTCTTTTTTTACAGTAGCTTCAATCACTGAAAATTAACAAATTATTTCTTCTGTTTCGTCCAAATACCTTAAAAACCCTAATTCGTTTCTTTTGTTTCCAAAAACCTTAAATCATCCTTTTGTTTCCAAAAACTTCAAAAACCCCAAATCGTTTTATTAATTCCCAAAACCCTAATCTCTATTCCAAAAAGTCAGTAGCCTTATTTTTTTTAAGCATCAAAAGCTTTAACCCTAATTAATCCTTCTTTCCAAAATCACACAGTAAGCATTATTCTTTTAAAAATAACACTAGTTTCTTCCAATTTTAAAACCCTATTTTCTAAATCTTAAACCCTAAAATCTTAATTTTTAACACCGAAACCTACAATCCTAAAAGCCATTTTTCAAAATCTTTGGGGTTCGGGCCCCGACCCCGCAAGGGGCGCTGCCCCCTTTGACCCCCACCCGCTAACCGGCTAGCAGGACCACCGTGTGGGCTCGGGTCAATATTTATTTATGTATTATAAATCTTTATGTTTAACTTCCTTTATTATGATTATTTAAAATACAGTAGCTTTATTCAAAATACAAACCTAAACCCTAATTTATTCAAACCATAAATTCAAATTCTGTTTTCAAATCTTCACATTAGCTTTTTATAATTTTATTCACTGGGATATTTTAATCTTTCATACAAATCCCTTAAAGACTTTCTATATTTGTTCCATCCAAAAATACTTAAGTAGTTATTATAGTCAATACTAAAACCATACTTACCTTTGATCACAGCAAAACAAAATCAAGGTTTCAAACCATAAAACCCTAATTTCATAATTTTATTCACTCAAACCCTAATTTGATTAATCAAAGAACCTTACTAATTTCTTAAATTTATAAAACCCTAATCCCTTTCAATTCTCTTAAAACTTACAGTAGCCTAAACAAATAACAATAATAATATCTTAAGATTCCAAAGCCCTAAATAGTAATTAAAGAACTTTAAATAGAAACAGTAAACCCTAATTTGTATTTTTACTTGCTTTATTTTTAGGTTTGATTGTGTAGTTCATTATATGCTTTGATTTATTTTTAATGCTTGATTTATTTAATTTCAATTCTTGATTTATTTAACTTATCATGGATGGATGTTTTCTTTATTGTTATTATTTGCTTGTTTTAGTATTAAAAGTGTAAGAGGTATGTTTCCACTTTGTGGGTACGTCATTAGTTAAATATCATGTAATTTAAATTGCTTTTATATTTTGGACTAATGTAAAGGACATGTTTTCCACCTTTCGGTGGGTGTCCTATTTAGTTTAGACATGGATGATGTAAAGACATGTTTCCATCCTCGGATAGTGTCCATTTATTTATTTTGCTTGGACATTGCTTTGATTTTAATATAATGATGCTTTATTTTAATTATTACATGTAATATGGATAATATTGTTATTTTTAAGAATTTTACAATATTCAGACCTGTAAAGGAGGCCGGTTCCAATGAATCAGGCGTTGTGGGGGTGTTGAGCTATTTCTTACCTTCCTCGCACGTACCCAACTTTCCGAACTCATTAGGGGGTTGGGGATTCCTTAAGAATCGAGTCATCCACCCATTTCTTTTTCCCGACCTATCCGGATGGCAACTCCATTTTCTCCGGACTTAGGTCCGTGTTCTCTAAGGCTCTGAGCCTAAACAGTGCCAAAGTTGCAAGAACCATTCTACCGAAAATCCCCTCTCACACCGTGAAAGCTTTCCATTTTAAAAATGGAACTCTGACACATATTGAATTAGTGATTTTCTAATTCGACACAAACTGTCACCATGTCGGATTAAAATTAGGCAAACTGAGACCATATCAAATTAAAGTGACCCTAATCTGACATGGAATCAAAGTCCACATCAAATTAGAAACCCAAATTCTATATAGAGTACCCAATAAATTACCCCATATCGGAGTGGAAGAGACCCGTTTCAATATGGGGCTGCCCCCATATCGAAATGGGACCCCAATTCGATATGGGGTTGCCCATGTCAAATTTGGAGTCCCAATTCGACACTGGGACACCCATACCAATTGAAGTCTACCCAAATTAAATAAACAATCAACCAAACCTTCAAATCGGACCCGTTTAGGATTTAGTACACCTATATTAAATAGAAAACCAACCAAACCTTTAAATCGAACCCATTTAGGGTTTTAAAGGTTTAATTAGCTTATTTTAGGCCCCCATTAAAATATATCAATTCAATCAAAAGTTTGAAATCAGTTTAGACTTATTAAGAATGGACTGGTTCATGCCTCATTAATTAGCATTGGACTAGCTAGAGCCAAAATCAATGGTCTACAGTTTGCTCCCTGCTTGAACGATCTTGAATTTATTCAGATAGAGAAAAAGCACTTTGAATCGATTTTGGATAAGGATGATTTCAGACTAGAGATTGGAGTTAGTTTAGGTTCTGGACCCGAATTGGTTTGGGTTCTAGACCCAAGGTGAGTTTTGGACTCAAAAATAATTTGGATTCTGGACCTGAGATAAGTTCTAGACTTGAAATGATTTTGATTCTGGACCCGAGACTAAATTTGGGTTCTCGACCCGAAAGTGGTCTTGGGTTCTAGACCCTATACTTGATTAAGTTCTTGACCTGAAATTAGACTTTGGGTTCTCGACCCGAAACTAGATTTGGGTTCTGGACCCAATACTGAATTTGGGTTCTCGACCTAAAAATGAATTTTAAATTTTTGACCGAAGACTGTATTTGATTTGGGTACTTAGATCCAAGACTGAATATTATTTGGGTACTTGGACCCGAGATTAAATTTGATTTGGGTACTTAGACCCAAGACTGGATTTGATTGGCCTTCTGTCAGTTTGAGAGTCGTGGCTTTCTTCTAGCCAATAAATTTTAACTCTTCTAGTTGATTGATCTTCTATCATGGCCTTCTTTTAGCCAATTTCTTCATTCTTTAATAGATCAACTCCAGCTCTTCTGGCTGGACTGACCTTCTGTCATTTATAAATTTTGGCTTTCTTCTAGCCGGTTATTTCATTCTTTAATTGATTATGGGTCTTCACCCTCAAAATGGATCTTCATCCTTGGACCTTGGATCTTCATCTTTGGTCATTGGGTCTTCACCATTCAAAATGGATCTTCATCCTTGGAGATCGGGTCTTCACCCTTCAAAATAAATCTTGATCCTTGAAGATCGGGTCTTCACCCTTCAAAATGGATATTCATCCTTGGAGATCAGGTCTTCACCCTTCAAAATATATCTTCATCCTTTGGATATCGGGTTTTCACCCTTCAAAATGGATCTTCATCCTTTAGACATCTGGTCTTCACCCTTCAAAATGGATCTTCATCCTTGGACATTTGTCCTATATTGGCTTTAGTTCTTCTAGCTAGACTGATCATTTATTTTTTGCATCTTCATTCTTTTGAGAGTTCTAATTTTCTTCTTGTTCCATTCTTTTTGTTCTTTCTTTTTCAAAAAATTCAGCTATTTTTTAGCTAGTCCTCATATCTTCTCTTTGCCCCTTGCGTGTCAAAATATTAAAAGTGAGTCTGAAAATATTTTGTATATGTATAAACTCAAAAATTGAAAAGAGGAATTTTGCCCCCTGTGTAGGTTCAAACCAATGGTTTTTTCTTTCCATGCAGGCTCTGATTGATGTTTGTGTATTGTCTGGTTCCTTGCATGAGTATGCATCTCTATTTTTTATAAAGTAACTGAATCTTCCTCAAACAATGGGCCTTCCATGCCCCCTGATTCCATATCTGCTTCTCATTATTTACTTCATAGAGTATTTGTTGTTCACTTTGACAAAGGATAAGCAATACAAGACAACAAAATGCAGTGTGATATGCTCATGTATGCATGATATGTATGAATAATACTTACAGTGGTTCCATTGACTCACATACCAAGGTGATTAGCTGAAGTGTTCTCATTGGTTCCTTTAGATGCTTGTTCAGGTCTTGCATTGGAATGACAAAAGGCTTCACATTTATGGCTTTTATCTTTAAGATGTTGAAAATATGAGTAGTGGAGGCCCCAAGCATGGTAGCAAAGTCATAGAAAATATCTGTTTGGTTGGTAACTCCTTCATGATATGACCTTGCAAGTGATTCTTTTATTAGCCCTCTTTTGCCCATAGTTTCCTTCGAGGTTTGATAGTACAACATATTTTCCTTAACTTGAAGGCTTTATATGACAAAAACACATTTTTTTTTAAATCTTAAAATCATATTTTAGCTTTGCAAATTAGTGTCATTGTACCTCAGGACTCAATTTTTCCAAATTAGCACATTTATAACATGAAAACCCTAGTTATAGTACTAAACTCGGGAATCATTTCCATTTAAACAAGAATTGTTGCACTTCAGATAGGCACATACACATTACTTGGTTAAAGGTCTCATCGAGTTTAAATATTATCTATCTCATATGTATGCTTGTTCAACCAATCTCCAGTAATAGACTCTACCTACCAAGAGAGATCAATAGGTCTTTAATAAGCTTTGAAATAGGGTTTATAAGGGACACGGATTGAATGAAGGCAACATTTGAGCTGGAGCTGCTGTGACACTATAGACAAAACTTCACACTACAAACTTCTTGTTAGAGCCATAGGCAGCTAGGTGCAATCTTGCTAGACTTCTAATTCTTTCTATCTCCTTGGGAGAATTATAGATCTGATTAAGATGATCTTCATCCTTTTCTTTTGCACAAACTTAAGACCCAATTTTTTTTTTCCTTTTTTTTCTTTTTTTTTTTTTGCTTTTTCTCTCTTTTTTTTATATTTTTTCTTTTTTTTGTTTGTTTTTTTCTTTTGGGTCCAACTCTAAGAAAATTATTTTGTCTGCACCATTCTATGCTTCTGACTATGGGTGAGTGGAGTGGAGTAGAGTGAGTTTGCTTCAATAAGGATAAATCATTTGTAGCCCTAATGTTATCTTAAGAAATTGGAGATATTAGGCCTAGTATTTGGTGAACTTCAACTACCTTTATGGTCTTGAGAACTTCAACTATCCTTATGGTCTTGACTATGCATTCCTTTCTTTGATCTTCTTTCCCTTTTTACCTTAGTGATCATTAAATTTGTTGAAAGTGTGACAACAACTCAGGGTAGGTAATTGGGTTTTTAAGCCAATAAAAAGTAAGCTAAAATTTCATGAAGACTCAAAGGGACCACTAGGGATTGATGTTAATAGAGCAGATAATAGTTGTTGGCTAACCAAATAATACCTAGATCATCTCTCCCTTAAATAAGCAGAGTTTAATTTCTCCTCGAAAGTTCATCAAAACATGTTCTAAGAATGACTAGGATCTAGATAAAGTTCATTATGCAGGAGTCCTCTCTAAGTTAGCATACATAGCTCAATGCTATAGAGTAATTTCCTCACCTAGTAAAGTCATTCAAATCATAATGCATAGATATACTAATTTATTATTATCAAGTTAGATTCATCATTGGTTGAGCATCAAAATGAACAAAGAACATGAAAATTTTAATGAAAATAATTTATTTAAACAATCTTAATTTGAAAAGAAAAACATAATTATTCCAATTAAATAAAGAAAGAAAATTAGAAGAGCAACATTCAAGCTAAGGGAAGTTTGTTTATTTGAGCTTCTTCTCTCTTCACATCTTTAATGCTTTCATCTTGAAAAGAAGATAAGATAAAATCTTTCTTCAATCCTCTTTCTAACATGAAGGTTTCTGGTGGTGGTATTATGTTGAACCTAGGAAAAGGATTATCCTTTGTGTTAGGCTTATCAGGTTCAGGTAGCTTACAATTGTCGATCAGATCTTGGATCTCATGCTTCAATTGGGTGCATCTATTTGTCTCATGTCCTTGAGTCTGATGAAATTGACAAAAAGCTTTGGTATCAAAGTTTGGAGATAAAGGATTCAGCAAGGGCCGAGGAGCCAATGGTTGTAACAATTCCTTTTTTTGTAACTTGTTGAAAACCCAAGATAAAGGTTTTCCTAACTCTGAAAATTGTCTTCTACTTCCTTGACCAGTTGCATTAATATCGACTTCCTTATATGTACTTTGATTTCCAGACTAATTATTTCATTTTGCAGAAAAATGGTTCTTCTCTCTTTCCCACTTTTCTATTTGCAATCCAGCTTGGAGAAGATCTTTGAAATCCCTTATAAGGGTGTGAGACAGCCTTTCACAAAGATTGGGTAGGATGCCTCTGACTATCATTCTGATTTGGTCCAACTCATCATGCCTCCTTTTGAGAAGTGCGACCTTATTTCTCCATCTCTTTACATAATCAACAAAACTTTCATTTTGTTTTTGCTTGATAGTCTCCACCTCCATCAAGGTAACTTCTAGCTCGACATTGTACCCATACTACTGGATGAAGGCCTTATACAGTGTATCCCAATGTCTTTGGGTACTTTTCTTCTAAAATATTTAACCAATTATGCACAATAGGATCCAATGAGAGCATGAAATACCTTAGATTTTGAGTTTTAGTAGCTCTGGCAGACTGAATGGCAGTGATGTACTGCTTAACATGCAAGCGAGGATTTCTTATACCATTGTACCTAGCGAAGAAAGGCATCTTGAACTAATAAGGGACCTCCTTACCTTGTTCAAATAGCTTGTCTATTTTTGACATCTCATCAGCTTTCGGCTTCTTTTCAAATTTCTTTTCTAAATCGGCAATCAGTTTATCATCATCTGAAGTTTCAATTTTTTCCACGGCTGATTTTTCTACAACCTTTGGCTCTTTCCTCTTATCTTGCGAATTTTGAAAGTATTAAGCCCAGTCATCATCATCATCAACAACTTTTTTGTGATCATCAAAGGCTACTTCGCTAACCTTAGCCTTCCTTTTGTCCTTTGGTTTCTTAGTGTTGGAAAATGCCTCAGGAGTGTTCTCCAAAAGTGTAGCCAGTTGGCTCTTCATAGTCTCAGCCAGGGCCTCCTTCAGTTCTTCTATCTTGGCATTGAGGGCATTGTCCACCATCTTTTGAATCTGTTCGAGATCCATTACTCTTGGTGAGAAACTAATTTAGTTGCTACTGGATTCTATGTCACTGGCATAGGTTAGGTTATCGTACGCTCACGAACTGTTGTACTCCAGGTCTATGAGCCAAAAAGAATCAATGATATGTAATGCAACGCGTGTATGCATGTATGTAAAGATAATTAGGACGTTCTTTCCAATCTTATAACTTTCACACATAAATAGTGAGTCTGTAATATCCCAATGTATGCCTTAGAAGTTTTGAATATTGTTGTTGTTTTAAATTGGATTGAATGTATATGTTATGTTGATAAGAATAGAAATTGAAAGAGAATGTTTATGTATTGTTTAAAAAGGAAAGTAATGTGTAGAGAGTAAGTGTATTTGTTGGGTATATGGTAAGATATATAACATATATGTTGGTCAAAATGAGTGGTCAAGGGAAGAAGATATTTTAATTGTTGTATGTGAAATTACTATAAAGGGAACTTGATTAAGAAGAAAGCTAGAACAAGTGAGAAGAGGGTATGTTGGTAATTGTCTTTTTGAAACACTTGGTGGAGATTTAAAGAGAAGTTGACTTTGTTTCTTCATCATCTTTTCTTCTTTTCCATGTGTGTGGCCGGCTCATCCAAAGACAAAAGAAAGCAAGAGAGCAAGAGAGGATCTTGAAGTTCTAAGCTCAAATTAAAGGAAGAATTAAGTGATTAAGTTGGAGATTTGTGAAATTCATCAATTTTGGTAAGTTCTTTCTCTTGATTTCCTTTGTTCTTTTGAAGTTGGGTTTGGGGTTGATGAATTATTATGGATAGTATGATTAGGTGTGCTTGTTATTTGTTTATAAGTGTTGAAGTTGATTTTAATATGAGAAGTTAAGTTGGTGATTGAGTTGAAAGAGTAAGTTGTGTTTGTATTAGGGTTTTGAAGTGATAAGTGAAGTGTAACTTGAGTTTGATCAAGTATTTTCATAGATTTTCATGTTGTTTGTGTTTATTGGAGTTGTAAGCTCAAAATATGAGAATTTGACCGAAGGCAGTAGCATTGTGGATGCCACGCCCGTGGCCTTGGTTGCCATGGCCGTGGTCATTTATGGCCATGGCCGTGGAGGATTGGAGCAAGGGTGGCAGAACCATTCTTTAACCCACGCCCGTGGGGGTTGAGGTGGCCACGGCCGTGGGCTTTTAAATGTGATGGTAAGTGATACTTTGTAATCTAAAGGTCTAAGATGAAATTAATAAGTGATAAATTGTATTGAAATTCATGTATTGTATCAATTTTTGGATTAGGTTTTGAAAGAAGGTGAGTTGCCCTAATTTGGGAATTGAAGAATCTTGGAAAAAGAAAGTGTTTAGAGTTGTGTGAATTATTATTGAGGTAAGTACAAATCTTGCATTATTGCATTGTTAATTCATATGAATAATGTTATGTTGTGTACAATGTGGAACATACATTTGATGATATTGATGATGCATGAGAATAATGTACATTGTTATGTTTATATCAATGATGACATATGTATAATGTGAAGGATATAATGTAAATGATTGTGTATTTGAAAGATGAATTGCTATAATGTGGATTGAGATGTGATGGAATATAAAGCCATTATGATTGGCTATAATGATTCTAATGAGGCATGTTTGCCTAATTGATAATGAGATAATAAATGAATTATGTGTCTAATGTGTTATTCCATTTTCAGAGTTTTGTTGTTGGTGGCATGCCTAATAGTAACAATCTCTTGAAGTTAGGTTGGAATTGATCCTTGAAGCCTAATTGAGATGTTACAACCCTTGAAGCTAGGTTGGGTTTGGTTCTTAAAGCCAAGTTGGGTTGATACTTAGCATGCTTTGTTCCCCTTGAAGCTTGGTTGAACCTAATCCTTGAAGCCTAGTTGGGATTTTGATATTGATGAATGTGATAATTGAACCAAAACATTACCTCTGAAAGTGGAATGGCATATTAGTGTATTTTGGGCCCATGTTTGTCTTTGTTTAAATGTGATTCATTAATGGTAAAATGATTGAATAATGAGATCTATGGAAGGATTTTGAAAGGTGATATGTATATATGTGTATGGTTTATGAAATACAAAATGTGTGACATTGTATTGCATGAAAGCATAATGCTAGCATATTTTGTATTACTAAGCCGTTGGCTTAGCGCGATATTGGTTGATCGCGCAGGTGACGGAGTTGAACCCGAGAGTTCCTCGAGATCAAGTGAGTCTAAGCATTGAAGAGTTTATTTTGGGACTTAAAGATCATAGAAGAGCTGCCAATCATGTATAGCTCCTTTATATTTTGTAAAGTATTGATTTTAATGTAAATATATGTATAATTGTAAATATGGATTTGAAAATGTTCATATATGTGAATATTTTATAAATTCCGCTGCGTATTAAGTAAATGTATATATATATATATATCTATTTTGTTTTATATTACAAGTTAATTACTTATTCTCTATAATGTGCATTGAGAAAGAATATTTTATCATTTAAAATGAAGTAAGTGATAGAGAAAACCGTAGCATCTCTATATTCAGTGTACGTATACTACATTGTGGTGTTGTGTAGTGTGCGTGTACGGGGTATAGGGGTGTTACAGAGTCTCTTTCCCTAGGTATATGGTCAACAAAATACCAACATAGGATATCTTATTTTCATAAAAATTCCCTCGAACGGTTTTAACCAATAGTTATATTTTCAAACATAGGAGTCAGTCCATGAAAATTTTCATTAATTAGGCTTTAATCCATTGAATCTCAACTAAAACAGATTTTATGCTATATTGGATTAAAATTAAATGAAGAGGTTTATCATAAATAGATTTCTCATTTAAAAAAGTAACTAATAGTTCGTGCTAAAAATAAGCCCACGATTAATGATTCTTGGTTTAAATTAGGCCTACAATTGATGTTTGGTTTTCAAAAATTGACCTAAATAATTTTTAAGCTCATATAAGAAAAGGTTTTAACATATTTTTAAAAGTCCACTCAAAAGTTTTGTTAAAATGATTTTTGGGCTTTAAACTTGGGTCTTAAAGAAAAAGATTTTTGATTCATCTTAAAAGGTTTTCATGTCCAAAGACCTTCTTTAAAATTTTAAAAATTGAAAAAACAATATAATTAGGTTATATTATATAATTAGGTTATATTAGAAAAAAAAACAAATAAGTAATGGTTCAAACTAAGATATATCCATCATAGCCAAACAACAAGCATTTTGGGTAAAAAAAAATAAGGAAAGTAACTAGGCCAATTACATGAGATTTAGTCTTTGGGTTGAAAGGTTTAGGCTCTCACAGCAAGTATATACCAAATGGTATAAGGCTATGAGTGGTTATGCCATGCTCGATCTCCATACCTTGAGTGAAAGTATGGTATCCCTTACATAATATAACATGGATAACACGGGCATCCTAACTCATGCACACAATAAAATCTATATGATACAATGGATAATACAATAATAAGAAAGAATAAAATAATATAAAGACCAACGGAATCAACTTCTCTTATCCCCAATGGAGTCGCCATTATGAGTGAGAATTTTTGTCCCCACTCCCATGTGGAATGGTTCTTGTGACTTCGGCGCTATAAGCCTCAGGGCCTTAGAGAACACTGGCCTAAACCAAGAGAAAATAGAGTTCCCACCCGAACGGGCTGAAAAAAAAGAAAGAAAGGGGTGGATAACTCTATTCCTAAGGAATCCCCAACCCCCTATTGGGTTCGGAAAGTTGGGTATGCATGAGGAAGGTGAGAATGACCCAGCACCCCAACAGCACCCAATTCATTAGAACTGGCCTCCTTTTTAAGTTTTAATATTATAAAATTCTTAGTTAATATGATATTATCCATACTACATGCAATCATAACAAATAAATAATCGCTTTATTAAAATCACAACAAGTTCAAATAAAATAAATAGATAGCCAACCATTCATGGATGGAAACATGCCTTTACAATCGTCCAATGTCCAAAAGAAAACAAATAAAATAGAATACCCACTAATTGGTGAAAACGTAACCTTTATGTTGATCCAAAACTTAAAATAAATTAAATTACATAAAGCTTAACAAATGAGGTACCCACAATGTGAAAATATACCTCTTACAATTTCTTGAGTAATTAATTAAATAAGTCAAATCATTTAAGTAAGATAATTAATATAAAACATACATCATAAAATATCATAAAACATCCATCAAAATATAACATGTATTAATAATCAATTCTATATTAAACAATAGATGTACAAATGAGGGTTTTTAATTTTTAAATTAAGGTTTTAAGAAATACAACTTGAGTTTTGGGGTTTAGGGTTTAGGTAAATTAGAGTTTTAAGTAAAACAGTATTAGGGTTTGATATTTCTAATGCATATTAGGATTCCATGGTGTATGTCATGATAGATTATTGTGACAAGATAACAATATGATAAAGGATTTAAACAATTACTGTAAGCTAAACTAACAATAATCTTGCATGATGATACTCAAAATTAGCTATGGACATTCTTTGAAGACAGTGAATGATTGAAGACAATGATTAAGAAAAACTCTATCAAGCTTAAATAAATTAAACATTAAAACACACCTTCCTTTTTTTACTCCACCAAATTGAAAGAGACGAACCAAGCTTACTGCCTGAATCAACTTTAGGTTTTTGGTTGGAGGTTCAATGCAATCGAGAAAGTTTTGATTTCTACCTCTTAGATTGTTGTGTATGTTTTTCAAAGTTGCTTTGTTTCTGTCTCTCCTTCCTTTACTGTTCATTGTGAGGGTTTTTATTTTTTTGTTGCTTTTTGTTGTTGAAGTTCCTAAAATCCTCCTGAAGGTTGCTAATCCCTGCATTTATATAAGGGTGCATTAGGTTAAACACCGTGAAAGCTTCCCATTTTAAAAATGAAACTCTGACACATATTGAATCAGTAATTTTCTAATTCAACACAAACTGTCACCATGTCGGATTAAAACTAGGCAAACCGAGACCATATTAAATTAAAGTGACCATAATCCAACACGAAAGTCCATATCAAATTAGAAAACCCAAATTCAATATGGAGTACCCAAAAATTTCCCCTTATCGAAGTGGGAGAGCCCCATTTTGATATGGGGCTGCCCCCATATCGAAATGAGGCCCCAATTCGATATGGGGTTCCATTTTGATATGGGGTTGCCCCTATATCGAAATGGGGCCCAATTCGATATGGGAACAACCTCATATTGAATTGGGGTTCCCAATTTGATATGGGGCTCTCCATGTCGAATTGGGAGTCCCAATTTGACATGGGAACACCCATACAAATTGAAGTCTACCCAAATCAAATAAACAATCAACCGAATTTTCAAATCGAACCCGTTTAGGGTTTAGTGCACCTATATCAAATAGAAAACCAACCAAACCTTTAAATCAAACTCATTTATGGTTTTAAAGGTTTAACTAGCTTACTTTAGGCCCCTATTAAAATATATCAATTCAATCAAAATTTTCAAATCGGTTTAGACTTATTAAGAATTTACTAGTTCAGACCTTATTAATTAGCATCGGACTAGCTAGAGCCAAAATCAAGAGTCTACAATATGGCAACATACAATAATATATAATAATATTAAAAAATAATTGTACACTAACATCCCATAACAGCCATAATAACTCATAATGACCCATAAAAATCAATAATATTACTTCAAATACACAACCGTAACCTCCATGATACTTGTTAATGCTCCATTTAATTCTTCAAAGCTCCATAAATAAAATTGAAGAAAGAAAGGAAGATAAGAAGAAAGAAAATAAATAAGCTGCCAAAAATAAGATAGTTTCTCTTATATATAGTAAAATGTCATTTTTCACATCTAAAACATACATACAATGCTCATATCGGCCACTCATAGACATCATCATTTAAAAATATTATTATGTATAGCTAAATCCATAACATGCTAATTTAAATATATCAAGTCTTTAATATATTAAGTGACATGAAAGGAAAAGATGAATTTTAATGGAGAAAAGCAAAAAAAGAAAAAGAAAAAGAAAGAATAGGAGGAGGTGATAAAAAAAAAAGAGAAAGAGCATAAGGAGGCATGAGAAAGAGAGAGACAAAGAGACTGAAAAAAGAAAAGAAAAGAAAAGATTTTTTTTTAAGGTAAATGACATTATTGTTCAAAAAGATCTAGATAAGATTAATGGGTTTAAAATTTATTAAGACTTCACCCATAATAATTTATTTAGTTAAATTCCTAAAATTAATGACTTGCATACACTAACTATATACAACTCACCACAACAAATTTACATATTACTAATTTTTATGCAGTGACAGAATACTAGAAATTTAAATGAGAGAAGAAAATTTATCTTATGGATAAATAACAAAAAAAAACTAATAAAAAGGTTAAAGATAAAGAGGATTATGGAGTTGGAGCTAAATAGAAAAAATTATTAAATGTAACAAAAATAAAATATTATGGATTTAGACAATAAAAATTAATGATCCAAAGATATCCAAAAAGATATAAGGGGTCTTTTTTGTTTTGTCTTAGATTTAGGATAACTTTTTGGATTTCCAAAATATGCAAATGAGCATATTAAATTATCAAGTTTGTATTTGGCAAGATCTCATTGATGTCTAAGCCAATGACTTGATTCCTAGGATTTTTCGAGGAAGGAGATGATCCAAATTAAAAGAATACTTAGTGAGAGAAAAAAAAAGTTAAGATTTGTAGAATAAAATTAATAATAAGGATAGGTGACAATATTTATCCTATACCATGAACGCCAATATGAAAAAGAATTTATCAGTATATAAGAGGCTATTTAATTATGGAAAATATTTTTTTCTTTTCTTATTTCTTAATTTTCTATATTTTCACTCTCTAATTATTTTCAAATAACATATAAAAAGGAGTTTACAAGAATCAAAGTAAGAAACAAACTCCTATACTTTTTTAAGAGCGTGTTTTATTTAGAAAATAACTAAAAGTAGTTTTTTAAAATTCATCTGTTAGCTAATAAACATAAAAAAAAACTATTTTCTAATTTTCTAAATGGAAAATATTTCTAACAAAATAATAAATTCTATTTTCTATTTTTCTTTAGAAAAATTATGAAAAACTGTAGTTTTTTCTACAAATAGACAACCTTTGTTTCCTTCTCATTGAGGTGCAAAGGGTTTAGCCAAAATAAGGCACACAAGATCATTGAGTTTTAGGCTCCTATACTACTATGTAGACGGTTTATAGCCAAAATAATACAGACAAAGTCATTGGGTATTAGGTTACAACTAATGTTGCTTCCCCATATTACAGTCATGCCTTAGGTAGGTGTCAAGATCAAACAGTTTGTCCTGTCATGCCAATGACTATTTTATTTTAAATTTTGAGTGTTGATAACCATGTAGTGTGACATAAATGAGCATTTAAATGACTAATGCCTAATGAGGTTAGTTTGATGTGAAGAGTAAGGATCTCACAAAAGGATTCGATAGTATAGAAGTGTCTTAGCAAATTACCTTCAAAAGGATTATTTCATTATAGATGAGATTCGAGGGTCCTCATCATAAGTCATTCTTGGGTATGTTTCCTTTTAGGTTAAACCCATTTATGTTCTCTTGAGGAGTAGCTTTGATTTCATAATTGAAGCTCGAATATGAAAATCAAATTTATTCCTCATTGAAAGCCTCTTACTCTACTTAAATAAGGCAAAGGCGAACTAAAATAAGAGTAAGAAATTTGAAGTCAATTAGATTTTAGAAGGTCATGTTGCCTCAAATTTTTATACCATTCCCTCTTACACTACCTTATCAATCATTCAAGTCTCTTTCTAATATTTAGAATCTCTATTTATTTTCTTTTTTTTTTCTACTATCTTTCACCCCCCATAGCCTTTATTCTCTTTTCTCCTACCATCCCCACCCCCCCTTCCCCACCCCTTAAGAAAGTGTGTTACCCCTTCTTCTCAAAGGGCGATTTGACTTTTTTTTTAGTTCTCCCTTTCTAGTTTTCCTATTAACTTTACTTTTGCTCCCTCTATCAAATTATTTCTTCTACTAGGGTTGCCCCTTCTATCTAATCCCTCTTTTCTACACCTTGTTCCTTTTACTCCCTTCTTATTTCCCTCTACCCACCTTGTTTGCCCCATCTTAAGTCTTTTTTTCCAAAAGCAAGAAGTGTGGCGGCACCATAAGTCGTGGTTTGAATGTTATACTTATATTATGAGTATTTGAGGGTTTACAAAGCTAAGATTTATAATTTTATCTAGTGTTGCTAACTTGAATAATTGTATTGTTAAGGAGCTAAGAGAATTGTCAACCATGATCAGGTTGGGAATTAAGACTGGGTTTATAATTTGGGAGCTCAAAGTACTTTTTATTAAATTGACATAATTTTCTTGGGTTGAAATTGTCCTTTGTGATGCTTGGTTCGAGGAGAGTAGTTTTTTGAGTGCATTTGATGCATTTTCTAGATCTTGTTTGACTTTCGTGTAAAAGAGTTTTCTTAAGATCCAAGAAAAAAAGTTTTTCAAAGATATGAAAAATAAGGGAGTTATAGTTATTACATATCTCAAAGAAAAAAGAGAATGCAAAAGAGATCTAATGGTTATATTGAATAGCTGACATTTTAGTTCCAGCAATGAAGTTTTAAAAAAATAACATATAATTTTTTAATAAAATCTTCTAATATTTTTTAGCTTATTTTTATTTTTCAGTTTTAACAGTCCAAATATTTAGCATTCAAATTGGAAAATAAGTTTTCTTTTGTATAAATAAATGGTCTCAAATGAAGATATATATCATATTTTTCCCACCATATCTCCATTTATTTTTTATTCCTATATTTTAAAACCAACAAGTTAGTCTTTTACTGATCCAAAGATCTTCAAAGAGGTGAAATATTTTTTTTATTTGAACATGGACCTAGGACAACTTCTTAGACTTGTAAGACAAGTGAACAAGCATCAAAGTATCAAGTCTGGGCTTGGCAAGGCCTTCCGATATTTAAATCAGTTACTTGATTCTTATGATTTTTTAATAAAAAAGATAATCCATCTTAAGAGAATATTTTAGTAAAAGAAAGAGGTGAGAAGTTGTAGAATGAAACTAAAAGTAGTGGTAGGTGAGAATATTTATTTTGTATCATATGTGTCAGCCAGAAAATAAGTTAGTTGGTATGCAAGTATTTCATTCTCATTGATTTGTTTGTGATTTAGCTAAAAAAGGCAAACAAAGTCCTAGGATGTCAGGCTCTTATCATTGCACCACCTACCTCATGTCAAGGTTGCACCTTGGCTAATTGTCAGGATCATACAGTTAGTGTTGTCTTGGTGTGTCAATAGCTAATATATTTTGAGTTTTGAGTGTTGATAACTAAGCAATATGGTATAATTAAACATGTAATGACTTTAACTCCTTGCCTAACAAAGTTGGCTTAGATTGAGGGGCGAACAAGTGAAGAAGCATCTTGGCGAGATATCTTCAAATTGATAGTCTCATCCTAGACAAGTCTAAAGTCCTTACATTCATTCACGAAAATGTTCCTTTCTAAGTCTCTTAAATCCATTTATGTTCTTTTGAAGAGTATGTCAAATTTCATGCTTGAATCCAAAGAAAAATTCCAATTTACTTCTCATCAAAAATAAAAAAAAATATAAAGGAGAAAAATATGCAAAAAAAATAAGAAATTAATGATACAAGAAAAGTATGTAGTTAGTGTTAAAGATAATGAAAAATTAGTAAGTCGCATGTTTTTCTTTATTAGTCACAAGTTTTCTTGTTTCCAATTATTCTAATAAGCCTATTAGTTGTCTTAGTCTTATGGTTAGTTGGTAAGTGTCAATTATTATACGGGGATTTCTTTATCATAGTTATATAGTTGTTGGATTTGTAGGATTGTAGTTAAAACTTGTTGTGTACAAATTTTTTGTTGTAAATAATAAAATTGTATCAGTTCTTTATCATTTTGTTCTTGCCCATAATTTGTTTGATAAAAAACCTAATCTAGTATTTCTAATTTATTGCCCTACCTTTCTTGATTTTGCAATCAAGTAGAGTAGTTTCTTATTTATTCATAATCAAATTTTGAAGCTAGCATCTAATATCATAACAAGGTTACATGTGAGATGGCAAAAAACTCCATGGGTATAAGTTCAACTCTTCCCTTAATAGCGTTATTCAAAGGAGGTGGCTACAAGTATAAAGCATAGAAATGAAGACTCTCTTCATTTCTTAGGACTTGTGGAAACTGGTTGAGAATGGCTATAATGAAATAGTTGTTTCAGCTAGAGCTCTTAAAGAATCCAAGAAGAAAGATACTAAAGCTCTCTTTTTCAATCAACAAGTCATTTATGATAGCATCTTTTCATGAATTGCAGCTGCAGCAAAGTCATGAGATGTATGGAATGCACTACAAATGACCTATATGGGGGATGCCAAAATTCAATCCATTAAATTGCAAACACTTGAATACAATTTAAAGAGTTCTCCATAAAGGATGGTTAGATTGTGGAGGCATAATTTTGCAAAAGGCTAGAGTTTGTTAACCAAATATACAAATATGGTGTTCAGTTGTTAGAGTAAAAGGTTGTTTAAAAGATATCGTGAAGTCTTCCAAAGAAATATGATCAAGTGGTGACTGCCCATAGAAGAATCCAAAGACTTGAGTCAGCTAACATCTCATGAATTATTTGGCTCATTCTAATCTCATGGAGACAGGCTAAACAAACATGAAGAGTGCAATACTAAAATGCATTTCATAAAAAGATACATTTTTCTAAAATAAATCCTAATGTGGAGCTTATGCTAGCCATGGATGAAGAGGTAGAGGTGGTCAAGATGGCGGATATGAAAGCTATAATTCCAATAAAGATACTGGGACAACAATGAAACTCAAATCAAAAGCCGCAATGTTTTTTTACTGTAAGAAGCCTAGTCAAATTGAAAAATTTTATCGACTCAAAATTGAACAAGAAAATTTTACCAAAGAGAAGGAAAAAAGAATATGAGATTGAAAGCTTATTTATGGTTTGTGATATTGGAAATGGATACTTGTCAGATATTTTGTATATAGATAGCAGTTATTGTAATCATATGATGGCATATTTGAATGCTTTCTTTCATCAGCCTGGATAAGACAATCAAGAAGCGATGAAGATGGGAGATGGTGTGGTTCATGAATCATGTGTAAAAGGAATTGTCAAGGTAAATTTTAGTCATTCCAGCTATATTAAATATGTTCTTTATATGCATGATTTGGATTTAAGCTTATTGAGTGTGGGGTAATTTCTAAGAGAATGGTATGCACTTGTTTTTTAGGATATGTCACATGTTGCTTTTTTGTGATAAAACCAAGAAGCACATGTTGTTTAAAATGCCTATGGCTGATAACAACATGTTTCTAGTCTCTTTTGAGTGTAAAGATGACGCACTTACAGTCTCCTTGGATGATAATAACTTATGGTACCACTGGTATGGATATTTGAACTTTAATAGTTTGAAATCTTTGTATAATCAAGATTTAGTGGATGGTTTGCCTGTAATTCAACATGAGAATGACATATGTGAAAGTTGTATGTTTGGAAAGTAAGATTGAGATGCATTTCCAAAAGGATTTGGAAGGAAATCATCAAGTCCCATTTTGCTAGTTCATGTCAATTTTATGCGGGCCTATGAGAATTCCTTCACTAAATAACAACTTATATTTTATTGTGTTTATTAATGATTATGGCATGACAACATGGGTCTATTTTGTTAAAGAAAAATGTACCGCCTTGACTATCTTTAAAAAGTTTAAGAATTATGTTTGAGAAGCAAAATGGGAATAGGAAAGTGAATTTGCTTCAACTAAGTTCAATGATTTTTATGAAGATTGCAGCATTAAAAGGCATTGACAATTAGTTACACATCTCAAGAAGATGGTGTGGTTGAATGAAAGAGTAAAGTCTAGTGGAGATGGCAAAGTACAAGTTGAATGTAAAGGCTCTTTCAAGATGTTTCGGGCTGAAGCTATTCACACATCTGCTTATCTTCTAAATCAGAGCCCTACATCAACCTTGTAAAACCAAACACCTTTTGTAGCTTGGAATGGGTGGAAGCCAAAGCTAACCCACTTCAAAGTCTTTGGTTGTATTTCAATTAGGTTCATATTCCTTCTCAAAAAAGACACATGCTTGATGAAAATAGTGTCAAGTGAATATTTGTGGGCTATAGCTATGTA
Source organism: Garcia nutans (assembly GCA_947685225.1). Lineage (NCBI taxonomy): Eukaryota > Viridiplantae > Streptophyta > Magnoliopsida > Malpighiales > Euphorbiaceae > Garcia > Garcia nutans. The sequence continues at coordinate 42,924,983 of CANTUV010000017.1, forward strand.
ATATAAGGGTATAATTTTATGATCTTATCACTAAAAAACTAATTATTAGTTATAAGGTTGTGTTTCATGAGAAAAGTAAGTGGAATCGGATGAGAAATAGGGTTGTCTAGAATTGCTTATAGTCAGTGATGATGTTTGTAATACTCCAACAAATGGCGATAGTGATGATTCAGACTCTTCTAATCCATCTAGTCCAACCAGCCCATTAACAACTACATCTTTAAGTTCAAGATCAAGTGATGCACCTCTAAGAAAGTGGAATCTTTGAAGGAAATTCATTAGGAGACCAAACAATGCCAAATTGCACAATAAGAGCCTAGCAGCTTCAAATATGCTACAAGCTCAAAAGAATAATGTGATGATATGGATGAAGAAATAAAGGCCATGAAATGAAACATGGAAACTTGTTGAATTACCTAAAGGTAAAGAAGTAGTTGGAATGAAATGGGATTACAAATTGAAGTACAAAGCTAACGGCTCAATTTAGAAGCATAAAGCACAGTTGGTTGCTTGAGGTTACATGCAACGTGAAAGTATTGACTCCGAAGAAATGTTTGCATTGATGGCAACATTTGATGCCATAAGAGTTGCTCTAGATATCAATGCACATTACAAGTGGAGTTTTTATCAATTTGACATCAAATCAGCGTTCTTAAATAGTGTCTTAGATGAGGATGTCTATGAGTAGCAGACACCAAGTTATGAAGTGAAAGGGCAAAAGACCAAGGTATGCAAATTGAGAAAGGCTTTGTATGGCCTTAAGCAAGCTCCAAGGACCTGGCATGCAAGGATTGATGGACATTTCAGTAATAATGGTTTTTAAAGAAGTTTTAGTGAGCCTACCCTATATATGAAAGCAAGAAGAGTTGATGAGGTACTTATTTTTTGACCTTATGTGGATGAATTAATTTACACTAGCAGTTGTCCTTTGTTATTTCCCATTTCAAAAAGCTTATGATTAAAGAGTTTGATATGACTAATTTGATTTGATAAGCTACTTCTTAGGATTAGAAATATATCAAAGCAGTGTAGAATTTTTTTATTTGTCAACAAAAGTATACAAAGGATCTTCTTAGCAAGTTTAAGTTTCAAGGTTGTGATTCGGCAAAGACTCTAATGGAAATTAATTAGAAGTTTAATGCTATAGATGGAGAAGAACAAGTTGATGCCCATGCCTATTGAAGCTTGGTAGGCAGCCCACTCTATCTCACCAACACTCGATCGAACATTTTACAAGCTACTAGCCTTTTGCCGATATTTATGCAAAAACCAAGCAAGATGTAATATGGCACAGCAAAAAGAGTATAGAGAAACTTGAAGGGAAAAACTTCATATGATTATTTTATAGCACCAGTATTCTAAATTTGCATGGATATTCAAATAATGATTGAACAGGTTGTGAGATGATCGTAAAAGCATCACAAGTTGAGTTTTCAATTTGAGATCAAGTATCATATCTTGGAGCTTAAGGAATCAAGAATCTATAACTTTATCATCATTTAGGTTGAATACATGGTTGTAACTTTAATAGCTTGTCAAGTAATATGGTTGCAAATAAATCTAGAAGACATAAAGCAAAAGCAAGAGGCAACTATGATCTATTGTGACAATCAGTCCACCATTATCATAAAGAATCCTATTTATCATAGTTGCATTAGACATATTTGTAAACCCCTAATTTACACCTAAATTAGGGTGAATATGAGTGTTGTTCCAACAAAATTGAAATCGCACTAGTCAAAATTAGGACGACCCTGAACGGGCCCAGATTGGTATGAACGGTCCCTGAAAACTCTCAATTTTGGACATGAGGAAAAACCCTCAATTTTGACCAAAAATGAAATCATACACAATAATGAATTCAACACAAATGAAATCACAAGAATCAGAGGTCAAACAGGCCCTAAATGATAAAAAAGGATCTTGCCAGCCGCACTGGCCCCGAACGTACTGCAGCACAAGCGGCCCGTCCCACAAGCGTGCAGCTTAGGATCATTATGGTCCAATTTTTTCCAAATTGTTCACTATAAATTGAGATACTCTTCTACAAAATGGGGATCCAGAGTTTTTCATACTAAAACTCTGTCAAAATTAATTTTGACACTAAAAATAATAAAATTCATATTGGATCAATTTAATCAAATTAAATTTGATTCTCTTATAATTTTTAGACTCAAAGTCATTTTGACATCTATTTCACACTACACATCCAAAGAAAATGGATACCCAAGGTATAAATTTTCTCACCTTACTCTTGTTAATTTGGTAATTTAAATTAACTAAAAATTAGTTAATTTAAGTCATTTACAATCAAAGGCACAAACTACTTACGGCTCTGATTCTCAATCAAATGGGATAAGTAGACACACTCAAAATATTACTCCAAGTGGTAAGCCCTCACCTAAGTTTCCAAATTGGTCCTTTTCAATTTATTCCAATTTATTTTTTTCTTCTTTAATCTTGTGATTTATTATTTTGCAATTTAAATGAATATCATATTTTTTTATATTATCTACTTTTAATAATTTTAATTGGAAATTTATACTTGACCTAGTACCCATAAGAGCTAGAGTCAAAGCTCTCTGTGGATGATATTTTTGACAATGTAACAATTTATTTTTGTAGCAATCTGTGGATGTTATGTGATTATTTACCCCATACATAATTAACTGGCATTCATATTTATTTCTACTGCATGCATTAAAAAACTATTTTCACCCATAAAGGTTAAAATATATTAAAGAGAGAAAAATCATTTTTATGAAAATTGATTTAGAAAACTTAGCTCGGGACCCATCGTGATTGGTTTCAGACTAGTACCCTCTTTGGGTAAAAATTAATTTAATTTAATGGAGTCAATTAAAATAGATTTTTCATTAATTTTTTTCTCACAAAAAAAATAAAGTAAGGTGGCGTCTCTCCAATTTTAGCTTTTTTAAAAATAAAAGTCACCATCCTTTTTTCAAAATAAAATAAGAGTATCTTTCAATAAAAGAAATAAATCTTTTCAAAATAAAAGACGATTTTAAACCCACACTTACCGAACAGACTAGATACCATACGCAATGGTGTCTTGTGGGTCTTAGCCCCCAAAAGAGCATCCTCGGCCTCCTCATTGGCTGGCAAGACCCGGTGCTCGGGCGAGGCCTCATAATATTGAGACTTGGCATCATTTTATTAGAGAGTTGATGGCAAAAGGAAGCATCCAAATTGCATACTGCAGTGTAAATGACTAGCTAGTTGATGTGTTTACAAAACCTCTTCCTTTTGGCAAAGTTTGAATATTTTAGACAAATGATTGGTCTTGTAAATTTTTGCATTATGGGAAAGTATTAAAGATAACTCAGATATTAGTAAGTCACATATTTCTTTATTAGTCACCTATTTTCTTGTTTCCAATTATTTGAATTAGTGAAAACAAGCATTTTGTGCATATTTATTTCTTATTTTGAATATTTATTTTGGCTTGTTATCCTAGATTTCTAATGATTTTGGGATGCTTTTATATAGTTTATAATTGATAAAAAAAAAGTTGACTATTTTAGAAGAAACATACTTAAAAGACCTAATGGAAGCCTCTAGCATAAACCTTGGGCTATAATTGTTAAGTCAGATAAATAAAAGAACTGAAGTCTCGAGCATAAGCATTAAGTAAGGCTTAACACTAGACCTGATCAAAAGAGGATAACTAATATAGCTAGGATTTTCTACCTTTATTTTTGGTGGCTTCAACACCCATCAAATTTTTGCGTCATTGTTGGGGAATTGAAACTAACTTGATTTATTTCTTTTGATGACTATGTCTTTTACTGATGCTACTATACATCAATTTGGATACAAGCGAGAAACTTCAAATGAGGTAAATGTCCTTTTTTAATCCAAAATTTCTGAAATAACTACTTTGGTGCAAAATATGGTTGTAAACAATATGCAATAAGCTAGAATCTGTGAAAGTTGCCCGTATATAGGACATCCTACACTTCAAGAAGATGATCAACTAAAATGGAGTTATGATCCATATTTTAATGCTTATAATTCAGAGTAAGGAGATCAATCAAACTTCAACTATATATAGAGTGAAGTTGTCAAATTTTTAACAATTTTAACCATGGCTACCTCAATAATAATAGGTGAAACCACAAATACCAAGTATGTCTCTTAATGAAAATTTTAAATTGTTAGCCAAACCCTTGGCAGGATTACTTTACTTTTTATCCTAGGCAATCAAATTGAATAGCATTAACACTTGTATCAAGTTACACTTTGCAGAAAAATAAACTTTGAAGAAAGCTTGAACAAGTACGATCGGACCACATAAAGACCGATCGGACCTTTTATACAAACATGAGCAAAATTCACACAGAAAAGTTCATAGTGGAAAGTACTCTCATTTTCCCACCATACCAGAGAAGTCCGACCGGACTCTCAAGAAGTTCGACAGCAACATTAGTTGTGAAATGTGAAAATTCTCACAGTAAGTTTCACGAGCCAAAGTATTCCCATCTTTTCAGAGTACCAAAGAAGTCTTACCAGACCATGAAGAATTTTGGCTGGACTTGAGAAGCAATATTTGTCCAAAACATCCAGTAGAATTCACGACCAAGGGTACGCCAAAAAATGGAACATACCACTTAAAGTATGACCAGGCCAGATACAAGTCCGACCGGCCTATTTGAATATTCTTCAAATCAGAAGCCGTTATGTCTCCACTCAGTTAGTGGATGACACGTGGACCAACATTGAATGAGCATTACTCAGATTCTCAAAAAGCACAACCGGACTCTGATTATTTGGACTAGCCTTCTTAAAGTATGACCGGACTTGGTAAAGTCCAACCATGAAAATGCTCTGGACAAAAATTTAGTGGAATACAAGAATCAAACATGTTGGCTCCTACCCTAACAGCTAGTTGAAGGCTTGAAGGTTATAAATACCTCAAGAAACTTCATTTTTATGTAAGATTGTAATTGTAATTGCCAAAACTAAACAACTTTCATTTCTTTGCATCAAAACTACTTTTGCATTGATTGAGTGTTGGCTGTGAGCATTAAATACCATCATAAGTTTGGGTGTGAGCTTAGAAATACTTAGGTTGTGAGAGTGAGCCTAGAAAAACTCTTATAAAGGTTGTGAGGATTGATCTCAAACCATTGTAATAGTTTGATATGAGCTAGGGAAAACACCAAGTTAGAGTTAAGCTTGTAAAATCTTAAGACTAGTAGAACCTTAACAAGTTGTTAAGGAAATTGATGTAGGATTGAGGTAATGTAGACCCTTAAATTTGGGTCAGTTTAAATTTAAGAAGCTTATCTTGGTACGTTATAATTTTAAAGGGCCTAAACCTAATTTTAAAGGTTGAAATTATGGTCCGATTTTATAAATCCCATATTAAAATTATGAAAAAGCTTTTGCCAGAAAACTTAATAATTTTGGATCGATTTGGGACAGGATGGCTCAAATCAATGTGAGCCATGGCTCATATGCCCAAATCGATATGAGGCTCATATCGATTTTGATGTCCAAATTGATATGAGCTTTGCCTTAAATGGATTTGGTCATCCCAAATCGATATGAGGCCGGCCTCATGTCGATTTCATCCTCTCATATTGACTAATCTAAGTTTTAAAAGAATTTTCACCGGGCAATTTAATTTCTTAATCAAGCTATAATTCATTTAAACCTCAGATTAAGAAATTTAGGTTGAGGGGTTAAGGGATGGTATTTTTGCCTATAAATATATAATTAAAGGCAGAGAGGAGGGAGCTAGCAGCATTGAATGATTAGCAACCATTAACAATCAACAAGAAGCAACCAAGCATTAGCAATTAAGAAGGATTATCAAAACAGAGAAAGCAACCATCAAACATAGAAGACTATCAAATTTATAAAATAAGGCAGTGGCTATTGTCTTGCTTTTTGCTCGACTGAAATTTCAATTTGGTGTAGGCAGCAGTTTGGATCAACCTACTTAATTTGGTGGAGCCTTCAACATAGGTCTTATCTTCTAAACTTAACTTGTTTAAATGTATAGTAGCTATGTTCTTTTCCTTTAAACATTTTGATTGATTTTTTAATTGTTATTTTAATCCAGTAGTTTAATTACTAAAACCACTTTCGTATGTTCATAAAATATAAAAACCCTAACATTTATTTAAATCCCAGTATGTAAAACCCTAATATATAGAAATTAGGAGCCCTAACCACAATAACTAGTAACCTAATTTCCCAAACCCTAAACTCCTAAATTTAAATCTGTAAAACCAGTAACCTAATTTCCTAAACCCTAATTTCTAATTAATTAAAACCCTAATCTTGTTTCTTTAAAGTAGTCATAATCTAGAACCTGAAAACCAAGTTTCTAAAAGTCAAAACCCTAATTCCAGTGATTCCAAAACCCTAGTTCAAGACTTCCATTCTTTAAATGTAAACCCTAGTCTACATATTTAGCCATTAATTGTAATTTAAAATCTAACCTTACATATTTTTATCTTAATGTGTATCCTTATATATTGATCTTAATTATGTTGTGATGGATAGTTTATTTTTGGATGATTTACTTTCAATTATTGTGAATGTTTGAATGATTTAATTTATTTCATTGAATATTTTTATTGGTTTATCTTGGTTTCAAGAATTGTAAGAGGTTTGTTTTCACTTTGTGGGTACCCCATTAATTAAGCTCGATGTAATTCATTTCAAGTATTGGGAATATTGTAAGAGACATGTTTCCACTTTTGGTGGGTGTCCCATTTTATTTATTTATTTTATTTTCTTTCTAGACATTGGACATTTGTAAAGGCATGTTTCCATCCATGGATGGGTGCCTATTTTGTTTGTTTTATTTTAATAAAATGATGAATGTTTATTTATTTAAATTTGTGTGTAATATGGATGATGCTATAAGATTTGAGAATTTAATAATATTTAAACCTAAAAAGGATGCCAATTCTAATGAACCGGGTGTTACGGGGGTGCTAGGTCATTCTCACCTTTCCCATATGTACCCAACTTTTCGAACCCATTAGGGGATTGGGAATTCCTTAGAAATTGAGTCATACACCCCTTTCTTTTTTCCGGCTCATCCGGGTGACGAATCCATTTTCTCCAGGTTTAGGCTCATGTTCTCTAAGGCCCTGAGCCTAACAGTGTCGAAGTCGCAAAAACCATTCCACATGGGAGTGAGGGCGAAAATCCCCACTCACAGTTAAATTCGAACCACTATAACTCCTTGTGTTCTTTCTTCTCAAATTCTACTCCATCTCCATCTATATCTTCTTCATCTCTTGCATTTTAAAATTTTAATTTACCATCACTCTTCATATCAACCAATTCACCCCCACCCCCCTCTTGGTTGTTAGCTTGGAACTACAATTGGTATCAGAGCTAGTGAATTTCTTCAAACTTCATTGTGAAATTTTGATCCAAAATGGCAACCATTCCATCAACAAACAACTTCACACATGGAAACCTAAATTCATCTCTTAGACCTTACTTTGATGGAATGGATTACTCCTATTGGAAACACAAGATGTTCTTATTCCTAGATAGTGAAGGAATTGAGCTTTAGCTTTTTTTTTGAAAATGAGTAGAAACATCCTACTCATGAAGTTGATGGTGTCAAAGTTCATCTTCCTAAATCACAATGGTCAAGTGCCAATGTGAGAGATTAGTTCAAGAACCATAGGGCAGCCTCTATCTTGATGAATTCAATATTAAGAGATGAAGGTGGGAGAGTTCAACATCTCAGTTGTGCACATTGCATTTAGAAAACTCTTTCGAACTATCATGAGGGATTACTTAAGTGAGGCTCACTAACAAGAAAATATATGTGCATGAGTATGAGCTATTCAAAATGAAGCCCGACAAAAATGTCACCGACATGACAAACCGATTGCTCGCCATTGTCAAGGAATTAAAGATATATGGCAAGATATATGATCAAGATGATGTCAATAGAAAAATCTTAAGAGCACTTCGAGCAAAGAAGAACTTTAAGTCTAAAGTCTCTTTAATTGAAGAAGCTCATGATCTTAGCTCTTTGAGAACCGATGACCTTATTAAAAAAACTACTCACTTTTGAATTGCACGTCGAAAGAGAAGAAGAAAAAGGTGAAAAGGATAAGAGAAAAGAAATAGCTTTCAAAGCCATCAAAGAAGTTAAGAGCTTAAATGATGAAGATAGTGATGATGAAGAAGAATTGGCTATGTTATCCAAAAGGATAAGTAATTGGAAGAGAAAGAGAAGATTATAAGTTAACAAAGGTACATTTTCTAAATCTTCCTTTAAAGATAAAGATAAAAAGAATGAAGTAAAATGCTATGAATGTGGCAAATCCAATCACATCAAGTCGGATTGCTTCAAATTGAAAAGTAAGAAGAAGTGGGATAAGGAAAAGAAGAGATCACTCAAAGTCACATGGGATGATGATTCCTCGAGTGAAGAAGAAGAGGAAGAAGTGGAAGAAATTGCAAATCTATGTCTCATGGATATTAAAGATGATAATAACTCCAAAGAGGTAAGCACTTCATCCTTAAACTTAATTACATATGATAATGATGTTGATAATGCTTTAGATAAGAATGGCTTGATTGAGCATATGAACCTTAGAATAGAAAAGTATTTCTCTAAGATGAAATTTTATAAGGATAAATGTTCTAAGTTAGAAAAGAATTTTGTGTCTTTGAAAAACTCTATAATTGAATTGAAGACCTTAAATGAAAACTTGTTGAAATCAATTGATGAAATGACTAAAAACTCACAAGACTTAGAAAAAGTAATTAAAGAAAATAAAATACTAAAGGATGAGATAAATTAGTTAAAATAATCAATTTTAAAATTTCATAAAGGAAAAGAGGCTTTAGATACATTGATCAATAGTCAATGACCACCCTCCGTGAAATATGGTTTCGGGTTCATTGGCTCATCTAGTACCCCATCTAAGGCATCAACATTTGTTAGAGTTTCTATAACACAAACATCTAGTGTTGATATTATAAAGAACACCAATGCACAAACCAAGCCCAAAAATCCTAAAAGGATTACATTAGGTTCACAAGGCTCCAAAACTAAAGTTCCAAGAGAAAATTATGTATTCATGTATAAAAGGTATGTACATAAACACAAAAATGCATAAAAACAATCTCATTCAACACACACTTGCAATTGTATGCATAGTTCATTAAATTTCAATAGAAAAGTGCACAAGTATAAAATATTGTTTCAATGCACTTATAGTATGAAATTTGGACACAAGAGCATATTTTTTTATATTAGGAAGGGTCATCTCAAGTTAGAGGATCTCTCTACTACTAACCCCCAAGGACCCAACTTCATTTGGGTACCAAAAAGTAGATGAAAATTGTTGTTTTGTAGGTATGCCTAAAATCCACTATCAATGAAAATGTTTGGCTTGTGGATAATGGATACTCAAGGCATATGACGGGTAATGCAAAGTTTTTTACAACACTCACTTACAAGTGTGGAGGTAATGTCACTTTTAGAAATAATGCTAAAGGAAAAATCTTTGGCATTGGTTCCATTGGCATGCTTGGTAAAAATATGATTGAAAAAGTGTGGCTTGTTGATGGGTTAAAACATAATTTGCTAAGAATAAGTCAATTATGTGATAAAGGGTATGATATAAGTTTTAACTCTAAAGGATGCAAAGTTACCAATTCAAATGGTGAACTTGTATTCAAAGGAGATAGAAATTAGAAATACATATAAAATTAGCTTACATTCCAAAAATGCATTTGAATGTTTGGTTACCATTAGTAATGATATTTGGTTATGGCATAGAAGACTAGGACATGCTAGTATGGATCACTTACAATGCATTAGTAAAGAAGAACTTATTAATGGTCTCCCTAAAATAAAATTGATAAAGATAGGACTTGTAAACCTTGTCAATTTGGTAAGCAACATAAAAGTTCATTCAAATCTAAAAATATTGTAAACACCTCTAAACCCTTAGAACTCATTCACTTAGATTTGTTTGGACCAAATAGAGTTGCTAGCTTAAGAGGCAAGTTATATGCATTTGTACTTGTTGATGATTACTCAAGGTTTACATGGGTAAAATTCCTAGCTCAAAAAAATGAAGCTTTCAACCATTTTAAAATATTTGCAAAAAGAGTTCAAAATAAAAAAGGCTATGTAATCACATCTATTAGAAGTGATCACGGCAAAGAAATCAAAAATGAAAACTTTGAAAATTTTTGCAATGAGTTTGGCATTTTACATAACTTTTCTTCCTTAAGAACACCGCAACAAAATAGTGTGATAGAAAGGAAAAATAAAACATTGGTTGAAATGGCTAGGACAATGCTCAATGAGTATGATTTACCATCTTACTTTTGGGCAGAAGCCATTAATACCGCATATTATATTTCAAATCATATTTACAAAAGACCGTTAATAAACAAAACCTATTATGAGCTATGGAGTGGAAAAATACCCAAAATTCCATGCCTTAGAGTATTTGGATGCAAATTCTTTATATTAAATGCCAAGGATAATCTTAGAAAATTCTCATCCAAATCGAATGAAGACATATTTTTAGGATATTCATCATCTAGCAAAACATATAGAGTATTTAATAAAAGAACACTAGTAGTTGAAGAATTAATGCATGTTATTTTTTGATGAATCCTCTAAACTTGATTAAAGTAAAGGTAGTATTCTTGATGATTTTGTAGGCAAATTTGAACAACTAGAGACAATCAATGTTCCAAAGAATAATCATGATGAACAAGAAGAAGAGTCTCAAGGGCTACCCAAAGATTGGTAATACAAGAAGGATCATCCAAAAGAATTCATCATTGGTGATACATCAAATGGAGTAACTACTAGATCCAAACTTAAATATTTAGATGTTAATATTGCTTTTATTTCTCAAATTGAGCCAAGGACTATTGAGGAGGCTCTTAGTGATGAATGTTGGGTAATTGCTATGCAAGATGAACTCAACCAATTTGAGAGAAGTAATGTGTGGGAATTTGTTCCTAAACCTAAAGACCATCCAATTATAGGATGTAAATGGGTATATAGGAATAAGCTTGATGAAAATGGTCTCATTACTATAAACAAGGCTAGATTGATAGCCAAAGGCTATAACCAAGAAGAAAGCATTGACTATGATGAGACATTTGCTCTCGTTGCTATATTAGAAGCCATCTTGTATTTATATGTCACATGAATTTTAAACTTTTTTAAAAGGATGTTAAAAGTGCATTTCTAAATGGATTTATAAATGAGGAAGTTTATGTGGAAAAACCTCCCGATTTTGAAGATTATAAATTTTCAAATCATGTTTTTAAACTTACCAAAGCACTATATAAATTGAAACAAGCTCCAAGAGCTTGGTATGATAGACTTAATGTATATTTAGTTGAAAATAGTTTGTTGTCCCAAGATAGCAACCAAGAGGGGCGGGGTGAATTGGTTGGTTTCAAAAGTGATAGCAAATTTAAAATCAAAAAGCAAGAAATGTAGAAGACATAGAAGAAGATTAAGTAGAAGATGGAACAATAAACATAAAGATTTATATTGGTTCGGATTTACCTTGATCCTACATCCACTTCCTTAATAACTTTTTAAGGTTCCACTAGCTTTGAGTTTTTATAAGCTTAACTCTAACTTGGTGTTTTCTCTAGCTCACACCAAACTAGTACAATGGTTTCAGATCAATCCTCATAACCCTTATAAGAGTTTTTCCAAGCTCACTCTCACAACCTAAGTGTTTCCAAGCTCACACTTAAACATAAGATGGTGTTTAATGCTCATAACCAACACTCAATCAATATAAAATGAGATTTTGATGCAAATAAAAGAAAGATATTAAAGTAGGCTATTACAATCACAATCTTATATAAAAATGAAGTTACTTATGATTTTTATAGCCTTCAAGCCATTAAACAGCCGTTTAATGTTGGGACCAACATATTTGATTCTTGTCTTCCACTAATTTCTTTGCTAGAGCAAATTCATGGTCGGTCCTACCTTAGTCCGGTCGAAATTATGCAATGCCGATTGGAAAACACCATGGTCTGGTATGAATATTTAAAATTCTGAATAATGCTCTTTCAACGGTTGGTTCATGTGGCTTCCAATGGTAGAGATGCAACGGCTTCTAACTTAAGTAATTTTCAAATAGGCCGGTTGGACTTTCATTAGGTCCAGTCAGACTATCCTTGGTCTGTTCAATTTTTAGGTGTACCATTGGTCGGGAACTTAACTAGATAGTTTAGAGAAATTTTGCTTCAATGGTCTAATCAGAATTCCTTGAGGTCCGGTCAAAATTTTGTGGTACTCTGAGAAAGTGAGAGTACTTTTAATCGTGAAACCTTCTGTGTGTTTTGATTCTTTTCTCATCCAATAGTCCGGTCGAAATTCTGAATGGTCTGGTCAAACTTGATGTGGTCTAGTGAGATTTTGGGAGTACTCTCCACCGTGAAGCCTTCTGTGTCTTTTGGATCATTTGGACATGAATGGTTTGGTCGGGCTTCTCAGTAGTCCGATCAGACTTTTTAAATTTTTTTCAAAAAAAATAACTTCCTGCAAATTTTAATTTGATATAAGTGTTAGTTTAATTCAATTTGATTGCCTAAGATCAAAAATAGTAGGGTTTGCTAACAATCTCCCCCTTTTTGACTTTGGCAATTAAATTGAATTTGAAGTGTCAAAAGTGTTCAAATATGTGTTTAAGTGTAATTATGCTCCCCCTTAATGAATGCTTCATTTGAATTAGTTATTTTCAATGTCTTTGTTTAATTTTCCAATTCAATTGTCATAATTTTATTCAATTTCAAGTGTTCATTATTTAATTTGCCAACTCAATTGTCATAATTTTATTCAATTTCAAGTGTTCATTATTTAATTTGCCAACTCAATTGTCATAATTTTATTCAATTTCAAGTGAGTTTCTCCCCCTTTGAAAAATGCAAAATCAAATTGTTATTGAATGCAAAAACAATTTAATTGATAAGAAAGCAAAGGCAATATTGAGAATCACTAAACAAACATAAGTACAATGAAATAACAAACATTCAAAAAACTAAAGCCTAAGAATCATTGTCACTTTCTTCATCCTCTCCTTCTTCTTCATCTCCCTCTTCTTCTTCTCTATGTTCTCCTTCCTCTTCTTCCCTTGGTTGAGAGGTAGTAACTTCTCCTTCTTCTTCTTGAGGATAGGAGTCATGGATAGAGGGGGACAAGCTTGGTTCATCTTCAAAGCACTTTAACAATCCCAAAGCTTCTTGGATGGTTTGAATGTTAATGTTAAGATGAGAGATATCATTGGTAATTTTATCTATCCTTGAACTTTGTGAGCTCATTTATCCATGTATATCTTGAAAAAGTTGGAGAATGGAGGATTGAGGTCTTTGAACGGTAGTTCTAGGAAATTCCATTTGGAAAGTCTCTTCACCTTCCTCTACAATCCTTGGTCTCTTTCTTTGTTGAGCCCTAACACCTAGTGCTCATAAGATATAGACATAGTTCACATCATCATCCCTAATACACTTGGCATGTTTAAGGTAGACTCTTGTAAGTGACATTAAAAGGATTGGAGAGTGTTGCTTTATTTTTTGGTGTAAGTGCACCAACATATTTGGCTATTTGTATAACTTGTGAAGAGAGAAGAATAAGCCTAGATTTTATTTTACTAATGTGTAGGAAAGTGTCAATGAGGAATTTTTCGGTTTGGATTGGTTGACCTCTAATCAAGCAAAAATGAAAGAGTAGATATTTTTGGGCAACTTTCTCATTGCTCTCACCCCTAGCACAAATATTGTAAGTGATAATTCTATGCAACATCCAATAGGTGAGGGTCCAAAGATTTTTATTATTAGATTGTTTGTGAAGAGTGGTTTCGATGGAAATTTCTGTCCAAAACTCCTTTTGTCTTTCTATAATGAGGATGGTGTCTGTGATATGAGAAATGCCTTCTAACTGGAATCCCAAAATGAATGAAAAATCTTCAAGAGTGAGGCCATACTCTTGATTTAATAACCTAAAAGATATCCCATAATAGCCTAAGGGGTTAGCACTTTTCTTACTAACAACAAAAGTTATGAGAAACTCTTTAGTCCCAACCAAGGTCATCAGTTTCTAAGAAAACATACTTTTCCCATCATAAGGTTCTAAGACAATCCTTAATGTCATTTTCAATACCTAAGGACTCTAGAGTGAGGGTAGAGAAGAGAAGGTTTGGTTCTATAGGTTTATCCTTAAGAATTGTATACCTTTGCCTTTCTTCCTCATCTCTAAATCTTATCTTACTGCTTTTTCTAGGAGGCTCTTCTTGTTGAGAAGGGGCAGCAACACCCTTTCCTTTTTCAACTCTTGACGCCTTTTTCATGTGTTCTTTAGGAGCCAAGAGTTTGATCAAGAAAGTAGATGAAGAAGAGAGTTGATTTTAAGAGAGTTTAAGTACTTTTAGTGTTTAAGTGTTTAGAATTTGATAAAAGATGTAAATACTGACATTAGAGGGTATTTATAGTGTTTAAGATGAAAAATAGCTATTTATAGTTGTTGGAGACAAGATTTGCACGTTTTGATTGAGTTCCAATGGCTAGAAATTTTTGAATTCAGAGTGAAAGTCTGCTCAGACTTCAAAAAGTCCGGTGGTGAAATTTGAAATTTTTGAAAAGTCCGATCATGCTATATAGAGACCGAACAAGATATTGGTTTTAGGTACAACAGTCACAAAATTTTAAAAAATTTCGGTCGTACCTATGGTAAGTATGGTCATACTTTTACAAAAAAAAATGAAATCAAGAATTTTCAAATAAGTACTGTCAGACTTATAATTGGTACGATCGGGAAACATTCAAAAATTAAAATTTTTGGAAGAAAATAATGTTTTTAATTAAAGATACAATTGTTTCATCAAAAATAGATATTAATGGAAAATTTAGATCAAGTAAAGTAGGTTTTCAAGTAGTTTTAAACCTATGATATGGTGCTTCCATCTATCATTCTTAAATATTATTTTATGAAGTTCATTCTTTCTTCATTTAAGGGTATTATGAATATGTCAGCAAGTTGGTTTTATGTATCAATGAACTCTAAGACAATATTTTGGTTTTGAACATTGTCTCTTAAGAAATGGTGCCTAATATCTATATGTTTTGACCTAGAATGTTGAATTGGATTTTTAGATAGATTTATGGCACTTGTGTTATCACATTTAATGGGAATGTGTTCAAAAGTTTTTCCATAATCAAGTAATTATTGTTTCATCCAAAGAACTTGAGTACAATAAAAACAAGCAGCAACATATTCAACTTCCATGGTGGATAAGGCAACCGACACTTGTTTCTTGCTAAACCAAGAAACTAGACATTGACTAAGAAAATGACATGCCCCGGTCGCGCTCTTTCTATCCAAAAGACTACCGGCATAATATGCATCCAAAAAGCCTAAAATATCAAATGATGTGTTCCTAGGATACCAAAGTCCTAAATGCAATGTATCATTCAAGTATTTCAAAATTCTTTTAGTGTCATTCAAATGTGATTCTTTAGGGCATGATTAAAATCTAGCACATAAATATACACTATACATTATATCAGGTCTAGATGTGGTTAAGTAAAGCAGAGATCCGATAATACCTCGATATTTCTTCTCATCTACTACCTTACCACTTTCATCTTTGTCAAGTTTTATAGATGCACTCATGGGAGTCTTGCTAGTCTTACAACCATCCATTTAAAATTTCTTGAGGAGTTCTTTTATGTACTTGGATTGGTTAATGAAAATCTCATCTTTGCATTCCTTGATTTGAAGTCCAAGGAAGAATTTGAGTTCATCTATCATGCTCATTTTAAATTCCCTAGTCATACAAGAAGTAAATTCCTTGCACAAAGATTCATTAGTAGCACCAAATAAAATGTTATCAATATAAAATTGCACAATCAAAATGTTATGTTTATTCTTTTTAACAAAAAGGTTTGTGTCAAATTTGCCTTTTGAAAAATCATTTTTAAGCAAATATGCACTAAGTCTATCATACCAAGCTCTTGGAGCTTGTTTCTATCCATATAGTGCTTTGGTAAGTTTAAAAACATAATTTGGAAATTTATAATCTTCAAAACTGGAAGGTTGTTCAACATAAACTTCCTCATTAATAAACCCATTTAGAAATGCACTTTTAACATCTATTTGAAAAAGTTTAAAATTCGTGTGACATGCAAATGCAAGTAGTATCCTAATAGCTTCTAATCTAGTAACGGGGGCAAATGTCTCATCATAGTCTATGCCTTCCTCTTGGTTATACCCTTTGGCTGCCAATCTAGCTTTATTTCTAGTAATGAGACCATTTTCATCAAGTTTATTCCTATATACCCATTTACATTCTATAATTGGATGGTCTTTAGGTCTAGGAACAAGTTTCCACACATTATTTCTCTCAAATTGGTTGAGTTCATCTTGCATAGCAATCGCCCAATTTCATCACTAAGAGTCTCATCAATTGTCCTTGGCTCAATTCGAGAAATAAAAGCAAAATTAATATTTAAGTGTTTAAATTTAGATCTAGTAGTTACTCCCTTTGATGTTTCACCAATGATGAGTTCTTTTGGATGATCCTTCGTGTATTCCCAATCCTTAGGTAGCTCTTGAGTCTCCTCTTCTTGTTCATCATGATTGTTCTTTAGAGCATTAATTATTTCCTGTTGTTCAAATGTACCTACAAAATCATCAAAAACACTACCTTTTCTTTGATCAAGTTTAGAAGATTCATCAAAAACAACATTCATTGATTCTTTAACTACTAGAGTTCTTTTGTTAAATACTCTATATGATGAATATCCTAAAAATATGCCTTCATCCGATTTGGATGAAAATTTTTCAAGATTATCCTTCATATTCAATATAAAGAATTTGTATCCAAATACTTTAAGGTATGAAATTTTAGGTATTCTTCCATTTCATAGCTCATAAGAAGTTTCGTTTATCAATGGCTTTTGGAAACACGATTTGAAATGTGACAAGCAGTATTAACGGCTTTTACCCAAAAGTAAGATGGTAAGTCATACTCATTGAGCATTGTCCTAGCCATTTCAACCAAAGTTATATTTTTTCCTTTCAACCAAACCATTTTATTGTGGTTTTCTAGGAGCCGAAAAGTTATGTGAAATACCAAATTTATTGTAAAAGTTTTCAAAATTCTCATTTTCAAATTCTTTGCCATGACCACTTCTAATATATGTGATCACATAACCTTTTTCATTTTGAACTCTTTTTGCAAATATTTTAAAATGATTAAAAGTGTCATTCTTTTGAGCTATGAAATTTACCCATGTAAACCTTGAGTAGTCATCAACAAGTACAAATGCATAAAATTTACCACCTAGGCTAGCAACTATATTTGGTCCAAACAAATCCAAGTGTATGAGTTCTAAGGATCTAGATGTACTTACAACATTTTTAGATTTAAATAAACTTTTATGTTGCTTACCAAATTGACAAGGTTCACATGTTCTATCTCTGTCAAATTTAACTTTGGAAAGACCATCAATTAGTTCTTCTTTACTAATACATTTTAAATGATCCTTACTAGCATGTCCTAGTCTTCTATGCCATAAACAAGAATCATTATTAATAGAAATCAAACATTCAAATGCATTGTTAGAATATATGTCAATTTTATGTGTTACTAACTCTAGCTCCTTTCAATGCAATTTCACCATTTGAATTGGTGACTTTGCATCCTTTGGAATCAAAACTCGCATCATATCCTTTATCACATAATTGACTTACACTAAGCAAATTGTGTTCCAACCCATCAACAAGCCAAACATTTTCAATCAAATTTTTGCCAAGCATGCCAATGGAGCCAATGCCAATTATTTTTCATTTAGCATTATTCCTAAAAGTAACATTACCTCTATGCTTGTAAGTGAGAGTTGTAAAACTCTTTGCATTCCCCGTCATATGCCTTGAACATCCACTATCCATAAACCAAGAACTCTCATTGATAGTATATTTTAGGCATACCTATAAAATAATAATGTTCATTTTCTTTTAGGTACCCAAATAAGGTTGGGTCCTTGGGGGTTAGTAGTAGAAGGATCCTCTAACTTGAGATGAGCCTTCTTAATATAGAAAAATGTGCTCTTATGCCCAAATTTTATACAATATGTGTATTGATATAATGTTCTATACTTATGCACTTTCTTATTGAAATTCAATGAACTACGCACACAATTAGTGGTATGTGTTGAATGAGCTTATTTTTGTGCATTTTTGTATTTATGCTCATGCATAGTGTACATGAATGCATGATTTGCTTTTGGAACTTTAGTTCTAGAGCTTTGTGTATCCAATGTAATCCTTTTAGGATTTTTAGGCTTAGTTTGTGCATTAGTGTTCTTTACAACTTCAACACTAGAAGTTTGAGTTGTAAATGCTTTTACAAACATAGGTGTACTAGATGTAGTATTGGATGATCCATTGAATCCTAAACCATGTTTCAAGGAAGGTGACCTTTGATTATTAATTAAGTATCTAATGCTTCTTTTCCTTTGCAAAATTTTGAAATTGATTATTTAGGTTCTTTTAGTTCATGCTTTAAAATTTCATTTTCCTTGATCACATTTTCTAAGCTATGTGAATTTTTATTCATTGCATCAATGGATTTCAATAATTGTTCATTTGAGATTTTTAATTCTAAGGTAGAATTTTTTAAGCTCACAAAGTCCTTCTCTAGCTTAGAACATTTATCCTTATAAAATTCATCTTAGAAAAATATTTTTCTATTCTAAAGTTCATATGTTCAATCATATCACTATCATCTAAAACATCAATATCATTGTCATCATATCCAATTAAATTCAAGGATTGAGTACCTACCTCATTGGAGTCTTCTTCTTCTTCACTTAAGGAAGAGTCATCCCATATAGCTTTGAGTGATTTCTTCTTTTTTTATCCCACTTCTTTTTGTTTTTCAACTTCAAACAATCCAATTTAATATGATCAGATTTTTCACTTCATTCTTTTTATCTTTATCTTTGAATGAAGTTTTAGAAAGTGTACCTTTGTTAGCTTGCAATCTTCTCTTTCTCTTCTAATCATTCATTCTTTTTGAAAGCATTTCCATTTCTTCTTCTTCATCATTATCTTCATTGATTGAGCTCTCAACTTCTTTGATTGCTTTAAGAGCTATTGCTTTCCTCTTATCCTTCTCACCTTGTTCTTCATCTCTTTCGGTGTACAATTCAAAGGTGAGTAGTTTTTCGACAAGTTCATTAGTTCTCAAAAAACTAAATCATGAGCTTCTTCAATTGAAGAGACTTTAGATTTAAAGTTCTTCTTTGTTCTAAGTGTGCTCAAGATTTTGCTATTGACTTCATTTTGATCATATATCTTATCATATTTCTTTAACTCGTTGACGATGGCAAGTAAGAGATTCATCATGTCGGTAACATTTTCGTTGGGCTTCATCATGAATAGCTCATACTCATGTATATACATTTGCTTCTTGGTGAGCCTCACTTGGGTAGTACCTTCATGATAGTTCTCAAGAGTTTTTCAAATGCAATGAGCACAAGTGAGATGTTGGACTCTCCCACCTTCTTCTCTTGAAATAGAATTCATCAAGATGGAGGTTGCCCTATGGTTTTTGAATCGATCTCTTATATTGGAATTTGACCATTGTGATTTGGGAAGAGGAACTTAGACACCCTCAACTTCTTGAGTAGGAGGTTTTCACTCTTTTTCAACATAATCACAAAGCTCTATTCCCTCACTATCTAGGAATAAAAACATCTTGTGTTTCTAATAGGAATAATATATTCCATCAAAGTAAGGTCTAAAAAGAGAATTAAGATTTCCATGAGAGGTTGAGGTAGATGAAGAAGAGGTTGCCATTTTGGATCAAATTTCACAATTAAGTTTAAGAAATTAACAAGCTGTGATACTAATTGTTGTCCCAAGATAACAACCAAGAGGGAGGGGTAAATTGGTTGGTTTCAGAAGTGATGGCAAATTCAAAATCAAAAAGCAAGAAATATAGAAGATGTAGAAGAAGATTAAGTAGAAGATGGAATAATGAACACAAAGATTTATAGTGGTTCAAATTTACCTTGATCCTACATCCACTTCCTTAACAATTTGCTAAGGTTCCACTAGCTTTGAGTTTTTACAAGCTTAACTCTAACTTGGTGTTTTCTCTAGCTCACACCAAACTAGTATAATGGTTTGAGATCAATCCTCACAACCCTTACAAGAGTTTTCCCAAGCTCACTCTCACAACCTAAGTGTTTCCAAGCTCACACTCAAACTTAAGATGGTGTTTAATACTCACACATAATACTCAATCAATACAAAGTGAGATTTTGATGCAAAGAAAATAAAGATGTTAAAATAGGCTATTACAATCACAATCTTACATAAAAATGAGGTTACGTATGGTTTTTATAGCCTTCAAGCCATGAAATAAACGTTTGAGATTGGGACTAACATATTTGATTCTTGTCTTCCACTAATTTCTTTGCTAGAGAAAATTTATGATCGATTTTACCATGGTCCGGTCGAAATTATGTAATGCCAATCGAAATACACCATGGTTCGGTAGGAATATTTGAAATTCGACTTATTGTTCTTCCAATGGTTGGTCCACGTGGCTTTCACTTATTGAGTGGAGATGCAACAGCTTCTGACTTGAGTAATTTTTAAATAGGTTGGTAGAACTTGCATTAGGTTTGGTCGGACTATCCTTGGTCCATTCAATTTTTGGGTGTACCCTTGGTCGGGAACTCTACTAGATAGTTTGGAGAAATTTTGTTTCAATGGTCCGGTCAAAATTCCTTGAGGTCCAGTCAAAATTTTGTGATACTCTGAGAAAGTGAGAGTACTTCTGACCGTGAAACCTTCTGTGCGTTTTGCTTCTTTTCTCATCCAATAGTCCGGTCGAAATTCGGAATGGTCCGATCAGACTTGATGTGGTATGGTAAATATCTCCTCCAACAGCTATAAATGGCTAGTTTTCAACAAAATCACTATAAATACCCCCCCCCCCTAATATCAGTGTTTGTAACTTTTAATCAAATTCTAAACACCTAAACACTAAAAGCATATAAACTCTCTTCTTTCCTTCATCTATTCTCTCAATCAAACTCTGTGGCTCCCAGGAGAAAAGTATCAAGAGCTGAAAAAGAGAAGGGAATTATTGCCTCTTCTCAATAAGAAGAACCACCAAGAAGAAGCCATAAGATAAGATTCAAAGATGATGAAGAAAGACAAAGATATGCAATCCTTAAAGACAAAACTGTTGAACCAAACCGTCTCTTCTCCACCCTCACTTTAGAATCTCTAGGAATTGAAAATGATGTTAGAAGATGTCTCTAAACCTTAGGATGGGAGAAATTTGTATTCTTGGAGCACGATGATCTTGGTTGGGAGGCCTTGACAAAGGAGTTTCTCACAACCTTGGGTTATTATGGTATATCCTTTAGGTTCTTTAACCAAGAATATAGTCTTACCTTTGACGACTTTTCATCTATTTAGGATTTTCAACTAGAAGGTATCACTCACATCTCAAACACTCCTGAAGTTCAATTGAAATTTTAGAAAGAAATTTCCATTGAAACTTCACTTCACAAGCAATCCAATGCTAAGAACTTTAGTGCTTTAACATATTGGATGTTACATGGGATCATCACCTATATAATAAGTGCTAGGGGAGAAAGCAACGACAAGGTAACAAAAAAAGATCTCCTCTTCCTTTATTGTCTTCTTAGAGGTCAACCAATTCAAACTAGAAAATTCCTAATTGACATATTTATGAACATTAGGAAAACCAAATATGGACTTATTCTTCTCCTCCCAAATAACACAAATAGCCAAATATGTTGGAGCACTTACACCAACAAACAAAGCCACTCTCTCCAATCCTCTTAATCCCACAACAAAATCCATAAACATAGGCTATCTCAAATATGCCAAATGTATTAAGGATGATGATGGGACATACATCTACCTTTTAGGAGCACTAGGTGCTAGAGCTCAATAAAGAAAAATACCTAGGATCATAGAAGAAGGTGAAGAGACATTTTAAATGGAATTTCCTAGAACTCCAACCACAAGACCTCAATCCTCTATCCTTCAACTTCTCCAAGATATTCATGCTCAAATGAGCTCACAAGGAACAAGAATTGATAGCCTCACTAACCAAATCTCTCATCTTCATCTTGACATTCAACAAATCCAATAAGCTTTAGGACTGCCAAAATATTTTGATGATGAACCAATCTTATGTCCTTCAATCCATGGCACCTTTCCTCATGAAGAAGTGGGTAAAGTTGATGTCTCTCACCCAAAGGATGAAGAAGAAGAAGGAGATGAAGAAGAAGAAAGGAATGAACAAGATAATGATGGTGATGATGGCAATAATAATTAAATCTTAATCATTCTACTATACGTGTGTTTGCTAAATGAATTGCATATTTTGTTTGTTTAAGTGAATGCCTTTGAATTAATTAAATGCTTTTAGTTTAAATGTATTTTCTTTTAATGAATTGAATGTCTTCTCGATTATTTTTGCCTTTGTCAAAGGGGGAAAAGTAAAGTAAACTTGAAATTGAATAAATTTGAAATTTCATTAACAAATTCAATTAAACATAAAGCATTCATTAAGGGGGGAGCAAATCACACTTTAAACTTAATTTTACTTAATTCAATTTAATTATCAAAGTCAAAATGGGGGAGATTATTAGCCAAACCCTTGGCATGATTACTCTATTTTTTATCTTAGGCAATCAAAATGAATAGCACTAACACTTGTTTCAAGCTACACTTTGTAGAAAAATAAACTTTGAAGAAAGCTTGAACAAGTACGATCAAACCACACAAAGACCGACTGGACCTTTTATACAAACATGAGCAAAATTCACACAAAAAGGTTCACGGTGGAAAGTACTTTCATTTTCTCAGCGTATCAGAGAAGTTCAACTAGACTCTCAAGAAGTCCGACCGCACCATTAGTTGTGAAATGTGAAAATTCTCACAGTAAGTTTCACGGTCCAAAGTACTCCCATCTTCTCAGAGTGCCAGAGAAGTTTGATCGGACTATGGAGAATTTCGACCAGACTTGAGAAGTAGTATTTGTCCAAAACATTAGTAGAGTTCATGACCAAGGGTACACTTATAAATTGAATGTACCACCTAAAGTACGACCAGGCCAGAAGTCCGACCAGCCTATTTGAATATTCTTCAAATCAGAAGTCGTTATGTCTCTACTCAGTTAGTGGATGACACATGGACCAACCATTGAATGAGCATTAGTCAGATTCTCAAAAAGCATGACCGGACTCTAATTATTTTGACTGGCCTTATTGAAGTATGACCGGACTTGACAAAGTCCGACCATGAAAATACTCTGGATAAAAATTTAGTGAAAGACAAGAATTAAACATGTTGGCTCCTTCTATAAAAGGCAAGTTAAAGACTTGAAGGCTATAAATACCTTAAGAAACTTCATTTTTATGCATGAGTGTGATTATAATTGCCAAAACTAATTAGCTTTCATTTCCTTGCATCAAAACTACTTTTATATTGATTAAGTGTTGGGTGTGAGTATTAAACACTATCATAAGTTTGAGTGTGAGCTTAGAAACACTTAGGTTGTGAGAGTGAACCTGGAAAAACTCTTGTAAGGGTTATGAGGATTGATCTCAAACCATTGTAATAGTTTGGTGTGAGCTAGGAAAAATACCAAGTTAGAGTTAAGTTTATAAAAACTCAAGACTAGTAGAACCTTAACACGTTGTTAAGGAAGTGAATGTAGGATTCAGGTAAATATGAACCACTATAACTCCTTATGTTCTTTCTTCTCAAACTCTACTCCATCTCCATCTATATCTTCTTCATCTTTTGCATTTTTAATTTTTAATTTACCATCACTCTTCATATCAACCAATTCACCCCCCCCCCCCTCCCACCCCCTCTTGGTTGCTAGCCTGGGACAATATAAATCATTCATGACTAACAGTTAACAAAGTATTCAAAATTTGAAGAGCCAAATTAGCCTACTAGTACCATCTTTAAGCAAGCTAGAGTCTCAATGCAATTTTTCCTCTCAAATGGTGGTCAATCCAAAGCAAAATGTAAGTGAAATTACCTTGAAGAATAAAAAAGAGCTGCTAAAAAATTCACTCCAGAGTATAATCCTTGGGCAAGGCTTAGAAAAAAGGGTAGAATATAAAATTATTATTCAAGATGAAAAACCAGTTGTCAAGTCTGATTTTGACCAACCTAGACCGTAGGTGATTCAACCCCTCATTTCCTCAAATATTTGCCCAGCTTAAGAAGGAAAAAGAAGAGAAAGAAATTTTAGAATCTTTTCACAAAGTTGAGGTAAATATTCCTTTACTTGATGCTATTGAAAAAGTACATCGACATATTAAGTTTCTAAAAAAATTATGCGCCAAAAAAAAACTCAATGGCAATAAAAAGGTAAGTATGGGAAAAAGTATTCTACTATAATTCAAAGAAAATTACCTTTCAAGTGCAAAGACCAATGTATGTTTGTTATTTCTTTTAAAATAGGAAATTTAGGCATTAAAAGAACTATATGTGATTTAGGAACATCAATAAATATTATGTCATTATCTTTATCTATTTATTCAATTAGTTGATAGATCGATTGTTTATCTTGAAGGAGTTTTAGAGGATATCTTAGTTCAAGTAAATGGATTAATATTTACTCCTGATTTTTATATACTTAATATAGAGGATGATAAATCTTCTAATTCTTCTAATATTGTGCTATGAAGACATTTCCTAAGTACGGCTAAGACAAAAATAGATATGCATGAAGGTACATTCACTATGAAATTTGATAAAAAAAATTATTAAATTTAAAGTTTATAAAGATATAGAAAATCCTAATGATGAGTCTTACATGTGTGACATATATGTTGTAGGCTCTTTGAAGAAAATTTTTGAATTGACCAATAATAATGAGCTAACTGCTAATAGAGACAAATTGAAGAATCTAAAGGTAGATTTTATTGCTAATAAAGAATTGCAAGATATGGTGTGCGAAATGGAGGCTCTCAAACCTATGAAAACAAATATCTCAATTCTTGAATTTCCTACTTTTCTCATAAAATTTTTACCTTTTGTTGTGCAGACACCAAAATGAGAAGTAATAGATTCTAGTGTAACAATCATGAAGGATCCCATGCACCTAATATCGAAAAGATTAATTTGAGATGTCTACTAAAGTACAAGGGCAATGTCTAGCTAAAGACTTTAAACAAAGGCACTTGCCGGTAGGCAACCCAAACTTTTTAAATTTTTCTTTTTAGTAATTTTTATTTTTCCCTCTTATTTTATTTTATTTTATTTTTACTTTTTCTTCTTCTTCCTTCAAAATCAATGCAAATCTCTCTTTTTCAAGTCTACTGGGACACAATAATGGAGGAAATTTTCATTCACTTTCACCGCCCGATGAAATTTGCTTCCTATCTGTATAAATAGGTTCCGTGAATGTAGTTCCCACTTCCCTCTCTCACTCTCTAATACTCACAACCAAAAATCATGAGAAAAAGAAATGAATGACCCATCTCTACCAATCTGATCAAGAAAAAAGCAGGGAAGTCCTCTTATTTTATTTCTATATTTACATATTGAGGATAATGCAAGATTTAAAAGTGTGTGTGTGTGGGAGGGGTACTTAATGTTTGGTTTTGAAATTTTGAAGGTTTGGCTCTTTAATTCTATTTTTAGTTAAATTTTTAAATTTTCTTAAATTTTTGCTACTGCTCTTATTGCTATTTTATGATTTTAAAATAAATATCTCATTTTTCTTTGAAATAATTCAAATATGATATTTTTAAAAAACAAATTGTTGTAGCGGCCTTTAACTAGAGACTCTAGGTTGTTTTTCATTTTTCCACTTATTTTGAATGTTTATTATTAATAAATATTATTTATATAAAATGTTTAAGAATTTTGTCCTTAAATAAACTTAATTAATCAATATTAAATAGTTATCAATACATAGTTAGACTTCACTTGGTTTGCCTTTTTGTGTTTAAAATTTTTAAGAAAAAATACTTGTGTCAATAATTAAATGAAAATAAATAAATAAAATAAGAGTATAAATGTTCAAATGAACAATTTACTCTGCTAGTCAAAAGACTATGAGTAGGGCTAGTAGCCATTTGAAACTATGACCAATTGAATAATCGGGTACAAGCATCACAAATATTTGCTTTTATATCAAAAGGTTGTTGATATTTTAGGCAAGTCATAAAAAGTGCTCAAAGTAAATAAAAAAATTTTGAAGTTATAGGCATGAGTTTAAGGCAAAAAATGATTTTAACTTGGTGGGTTGAGTGTTGTCATTCTATGTGTTGATTAACTTTCAAGTGGAGATTAAAATAAATATTAAATTTTGCAAGGTTCTTTAAATTTTATATTTATAACGTTTAATCAATTTGATCATTCATTCTTATGGAATTATGAAAAATTTATTATATGAGCCGTTAGTTTTTGGTTGCCTTTCAATTTGAGTTTGAAACATTACAACTTGAGCTGTAATTGGATGAATGTGGTATGATAGTTTAAGATTATGAAGTGCTTGAGGGGCAAGCACAGTTTAAGTGTGAGAAAATTTGACAACAAGCATTTTGTGCATATTTATTACTTATTTTGAATATTTATTTTGGCTTGTTATCTTAGATTTCTATTGATTTTGGGATGTTTTTGTATAGATTATAATTGATAAAAAAATAAAGTTAACTATTTTAGAATAAATATGCTTAAAAGACATTATGGAAGCCTCGAGCATAAACCTTGGGTAAGGATTGTTACGTCGGATAGAAAAAAAAAAAAGAACTCAAGCCTTGAGTATAAGTCTTGGGCATAGCTTAGCACCAAACCTGATCAGAAGAGGTTAACTATTCCAGTTGAGATTTCCTACCTCTTTGGGAGTTGATGTGCTGCGATTTTTAAATGAACATTAAAAGATCTTATTAAACTTTTATTCTACTTAGATATAAAGATGATTCTTGTTTAGGATTTTTATTACTTTTATTATTTTTATCTTTTTCCTAAATTAGATTTTAAATCGGAACATTATTTTTAGAAGATAGTATATAATGAATATTAGGGAGCAACCCTAAGATGACTTTGGTTGAGGAATTTAGTCCAAACTTTTGTCCATTGTTTTTGTAGATTTTTTTATTTATGTTGAGTTTTTCTTCATTCAAATTATGAGCAGCTAATTTTCAATCGGTTGAAGGAGTAATCGAGGCTTCAATTCAATTAAAGATTGTGGGATCGAATAATTTTTCTTTTCTCTTACTTTAATTTTCAGTATTTATATATTTTTCAAAACTTAATCACATTATTGATTTGTCATTTGTTCAATAGAGCTCATTATTCACTTAGTTTATCAATATACCGTCATTCGAAATACTTGAATCCATAATTGTTCTTATTATTTTGATAATTAGAGAAAATTAGGTGTAACGCTAGAAAAGTATATAATCTAACTTAAATGAACCACGCGGTTGAGTTGTTGGTTAGAATCAAGTCATTCTAATTCTTAAATCTGATAATGAATTAAATTTTAAGGATGTTCCTATAAGATTATTTATTAATAAGGATTAACTAACTATCGTCTCCTAATTAATTTAAAATTACTGAATGATTCATTGCTGCGAGCGTCTCCACTGACTAGAACTGATTTATTGAAAATTAGTTGAACTATCTTTGCATTAAGGATAAATCCAAAGAATTAAAACTGAAATTACCCCTTTCATTGAATTAATTTCTATTGGTATTTTCTAATTTACTTTCCTTGTTATTAAATTTTTAATTTTAATTTTTCAGTATAAAACCCTCCATTTAATCTTTATTTTAGTTTTCTTCTTGGTTTCAAAAAAAATTTAATTAAATAGTCAATTTCTTATGGATTTCACCATATTCACCACTATTACAATTCATTTTGTTTAGGAATAAGAATTTTATTTTTTATGGCTTCGACACCCCTCTATCAGTTGTACTAGTCTTGTAGTTAGTTGGTTTAGTTGGTAAGTATCAATGAGGATTTGTTTATATTGGTTATTTAGTTGTTGTGGGATTATAATTGTAGCTCACTGTATATAAATTTGTTGGCTAGAAAAAATAAAATTTCATCAGTTTTCTATCGTTTTGTTCCTATTAGAGATGGGCATTTTTTGGTTAACTGGCTGAATATTCAATTGACCGACTGAATATTCAGTTCGGTTAACCGACAGTATTAAATATCAGCCGGTTCTATTAAAATATTTAAATTAATTCGGTATTCAAATCGGTTAATACTTAACCATTTCGGTTCGGTCGATTAACTATTAATCGAAAATTTTTTAAAAAATAATTTTTTATTTAGTTATTAATTTCTTGTTTAATTCTTTAATTATATTAATTTTTATTATGAATATAATTTTTATTGCAAAATAAAGTTATATTTTTTAGTTTTTAATAAATTTTGTTTAGCTATTTTATTATATTAATTTTTATCCTAAATATAATATTTTATTATAAAAAAAATCAGTCAGTTCGATTAATTAAACGAACTGATCAATTTGCGACTAAAATTAAAAATTGGTCGGTTCGATTAAAAAATTAAATTTATTCAATTTGGTTAAAATTTGATTTAATTAGTTAATTAACCAATCGACCGAATGCTCACCCTTAGTTTCTGTCCATAACATATATAATAAAAGTCCTGAGTTAATATTTCTAATTTGTTGCTCTACCTATGTTGATTTTACAATTGAATAGAGAAGTTTCTTATTTATTCATAATCAGATTTTGAAGTTAACAATTTAGAAGTATTAAGGATTAGAAATTAAGTTACAAACTAATTAAAATATCTTATCAGAATATCATCAAATATCCTTTTTCTTCATCCATTTTCAAGATTAGTTAGTTCATTTAACAATTTAGTTGTTACTCGCTCTCTCTCTCTCTCAAACAATAATAAATTAAGGATAAAAAATTCACAAAGTTAAAACATATAAATATAAAAATCAAGGACAAAGTTAAAAGAGTTTAACATTTAAGTTAGTTCATTATATAAAATATCTTATCAATATCATCTCTCCCTAAGGTTAAGCACGAATCATAGAGATATTCGATCCGATTTGAATATCTAGACCAAAATATCCAAAATTAAAAAAAATTTGTTAACTTTTTTACTTTTTTCGAACAAAACCATGCCTATTTTTTATAATATAGGATGATTCTGGATATCAAGCCATCCCCTAACCGAGAATCGTACCATACTATGTAAAACCCCCACATCCGGTACAAGCACACTACAAACACCACAATGTAATATACTTGCACTGAACATAGGGATGCTACGGTTTTCTTTAACCATCAAATCATTTTAAAAGATACCATAATCTTTATCATGATACATTATCGAAAATTAGTAATTAACTTGTAATATAAAACAAAATAGATATAAATACATTTACTTAATACGCAGCGGAATTTATAAAATAGTTACATATATGAAAACATTTAAATCCATATTTACAAATATACATATATTCACATGATAAACAATACTTTACAAAATATAAAGAAGTTATACATGATTGGCAGCTTTTCTCTGATCTTTAAAACCCAAAATAAACTCTTCAATGTCTACTCTCACTCGGTCTCGAGGAACTCTCGGGTTCAACTCTGTCACCTGCGCGATCAACACTATCGCGCTAAGTCAACGGCTTAGTAGTACAAAGTATGCCAACATTATGCTTTAATGCAATGCAATATCATACACATTAATAAATAAACAACAATATAGTTGTAAAGATAATACCACACGTTTATATTTCATAAATCATACTCATATAAGCATATTACATTTCAAAGTCCTTTCAAGGATCTCATTATTCAATTATTTCAACATCAATAAATCACATTGAAACAAAGACAAGCATGGGCCCAAAAGACACTAATATGCCATTCAATTTTCAGAGTTAATGTTTTGGTTCAATCATCACATTTATCATTATCATAAACCCAACTAGGCTTCAAGGATTTAGGTTCAGCCAAGCTTCAAGGGGAACAAAGCATGCTAAGTATCAACCCAACTTGGCTTCAAGAACCAACCCAACCTAGCTTCAAGGGTTGTAACATCTCAATTAGGCTTCAAGGATCAAATCCAACCTAACTTCAAGAGATTGTTACTAATATTAGGCATGCCACCAACAACAAACTCTGAAAATGGAATAACACATTAGCCACACAATTCATTCATTATTTAATTATCATTTCCATTCTCAATTCTCATCATCATCTAGGCAAACATGCCTTATTTCTTTCAATTGAATCATCATAGCCAATCACAATGGCTTCACATCATATTTGAGTTATCATAGCCAATCACAATGGCCTCATATCATATCATGTCTCAATTCAAATTATAATATTTCCATTCTTATCAAAGCAATTCATCATAAAAGCATTCATATACATCATCAATACTCACATTGTGTCCCACATTATACACAATATAACATTATTCATAGATTTAGAATCTTCTACATATATTTGTTTAGGTCATTCTTTGTATTAAATGTGTTTAGAGTGTCTATTTTTATGTTTAGGTGCAAGAAGACCTTTGAAGAATCAAAACAATGCAAGAAGAGCAAAGAACAATCACAGTAGCTAACACATTCAAGGGACACGGCCAAGCTTGTAGCTGTGTCTCTCAACACAAAATCAAGCCGAGGCAGACACGGGCAAGGGACACAGCTGTGTCTCTCCAAAAATCATACAACACGGCCAAATTTCCTTAGACTTGGCCGTGTCTCCCAAAAATTCTTTAGTTTGGCCGTGTCTCTCATGAATAAAAACCCTAAACATGGCCAAATCTCTTTTGATTGAATTTAAACACATTGTGCACAACATAACCTTATTCCAATGGATACAATCTATGTCATTAACACTTATTTTACATGTTCATCACAATATTCACATTAACAATACATCAACAACACATTTAATCACTTACCACTTCATAACCCTTAAACCAACATCACTCTTATTCTTTCAATATCAACATCCACTTAACTTACCATCTTCAAACCAAAACCAACACCTATTTAACTTTGTAACTTACAATCAAT
The DNA here is from genome assembly GCA_947685225.1 of Garcia nutans. Lineage (NCBI taxonomy): Eukaryota > Viridiplantae > Streptophyta > Magnoliopsida > Malpighiales > Euphorbiaceae > Garcia > Garcia nutans. Next base: position 42,956,123 of record CANTUV010000017.1, read on the forward strand.
TTCAACACTTATAAACACATCTCAAACACACCACATCATAATAACAACAAATCATAACTCACCTAAAACACAACTTTAAAGATAACAAAGAAAAACAAGAGAGTACTTACCAAAAATTAAGGCAATTCCACAAATCTCCAACTTAATCCTTTGATTCTTCCTTCAATTTGAAACTTGGAATAAACAAATCTCACTTTGCTCTCTTGCTATGGAATGGCCGGCCAACATATGGGAAAGAGAAGAAGAAGAAATGAAGAAAAGTCAAGTTATCATCTCTTTAAATCTCCACCATGTATTTCTCCACCATGTATTCCAAAACAAGAATTTACCTAGATACCCCTTTCCATTTGTTTTAACTCTCTTTTCACTTACTTGCCCATTTAGGTAATTTCACATATCACAAATAAATATCTTCTTCCCTTGACTCCTCATTTTGACCAACATATATGTTATATATATTACCATTTACCCAACATATACACTTTCTCTCTACACATTACTCTCCTTTTTAAACAATACCTAAACATTATCTTATCAATTTCTTTTCTTATCAACATAACATATACACATAATTCAAACAAACAACAATTATATCCAAACTTCTAAGGCACACATTGGGATATTACATACTAAATTAAAAAACTGAAATAATAACTGATTTTTTATATCTTTTTAATTTAGTTTTATCAATATAGATGATGTAGTATATGGAATAGCCTTTAAAGGTTAGTATGTTAAAAATGATTTAATTAATATTAATCCTATATAATTTGTGAAACATAATTAAAGTTGTTATATATTCAATAATTAATATAAAAATAGTATTTATTTATAGTTAAAAATATTTCTATTATAGCCTAATTTTTTAAAGTAAAAAATATATAGATAAAATTATTAAAAAATAAATATATATAGCTTATACAAGTAAAAATTTAAATTTAAATTTTCATTTTGTATTAAAAGTTGTATCATCGTAAATTTTTATTAGTATTTGACTACATGTAAACTTATATTTTTTTATGAAAATTAATGAAATTTATTATTAATTTGAAAAATATTTGAAAAATCTAAATCTTTTATGAAATAAATTTTTATGTTTTATAATATATTTTTACTATATAAAAAATTTAGTTGATAAAAATTTTATTTTAAAATATTTTAATTAATAAAATTTAATATCAAAAGTACCAAATTCCAGAATCGATTTGTTCTGAAAATTATATAATAATACAATATAAAAAAAATTTATATGAAACAGTTTTAAATCTTGTATTTTTTAAAATCTTTAATTTTTATATTTGGATTGTACTAAATCGTGCTTACCATTCTCCCTCCTTTTTGAAGACTATCTAATTTATTCAATAAGTGAATTGTTAATCACTCGCTCTCAAATAAGTCATGAATTTTTTTAGATTTACATTATTTGAGTTTCCTGAAAATTCTAACTAACACATGGGTGCATGTCATATTTAAACAAATAGTTTCAATAAAGTCAAATTGACATCAAAAACCCAACTCATAATTGAGTTGTCTGTTGTTGACATTTATAAATTGTATTGGAGTTTTCGAAGTGAAGTCTTTTGTTAATCAATATATTATTGCATCTTTAATTTATGTGTAAAAATTTAATTTAATTCATGATGGACTTAATGTGTTACAAATAAATTTTAAAATTTGAACTTATTGAAATTTTATTATTTGAAATAATTTAGAAGTTAAAAAAGTAAATATACTTATTTTTTATTTTATCCTTATAGAGAAAGATTGATGTTTAACTTAAATGGGGTAGATTTATTTTTTCAATAATAAATTTCATTAAATGAATTGAATTTTTATAAAATTAAAATTCTTCTATTTTTACATGATTTCATTTTTAAAATCATTTCAATATAAAATTTGAGTTTCCACACAATTACTATAGGAGTTTCACTATAACCGTGTAGGATTAGAAATTTAAAATGGGTGCATCGAATATATTAAATTATGGGTATTATATATTTATAAATACATAACATTTGTCTGAATTATTAGAGATGGATTTCACATTAAATGTGAAGAAGTATTTATTCCACTCAGTGGCTTAATATTCTGCCAAGGTTTAGGTGGCTATTTCTTGCTTGTCGTATATAGTTTGTTTCCTGTTCCTGAAAATAATAATAATAAATAAGTTCTAGGTGGCTAAAAAGTTATTATTGTTATTGTTATTATTTTATGTATTCTCAATGGATTTTTTATAATTATTTTTACAACGTTTAATAGATTTATAAAAATATATATTTTATGTTTTTTTTTTTGAAATATATCATAATTTTGGTATACTTTTAATATATTAAATATATATTTTTAAAAGTATGATATATTTTTTATACATTCAGAATTTTAAAATTAAATCAGATTCAACTAATTCAATCAGTTGACTCAGAACAATAATATAGTAATATTATGAATATATTTTTATTTATAGATATTTATAAAAAAAACATAAAAATTATAAAATAAAAGTTTAAAAATATATAATAATATATACATCATTAATCAAAAGTGATATATTAACTGTAATAAATATAATAAATAAACTTACAATTTTAAGTTCACTATCAATTTCAATATTTAAATATTTATATCAAGTTAGGTGCCACTTTATTTTTTTTCTCTAACTTTTATTTTAAAAATTGGCTTAATATTTATAAAAGCAGGTCTATTAGGTTTGACTCGATTCATCCAGCTCCACCGGTTTTAACAATTCTGAATGATTTTTTATATATTTAGTTTTTTAGATATTTCAAACCAAATCAATCTTCAATTTTTTATTAATCTAATTTGACCGGTCAGCCCGTTCTAATTTTAATAACACTTAATATACTATTTTATACGTTTGAAAAGGATTTTTTTAGACTTAAAAAATTTAAAATTGGTTTTTTAAAGAAAAAATGAATAATTTTGAAATTATTTTTTGAATATTTTTGAAGAAATCCGTAAATTTATTCTATTTTGCATTAAAATAATTCAAATTTTTGTTTCTAAAATACGAAATGCATTCATGTGCGGGCGCGGCAAAAGCTGAATTTTGGGAAATGAGACTATAACAGCATGCAAGGAAATTGCAATTGAGACTTGTGGTATAGTTCATACAAACAAACAAAATGGAAAATCAAATGAAAATAATGAGAATTTTCATATGAAAGGCATTGATCGATGAATGATAAAAAGTCAGATATCACTGCATTTTGTGAATTGCAACCTTATCAAAGAAAAATTGGAGAAACTATATATATGTGTAACATACATTTAATAAATTTAATATATATATTAATTCTTAATAAATAAATTTAGTAAAATATATAAATAAAACTATATGCCTTAGGTATTAAAAATTCGTATAAAATCAGAGGGAAAAATAAAAATTATAGAGAATGAATAATAAGTAGATATTTCTGGCTGCATTCAGAGTGAATTATTATTTAAGTTATGAGAAATGAAAATTTTCACATACAGTTGCCATCCATCGGACAAGTAGCAAATGCCTAACGGTCATTCGAAGTTGTGTGAATATAGAAAATAAATTATAGACATAATGGTTATTCCTGAGAAAAATCTTTAGAAAATTATTGTCGAATATGATATTTTTCTGTAACGGGAAAATGATTGATTTTCATTTTTTTTTTCTTTTGAGTATTATTTGAGAAATGAAGTAACAAACATTAGGGTCTTAAAATAGAAAAATGGTAGTCAAGGGCTCTAGAAGTGGCAAGGTAGGGAAAATTTTCAATGGAATATTTATTTAATAAATTTTATGAATATGATCGTAGTATTTTTAAATTTTTTTCATAATTAAAATTTTCAGAAATTAATAAAATATTAATAAGAGAATAATTATTGTCATAAGCTAATTTTTCTAATTTTTTAAATTGAAGTATAACATTTATTCTGTTTCATAATTTTTAACGATTTCAAAGGTTAATTAATTAGTAAAGATTCCTTAAAAAATTAGAGGGGAAGGTATAATTTTTTTAACCAAAATTGTATTTTTTTTTATCCATATAAATTCTCACAATCATGTGGAATTTACAAATAAATTTAATTTCATAGAGCCTACATATTTGAGTATTATATAGTTATATTTTCTTGGTTCACGTATGAATATTTAATATTTATCACGTATTAGGACTTGAATAAGCATATATTTATGAGGTTCATCTTGGAGAAGGCAAAGGGTGCGATGCCTTTTGATTTTTTCTTTTTCTTTTTTTAATGAAATATATACATTGTGAATATTAAAATATTTTATCTTTTAAGATATTTTTCAAGAAATTCCAAAAATCACAATACAAAAATATGTATATTTCTCAAAGAGCAAATAAGTCAACTAGATGGATGTGGGATAAACACAAAAAAATATATTATATGCCACTTTTTAATTTTTTTCAAAATTACTCTATAAAATTTACATATACTTTTGATATACTAAAATTACATTAAATATATATATCTTTAGTTAGATATATATATATATATATATATATATCTTTGAAAGTTGAGTATTTTTAAAGTTAGAAATGGATATTCAAGAGAGAGAGAGAGAGAGAGAGAGAGAGAGAAAAGTGGATACTTTAAAAATATTTTTATTTTTTAGAGAAATTTACGAAGTTCACAATAATTTGTTGTGTCATTTTCAATTTAAGGCTGCTAATTTCTCTTTTCAAAACAACAACTTTTGCTTCTTCTTTTTTAATGGCAAAACGAGGGTGACTTTTATTTTTTTCTGTTTTATTTTTATTTTTATTTTTATATATTTTATTTATATTTATATTTATATTTTTTATTCATTAATAATTTTTTCTCATATTCTCAACATACACTTAAAATATAATATATATATATACAATAAATATAAAATATACATAGATAATAAACATAAACATATACACAACATATATCAAATATACACATAATATCTAAACAATATCTATAAATTATATTTAATATTTTTTAATTTTATATACACATAATATACACATAATATGCACATAATATATACACCACTTACACAACAAATATATAATATACACGCAATATCTATAAATATCTACATAATATACACACAACATATATACAACTTCTACACAATAAAATTAATATTTTTAACTTTATTTTTTTATGTATAATATGTATTATTTATTTTAAAATAAATTTAATAATTTTATTAATATATTTTATATATTTTACTTTTTTATATTATTTTTGTGAGTATTATTTCTTATTTATAATAAAAATTAAAATTTTCTTTTGTAAAATATTAATAATTTTATATGTTAAAAATGTAATTTTAAATATTATTTTTTATTTTTTATTGAAATATATATATTTAATAGTAAAATTTGAAAAAAAAAAGATAAAAATTAAAGTAAAATATTATTTACTATGAGAGATGAGGTATTTTTAAAACAAAAATTTGTGTTAGTGAAGAGTGAGGTATTTTTGAAATCTTGACTCAATTTTTTCTAAAAGTATAAATATTTTTTTGTAATATTTTTGAAAAAAAAATTATTTTTATGAGTAGTTTTATAAAAATTCCTATTTTTTAGGTATTTTTTTATGAAATCCTTGAACACATTTCTATTTTGGGTTGGGCCATTGGCATGAGCTAGGCTTGAGCTACATAGTCAAATTTGCATACTAAAAAGAGGAATTTATGTAGCATAATATATTTTTATTAAATATTATATTTATTCGGTTGCAATTTTTTTTTTTTTTTGCATTTATAAGTTTTGTTTTTTTGCAATTATACAGTGTATTTTATATTTTCTTTTTTATAATTTTTTTATAATTTTAAGATTTTTGACTTTTTTTTCACTTATTATTTGACTAGTTTTTTACACTTTCCTATTTCTCATGTTTCCATCCTAGAGTTCACTTTATTATTTCTCTAACTCCCTTTTCTAGACGTTATTCTATGTTTTTGTAATATACACATTCTAATAGCTATTTAATCCTTTTGTTTTATGTTTTGATTTTGATTTTCTTTCTCAAAATTAAGTTGTATCAAAAATTATTCTTAAACATCTATCGTTTATTTTGATTTTGCTGTTCTTATCTATCTGGGTATACAATGGTTAATACATATTCTAGTTTATCTCCAATCCATAAATTAACTTCCTAAATTCTTAGAAATCCGATGTGTCATTCTGATTTGAAGAGAGTTTCTCCTCCTGAATTTCCAAGGAGTTCAAAAGGGTAAAAATTAAAGGTGATATATCAAAGGTAATTTTTATTGTTAATTTCTAATAAATTTTTAATGTTTTATGATTATTTTTATTGTTAGTTTCTAATAAATTTTTAATGTTTTATGTTTTATTTTTGTTTTTTTAGTTTTTTGTATATTCTTATTACCTTATTCTTAATTCATGAATTTGGTTAAGTAAATTACATAGAAAAGCAACTATTAATCTAATTCAAGCTACATGTTTAATGATGCAGTTTTTTAAGTGTATTTCTAGGCATTTTTTTTAACTGTAATATGAATAGCCACCTTGTTAAGTTTCTGGTAGTTTAAGCTTTTTGTTGGCCATTTTTTAATTAAAATGGCCAAATGATAAATATTTGCATTTATGATATTATATTAGGATGCTTACATTTGATTACACTTCTAGAGGATGTTATTGATTGTAAAGGTTTTGTTTGATTATTTTAGATTTTGATTTGTTTAATCTAGTTTGTAGGTTTGTATAGATGTGCTTTTGTTTTATGAGGTTGCTATAGCTATTCTTCTTGCTGTGTGAATAGTAATTTATTTTTTATTTTTGTTGGTTGCTATTTTTTTCCTGTAATATATTGAGTTGTATATTTTTTTATTTTTTTTGAGTTTTATTTTGATTATATTTATCTTATTTGGATTTATTTTTTATTTTTTGTAGGATTGTAGTATCATGTCAATCCAGAGAATTTTTTTACTACTAAAATTGGCTATAATAGTTTAAGGATGTTATGAAAATTTTAAAAGATACGCTTTCAGAGTCTCAACTTGATCTGTTAAGGAAAAGTTGTGTTGGATATTTTCTAGATTTGTCTGAGTTTATATTGCAATATCAACTCATTCATTATTTGTTATTGAGAGAGCTTAAACAATCTACTACTAATGATTACAGATTAATAATCATGGTTATCGGTTGAAATTTGGCATAAAAGAGTTTGCTCTTGTAAGTGGCTTTAAATTGTAGTGGTGAATATAATAAACTATCTTATGCTAATAACAGTAACAGTCTAATGAACAGATATTTTAGTGGGGTAAAAAAAGATAAATAAGCAATCTATTGAAAAATGCTTTTTATCTCAACGTTGGATAAATAATGAAGATACATTGAAAATATCTATCATGTATTTTCTTCAATTTTTTCTATTTTCATCACCTAAGGAAAAATTGGTAAGTAAGGAAGATTTCGATGCGGTTAATAGTGGAAAGTATAATGACTATCTTTGGGTAGTAGAAGCTTTTGATTTTACTATTGATTGTTTGAAGAAAAAACTTTATGGCAACCAAAACAAAGATAAGAGTTACTTTTATTACTTGATTGGTTTTCCTATTGCCTTTTAAGTGTTGTTTTTCAAGTGTTGTCCTTATGTTATTGGAAAGCTTGCAACTTTGAAGAGCAATTGTGTACCACACATTTTGAATTGGGTGCCCATTTCTACTCCAACATACAAACGTCTTCAAAAAGTTTATTTTCTCAATCTTTGTCTAAGATATTCTTTTATATTATTTTAATAGTATTTTTATTTTTATTTTTTATATCATTTAATTTGATGTTTTTTAATTGAAACTGAAAATAGAGGAGATGAGGAAAAGAAGAATAATGGAGATAAAAGAGATGGTAATGGTGATGAAGGTGAAAGAATTGGTGCTTTTGGTGATGATTTTATTTTTGATTCAAAATTTTTGTCTGATATTGATGATATTGTTAAGAAAGTATCTACTGTTAAGCCATCAAAGGTAATTTCATTTGATTTATTTTTTAGTTGTTTTGTGTTTTTTGGTTTAAATTTTATGCTTTTTGGTATATATTTATGAAGAATTTAGTGTAAGAAGAGAAAACACTCTTAAATTTTCATTGATTCAGTATGCATATACACGTTTATAGCCTATCTATAATAAATAAAACTACTAACAATTAACTATTATCTGCCTGAATTGAATTAGTTGCCACTACCAACTTCTAACTATTATCTGCCAATACTCTCCCTTAATTGGTGCAAAAATATTATGCATGCCCAACTTGCAAATTGAAATGTGAAAGTTTCTATTACTAAGTCATTCTATAAATACATCAGCCAGTTGTTTGTCTAATGACATATGAAATAGACTTAGAAAACCATCAAATAATTTTTCTTTTATGCAGTGTCGATCTATTTCAATATTTTTTTATGCGGTCATGTTGAACTATGTTATGAGCTATGATGATGGCAGCCTTATTGTCATAAAATATGGACACATTATCTTCACAAAATAATTTTAATTCTTTTAGTAACTTTTTCAGCCATAGTAGTTTATAAACACCTTGTGCCATAGCTCTGTACTCTGCCTATGTACTTTATCGAGAAACCACGCTCTACTTTTTACTTCTCTAAGTAACTAGGTTTCTACCCACATGTGTGTAGTAGCCAGTTGTTTATCTCCTATCATCAAGAGATCCAGCCCAATCTGTATCTCTGAAGTCTTTAATTCGTAGGTGACCACATTTAGAGAAAAGGGGACTTTTTCCAGGAACAGACTTAAGATATCATAGAATCCAAAAAAAAAAACTGCTTGTAAATGAGGCTCATAAATGCATATATTGACTGACCACACTTACTGCATATGTTATGTCTGGTCTAGTGTGTGATAGGTAAATTAATCTCCCTACCAATTTTTGATATTTTCCTAAGTCAACTAAAGTCTCTATTTCTGCTTGTAGCTTATGATTATTTTTAATAGGAGAATATGCTTACTTATAACCTAGCACCCATGTTTCGTAAAGAAGATCTAGGATATAATTCCTTTGTGAGTGAAGATTTTTCTTTTTTTATCTAGCCACTTCAATTTTTAAGAAATATTACAGTTTTCCCAAATCCTTGATCTCAAATTCCTGGGCCAGGACTTTTCTTTGTCGAGCTACTTCTTCTTTATCATCTCCAGTTACCATAATATCATTAACCTAAATATTGAGTAAAGTAATCTTGCCCTTAGAGTGCTTAATGTACAAGGTGTGATCAGCATTATTATGTTAATATCCAAAGGAAACAATGGTTATACTAAATTTATCAAACCATGCTTTAAGAGATTGTTTTAACCCATATAGAGCCTTCTTTAGTCTGCACACCTTCCTTTGTGTCTCTTTACTCTCAAAACATAGATGAATTTCCATGTACACTTCTTCCTCTAAATATCCATGAAGGAAAGCATTTTTTACACCTAATTGTTATAGGTCCCAATCCAGATGAGCTGCACAAGTCAACAATATTCTGATAGTATTCATTTTAGCAAATGGAGCAAATGCCTCTTACTAGTCCACTCTATAGGTCTGAGTGAATCCCTTAACCACAAGTCTAGCCTTATATCTCTTAACTGACTCATCAGCTTTATGTTTTATAGTAAATACCCACTTGCAGGCAACTGATTTCTTTCTAGAGGGAGAAGTGATAAGTTCCCAAGTTTCATTCTTTGCAAGGGCTTTTATTTCTTCAACCATTGATTCCTTCCATTTGGGATTATAGAAAGCCTCTTTTCAATCCTGTGGAATAGATACAAAAGAAATAGACAAGACAAAGGCTTTATAGGAGGAAGACAATGAGTTGTATGAAACAAAATTAGATATAGGATGTTTAGTACATGACATAACTCCTTTCCTATGAGCAATGGGCTTATCTAAATCATTAACTGAATTAGAAGGTTGAGAAGTCTCACCAAAAGGATCTAAAGAGTTTTTAGGTTGTGGGAGTGATTCTTGACGTGGTAAAACTGCATAATGGCATCATCTATTCTATTTCTCCTAGAATATGTCCTTAAATATGGTCTATCCAAACGCACAACATTCTCCTTTTGAATCAAATTCTCCCCTAAATAGGACTCTCCTACTAAATGAGATTATTTTCCAAAATAAGATTATCAAGAGCTATCAGAATAGGATTCTCTTCTTTCTCATTATCCCTCTGAAGAGGAGATTAGGGTAAATTGAAGTAGGGCTCGGATTCTCTAAAAGTAACATCCATAGTAACAAAGTATATTCTAGAGGGAGGGTGATAACACTTATATCCCTTTTGAGTAGGAGAATAGCCAACAAATACACATTTAAGAGCCCTAGATTCCAATTTCTCAATATTCCTAGCATGAACAAAACAAACACACCCAAATAACTTTGGAGGAATAATGTAAGAATTTTTTGCTAGTCGAACTTCTAAAGGACTCTTAAAGTTGAGAGTTCTAAAAAGCATCCTATTGATAAGGTAAGCTGATGTTAGAACTACAACTCCCCAATATGATCGGGGAAGATTCATGGTGAATATGAGAGTTCGGGCTACTTCTAAAATGTGTCTATTTTTCCTTTTGATAACTCCATTTTGAGCACTAGTATAAGCACAACTAGTTTGATGTATTGTCTCATTAGAATCTAGGTAAGCATGAAAACCCCCCATTCATATATTCCCTTCTATTATCTATTCTAAGGATTTTAACCTTAGCATCAAACTAAGTGTTGATCATCTTATGAAAAGATTGAAAGCGAGAAAACACATCACTTTTAGCCTTTTGGTACAATCATTAATAAAAGTAACAAACTACCAATGACCAGTCAATGAAGTGTTTTGAGTGAGTCCTCAAGCATCAAAGTAAATAGCCATAAAAAGAATTGTACTCTTATTATTACTCAAAGGATATGAATTCTTTGTATGCTTAGCAAATTCATAAACATCATAAAATAATGAGTCAAATAAAATTCCTTTAAACATATTTGGGAATTTCTTTCCTAAGATAAAAAAAAATGATGGATGTCCTAATTGCCTATGCAAATGTATAATCTCTTGTTTAGTATCCTTATTTTTGCCAAAAAGTGTGTGATTTGTACCAAAATCAGGATTTTGACTTCCATCCAAAATGTGTAAGCCATCCTGCAGTCTACCACTACCAAACATCTTCCCTATTTGCAGATCCTAAAAAGCATAATGGTTTGGAAAAAAAAACTCAATTTTACAATTAAGAGTTTTAGTAATGGAACTAACAGATAAAAGGTTAATGAAAAAATAAGGCACACGAAGGATAGAGGATAATCTAATATTTTGAGTACAATCAATAGAACATGTTCCAAATACCATAGTAAAAGAACCATATGCTATTTGGACATTGTTTCCTTTGAACATAAGGAATAGATTTGAAATCTTCTTGATGAGCCTATCATGTATCTATTTGCTCTTGAATCTATAATCCATAAATAAGTATTATGGTTAGCAAGAAAGGCATTACCTATGGTTACAAAGTTAAAGGAATCGACAGTTGAGTTGATATTAGGTTGAGATAAAAGTCACCTTAGATTTTGAATCCCTTTATCAAATAAATTGTTGCTTGAGGTTGTTACACTGCTCAATCCTATTGCTTCAGTCAAGTTTGCTTAAACCTTCTCCTTTCTTCCTCCACAACCTTTATTTGGTTTACCATGCAATTTCCAGCAAGTTTTTCTTATATGAAGTGATTTTTAGGGTGTTCATTAACTGATTTGATAGCTAACTCATATTTTTCAACCATTGTTGTATATAACATAGCACTTCTTCTACTTTCTTGTTACTACACATATGAATATATTTAGAGTAAAGATGGTAAAGGCTCTTTACCAAGCACTTGAACTCTTACTTTGATCATATTCCAAGTTTAAACTAGCAAGAAAATCATAAATAGGTTCATCCTCCTATAACTTTTAAAACTTAATTGCATCACTAGCACAATCAACTTGAAAATTCTGATAATAATCATGTTCTTGCCACAAACCACTTAATTCTGAAAATATTCTAAAATAGTCTTCTCCTCTTGTTTCATACCATGAATTTTATTTCGAAGTTCATATTTTTAGGCAACATTGCCCATTTGAGAATATGTTTGAGAAACAGCTTTTCAAATATTTTCAGTTGTATCAACCAACAAATATGTTCTTGCAATAGCAAGTTCCATAGAGTTGATAAGCCATGACATAACAAGATAATTTTTCGAGTCTCATTGATTATAAAAGGAATCAATTAGTTCGAGTTCCTTTTTCTCCCCTGTAATATATCATTGTAATCCCCTTGCTTTGATAAATAAGAGACATGATCTTGACCATGCTAGGTAATTAATTTCATTAAGTTTCACCGGGCCAATATGAAGAGATGGACTATCAAATATAGAAAGAATTGATTTTTTAATGTCTATCATATCTTATAAATAAAAAAAAAGGACTAGTAAGAAAATATCTCTAAAATGGATAGACAAGAGGCACATTCCTCAAAAACAAATATGGAAGACTCATAACTAGACGTTGTTAATACTAGCAGTAGCATGAAATACAGTGGCAATTTCAAGCTTAATATTGAATTGACACTAGTAGAACAAAAAAAGCTCAATATTTGGCTCCACAAAAGACATTGTATTCTTAAACCAAAAAATATATGGTTGGAGTCAGAGATGATTGTAAAGATGGTTGGAAGAAGAAATGACGAAAGAAGTTGGCTGAAAATAGAGACCCATGTCATGCGGTGGTGCATGAACAATATCTCCGAAGCATGCAGACGATGGGTGACAATCGGCAAAACATCTTCCAGCGACAATCTTCTGGCAACAGGCCAAACTCAACATGTTCTTTCTTCTTATGGGGGCAGTGGGTTCAGATGGATGATATAAGGCACTATATCCAAAAAGAGAGATTACATTACCCCCTTTTTCTTCTCCACCAATGATGGAAAAAATTCCATAAAGCTTAACAAGGCTCTGATACCATGAAGAATTTAGTATAAGAAGAGAAAATACTTTTAATTCTTCATTGATTCAGTATGCATATACTCATCTATTTATACACAATTATAGCCTATCTATAATAAATAAAATGATTAACAACTAACTACTATCTGCCATTAAATTGAATTATCTGCCAACTTCTAACTATTATCTGCCAATAGTTCGATATTTATTATCATGCTTTGATGTTTTAGTTAAGTATATTTTAATGTTATTGTTCTTAATTTGCTTTGTAGGACATTCTTGTTGGTGATGTTGTTGACATGCAGTTGATAAAGGTAATTATTGTTTTATTTATTTTATATAAATAAAGGATATTTTTATGCTTTTTTTTATATAGTTTGAAGTTTTAGCTAAGCATATATTAAGATTTTACTTCATGTTTTTGAAGAATATTATTGATGATAATATTGTTGGCATCAAGTCAAAAGAGGTAATTTTTGTTTTATTTGTTTTTATGCACTTGTTTAATTTTTTTTTGTTATATTTTTAGTATATTTTATTATGGTGTGAAGTTTCATTTATGTATATTTTAAAATTTTTCTTAATTTTGTAGAAATACATTGTTGATGGTGTTATTACTAAGATGAAGTCAGCAGAGGTAATATTTGTTTTATTTATTTATTTTAGTATGTTTTATGTCTTTTGGTATACATTTTTATGCTTTTTGGTAAATGTTTGGTATTTTTGTTTTTATGCTTTGTTGTTTCAGTTAGGTATATATTAATGTTATTGTTTTAAAATTTTTTAAAAGATATTATTGTTGATAATGTTTTTGAGATGAATTTTTCTTTGATGGAAAAACCAAATGCTCAAAAAAGGATGGTTTGATCAACTTATGTTATGAAGTCTCCTTTTTTGAATAAATTCTGATTATCTAACCATGTTGAAGAACCTAAACTAATCAGAATTGTTGTTCGTTTATTGTCACCTTTGGATAATAATCTTGGTGAGCCTCCAAATTTTGAAAATAAGTTAATATTTAATCTGTGGCTTAATGAAGGAATGATGAAAGGAAATAGTTAAATTATTTTTTATACTCAATTGTTTATCTTTCATTTTTTTTCTATTTTTCTATGTTTCATTATTTCTTTTTGTATTTATTATTTTTTTTGGTAATTTTTAGGAATAAATTATATTCAATTGAAGATAATCGTATTTCTCGACCTTTATACTTTGGAGTTGATTATATCAATGAGAAGACTTGGTTTCACTCATTGCAGTATGGTAGTTAGTTAATTTCATCTTCTATAAGTTTTTTTTTATTAATTTTCTTTTCATTTTATTGAATATTATATATTTTGTTGGTTGTTTTCTTTTCTTTTCTTTTACGGCATATTGATGTTGTTTTTTATTATTTGAGTAAAAAAGAAAAATATTCTAAAGATATCCAAGTAAAATTTACTACTACTGATTATTATTTTGATCAGTATATTCAAGATTTGTTTGAGTTGTTTTGGTTGCTAAGTATATTCTCGGGTATTATATGTGTTGTGGTACGTGTTGGATAAAGGTGGACCATATTTTGTTTCCTATTTTTTTGAAGAAGGAAAAACATTGGATCCTTGGTTAAGTGTTAAAGATAGATGTATTTTTATTTATAATTCTTTGAGGTCTGGTATAAATGACAAGGTTGCAGCTAAAACAGTTGAATCATATATTACTCTTCTGTCACTTTTTATGTCTATACTTGGTATTTTTTTTATGCTCGAAATGATATTGATGTTGTTGATGGACCACATGGACAAATGTATTTGAGTAAGCCTTTTAATGCTCAAATGGTCGATGGGTTACTAACTCAAGAAAAAAAGTAATATTTCAATTGATTTTACAATATTTTTATTTTATTTTAATGATTATGAATTTTTTAGTAGCATTTTATAATAATGCTTTTTTAAATATTTATTGTGGTATTTTTATCATGTCTTTTGCTGAATATTTTATACATGGAAAAGATCTGTCTCCTTTAATTTTTAATGTTAAACTTTATCAAAGTATACTTGATGTTTTGTTATATTCTTATGCAAAATAGAAAGAAAGTAATGGTTGGAAAAGTGAATTTAAAGCTCCCGAAAGACTTGAAAAAAAAAATGTGAAGAAAAAGAATGGCAAGGGAAAAAAGTTTTTGTAGTTTAATTATTGAAGTTCTTAGTATTTTGTTGATTTTTATAGTGTTTGTAGTTGTAGTTCTAAGTAAACCCAAAGGAAAAATATTTGAAAATGAAGTTAATTAAAAAAATATGTCATATTTGTTATGCATTTTCTTTGTATGTTAATAAGATTTTTAAGAATTGATGAGAATTTATCTAAAATAGTTGAAGATACCAAAACATGCTATGTATATGTTTTTTAAGATAATAGATTTCTTATATAACAAAAATATTTATTGCAGATATTTGATTTATACCTTTATATACCATTTTTCTTTTTCTCTATACCAAAATATACTTAACATATATAATTTGTAGGATTGATTCTTTTTTTATTTTTTAAGATATAATTTCATATATTAAATATTAGTTGTGGATACTTAAGATATACCTTTCATATACTATTTGTTTATATAGTTATACAATTATCATAATTAAATTTTATTTTCAAAAGCAACTAATTATTTCTTGTATACCTAAGATATACTTAACAAATATCGTTTCTAGAATTTGACCCTTTTTTTTATTATTCTTTTAAGGTATGCATTCTACATTTATAATATTATTTTCAGATACCTAAAATATACTTTTTATATATCATTTATTTATATACATATTTCATTACTCTTTTTATTTCCAAAAGCAACCAAATTATTTAAATAAACCTAAAATATACTTAACAGATACTCTTTGTAAGATTGATTCTTTTTTCTTTTATTACTTTTTAAGGTTTTCACTTTATATATTAAATATTAGTTGCTGATACTTAAGATATACCTTGCATATACCATTTGTTTATACACTTATACCATTTTCATAATTATGTTTTATTTTCAAAAACAACTAATTATTTCTTGTATACCTAAAATTTGACTTTTATTTTATTTTTTAAAGTTTTGCATTCTACATTTAGAATATTATTTGCGAATACTAAAAATATACATTTCATATACTATTTATATACATATTTCATTACTTTTTTTATTTCCAAAAGCAATCAATTTATTTAAATAACCCTAAAAAATGCTTAATATATACCCTATGTCGGATTGATTCTTTTTTCTTTTATTATTTTTTAAGATTTTCATTTTATATGTTGAATATTAGTTGCAGATACTTAAGATATACCTTTTATATACTATTTTTTTTATACTTATACCAGTATCATAATTATGTTCTATTTCCAAAAGCAACCAATTATTTTTTATATACGTAAAATATACTTAAGATATACCCTTCCTAATTTTATTTTTTTAAGGTTTGCATTCCACATTAAGAATATTATTTGCAGATACATGAAATATATCTTTCATATACTATTTGTTCATATACATATTCCTATTCCATTACTCTTTTTATTTCCAAAAGCAACCAATTTATTTAAATAAACCTAAAATATACTTAACATATACCATTTATAGGATTGATTCTTTCTTTCTTTTATTATTTTTAAGGTTTTCATTTCATATATTTAATATTAGTTGTAGATGCTTAAGTTATATCTTTCATATACTATTTGTTTATATACTTATACCATTACCATGATTATGTGTTATTTCCAAAAGCAACTAATTATTTATTGTATACCTAAAAATACTTAACAAATATCCTTTCTAGAATTTGACATTTTTTTTTATTTTTTTAAAGGTTTGCATTTCACTTTTAGAATATTATTTGAGGATACATAAAATATGCCTTTCATATACCTTTTGTTTATATACATATTCCATTACACTTTTTATTTCCAAATGCAACCAATTTCTTTAAATAAACCTAAAATATACTTAACATATACTCTTTGTATGATTGATTCTTTTTTCTTTTATTATTTTTTAAGGTTTTCATTTCATATATTGAATATTAGTTGTGCATACTTAAGATATACCTTTCATATACCATTTGTTTATATATTTATACCGTTATTATGATTATGTTTTATTTTCAAAAGGAACCAATTATTTCTTGTATACCTAAAATATATTTAAGATATACCCTTTCTAGAATTTGACCTTTTTTTAAAGGTTTGCATTCCACATTTAGAATATTATTGGCGGATACCTAAAATAAATACTTCATATACCATTTGTTTATATACATATTCCACTACTCTTTTTATTTTCAAAAGCAACCAATTTATTTAAATAAATCTAAAATATACTTAACATATACCCTTTGTAGGATTGATTATTTTTTAAGATTTTCATTTCATATATTGAATATTAGTTGCAGATACTTAAGATATAACTTTCATATACCATTTGTTTATAAACTTATACCATTATCATAATTATGTGTTATTTCCAAAAGCAGCCAATTATTTCTTGTATACCTAAAATATACTTAACATATACCCTTTCTAGAATTTGATTTTTTTTTATTTTTTTAAGGTTTGCATTCCACATTTAGAATATTATTTGAGGATACCTAAAATATACTTTTCATATACCATTTATTTATATACATGTTCCATTACTTATTTTTTTTCTAAAAGTTACCAATTTATTTAAATAAACCTAAAATATAATTAACATATACCCTTTGTAGGATTTATTCTTTTTTTATTATTGTTTTTAAGGTTTTCATTTCACATATTGATTATTAGTTGCATTTTTTATTTCATATCTTGAATATTAGTTGCAGATACTTAGATATATCTTTCATATACCATTTGTTTATATACTTACACCATTACAATAATTTAAGGCATTTTGAAAGTGATATTTGTTTCTTCTTCAAGAACTTTTTTTTGACGTTTTATTTGATTTATTACTAACATTGTTTCCTTTTTCCAGCATCAAAATGCAATAATAGGCAATTTCTTCTTCTAAGCTATTAGTTATTTATCACATGGAGGGTCAGATATTGCAAGTATTAACATAATTTTGGTCAAATGATATTGCAAGCATTTTATAATTATATTTAGATAATATATTTTGTGATTTCAAAAATTTTGATTGAATAAATCCACTAAAATTAATAAAAATGAATAAGAGTAGTAATAGATTGATTTCAATCAATGTATTATAAATGTGTATGAATGAACAAAAATATTAATCTATTAATAGTTCTATATTAATTGTATATATGTTGCTAAAAAAATTAGTATTGATCAATTTATTTTTGGTAGATTTTTGCATGTCTTTCAGTTATATCCAAATTGTCTGCATCTCCCACACTTATTTTGATTTTTATTTTGTAATGTTGCTTTGTATCTTCTTTTTTTTAGTCTTTCAGCTTTTATTTTATCTTCTGGTGGAAGCACACATATTTCTTTGACCTCGGGTTGTATATTCCATGTGCTTTGATATCTAATTATATATATTGTTACTTCATATGTTTCAATCAATGTCTGCTTAGTATAAAAATTAAAGCAATACTCAAAAGGATCATGATTCATATTCTTCAATATTGCAATTGCATATAGATGTGGTAGCTCATCTATTTGAAATTTGTTGCATGTGCATGTTTTCTCTTTCATGTTCACTATAAATTTCTTCTTTTCATTATCATAGACAGTGACCAACTCATAATTTGATGGCTTCATCTATTAATAAATTTTAAAATAATTAAATATTAGAAGAAATTTGAATCATGTATCAAGCATAAACTAACGAGTATAGAAATAAGATACTCACACCATATCCTCACCACACATGAAACAATTATAATTAATCTACCATTAATAGATTCTAAATGAGTCAAATATACTACAAAATAAAATTACTTATTAATCATATTGCAACCTCATATGTCCATCAATTAAGAATCCCAAAGGATAGGCAAAAGATAGAAACCATAAATTTTCTAACAAATAAGGAGTAGAATAGAAACAAATGTCTTGACAAGTGACATAACAACATTTGTTGTAATAAATTATAAACCAACAAACCCAAGGGGTGTGGTTGAGTGGTAGGGACTCATCCACCCTTAACCAACTATCGAGGGTTCTATCCTCGGCGTTGGGTATGAAGCAGCCTTAAATCCGTAGGACAGCTGTCCCACCCATTGAGATACCTGCAAGCCAGCGAGGGGATTAGTCATTATTTTTTATGGTGGATACTCTGATTTTGACCAAAAAAAATTATAAACCAACAGGTTTACTATCAAGAATGATATGGTTGAATTTCCTTTCTTTCTAGTAATTCAAAAAATTTAGCACACCATGGAGTTAACAGTAGATTATAATAAAATCGCTAAAACTCCATGGTCAAGATGTGTTCTAAAAGATAACAATAAATGTCATAAACAGCCACGCAGCGACTCAATTTTAAATTAATACGGGTGTTTAAATAGAGTTTGTCATTAAACATGTAATACTTTTATACCCTATATGCATATAATACATATATATCGTATACGTAAAATACATATATAGAATATAAGAGTGCTACCGTATTTATATTTAGAAACCCTCATATTTAATATGTTGAAGTAATTATAATTTCAAAAATATAAATGTAATATGATCAGTTAACTATATATTTAACAATAAAATAATTATGTTTAAAATGTAGTTTTGATCAATTTTTATATAAAAATATTTGAGAAAATTTTGCCAGAGTTTTGTTTGTATTTTTAATAAATTCCAAAGTCACAAATAATCAACCTTCATAAAATAACCCTCCCAAAAATTCATACTCTCATAAATCCATCATTTCTACCATTAACACCAAGTATTTCACAAAAATATGTATAATGTAATTTATTTACTTTTACAATACTTTACAATGCCATAATTATATAAAGATATTTAAAAAATCATGTAATGTACATAACATAATGTACTTGAACAAAATCATATAATGTACATAATGCTTTTCATGCCATGCAATGAAACACTGGCTATGCAGGTCTCGTGGAAACAACTCTACCTTCAGATGTCAATCTCAAATCTAGACCTGCCCAGGTTTGTCAGAACTATCCTACTCTGTAACTCTATCACATGCGAGATACAATTCAACCACGCAAAGCTAGAAGCTTAGTGATAAATACTTTGATAACACAATGGTGCGCGTCGCGCTGCGCTATAGCAATACTGCAAGTGCACGGGTCGCCCAAGTAATAAAGTAGTGAGTGAGTTATCGTTCCACTGAGGACAAGGCCAAGCACTAGTGCAAATCTTAACTGTTGTTTAGCAAATTAATATTTTTGTGAAGTTTTATAGTTAAAGACAATTAACTTAAATAAATGAAAGCAAAGATAAATTGTGTGTTGTGTAAAAAGGATTGATGATAATGATACTATCCAGATATTGAATCCCCCTAGCCTCAATTACATTACATGATAGAGTTGAATTGGCATTCCTCTAACTTAGACTAAAACCTCTCTCGAGTGAATTAATCCCTAATCACTAAGTAGAGTGTCAGAATCTCTTCTCAAAACACAATTAAATAGATCTTGCATTAAGAACAAGGAACTATATACCAAAGGATCTTGTAGGTCTATCTCTAGCACCCCAATCAATCCTCAGCCCTTATGAGTAATCAATTCATATCAAGCTTTCTCAAGTCAATAATATGAAAATGGCAACCAATCAATAAGCATGCTATCATCAATTGGCAATAATCATTAAGCATCATAAGAATAAAACAACTCAATCAATTAAAAGTATTCAATCATACAAATATGCTAGAGTTCATCAACATCTAGATAGAGAATGATTTAGTTCATGTTCAATACACTTAATACAACAACAACAACAACAACAACAACAACAACAACAACAATAACATTAAAATACATAAAAGGAGAAAATAGAAAAACCCCTTTCAATGTAGCTTCTTGAATATTCAGGAGCTGTCAATGGAAGATGCAGATGGTGGAGAGGATAGAAATGGAGGATGAAGATGAAGAGTCAAGGAAAGTGTCACTCCCTCCTTGCCCAAAACGTGTATGCCCAACCTCCTCCTCTCAAAGCTCTCTTTTCTGCCTCTGTTCTCTGTTTCCTGCACAAACCTCCAGCCCTCTGCAGAAGCTCTCTTCAAAACTCCCTCTTCTTCTCTTTTTATTTCCCTCCAAAGCTCAAGCCATGCTTCCAACTCACCCCATTCATCCTTGTCTCCCACATTCTCTTTGTTTAATCTTCTTTTAGCAAGCATAATGTTTTGTTCCCCACTTTATCTCCCAATTCGTGAAAAAGAATCAAGGTTTTCTTAGGTGACACGGCTAAGCCATGAGTGGCTTGGCCGTGTCTCTCATTTCTCCTTGGGACACGGCCAAGCTAGTTGGCCGTGTCCATCACTACCTTGCTTCCTTTCTTTCTTTTCTCTTTAGTCTTATGGGGTGACACGGCCATGAAATGGCCGTGTCATATGAGTATGTCGCCTTCTGCTTGAATTTGTTCAATCTTTTCTTTGTTTCCAAGGGTGACACGGCCACTGGCTTGGGCGTGTCACCTGGGTGTGTCAGCCACTGCCTTCATTTCTTTCCTTTCTTGCTTGGTCTCTTTGGTTTTGCTCCTTAGGTGAGACACGGCCAGTGGCTTGGCCGTGTCTCCTGCCCTGTCAGCCACTGTCTTGAGATTATTTTGAGGGACACAGCCAAGCTTGCTTTGGCTTGGCCATGTCTTGCTTGATTCAAACTCTTTCTTCATTGTTTTGATCCTCCAAGGGAGTTTTTCCACTTTAACCTAAAACAAACACTTTAAACAAACTTTAAACCAAAATTAAATGAAATATTCACTAAAAACACATTAAAATCATACTAAAAACAAGTATAAAAATACTCTTATCACACAATATTTTTCAAAAATAATATATATGATTTTCATAGCACACACAATGCATTATGCCACCACTGCAATGTACTATTCATTTAAATATTCATTAACTCATACAATTCACGCACATATCTCAATCACATACATTGGGCCCAATAAATCTCTAAAAATATTCAGGTTCTAAAAAGATTGATTTAGCCTATCACGACACCGGGGATCTAAGTGTCATATATATCACCCAAAAGTTGTCTTCTATCGACATCGGGGATCTAAGTGTCATATATATCACCTGAAAGTAGTCTCCTCAACACAAAGTTTCTGACACTAGCATGTCTTACCTGAAAGCATAATAATAAATGTGATACAGGTGTATCTCGCCCGAAGGCATATAAACTTTATGATGTATCGTTGGTATGCCAACTCGATAGTACCAAAATCAATTCTCTAGAACAAGTTATTGTGCAGGGCAAACAAACATCACACATCTAACCACATTCTCATATTCTTATTCTATATCATCATGCTTCCATATTTTTCACGTGATCAACTCATTTCATGATCACTTTCACATTATTCCATATTCCATAATCATTTCCATATTTTTATACTATATTAGACATCACTCTTAGTCACATTAACAATATGAAACTTTTCCCACATTATCAATGCATTTGCCCTATTTCCAAAATATTATATATGAAATTATAGTTTTCCATTAAACAATGGTTCATAATTTCAAACACAATACACTAAACACATTTTTGGTAATAATGCATAAATTATATGAACAATCACACTTCAAAGTAGCTTAACATATTTTCAAAGTATCAATGCATTTATGCCAAATCACACATAATTAAAACACAAGTTATCAAAGTATGTACTGACCTTGGTTAACCTTAAAATCAAGCTAAAATCACATTCCAAGCCTTACTTCCAACAAACCCTACATTCCTCTACTTTGGCAACTTTGGCTAAAACACTCCTAAACCAAACAATAAGCCAAATTATGCAATTAAAATCATATTCATGCTTAATTTATATAAAACAATCACTAATTACACAAATCCTAATGAACCTTCCAACAAAACCCTAATTTCTCTACTACCTCATTCAATCTCCACCATAACAAACTTATTTCCACCATCCAACCATAAAGTCAACACTTACGCATCAAAATAACTTCAAAACTATCCATTTCAACAATATAGTTACCTCCATCAAAAATTCAAATATCATATATTTTTTCTTAAACCCTAGTTTCACCAATCAAACTCAGCTTAACCAATTAAAACCATCATATTAGCTTCATAACTATTTATTTCAATAGTTAAAACCAACTTTCTCTCTAACCTACATAATTACATAACATTAAAACTAAATAATATCAAGCTTAAAGGGAAAAAAAACTTACTTGAAACCTTATTCTTTCTTCAAAATCCACTTGATTCACTTTGATTCTTGGTAAAATTTGATGTACATTGATGAAGATAATCTTCCCTTCTCTCTCTCTAAAATTGGCGATGGTGGATGAAGAAGAAGAAGAAGAGTTTTGATTTTTATTTTTGTCTTCCTTTGCCATCCATAAATATATATTTTTATATTATTAATTATCTAATTAATTTATTATATATTTTATTATTTCTTTAAATCCCCACCATAAATTTATTTTCGTACTTTGACTCTTCTTCTTTTTTCTTTTTTTTCTTTTATTTTCTTTTACACTTTTTTTATGTATAAGTGTATATATACATATATATATATATATATGTATATGTTTTTTTTACTTTTAACTTGAATATGTGTATATATGTATGTATACATATATGATATATGATATATGTATACAAAAGTTAACCTGCAAATCATGTGTGATATATGCCACTGTTCTATTAATATTTTCCTAATAATTATTTCCAAATATTTTGAAATATATATCAATTATATATTAAAAGTATAGTTTCGTATACCTAATAGTAAAGAAATATGACAATTACCTTTAGTTTCAAAGATTGAATGTAATTTTGAGTCAACATATCTTCAGCTTTTTTTGCTAGCTTTGTGAAAGTTGAATTTGTAATATTTCTATTTGTATAACTCCATTCTTGTACCAAAGCACATAAGTACTCTAGTAATGTTATAATTGGCAACTCTTTAGTTGCTTTGTTGGTAGCATTAAGTGATTCAACTATGTTTCATGTTATAGTTGAGTATTTGTTGTTGATAAAGTAAGCTCTAGCCCATCTGTGATACCCAATATTGCTCAAATAAGGTTTAATCATTTTATCAACTTTATCCAACTCATCCATGTGATACTCAAACTCTTGAGTAGTATATACTTTTGTTGCAATAATAAATGTCACCTTTCTTTTTTTTTTTTTGAATTTCTTTTGAACTTGTTCAACAAATAGAACATATAAAATCCATGACTAGCTTCAGGATATATCTTTTTAGTTGTTGTTTCTATGCTTTCATGCCTATCAGAAATTATACACAAGCCTTATCTATCACCAAATGTTTTTCTTAATCTTGTAAAGAACCATTCCCAAAAAGCATCATTTTATGAATCAACTATACAAAATGCTAGAGTAAAGATCTTACCACCTATCTTGTGTAGTTGCTGAAAGTAGTGTTCCTCTATATAATACTTTCAAAAAGGTAACATCCACAACCATAATCAGTCTGCAATACATTAATCCTTTTATTTACGCATCAAGAGCTATAAAAACATAGAGAAATGTATTATTCTCTTTTGTTTCTAGCTCAATAACATATCCTGGGTTTATAGTCTTTACCATATACAAAAAATTAGGAATCATTTAATAAAATTCATCTAGTTTACCTCGTACTTTCTGTAAAGTTTTCTCCTTCGATCTCCATGCTTTTGCATAGTTTAAAGAGTCACCATATTGATCTTTCATATCTCAAACTATGTATGCTGGTGTATATGTTGTTTTGATGTTAAGATAATTGGACTTTATGCAATCAGCAACTATATCTAAAGTAGCTTGCCGGTGATCATTTAATCTTACTTCTAATGGGCATGTGTGAATGTTGTTGAATTTTCGAACTATGAATATGTTTGTATAACTATTTCTTGATGCCTTTAAGTACCACATACAATTTTCATCTAAACATTTCATAGCATATCCCTTTTCACATGATTTTTCAACCTTATACTGGAAATGGTTCTTTAAAGCATAAAAACTCAACATTGTTTTAAAAATCTTTTTGTCTTTGTAGATTTGTCCTTCTTCAATTTCTACATGTCTTGTGTTGCTTATAATATATTATTCCCAACTATTAGCAACAATTTCTTCTTCTTGTAAAATGATTTTACTATAAGATTTGCATAATCCACAAAATCCACAAGGGCATCTACTTGACAAAAATTTGTTGAACTCTATTTAGATACTAAAGTTGTAGAAGTTGGTTCGATTCTTGGAATTTCAAAATTTGATCTTGAGTAGAAACCAGAAAATGCAATCTCTAATCTTTTTTCTACAACAGTAATACATAAAGGATATCTTGTGAAATTTGATTCTTTCTTCTTCAACTCCAAATAAAATGACAAGTCTTCATCCTATTCTATCTTTACTGGTGGATATCCATGTTTCACTTGGTATTGCATTTTTAATACTATTTCTTCTCTTTTAAATTTCAATTGCTTTGACAATATTTTCAAAAAAAATTATCAAAACTACAATCTCTTAGAGTAAGAATCCCACTCACTTCAAAGTCAACATAATTCATATGCTTATCCCATTTTTCATTATGATGAATAAACACTGGTATTGTATCCATTCCTGTTTAAAAAAAAAAGAAACAAATTAAGTGAATGCAAATTTGTTAATAATGCAACAATGAAATAACTATAAGATGATGGCATTTTTAAACATGAAGACAGGATATCTAGTATTCCATTATTTTGAATAAAAGCTACTTAAGCTCAAAATTCATCAATAAAAAAGTAAGCAAAATCAATTAAAGTCATAAACGTATTTACTATATGTAATTAACATCCTTTTTGTTAAAAGTTTGGGCTATTGTAGATTAAAAAAAAATAAAATTCTTACACAAATACCTTCTGTTGTCTTTTCAACCTAATTTATTGTATGTTGAAGAGCATCGGCAAAAACAAACAAACATGAACCATTTTATCATAAACTTATTTATTGTATGTTTTTGCTAATGGCTCTTCAACATATAGTAAATAAGGTTGAAGAGATAATGGGAGGTATTTATATAACAATTCATGTGACCGTAATTTTGTAAAAAAAAATTAGTTATTTATGTAATAATCCCTAGTAAAAAGCATCTTTTACAAAATTATCCATAAAGATAATTTTTTTTTCAAAAATACAGTAAAAAATATTTATACTTTTGGAGACAATTAGGTCAAATTTTTTAAAAATATCTCACTTATCACTAAAAATAAATTTT
This sequence comes from Garcia nutans, assembly GCA_947685225.1. Taxonomy (NCBI): domain Eukaryota; kingdom Viridiplantae; phylum Streptophyta; class Magnoliopsida; order Malpighiales; family Euphorbiaceae; genus Garcia; species Garcia nutans. Next base: position 42,982,440 of record CANTUV010000017.1, read on the forward strand.
AAAAAATATATTATATATTCTCTCTCACTACAACTAATATTTTACTTCAATTATCATCTTAGTTTTTCAAAATTTACTACTAAATAAATATATTTTAATAAAATAATAAAAATTAATATTTTAAATTATATTTTCAACATATATAAAATGTATTAATTTTTTATAAAGGAAAATTTTTAATTTTAATTACAAATAAGAAATAACACTCATAAAAATATATTAAAAAATTAAATAAATTTTTAAATAAATTTTACATATTACACGCATAAAAAATAAAATTTAAAAAATATTAATTTTGTTATTTTGGTGTTGCATATATGTTGTGTGTATGTTATATTGATTTTTATAGATGTTGTGTATATATTGTATGTTATATTGATTTTTATAGATGTTGTGTATATATTGTAGATATTATGTATATATTATATATTTATTATGCATGTCGTATATATTTGATGTATATGATGTGTGTATGCTATGTTGTTATATTGTATATATGTTATATGCATATTGTGCATATATTGTGTGTGTATAAAATTTTAGAAAAATGATGTTAAAAAATATTAAATAAATTATGTAAAGATATTATATATATGTTTAGTATATATTGCGTATATATTTTTATTTATAAATATTTGTATATTTTATGTGTATGTTAAGAATATAAAAATAAAAATATTATTTACAAATAAAAATGCATAAATAGAAAAATACAAAAAATGAAACAAAAAGAACAAAAATCACCGTTCAAAAACATATAAAAAAATAAAAAAAAGGAAGCAAAATCATAGAATTTAAAATAAATAAATAAATAAATAAATAAATCACTGTTAACTTGGAAGATGGCTAGGAAATGTCGTAAGCTGTGTAATTTTCTCTAATTAAAAAAAAAACAGTGAAGTCAGGCGCAAGAGTTACTGAAGTTAATTTTGGAGGGAAAAGAAAAGAAAAAAGACAGAAAAATAATATAAGTTGAAAATCAAACCAACCAAGAAAAAGGAGTTGGTGAGTGGTGAGACTTTTTCTTGCTTGGTCAAATATTTTTGGAAGAAGATTGTTAGTTATATGGTCAAATGTCAATATTCGCTTTTTCCAACTCCTAAAGCTAAAGAATTATTCAACTTCTCATCAATTTTTGGATTCTTTTTCTTTGTAAACCATTTTTAATAATTATTTTTTCCCATGTTCATGTTCAAAAGTGGAAAGCTAGCTCATGCCTAATTCTACTGTGGAAGAATTGAATTCTATTTTTTTCCCTTTTTTTCAAAATTTTTTGTTATTCAAATATCAAAAGAAAATGTATTTTTAAATTTTCTCAATATATATCTCATTTTAAATAATTTTCACGCAATTGATTACAAAAAAAAAAACTTATTATGAGTTGAGAGAAATCAGGCTTTACAGTTAGGGGTGTAACTTGGTTTGGAATATTACCGATTTAAACCGAAATCCAAACGAAATTGTTATTTGAATTGGAATTTTGGAATGTGGAATATGGAATGGAATGTATTTTTTAAAATTTTGGAATATGGAATATGGAATGGAATGTTATAATGAAATTTCAAATTCCATTCCATATACCGAAATTTTATTATAAAATTTTTAATAATATAATTAATAATACATATTTAAATAAAATCATTAAATATTAATATTAAAATATGTAATTCAATTTTATACAATATTTTATTAACCATACCCTATTAGGTTTAATATATATTCGTTTGATATATATTTATTGCCTGCTTTGGCAGCTTTGCTTTGTGAATACCGATAACAAACAAAAAACACAGGAAAGCTGCTAGTCTGCTACAAATCCTAAAGGTTAGAATACCGACTCTTTCTTCTTGGCTTTTCATCCTACCTATTGGCACAATCTATAATAATTATTATTTTATTTGCTTTACAACTAATGGTGGCTTAGGGATTATATTTATATAGGTTAGGATTCTTGACACAATCATCAACTTTTATTGCTAGCGTCAGTTTATATATGTATAGTATATTATTTAGAATCATTAGATCCATATATATATAGGATTATATTATGCTTTTCCTCCAAAGTTGTAGCAACCATTATGATATTGTAATAAAAACTGTTTTTACGTTACTGGTAATAGTTTTTTTTCTTTTATGTTATTAAATGTTTTGTGAGTATTACTGAATATATATATATATGTATATATATTTTTCAATATCAGATGACTGAAAATAGCGAACCAATTCTCATAGACGGAGAAGGTGCAAACCCTCAACCTACTAATGAAGCAAATGCTCCTTCTAAAGAGATTACTACAAAAAGAAAAAAGATGGTCCCTCGATCTGTAGCTTGGAACCACTTTGTTCGAAAAAATGATCCTAAAAAAGGTATGGTAGCTCAATGCAAACATTGTAATTTACAATATGGATATAACATCTCCTTATTAGGCACAAGCAGTTTGTTGGCACATTTAGACAGATGTCCTAAATATCCATATACTAGGCCTAAGGATCGTAAGCAAACCCAACTTAACTTTCCTTGTGTCACAAAAGAAAATGATGGTATGAGTAATCTAAAGTTTCAAGCATGCTTGGACCCAATTGCTTTGAGAAAGGCTATATCATACATGGTAATTTTGGATGAACTTCCTTTTAAATGTGTTGAGGGACAAGGTTTTAAATATCTTTTTAGTGTTGTGGATCATTCTTTTCGTGTTCCTTCACGAATAACAGTTGCTAAAGATTGCTACCAAGTTTATTGTGATTCAAGGATAGAACTTAAAAAAGTCTTACCCCAAAGGAGGATATGTCTCACAACTGATACATGGACTTCTAGACAACAAATCAATTATATGTGTCTCACAACACATTATATTGATGACAATTGAAAATTACAAAAGCGAATTATAAATTTTTGTCCAATTACTAGTCATAAGGGTGAGCAAATTGGAAAAACAATTGAGAGATGCTTATTAGATTGGGGCATTGAAAAAGTTTTTACTATCACAGTTGATAATGCAAGTTCAAATGATACAACAATCAATTATATGAGAACTAGACTTAATACTTGGAGTGGTAGTGTCTTGAAAGGTGATTTTCTTCACATGAGATGTGTGGCTCATATAATTAATTTAGTGGTTGGGGATGGATTGAATGAGGCAAAAGAATCAATTCTCCGTGTTCGACAAGCTGTAAAATATATGAAAAAATCTCCATCTAGATTGGAAAAGTTCAAAAAATGTGCATTAGAGGAGAAAATTCAAAGTAAAAAATTATTGTGTCTTAATGTTTCTACTAGATGGAATTCTACCTATATGATGTTGGATGCTGCTTACAAGTTTAAAAAGGCATTTGATATGTATGACTTAGAGGATACTCGTTATGAAAGTGAGTTAAAAGATAGAGATGGGGGTGGAAAGCCTTCTGATGATGATTGGGTTAATGTTGGTAGGTTGGTGACTTTCTTAGAAAATTTTTATGAGTTGACTTTGCGTGTTTCTGGCTCTTTATATGTCACATCTAATAATTTTTTTCATGAGATGGTTGTTGTAGATGCTCTTTTGAATGAATTGAATAATAGCTCTGATTTGAACATGAGTTTTATGGCTGAAAAAATGAAAGATAAGTACTATAAGTATTGGGGAAAGCCTGAAAAAATGAACATGATGATTTTTATTTCAGTTGTACTTGATCCTCGCTTCAAAATGAGCTTATTAGAATGGGGTCTTAATCAATTGTTTGATTGTTATACCTCATCTAGTATTCTTAAAAAAGTGAGAGAGACAATTAATTGCATGTTTGAAGAGTATAAGGGTACTAGTGGTTCACCTACAAATGAGGTTGGGGCACAAGTTACTGAAATAAATCTGCATTCTAATGATATGGTGGATAGTTTTCAACCTTTTCAAAAAATAAGACAAATAATGAAAGAAAAATACAATAAGCATAAATGCGAGAAAAATACAGGGTATATCAAATCTGAGTTAGATAGATATCTTGAAGAAGATTGCATTGAGGATGTAAATGAATTTGATATTTTACTTTGGTGGAAGCACAATGGTTCTAGATTTCCAATAATTGCAGAGATGGCACGTGATGTGTTAGCCATTCCTGTTTCTACTGTTGCTTCTGAAGCTGCTTTTAGTGCTGGAGGTCGTATACTTGATAATTTTATAAGTTCTTTGAGTCCTAAAGTCGTGGAGGCTCTTATATGTGCACAAGATTGGCTTCGTGTTTCTCCATTTCCAATCAATTATGAAGAATCACAAGAAGATATTCAACAACTTGAGGAAGGTACATATAATAATTTTCATAATTTTAATTTAAATATTTTATTTAATACAAATTTTAACAACCTTTTATTTATTCTTTTTTTTTTCAATATTCAGATTTGTCAAGACTACCATGATGCGGTGAAGAAATTTTTTGGAAAGATATAGAGGTTCAAAGGATTACTTGAGATGAAAAGCTTTTCTTAAATTATTAAGTGCATTTGTTTTTAAAAAGAATATTATTAAGTACTTATTTAGTAATTTAACTTGAATGATATAATTTTATGAATTTATTTAGCTACTTTGAAATTTAAACTTATATAATGTTTCCATTTTCAGATTTATTTTAAATCTATTCTAATTTTAGTTTTGATGAAAAAATTTTGAAATTACCGAATACCATACCGAATTTTAATGGAATGGTATGGAACGAAATTTTTAAGTCCGAATAATATTTGGATTGGTATGAAATAAAATTCTAAATACCGAAATATTTTGGAATGAAATTGGAATAGAGGCGATTCCATTCCATACCGACCGAATTACACCCCTATTTACAGTTGAACCTATCAACCACTGCAATTATGAATGGTTTACCAAATTATCTATATTATTATTACCTACCATATAAATCGTTAACAATAGTCATTAGTAACAAAATACTCTTAAAGCTAGTTAGGTGTAAAAATATTTGTAAAGTTTATTTACTGGATAAAAATTTTTTTAAAAATTCATTTGGGACTAATGTGATTATTTATTTTATAGGTTTAAAATTTATTCTAGGCAACGTTCAGTTTCTCAAAATATATAAAAATTACTACTTTATATAAAAATATCTTTAAAAAATAAAATATTTTCAAAAATATTTTTCCTCAAAAAATATTTAACTTTAATTTTTAAAATATCACTTATAGAAATATACTTCTAGTACACCAAATGTATACATACATATAATATATTTTCAGTTAAATATATAAAAAAAAATAGGCACCTCTAAAAAATTTTTAAAAATATCCTCAAATTTTTTTTTTAAAAAAAAAATTTATATGATATTTTTAAAAAATTAAAAATGATATATCGTATATTTTTAAAATAAATTAATAAAAATTTATTGTTCATGAGTTTATCAGTTGTCTAAGAAAAAATTTTCTTTTAGTTTTATTTTTTTCCATTTTCCTTTTTCAAAAATATATTTTTGTAATAGTAATCTTTAAGCCCATCTAGCTTTAAATTAAAAATGGAGGCTTTTGTGCATTCGACAATTCAAGCGGTGGCAAAAATGGCGTATCATAGTGTTGTGTCTCTATAGACAGATGCCCATGTGGCCTTCTTAGCTTGGTGGGTTGAATATATTAACAATAATAATAACTGTGCCTTAAGTTTAAAAAAATCCCAAAAACTGATATAAAAAAAAAAGAATTTTCAATGCAAATTGATTTTATTATGAATTTAAATTTATAAATTGATTTGCTTGCTGGACTAATATAACTTTGTGAATTCTGTAATTGAATATTTTATTTACAGTGTAGGACAATAAAAATTCTCATTTTAATAGCATTTTCTCTTTTATTATTTTTTGCTTATTGAAATATATTCAAAAAGATTATATTTAATAATAAATATAGTTGATTAACTAATTATATTATATAAGCATTATGCATTACGTAAAAATAGTTATTTATAATTTTTTTTAATTTTTATGTTAAAAATCGACAATAATTCTAAATCTAAAGCTAAAATAATAGAAAAGATATCAGAAAAATGGATAATTTTTATAGAAAAGAAATACTTAATATTTGCATTTAACGAAAAATTATTTACAAGTAACTAAACAATAGGGGATTGTAGGTGTATAAAAGTTAAAAAGAGTTTATTCCAAAATTGAATGTTTAAATGGAAAATGGTTTAAACTCATCAAATCACCTTCTTATATTCCCTTCTTCACTAGCCATTTTAAACCCCACCACTCATCACTTATTAAAGTACTCGACGCGCCATTCATCTACTCGCTGGCAACTATAAAAATTCTTACTCTGCTTTTTCTTTTTCTTTTTTTTATTTACGTATATCTAGAAAATTTATTAAGTTTTAAAAAAATATTAATTATAGTTATTTTTTATAATAATTATTTAATAATTTTTTTTATTAATTATAAAATATTTATTATAAATTTATTTATTAAAAGAAATATTATAAAAAATATTTTTTAACTAATAAAAAATTATTAAAAATTATTTTTTAAAATAACTTAATTAATATTATTCTTAATTTTATTATGGTTCCTTATTTTCAATTAAACTTTTTGACAAATTTCAAAAGAACAAATACAAAGTAAATGTGGGGTGCAGGGTAGGAACAAATACAACTCCCAAACTGCAACATATTTTTTAATTTTATTTTGGCATTCTCGCGTTTCTTTTAATTTTTATTTGTTCCCACATTCTTTTATAATTTTTTAAAATTCTAGTTTCTTTAACGAATTTATTTGATGTTCAACCCCAAAATTAAATATCAGCATCAGTTAGATTAATTAAATTTTAAAAGTTGATTAACTTAGCCACTATTAATTGATTAAAAAAATTATTTTTAAAAATTAATTATTATTAATTAGTTCAGTCAATTTTAATCGAATTCGGTTAATTTTATTAATAAATATACAATTCAAAACCGATCAACTCAATCCTTACTCGAAATTATAGCTTAAATCATGCTCTCCATTTGATTTAGATATTCATTTGGTATGTTATATTTCTATCCTTTAATAATTTTAGTAATTGGCTAGAATCTTGCTACCACTTATGCTAATTTTATTCTTTTCTTCTTTTATCTTTTTTTTTTATTTCAGTCACATGTCCTAACTTAGATCTTGACAAAATTTATTTTAAATAATATAATTATTAAAATTATTATGTTTCTATACCATAATTGCATGTTATAAAATATAAATATTTTAAATTTTAAATATTATGATTTTACATTTAAGAAAGAAAGAATCCTAATGTATTTTCAAAATTCTAATAGATTTTTTAAGAGATGGAATTATAAATTTTATTCAATTTTAATAAAGTACAATTTTTTTTAGTATTTTAAAGTCAGGTGAAATTTTGATTTTGCCGTTCAAAAAGAACACAAGTCTGAATTTTGTGGGCCGCTACTTGATCAGTGGTGCAAAATGACTCGAGTAAATTTGGGACACTAGACTCTCAAACAAGATTTTTTGGCCTTTTTTTCATTTTTTACTTTTATTCTAGACAGTGTTATTTTAGACAAAATAAAAACAAGGGAAAATTACACTACATTTTTTAATTTTTTAAAATATTTATATTTTTAGTATATTTTTGATATACTAAATATATATTCAATATATACTTTTAAAATTTAAATATACTTTTAATATATCAAATGTATATTAAAAATATATCTCTAAAGAAGGATATTTTTAAAATTAAAAATTGAAAAAATGGTATTTTTGAAATTAGAATTAAAAAGAGATATTTTTAAAAATATTTTTGAAAAAATCCCTAAAAACAAACCGCTTTGATAATTGTAATTAAAAAAAATCTTGGGTTGGGTCATATTAGTCCCACAAATTTATATTCAACTAAAAATATGACACGTATTTTTTATTTTTCCTTTTTCATCCTAAATCTAATCCAGTATTTTAAAAATAAGAAATTATATTGTATAAAACTATTTTTAATTTTTTTCAAAAATATCTTATTTTTTAAATATATTTTAATATATTAAATATATATATATATCTTTAAAAATGAAATTTATTTTTAATATATTAAATATATAACAAAATTATATCTTTAAAAAGAGTATTTTTAAAATTAAAAATTAAAAAATGAGCATTTTTAAAAGAAAAAAATATTTTTAAAAATAATTTTATTTTTAAAGATATATTTTTTTTTAAAAAAATCCCTTTAAAAATCCAGCTCGATGCAGGGGCAAATTCATGGGCAAGTAGACACCCCTGCATTTTTTTTTCCTATAAAAATGGATAATTATACTCGTAGTTCAAGTAGTAGAAATTATTAACTAAACTTGGTTGGCAATAGTATTTTCGAAAATCTGCAATTTATGTTGGAAATAAAAAACAATAGTAATAACATGCTCCATTCTATACTAAATATAGGCCTTAATTTGACTCTTTCGTCTTTAAACTGGTATAATTGCAAGAAAATTTATATCTAATTAATTATCATATTCAATAGTTAATATTTTATTTATTATATATATAAATTGATAATTTAGAATATCAAATTTTAAATTAACTTCTAAATTAATAAACTAATATAAAATATATAACACCTTTATACTCTATATACGTACAATACATATTTTCAGCATATGTAAAATATATATATACGATATAAAAATATCACAGACCGGTTTAATAAAAATTTTTAGATTTCTGATTTAAAATTTCAAATACTAAATATATAAAATTAAAGAGTATATAAATATTCTTTACGTGTTATAGAAACTCAAAATAAACATTTTATATAAAAATCTCTCAAAAAATTTGTCAGAGTTTTGTTTATAATTTGGACGTCCCAAAATTTATCAATTACACAACCTGCATCAGAAAACACTCCCAAATAATTTTAAATCACCATTTCACTCGTATTCCTCAATTTCACCAAATTTCTCAAATATTTATATATATATATATATATATATATATAATTTAGAACACATTTAAACCTCCATTTCAAATAACTTAACCCAAACATTCTTTATAGTTTACAATACATAAAATTCAAAAACATGATATAATATGCATAATACCCAAAATATATAATAACATAAAATATATGCATATTGCTGATAGTATTTCTGATCTTGATATCAACTCTACATGCTCAACCACAAGTCTAGACCCGACCTGGTCTAGAAAAACTCTCTGGCTCAGCCGAATCTACCATGTCACCTGCGCGATGTAAACAATCGCGCTAAGCCAAAAGCCTAGTAATACAAACTTGATAACAATAAAACTCAAATGTAATGTCAATGCACAATGCATATTAATATCACATCATTTCATTTTCTCATACTTTTCAAATATTTCACAATGTACAATTCACATAAAAACAAATATAAGCATGGACCCAAAGATAACTAATATGCTATTCAAATTTCAAAGTTACTGTTTTGGTCTATAATGACACCATGTGTCTAGCTCCATAGGCAAAATATCAATGTAATAGTCCAACTAGGTTTGAGCTTACGACCCGGTCATTTCACCTCAAAAAATTTTCACAGTGACGCCCAGCATCTAACCTGTAGGCAAATCATAGGCATGCCGCCAGACACAAAACTCTAAAAATTGAATATCATATTAGGCACACAATTTATTCATATTTCTCATTTATATCGATATTAATTCATATCATTATGTTTCCACATATCTCATTATATTATACCATATTTTTGTATTTACAACACATTACCTAATTACTTTGGTATTTCAACATAATTCACATATTAATCACATTTAATGTAATCTAGCTAATATCAATGGCTTTTTAACAATGCACTTAATGCATACACAACAAATGGCATTACCTAAACACTTTTGGTCATTTTTACATAATACACATATTTCATATTTTACACAATTTAGCCATTATTAATGGCTTTTCACAATGCATTTAACACATATATGATATTATAAATGTCATAGCATATTATTCATACACAACCAATATATCAAGTAGCTTAACATATTTTTCAACCAAAATGTGTTAAGTCCAAATGTCATGCAAACATAACCAATGTAAGTTTGTACTTACCTCAAATAGCAACCAAAACAAGCTTAAAACAACATCCAATCCTATCCTTCCAACTTGCCCTTCACTACTTGGATGAAGCAAATCAACCTCCCTCAATTCCTAAACTAAATGTCATAGCAAATAATCATTTAGTATTACATTTAATGACATTTTTAATATTAAACCATAATTAAACCCTATCCAAGTAAAAATCTAAAATTTAAAGCAAACATCACTTTAACTTTGGATTCTCATATTAGGCCGTTCATTTTAATATATTAAGTTTATTTATATTATTAGAAATATATTTTAATACATTTAAACCATTTACATTACAAAAACACACTCTTATGCACAAAATCCTAAATGGAATAACCTTCCTCCATTGAAGGTTTTCTATTCCAACACAATCCATTAATCATTTTAAAATTATATTCATCACTTATATCACCAAATAACAAGATTAAGTCAATAAAATTATACAATTAAACAACTTTGAAAAAATTATTTTCCAAAATCCTAAATCAAACTTCTATTCTCAAACTCCAACCAAATACAACCAAATTTAATATTTAACTTTAAAATACTTATTTAAGTACCAAAACAACTCATTGAGAATTAATTTGCACAATTAAAAACCATGATTTCTCAAACCCTAAAAGTCCATAACCCTAAATTCTCTCTCTTCACCATTCTTTATCCAAATTCAACGATTTCTTTAATTCAACCTTAAAATCATTGTTAACTACGCAAAATAACATCATACAAACCAATTCCAATAATTATAACATACTACATAAAAATTCAAAATCACACATAATTAAAATTTTCATTGAGTTCAAAGAAAAGAGTTGGAAACTTACCAAATTTAGTGGAAGTCACCAAAAATTAACTTTAAACTTGTTAAATCCTTCAATAAATTGAGTATGGAAGAGCAAAATTTCTTGGACATCATCAATGGGGGTTTTGGCCTAGGAGGAAGAAGACGAAGATGAAAATAGCTTTTGATTTTCTCTTTCCTTTTATTTTTTAATTTCAACCATAAATATATTATTTAATTTAATTTAATAATTAATTATTTATTTTTTTAATAAATTAAAAGTCCAAAAATCTCTCTTCTATTTAAAAATTATTTATTTTTAAATTAATTTAATAATTTTAAAATTTTAAGATTTAATTAACAAAATACCCTTTTACTTTGACTTTTGACTTTTCTATTAAAAAGTGTTTACTTTTATATGTTATGTATATTTTACATATATATCACATTTATATTCCACTTTTTCATTTAAAATTTCTTCATTTTTTATTTAAAATCATTAATTTAATTTATCCAATTTAATTATAATTTATTTTATAAAATTTTTAAAAATTAGAAATTTTTAAAAATTTAGAATATTACAATTATCTCCCCCTAAAATAAATTTCGTCCTCGAAATTACCTGCTCTTAAGTCTGGAACAATTGAAAAAACTGATTTTGCATCGCCTGCTCATTCTGCCATGTCGCCTCCTCAGTGGCATGATTCCTCCAAAGGACTTTCACAAGTGGCACCCTCTTATTCCTCAATTCTTTAACATCTCATGCCAAAATCGCCACTGGTTCTTCCTCGTAAGTTAGATCTGGACTCGCCTCAATAGACTTCACTGATAGGATATGAGATAGGTCAGACTTGTATCTCCGAAGCATCGAAACATGAAAGACATTATGAATTTGATCTAACTCAGACGGCAAAGTTATTCTATAAGCCACTGGACCAACTCTCTCCAACACCTCATATGGTCCTATGAAATGAGGACTCAACTTCCCTTTGCGACTGAACCTTAAAATCATCTTCGATGGAGACACCTTCAGAAACACTTTATCTCCCACACTGAACTCTATGTCTCTTCTCTTCAAATCTGAATAGGATTTCTGTCGGTTTGAAGCTGCTTTCAAACGACCCCGAATCACCTTCACTTTCTCTTCTGTTTCCTTAATCAAATCCGGAATGACCAGTTTACCTTCTCCAACCTCATCTCAACACAAAGGTGTCATGCATCTCCTGCCATACAAGGTCTCATAAGGAGCCATCTCAATACTAAACTGATGACTGTTGTTATAAGCAAACTCAATTAGTGGCAAAAATTTATCTCAATTCCTAGTAAGATCAATGATACAACTCCTCAACATATCCTTCAGAATCTGTATCACTCTCTCTGACTGCCCATCTGTCTGAGGATGAAAAGCAATACTAAAATACAACCGAGAACCCAAAGCATCATGCAAACTCTTTCAAAACCTCGAAATAAACTGGGAATCTCAATCCGACACCAAAGAAACTGGGACTCCATGCAACCTCACTATCTCACTAATATACGGCTCAACCAACCTCTCAAGAGAATAATCTATCCGAACTAGAATAAAATGATATGTCTTCATTATCCGATCAACTATTACCCAGATTGCATCATGCTTCTTCTAGGTCAACGACATTCCAGTTACAAAATTCATTTTCACTTGCTTTCATTTCCACTCGAGCACTGATAAAGGTTGGAGCAACCCTAAAGGAACCTAGTGCTCAGCCTTTACTCTCTGGCAAGTGAGACATCTGGATACAAACTCTGCTATGTCCCTTTTCATACCTGACCACCAATAATATCGCTTCAAGTTCTAATACATCTTGGTACTCACAGGATGTATAGCATAAAGTGACTAATGTGCTTCCTCTAATATCATCCTTTTTAATTCTGCATCATCAGGAATATACAAACTATCTCTATACCATAACTGCCAATCCTAGAAAACTTTTAACATCTGTCACAGTCTTCGGTGGACTCTAATTCAAGATAGCCTCAACCTTACTCGGATCAACTTTAATACCCTCTGCTGAAACCACATGACCAAGAAAAACTATCTGATCAAGCCAGAACTCGCACTTAGACAGCTTAGCATACAACCACTTCTCTCTCAGAGTCTGTAATACAATCCGCAAATGCCTATCATGATCCTCCTTATTACGCAAATATACCAAAATGTCATCAATGAAGACCACCAAAAATTGATCTAAATATGGTCTGAACACTCTGTTTATCAAATCCATAAAAACTGTTAATACATTCATCAATCTAAAGGGCATTATCAGAAACTCATAATGCCCAAACCTCATGAGAAAAGTTGTCTTGGGTACATCCACATCTCTGACTCTCAATTGATGGTACCCTAATCTCAGATCAATCTTAGAGAATACTACTTCTCCTTCAACTAATCAAAGATATCATCTATCCGAGGCAAATGATACTTGTTCTTGATGGTCACCTTATTCAACTGCATATAATCAATACATAATCTCAAGGTGTCATCATTCTTCTTCACAAACAACACAGGCGCTCCCCATGGAGACATACTAGAGCGGACGAACCCTTTTTTCAACAACTCCTGCATCTGCACCTTCAACTCTCTCAACTCAGTAGGTGCCATCCGATAAGGGGTAATAGAGATAGGAGTGGTACCAGGCAACAAATCGATACCAAACTCCACTTTTCTCTCAGGAGGTACCCCTGGTAACTCATCAAGAAAAATATCTAAAAACTCGATAACTGTAGGTATACTGTCAAGCTGGGATCACACTACTCTAGTATCTACAACATGAGCAAGATAAGCCTCACATCTCTTCTGAATCATCCTCCCAGCTGAAACAGCTGAAACAAATATGGATGAAAGATACATATGCTTACTAGATACCATCACATCTCCACCATCACGTGTTCTCAAAGTAACACATTTCTTCTGATAATCTACCACCGCCCCATGCCTTGATAACCAATCCATGCCTAAAATCAAATCATACGCCCTGAAAGGCATCTCAATTAGGTCACCGAGAAACTCCTCATCCTGAACAATAACTGGGCTATCTCGCTGCATCCTACTCACCACAATACTATGCCCTAAAGGATTTCTGACCAAAATATCAAATCCTAAGGACTCAGAATACAAATCACTCATAGGCAAGATGGATGCACTAATGTAAGAATGAGTCGACCCAGGGTCTAATAATGCAAAAACCGAAGTACCAAATAAAGTAAAAGTACCAGCAATAACAGCTGAAGCATCCGGCTGCCTCTGCATCACATAAATCCGCTGTGATGGTCCTACCTCATCTGGTCTACTACCTCAAGTTGTAGAACCTCCTCTCTGACTAGTCTCAGATCGAGCACCTCTACTAAAACCTCTGTCACCACGACCCCCTTCTGACACTGGGTCGAGAAGCTGCAATATCTGTCTATGTATCCTCTAGTGGCTCTGGACAATCTCTGATAAAAAGGTCTGACAACCCACATCATAAATACACTCCTGAAGAATCTCTCCACTAGCAGAAACCTTCGTGTGCTTTACCACAATGAACACAAGTAGGTGGAGCAGGTCTCTGAGCCAATGGAGTCGGAGCACTAGCCACTGAAACTGCAGGTCTCTATCTCTGCTGCTGTAATGACCTGCCAAACTGCCACTATCTCCTACTGAACCTCAAAAAATATCCCCCTCGGTCTCTCTTCACTGATGAAGATCCCGCCTCACTCTAGGGTCTCCTAACTCTAGTCTCCTCAACCCTGCAGCTGCTGTAAGACTCTATGCTCTCACTCCTAGCAGCTACAATCGACTGAGAAAAATTTTGACACCGAGAGCCTGCTATGATACACATGGTAGAGGGTCTCAGTCCCTCCTCAAATCTCCTGCACCTGTCAATCTCATCAGAAATGATCCCACCAGCATAATGACTCAACTGGATAAACTCGATCTCATACTCTGTCACCATCTTGGTATCCTATCTCAGACTCAGAAAATCCATCTTCTTTGTATTTTAATACTCCCTCGGAGTATACTTCTGCTCAAATTCGCGTAGAAAATCATCATAAGTCAAAACTGGTAGATCATCCAGAGCATGTGGAACCGTCTTCCACCAATCATATGCATCCCTCTATAAAAGAGATCTGGTATAATCAAACTTCTCTTCCGGACTAGCCTGTAACTGAATGAACACTCTCTAAACCCTGTCTAGTCACTACTCTGCTACAGCAGGGTCTGTAGTACCAACGAAGTCCTCAGCTCGAACTTTCTCAGCTTATCATACTTCCTCACAGGCAACTGCAACTGAGACGACTGCTGAACTGGAGCCTGCCTCAACAACTCTACCATATGCTGTACCCAGCCAGGCGAAATCTCATCAGCTGCTGGTCTCACAGGCACATAAACAGATGCCTCAGCAGTAGACACAATTCTAGCTCCATCTCAACCCTCATCAGGAACCACACTCTTTGCACTACCCTCTGCAGACTGATGCTTCCGAGACGCCATAACTACCTATATCTGCAAACACAACGGAAATTACTATATCAGATATCAGAAACTGCCAGTGTCAATGCATGTATTATAATTAAAACTATTTTTAAATCTCCTATTTTCTCTCTCTATCAATCCACCTAGGTCGAGAACCTCAAATCTAGGCTCTGATGTCAAAATAAATGTAACAGTCTTATACTTTATATACGTACAATACATATTTTTAGCATATGTAAAATACGCATATACAGTACAAAAATATCACAGACCGGTTTAATAAAAATTTTCACATTTCTAATTTAAAATTTCAAATACTAAATATATGAAATTAAATAGTATATAAATATTTTTTACTTGTTATAGGAACTCAAAATAAACATTTTATATGAAAATCTCTGAAAAAAATTTGCTAGAGTTTTGTCTGTAATTTGGAAATCCCAAAATTTATCAATTACACAATCTGCATCAGAAAACACTCCCAAATAATTTTAAATCACCATTTCACCCATATTCCTCAATTTCACCAAGTTTCTCAAACATATATATATATATATAATTTAGAACACATTTAAACCCCCATTTCAAATAACTTAATCCAAACATTATTTATAGTTTACAATACATAAAATCCAAAAATATGATATAATATGTATAATACCCAAAATATATAATAACATAAAATATATACATGCTGTTAATAGTGTTTCTGATCTTGATATTAACTCTACAAGCTCAACCGCAAGTCTAGACCCGGCTTGGTCTAGAAGAACTCTCCGGCTCAACCGAATCTACCCTATCACCTGCGCGATGTAAATAATTGCGCTAAGCTAAAAGCCTAATAATATAAATTTGATAACAATAAAACTCAAATGCAATGTTAATGCACAATGCATATGGATATCACATCATTCTATTTTCTCATACTTTCTAAATATTTCACAAACTACAATTCACATAAAAACAAACACAAGCATGGGCCCAAAGATAACTAATATGCTATTCAAATTTCAGAATTACTGTTTTGGTCTATAATAATACCATGTGTCTAGCCCGTAGGCAAAATATCAATGTAATAGTCCAACTAGGTCTAAGCTTACGAGCCGGTCTTTTCACCTCAAAAATATTTTTACAGTGTCGCCCAGCGTCTAGCCAGTAGGCAAATCATAGGCATGCCGCCAGACACAAAACTCTAAAAATTGAATAACATACTAGACACACAATTTATTCATATTTCTCATTTATATCGATATCAATTCATATTATTATGTTTCCACATATCTCATTACATTATACCGCATTTTTTTTATTTATAACACATTATCCAATTACTTTGGTATTTCAATATAATTCATATATTAATCACATTTAATGTAATCTAGCCAATACCAATGGCTTTTTAACAATGCACTTAATGCATACACAACAAATGACATTACCTAAACACTTTAGGTCATTTTCATATAATACGCATATTTCATATTTTACACAATTTAGCCATTATCAATGGATTTTCACAATGCATTTAACACATATATGATATTACAAATATCATAACACATTATTCATACATAACCAATGTATCAAGTAGCTTAACACATTTTTTAACCAAAATGTGTTAAGTCGAAATGTCATGCAAACATAACCAATGTATTCAAAGTTTGTACTTACCTCAAATAGCAATCAAAACAAGCTTAAAACAACCTCCAATCCTATCATTCCAACTTGTCCTTTACCACTTGGATGAAACAAATCAACATCTCTCAATTCCTAAGCCAAATGTAATAGCAAATAATCATTTAGTATCACATTTAATGGCATTCTCAATATTAAACCATAATTAAACCCTATCCAAGTAAAAATCTAAAATTTAAGGCAAACCTCACTTTAACATTGGATTCTCATACTAGGCCATTCATTTTAATATATTAAGTTTATTTATATTATTAGAAATATATTTTAATACATTTAAACTATTTACATTACAAAAACACACACTTATACATAAAATCCTAAAATAACATAACCTTTCCCCCATTGAAAGTTTTGCATTCCAACACAATCCGTTAATCATTTTAAACTTATATTCATCACTTATATCACCAAATAACAAGATTAAACTAATAAAATTATACAATTCAATAACTTTGAAAAAATCATTTTCCAAAACCCTAAATTACACTTCCATTCTCAAACTCCAATCAAACACAGCCAAATTCAATATTTGACTTTAAAATACTTGTTTAAGCACTAAAACAACTCATTTAGAACTAATTTGCATAATTAAAAATCATAATTTCTCAAACTCTAAAAGTCCATAACTCTAAATTCTTTCTCTTCAACATTCTTTTTTCAAATTCAACCATTTCTTCAATCCAACCTTAAAATTATTGTTAACTACCCAAAATAATATCATACACACCAATTCTAATAATTATAACATACTACTTAAAAATTCAAAATCACACATAATTAAAATTTCCATAGAGTTTAAAGAAAGGAGTTGAAAACTTACCAAATTTAGTGGAAATCACTAAAAATTAACTTTAAACTTGTTAAATCCTTCAATAAATTGAGTATGGAAGAGCAAAATTTCTTGGACACCATCAATGGAGGTTTCGGCCTAAGAGGAAGAAGAAGAAGATGAAAATAGCTTTTGATTTTCTCTTTCCTTTCATCTTTTAATTTCAAACATATATATATATATATTATTTTATTTTATTTAATAATTAATTATTTAATAAATTAAAAATTCAAAAATTCCTCTTTCATTAAAAAATTATTTATTTTTGAATTAATTTAATAATTTTAAATTTTTAAGATTTAATTATCAAAATACCCTTTTTACTTTGACTTTTGACTTTTCTTTTAAAAAGTGTTGACTTTGATATGTTATGTATATTTTACATATATATCACATTTATATTTCATTTTTTCATATAAAATTTCTTCATTTTTCATTTAAAATATTAATTTAATTTACCCAATTTAATTATAATTTTTTTTATCAAATTTTTAAAAATTAAAATTTTTTAAAAATTTGGGATATTATAAAATGATTTTTGCAATATACTAAAAAAATTGATTTTTACAATAAACTAAAAAAAATTACTTAAAAAATAATAGTGGCATATATATAATTAATGAATGCCAATATATATTTATTTAATTATAATTTTATAGTATATCCCTCTAAGTGATAGGTTAAAATAACTAATTTCTTAATTAATTTTATAATTTTACTATAAATATTTCTTAATCAATAATAATAATAATAATTTTTATTAAATAATTTTTTATGTAATATATTTTAGCTTAATAATATAAGTTCAAGTGTGTATCTATTTTCTTATTTTTATAATATCTCTAAATATTATTGTACTTATAAAATTTTATTATCACAATGTGGATGAATAATTAAAGATAATTTGATTGGTGTCAACTAGTTAAGTAACACATTAAGACAGCTCTCAATTTGTTTTTTAATGGTAATTAATGGATGACATTCCCTGGCATTATTAATAAATTTCATTAAAACAATGGGAAAAAGAATAAAAACACAAAAAGTGAGGGAGGAAACTATAAATAAACAAATATAATAGGATACAAAATAAAATAAAAAAATGGATATATTAAATTAAATGGTTAATATATCAGCAACAAATTATAGCTAACGCTTTCCATTAGACACTTCTCTCTCTCTCTCCCTCTCTCTCTCTCTCTGTCCCAAAGCATGTGATGGGAGATTGTATTTAATGGCGCAGAAGCGCAAACCAAGTTGAACCTCACAAGTAACTGAAACAGGAAAGAAAAGAAAAGAAAATGTTCAGGTTACACAATAAGCTCAAGTCTGAGAATTCTGAAGAAAGACTCGATTTCAAGTTTTCCAATTTCAAGGCTCTTCAGGTCTCTCTCTCGCACTTTTTATGGGCTCAGTTTTTTTTTTTTTCCTTTTCTTGACTAATTTCTATTATTTTTCTATGTATTTTCTTTGTTCTTCGGTGTGTTTTTCTTTAATGAATTCAAATTTACTTTTTTAGGCCTCTCTATCTAATATTTCATTGACTTTATTGACTAATTTTTTTTAATGTGTTTCAGTAATTTATCATTTACATGTATTCCTTATATTTATTGATTTTTTTCTAAAATAAAATGTGTGTAATAACAAGGTCTTATTTGCGTTGTTTATTTAACTAGTTGTTTAGTAGAATCTGATTATTGTTATTACTGTTGTTTTCTTTATAAAGAAATGCTATATATTTATTGTGGACAAATGTTCTTAACAAGTAACTTCATTAAAAAACTGCTTTGGATTATTAATGGCAGATTTTAATGTATGTATGTGATCCAAGGGCCAATCAGAAATTTATTTTGATTGAACTTTTTTCGGAAATGTGTTTGAATGGATTTGGATGGGAGAATTTAAATAGAGACGGATTGGAGTTTTTTTTTCTTTTTTTTTATAATTTAAATTAGTTAAATAAGATGTATTAGATTTATAATAAATGGGCTGCAAATTTGTTTTGAATCTAAATCTAAAGCAGATGGGAACTGGAATTTTTTTGAAAAAAATGGTTTTGAATTAATTTGGAATATCTAGGAAGGTGTGTGTAAATTTGGGTCCCACAGGACCGGAACTCGATGTCTCTCAGTCATGGTGATGACTCGAGTACCACTCTTAGGCTTACACGCTTTACAATCTCTATTTGAAGAATATCTTCGGTCCTTTGGATTACATGGACCTTTTCAATATATAACTTTCAGGTTTTCCCATTTCTAGATATTTGCTAAATAAGTTTTTAGTGATTCTATTCATGGCATTTTGATTTTGGTTTGTTGTTTCTTTATAAGGTTCCTTGATTTAAATGTGAAGAAATCTATCATGTGTTAGTAACTAAAAAAAGATAATAGTTACGAGGAAAGTCTCATAATTATTGCTTCTCTCCTGTGCACAAGTTGTTCCCATTTCGTTTAATCTTTCTTCACTGTTTTCATCACTATAATTTTGTCAATTGCAGGTACCAAAAGGGTGGGACAAACTTTATGTGTCTGTAATTTCCGTGGAAACAGGGAAAACTCTCTCCAAATCAGGGAAAGCATCAGTGAGAAATGGAAATTGTCAATGGACAGAGACTCTGTCAGAGTCTATCTGGATGCCCCAACGTGATTCTTCAAAAGAGATTGATGGATGCCTTTTTAAGCTTGTTGTTTCGATGGTAATTTTATTTATATGTTAAGTATTTGTTTAAGCTTAATTTGCTGTTGCTGATCTGATTTGATATAAATTCACTGATTTGGCAGGGATCAGCTAGATCTAGCATATTGGGAGAAGCTATTGTTAATTTGGCTAGCTACAAAAGCTCAAAAACGGGTATTCCTGTTTCATTACCATTGAAGAAGTGCAACTATGATATCATCTTACAAGTGAGTCGCCAATCAAGTTTTTGCAATAGGTAGTCAACATTCATGACACCAAACTTTACAAAACTTTCAATAATGTATGCAATTTTTTTAGGTTGTGTTCTTAAAAGTACAGATATTGACCAAACAATTCTCTTCTTGCTCTGAGACTCCTGATTCCCTCCCATGCGGCTGATCTTCTTGAGTTAAATCTTTCTTCTTACAGCCCTTTTGGCATATATTTCAAATGAAAACGTCATTTTTCCTCTTTCTTTTATAATTATTGATGATAAAGAGGAAGGCTGCATATTTTGTTATAAAAAATTGGTTAAATGTAAAGGGTGATTAACACATGAAGCAATTATTGGTGGGGAAAAGCTTCGGAGGGGCATGCCCTTTAAATTTACTCAGCATAGGCATTCAAAAATCTTTATGGTCTCTCAAAATTTGGCAGAACCCACACCACTCCCTAAAAAAAAAGCCATCTCATAATTAAAGAGTTGTTCTCATCATTTAAATGTTAATGGCTTTTGGTTATATGCGGAAAATATTAATTTCTTTAAGATGAAATTTGTAAAATATACTTGGCATATTTTGCTTTTTGCTCAGCAAGTTAAAGAGAATTCGTACATATTTGGCACCATTGGAAAAAAAATGTAGGCTCTGCCAATGACATGGAGGATGCTGCCAGTTATTCCCACTTCTTCTCTCTGTAAGAAACAGACAAATATTTGTTTCACTCTAGCACTTTAGCAAATCTTAAAAAAAGGGGCAGCCCGGTGCACGAATGCTCCCGCAATGAGCGGGGTCCGGGGAAGGGTCGGACCCATTGGGTCTTTGTACGCGGCCTTCCCTTGCAATTAATTGCAAAAGGCCGTTTCCACGACTCGAACCCGTGACCTCAGATCACACGGCGACAGCACTTACCGCTGCGCCAAGGCTCCCCTTCACTTTAGCAAATCTTAACACCAAAGTATTTCATATATTTTTTTACCAAAAAATACCAAAAGAAAAAATTATTTGATATATTATCCAGTATCCAGATATCAATAAAATTAGGGTAGAGTGTAGATATTCTTTTATACTTAGCACAAAAGTTATCCCCAAGGATCCAGAATGAGACAGCAGGCTAACCCTCCACCAAATACTTTTGATAGTTGAGCACCCATCCTTTTATTTGCAAATGTGAGTTCTTTACTGCTAAGTTATATCTGGTCTATAACATTTTTCTTTGACTTCTGGTTTGCAGGTTAAGATTCAGTGCCTAACACCAAGACCAAAGCACAGGTTTGTGGTTTGGTGCAAAATTTTTCATTGTTGTACAATTAGGTTCAGTTGTTCTCATAGAGTTCTCTGTTTTCTGAAGGGAGGAGCAATGGGG
Organism: Garcia nutans; assembly: GCA_947685225.1. Taxonomy (NCBI): domain Eukaryota; kingdom Viridiplantae; phylum Streptophyta; class Magnoliopsida; order Malpighiales; family Euphorbiaceae; genus Garcia; species Garcia nutans. The sequence goes on from CANTUV010000017.1 coordinate 43,004,563, forward strand.
AGACACAGGTTCACACGTGGAGGATGTGAGTGTCGACTATGATGATCTGGAAAGCAAATCAGATGTTTCTGGTAGTTCATTGACCAAAAGCGTGGAATCTTCTTCTAGTAATCATTTGGATAGTTTGTCTCATGCAGGAGAGCTACTTAGTAGGGTATGCTTGCATTGCATTCAAGTTTATTTGCTGTTAGCTTCTAATTTAGATTATTGAGCCCCCATCTGCTGCCAGCCACATGCACAGTAGTCTCATATCTTATAATTCAATTTTTGTAGAATTATGTGAGTGAAATATATGTTATCGTTCTTTTTAATTTATTTTGAGATTTTCTGAAAGCACATATTTATTAAGGTATTAGCCTATTTTTAATGAGCAAATGGTGCTACTGCACTCAACCATATGACTTGCTGGTTTTTGTCTATAAAATATCACTGTCTGACACATGTTATTACTATCTATTCTTAGCCAAATGACGGATCATGAGACCACCCTAGGCGCCCCCTCTTCATCTTCTTTCTCTCTCTCTCTCTCTCTCTTTTGAGAGAATTACATATTGCAGATTTAATGGATTTGTCAGTATCAGGTCAATGTACCATAAGCTAAGGTATACAGGTCAATCAATGTTGAGCTTTGCCCAGGTTCTGAAATAAGCCTTTTGGCTGCTCAGGAATCAGGAAACACATCCTTAGCTTTTGGCATAGTGAATGGATGTTTTTGGTATTAATCAGTTCAGTCAACTAGACCTTAATAAGGCTTTTCATACTCTTTGGGGGGGATGCATATGTATAGTTTCTGGCATTTGTCTTCATAAGAAAAAATGGTTAATAAATTTTCATGTGTGCAAGTAACTAGATTTAGTCATGATTTATCATTTTTTTTTCTTTTGTCCTTACTCGAAACATGTTCGACTATTCTGATAGTTTTCTCATGCTCTCACCAGCCTCTGAAAATGCTGAATTTGCAGTCATGTATTCAATGTGGTTAACAACTTCTCTTGTTGCTGCAGGATTTCAGTTTCTCAGCATCTGGTTCACGTTTTAGCTTTGACTCAATGGAGGGTTCCCTTTGCAGGGATTCTCCAAGAAATAACTTGACCAGCATTGTGAACAATCAGATTGGAAGACAAGATTCAACTGGCTCCCAGAGTAGCTCTCCTTATGCATCTTATTCTTTTAACGATTCTTCTAGGTCAAATCACTCATCCTTTAACTCAAAGGTGTCAGCTTCACGAAGCAGTCTTCAGAATCAAAAAGATAACCCTAATCGAGTTTCACGATCTGTTGCCTCATCCCCTTTGCGAAATGCTGGTTCATCTAAGGACCTTCTGGAAGCTACAGAAATCAAAATTGAAGAACTTCATGCAGAAGCTAGAATGTGGGAACAAAATGCTCGGAAGTTAATGATTGAACTGGAAAAACTGCAGAAGGAGTTGTTAGACCAGTCAAACCACCAGGAAATTCTTGAAATGGAGCTCTCTGAATCACGCAGAGAATGTGATGGCTTGAAACAGGAGATTGAAGAAGTAAAGATCTTGTTGGAGGAATCATTGGAGAAGCAAAAATCTGATATGTTGAAGTCTCAGGCCAAAGAAATGGGCAATCTTCAGAGAGAATTAGAGGATGAAATGAAGTTTCAAAAGGAGTCCAATGCTGACTTGGCTTTACAGCTAAAGAAAACCCAAGAGTCAAATATTGAGCTTGTTTCCATACTTCAGGAACTAGAAGATACCATAGAAAAACAGAAAACAGAAATTGCTAATCTGTCAAAAATGCAACTCAAACATAAAGATCTAGGGGACTATAGCCATCGGTTTGAAGAAAATGGGGTAATAAAGCAAAATAAGGTAATTCTTGTAAAAAATATAAGCAAAGACGCTTATGATTCAGAGTTGGGAGGTGAACATCTATTAGGAGACTTACCAGCAGGTTTTGAATCAGAGGACAACAGGAACCTGGAGCTGGAGTTGCAAAAGTTGCAAGAATCACAAAAAAACTTAGAAAGTACTATCCAGTTTCTGGAAATATCTCTACAAGAAAAATTCCATGAGATAGAAGCTGAGAGAAGTTTGAAGACGAGAATTGTAATGGACTGTGAAGCACAATGGAGAGATAAGTTAGCTGTAAAAGAGGAAGAAATCATCAATTTAGAAGCAAAATTATCTGAAGCTCTCAAGGCTTATGATCTTGAAAATTTAGGTGATAGTATGATTGAAGAAGTTAAAGTTCTGAGACAAAAGATAGAGGAGCTTGAGAAAGATTGCAATGAACTTACAGATGAAAATCTAGAACTTCTGCTTAAGCTCAAAGAAACTGAAAGGGATCTTCCAAGATGCGGTGCCTCTTCTAATTCCTTATCAAATGAATTTCTGGAGATTGATTCTCTTTCTGCCTCTGAATCTGAAGCAAGCAAGATGAAATCCCAAATGTGCAAGCTGGAAGAGGAGCTGAACGAGAAAGAAATGCTCATGGAGAGACTGTCCACTGATCAATTGCAGAACAAGGGTATGGATCTTGAGAAAAAGTATTCTGACCTGGTGCTTCAGTTACAAGCTTTCAAGGACAAAACATGTAATCTTGAAAGTGAACTTTGCAAGTACCGTGCCAGAGAAGAGCAGCAGGAAATTGAGATTGCTGCACTAAAGCAAAAGTTAGAATCTTACGAAGAAAAAGTAACTGAGAAAAAGAGCCATGTTGCAGACATCATCACAGACCTCAAGAGTTTCCAGTCAGATGATGCTGTTGAAATGTCAAGAACACTATCTGAGTTATATGAACTGGTCCAATTGTGTCTAGCCAATGCAAAGAAAAAACAGTATGATTTTAATTTGCCTGCAAGTACTGAGATTTGCCATAGTAATACCCTTATTTCAGATTCCATAGATTTGGTTAGCCAAAAAGATCAAGCAGTTGCTATTCTGAATTGTTTTGTCCAGCTAAAAGATTTGTTTGAAGCAAAACTTAGCACATGTGATGATGAAGTGGAGCAAAATGGAGAAGTCAAAGAAAGAGCAGCAAACATTGATGAGGTCCAGAACAAATTGGAGGGTTGCAATTTAGAAGAAAATGTTTTGAGCACTTCCGATCTAGGACAGGAGAGTCTGCAAATGAAATTTAAACCTGAAATTACAGATTCAGGTGAGAAGATATTGGAAAAGATGTCTGAAATGGAGAAGTTGAAATCTAATAATTTGTTGAAGGAACAAGAGGTGGAAACTCTCAGGAATTGTCAAAGGGAGTTGGAAACTCAGATTTCTGATCTTCAAAATGAGAAAAGGCATTTGGAGGAAGACATGGAAGTTATGCTAAAAGAAGGTTTTGTGGCATCTATGTGCTTGGATGATTTAGATAATGAAACAACAGTGCTTAGTAGTAGTATGATGGCATCCACATGCTTGGATGAATTACACCATGAAACAAGGGTGCTTAATAACCCAATGGATTCCAATGTTTCAAATATTCTTGTATTGAGGTCACCAGAGCTAGAAAGCAGCAAACATGAAGCAGAAGCTCACTTGTCTGAACTGGAAAAAGAGAATGTACAGCTATCAGAACGAATATGTGGCTTGGAAGCACAACTAAGATATTTGACTGATGAGAGGGAGACAAGCCGCTTGGAGTTACATAATTCAGAATCAACTGCTATAAATCTCCAGGAAGAGATAAGAAAATTGAGAAGTGAAATGGAAGCACAAAAAGGTGATGGAAGGCAAAAGCTGCAGGACATGCAGACGCAATGGCTAGAAGCTCAAGGAGAGTGTGAATATCTGAAAATTGCAAATGTAAAATTACAAAGAACAGCTGAAAATCTTATTGATGAGTGTAGCTTGCTTCAGCAATCAATTATAGAGTTAAGGAAGCAAAAAACAGAGTTGCATGGGAATTGTACAATCTTGGAAGCTGAACTGAGGGAATCACGAAAAGGATTTTCTGATGTACGGAAGGAAGTTGAAGCTCTTGAAGGAAAATATACTTTGATGTTGGAAGAAATCTCATCGAAAGAAAAGGCCCTTGGTTTAGAACTGGATGCACTTATTCTTGAAAACAAAACTTATAAAGAAAAACTCCTTAGTGAAGAGAGCCTGCTGAATCAGATGTACTTGCAGAAGGCAGTTGAAGCTGAGAATCTTCAGAGAGAGGTTGCACATCTTAGGGAATATATATCTGCAACTTATGATGAAAAGGAACAAACAGCTTCAGCAGCTCTACTTGAAGCATCTGTACTGCATGCAGATAAGGCTAAGCTCGAAGCTTCACTACAAGAAATCCAACAAAAACTTGAATTATCCGAGAGCAGGCTCAGTAACTTACAAATGGAATCAGAGACAAAGCTGTTAGGACTTATGGAGGAACATGCAGTTTCCAAGCAAAATCTGGAAGTTCTGATGGCTGACCATGAAAAGCTATTAGAATTATTGGAAGAAGTGAAATCCAGTGAAGACAAACATAAAAACACTGTTCGGGGGCTTGAGTTGAAACTTAAATCTTCAGCATATGAGAGGCGACAACTAGAAGAAGAAATTTCCAGCCTCAGGGTTCAATTGCAGAAAGCAGCAGTACATCAAGATGAAATTTTGTCTCTTAAGAGATCCCTTAATGAGGTCCAGTTTGCAAATCAAAGACTTGAAGTTTCACTTCAGATGCTGTCAGGAGATAATGAAGAGCTGAAGGGTGAGAAAATGCTACTTCTAAAGATGATTTCAGACATGCAGAGGGCTGTGTCTGAGTTAGAGGTCTGCAAACGTAGTAAAGTTTCCCTTGAGGAGAAGGTTTTGCGGCTTCAAGGGGATTTAACTGCAAGAGAGGCACTTGGAGCTGAAGAAGCTGAGGTAAAAAATGAGCTTTCCCGGGTTAAGAGAGCAAATAGTGAATTGCAGAGGAAGATAAGACAACTCCAGGAAGAGAAGCAAGATTGGCTTAAGAGAGCTCAAACTTTTGAAGGGGAGATAAAGAAGAGGAAAGCAGAGAAACAGGAATCACAAAAGTCCAGCGATGCAAGTCTTGATCTTTATGCTGAAGACAATCCCATTGGCAGTATCACTTTTGATGATTTTAAACTTTCACAGGTTTTTTTTGAGCTATTTTCCCATCTCCTGTTCAATTAACATTGTTTTTGTGTTAAAATTTCTACACCACCTTTTTTTTTGCTGCATATTAAATTGCATTATTTTTCAACTGTTAATAGATAGAGAAGAGTATCTTTTTTGGTGTCTTTTGAGCTTATTTTGTTGAGGATCCATACAGCCGACCCCAACTTGTTTGGGACTAAGGCTTAGTTGTTGTTGTTGTTGTTGTTGTTGTAATAGATAGAGAAGAGAAGAATTCATTTATTTCACCTCTTCCTATTCTCAAGATACAACAATATATATATATATATATATATATATATATATATAGCCCATTACCTATTTACAGTTTATTAAAATAATTAAACCTTAACCAACACATACTTATACATCTGTCAATTCATACATATACAGCTAGACATTCTAACACTCCCCCTCAAGCTGGAGCATATAGATCATAGGTTCCAAATTTGCTACAAATATATTTGATTCTAGGTCTTCTGAGAGATTTGGTGAGTATATATGCTAGTTGATCATTAGAGTTTACAAAATCCGTTACAATACATCTTGACTCAATCTTCTGTCTGATAAAATGACAGTCAACCTCTATGTGTTTGGTTCTTTCATGAAAAACTAGATTAGAGTCAATGTGGAGTGTTGCTTGATTGTCGCAAATCAGCTTCATATTTTTTATCTCTTTCCATCTTAATTCTTGAAGGAGTTGTTTTAACCAGATAAGTTCGCATGTTGCAAGAGTCATAGCTCGATACTCCGCTTCAACACTTGATCTAGCAATCACCTCTTGCTTTTTGCTTTTCCAAGAAATTAAATTGCCTCCAATCATGATACAATATCCTGAACTGGACCGCCTATCCGAGGAAGAACCTGCCCAGTCTGCATTAGAGTACCCAATGATATGGTGGTGACCCTTATCTTCATATAATAGTCCTTGTGATGGTGCTTCTTTAGGATATCTAAGAATCTGAACACTGCATCCTAATGATCATTGCAAGGAGCCTGGAGAAACTGACTCACTACACTGACTGCAAATGAGATATCAAGTCCTGTGAGTGTCAAATAATTTAATCTTCCAACTAACTTCCGATATCTTTCAGGGTCTTCTAATGGCTCCCCCTGTCTAGGAATCAACTTAACATTGGGATCCATAGGGGTATCCACTGGTTTGCAATTGAGCTTGCCTATTTTTTCTAGTAAATTTAGAACATACTTTCTTTGTGAAATAACAATTTCTGCTTTTGACTGTGTCACCTCAATGCCCAAGAAATACTTTAGTTTTCCTAGGTCTTTGGTTTAGAAGTGACTGCAAAGATGTTTCTTTAACTTACAAATCCCATCATGATCACTACTAGTTATGACAATGTCATCCACATAGACAACTAGATAAATGCATTTCCCGTGAATGTTATACTTGAAGAATATCGAATGATCAGATTGACATTGAATCATTTCAAATTCTTGAATTACTGAATTGAATCTTCCAAACCAGGTTCGTGGAGACTGCTTTAAACCATACAATGATCGTCGTAGTCGACATACCAATTGAGACTCCCCTTGAGCAACAAATCCAGGAGGTTGCTCCATATACAATTTTTCAGTTAATTCTCCATGAAGAAATGTATTTTTAATATCAAGTTGGTGGATAGTCCAGTGGTGTATAGCTGCCATAGAGATAAGAAGACGAACAGAGGTAATTTTGGCCATCGGGGAGAAAGTGTTATTATAATCAATGTCATAAATCTGAGTGTAGCCTTTAGCAACAAGACGTGCTTTGAGTTGATCAATTTGCCCATCCGGTCCAACCTTCACAGTAAACACCCATGTGCACCCCATCGTAGTTTTTCAGTTCGGTAATGGAACTAACTCCCAAGTTCCATTATTGTATAGCGCCGCCATTTCCTCCATCACTGCATCCCGCCACATTGGATGCTGGAATGCTTCATGCACAGTCTTAGGTAAAGTGACATTAGACAAGTTAGAAACAAAAGCAGCATATGAGGGTGACAAGCGATGGTAACTAAGACAATTATATATTGGATAGGGGTTGCGAGTGGAACGAGTATCTTTGCCAATGGCAATAGGTAGTGTGTCTGCATCTGCCATTGGCATGAATGGAGTAGGTGACGATGGAAAAGGAGAGTCATTGGAATTCAATGCGGCACTTGTATAAGAAGAAGGATTAGTATTATGAGTGGGGAGATAATGTCGTCTTGAGTAAAATCGGAAAGGTGTATTTTGTTTTGTTAACTACATTTGTGGTGAAGTTAGAAATGAGATTGGAAGAACTTTGGAAATAAATTTCTTTTGTTCAGTAGTAGATGAGAAATATGGCGATAACTCAAAAAAAGGTTACATTAGCAGAAATGGGATATTTCTTTGTTGTTGGATCATAGCATTTATAGCCTTTTTGGAGTTGCGAGTATCCTAAGAAAATATTAGGCTTGAGTTTGCCCTTTCCTGGAGTGTGATCATGAACAAAACAGGTACAACCAAACACTTGTAATGGTAAGTGATAAGGCTCTTCTTCTTGAAACAAAAGAGAATGAGGGGTTTTATGTTGTAATACTGAAGATGGCATTCTATTAATTAAATAACAAGCAATAAGAAGAGCATCGCCCCCGAAAATGAAGTAGGACACTATGATGAATCAGAAGAGTGCGAGTTGTTTCAATGAGATGTCGATTCTTATGTTCTGCAACCCCATTTTGTTGAGGGGTGTAAGCACAAGAAGTTTGATGAGCGATCCCATGTGAAGAATAAAAAGTTGGAGACAGAAGACAACAAATATTCCCTACCATTATAACTTTGTAAAATTTTTATTGAAGTATGAAATTGATTCTGGATTTCTGCCAAAAATTTTTGAAGCATAAGAAAAAATTCAGAATGATTTTTTATTAAATATATCCAAGTACAATGAGAATAATTATCTATAAATGTAACAAAATAGTGAAATTCTATAGTTGGACAAACTCGTACACAAAATGTTGGAGTGTACTAACTGAAATGGACATGTAGGCCTATTATTGACTCTCTTAGGAAAAGAACTACGAGTTTGTTTTCCAAGTTGGCATGACTCACATTCTAAGGAAGACAAATTTAAAAAACTAGGAACAAGTTTTTGAAGTTTTTGGATACTTGGATGATCAAAGCGGTGATGAAGAATGTCGGGAGAGGTGGTTGAAGTGAAGGCTGCAGGTAGGTATGAGTTGCAGAGGTGATACAATATGTTAATAGATAGAGAAAAGAAGAATTTGTTTATTTCACCTCTTCCCGTTCTCAAGATACAACAATATATATATATATATATATATATACAGCCTTTTACCTATTTACAGTTTATTAAAATAATTAAACCTTAACCAACTCATACTCATACATCTGTCAACCCATACCTATACAGCTAGACATTCCAATTTCAACAAAAGATGACAAAAAAATTTAGTAAAGGTTTTTATCTAACAGAAAATTCTTAAATCTTTCTTGACTAAAATTATTTTTTAATTTTCTTTCTTCCACGTTTCAGGCTGACATCAAGCCAAATTGTACTCCTGGAAGTTCCCTAATGATGGGAAATGATCCTCTATCAAAAATCCAAAAGCTTGAACATGAACTTGCTGAGGCTATGGAGGCAAATGACTTGTATAAAGCACAGCTTAAAAGGTGGGTACAGAAGGTTTTTATTTGTTTTACTTGCCTCTTTATATGATAATGAACCCTTGTTAATAGTTGAGGGAAGAATTTCTTGCTTCGCTGATGATGATAATATTAGAGAATAGACTTCTAAATATGTTCCCTAAAACAATTTAGAAATATTTTCCCTTTCTTAAATAAGATAATTCCTCTCTTGGTATCTATCCGGCAACACTAACAGTGATAACTGCTTGGTTTTCAGCTTCTTGTCCGAAGGATGTAAAGATCCGTCAAATGCTAGCAAGAACTTAACAGATGAAAATGTGGCAGGAAAAGAATGTGAGAGTAAGGATTCATCTCTTGAGTTAGAGTTGAGAGATTTGCGAGACCGCTATTTCCATATGAGCCTTAAATGTGCAGAGGTTGAGGCTGAACGTGAGCAACTAGTACTGAAACTCAAGACTGTTAGTAATGGTAGAAGCTGATTTTCTATGTCCAGTAAAGCTTTAAAGTGGTCTTCGATGCTTACAACGCTCCCAAGTAAACATTTCTTCAACCAAGTCTTAATATTTTTTTGTAAATCCTATAACCACAAATCCTATTCAATTGAACAAGACAGCTTATTCACGATGGTCCTACTTCAAAGCAAGGCATAATGTAGCAAAGGTTACAGTATTGTAGCAGTAACACATACATGGTTCCAAAAAGAAATGAAGAAAGAAAAGAAGCTCTAATAGATCATTGTGTAGCTTCTAATGATATATAAAAAGTTTGGCCATGTTAGATTTTGTTGATTTTTCACTTGTAGGCCTTTACTTGACTTTCTGAATGAGAAAATGCATTTTTATGGGAAAGTTAGTTATAGCTCAAGACTTGAATTGTTGTTGGATTGCCAAGAGTTCATACTGACTTTGTTTATTGTTTTCAAAATGAATTTGGCATGTTTTAGTATTAATAAAATCCAAAATGGCCAAACAGTTTAAAATGCATTTTTGTATGACTTTTGGAAGAAGCTATATATATTTCCTTTTATTTTTGAGTTATTTATAAAATTAATCTAAAAAAATAAAATCAATATAAAAAATACGAGATTTTAAAAAAATTCAATTTTTTTTATTTAAAAATTTAATATATATATAAATATTTTGATGTTAAAAGTTTTTTTAAGTGAATTTATACCATTTTCACTGATTAATACTATATCATAACGTTATTAAAATAGAATAAAATGTTATTCTCTCATTGTGCTGTGAGTTTTTTTGATAATTTGATATTGTATCTAATAATATTAATTTTATATAATATGTTATATGGTTATCAGTTTGATTTTTATATATAATATTTTTTGACAAAAAAAATATAATATTTAATAGCAAAAACAAAATATAATTATTAATAAATAAATTAATCGATTAATTCTAAAATTAATTTACACCTATATATATATATATAATAATACGTGATATATAATTATATATAATTAAATATATAATAATTATTCTTTTCAAATTCAACATATACTTAATTATATATAACATATATCTATATATATATAGCTAAACATATAATAGTGATATATCAATATTCTTTCAAATTCATTTATATTTAGTTATATGTAATATATATTCACATATATTATTATTTTTTTAAAATTTAATACATATATCTAATTATATATAATATATACTTACATATATTATTATTGTTTTCAAATTCAATACATACATTCAGTTACATATAATATATACTTACATATAACTAAATATAGAATAGTTATATATTGTTTATTCTTTTTAAATTCAACATATATATTAAAATATATGTAATTTGTACCTACATATAATTAAATATAAATTATAATATTAAAAAAATTCTTTTAATATAAGAGCCATAAATTTTTAATATTAATAATTTATAATATTAATAAATAATTTTTATAATACTATTAATATTACAAATCAATAATAAAAAACTTAAATATAAAAAAAATAAAAAAAAATTATAGAAAATTTGTCAATATGATAAATTAATATTAAAAAATATAAAATATAAAAATTACAAAAAAACAAATCACACCAACAATATAATAACATATTATTTGATGATGGATGTGATCTATTAAGTTGATGATGGTTGAATAGTTGGGTTCGATGAGTTACTTTTTTAAAGGAGTTAATAGTTACCGGTAGATAATTAAGTTTGATGGTACAACTTTAGACCGATGACATTGTGGTATTGTTGATTGGCGATGATGATAATAGGGTTTAGAGCCATGTGTACATGAAGAACAAAATGGTAAAATAAAAAAAAATCTTGATTTTATATTTTATTTATTTTTATAATTTATATATTTTATTTATAAATGTTATTTTATAATATTAATAATACTATAAAATTATTTATTAATATTATAAATTATTGATATTAAAAAATTTATTTGCCCTTATATGAAAATAATTTTCTAATATTAATAAACTATAATAATTTTTAATACTATAAATTATTAAATTATTAATTGTTTGTTAAATTTATAAATTATTAAAATTATCATAAGTTATAATATTATAAAATTTATTTATTAATATTATAAATTATTAATATTAAAATGTTATTTTTTAAAAAACTATTAATTAATAAATATTTTTAAAAATATTATATTAATATCAATAAATTTTAAATATTTTTTTAAATTGAATTTGGACTAACCGAAGTTCATATTAGACTCGATTATTAGCTCAGTTTAACAGTTCCACAAAAAAAATCCAAATTGACTTGAATTTGATAAAAAAAAAAGTTTTTAATTTGGCTTAAATTTAAAAAAAAGTTCCAATTTAGACAAAAAAAATTATGAGGGTCAATTTTGACTTCTCCCTATAGTTTAGAATTACCTTAGTACTTTTTTTATTTTTTAACTTTGGTATTAAATAAATGTATTTCATCTCTTTATTACATGTATAACTGATTTTTGAGATTGCTAGGTTAATTAAGCTTTTATTTTTATTTATATGTATAACTGATGTATAGTTTTAAAAATCATTTATTAATACAGCAAACTATAGATAATATTATAAAATTGTAAAAATTAATTTATATGTTTTCCTATAAATGTCAAGTAAAATCAAATTAGTTTTAAAAACTACAAAAATAATGAGTTCCAATCCAATTATTATGAATATTTACATTTTAAATTTATAATGCTTATATCTTCCAAATTTGTAACAAATTCATCAAAATAAAAATTCAAATAACTTATTGTTTAAAACCAATTCAATCTATATTAATAATAAGAATTAAATAAGTAATTATAAAAAAGTATAAGTGGATTTTTTTTTTGATACATTTCTTTATTAGTGATTTTATATTTGAAAAGGCAATTTAGAAATGTTTGAATTTAATTGAGTTTCTATGATTTTATACTTCTTTTATATATTTTATGTATATCATGTATATGTTATGTGTATGTTATATACATATTTGTATATATTGTGTGTATGTCAAGCATATATTTATATATATTAAATTTTAATTTATAAAATATTTTTTGTATGTTGTTTAATTATGTTATATATGTTGTGTGTATGTATCATGCATATATTATAAATATATAGTGTATATGTTCATTTATCTTGTGCATATATCGTATAAATGTTCTACATATGTTAAATTCTAATTGATAAACATATATTTCTTTAAATGTTATTTAATTATGTTATATATATTATGCATGTGTCGTGTACATATTTATATATACGTTAAATTTCAAGCCCTAAAAAGATGTATGGTTAAGTTTTATTTTTTAAGTTGAAAAAATTTAATTTCAAATTTTAATTTTTAAGTTGATTTTATGTTTATAATTAATATTTGATATTCATTTGTATATATATTATTTATTATATGTTTGATTAGGAATGTATAAATGAATATCAAATATTAATAAAGAGATGGGAAAAAAGAGATAAAAAACAAAAAAAAAGTAATATTTTTAAAAATAAAACTTAAAATGAAAAACAAAAGTAAAATTGAAAAAAATATATATAAATAAATATGCTAACAATGGTAAAAATAAAAATAAAAATAAAAATAAAGTATATGGCAAGGGCGGAAACAGTGGGGGAGGCAGTGTGGTCAATTGCCCCCTTGGTTCCACCCCATATGTGTGTATATGTGTGTGTATATATATATTAAATTAATTTTAAAATATTAATTATTTTAAAATTTAAAATTAATTTAAAATATATTATTTTAATAATATTATTGAATATTATAATTATTTATAATTATTCTTCAATTTAAAGTTTAATTTATAGATTTTAGTTTATTGAATAATTAGATTAATTATTTTAGAATTTAATTATAAATTAAGATTTATAGTTTTGATGATTATGTTAATTATTTTAGAATTTGATTATGATATAAATTTTGAAATTTTATTATTAGATTAATTATTTTACAATTTGACTATGAATTGAGTTTAAAACTTTGTAATTATGCTGATTATTTTGCAAAAAATATTATATTATATCAATTTATTAAAAATTAATTAATTTAAATTTTTTAAAAATATCTCAAAATATATATAAATACTATTTAAAAAATATATAAATTATGTAATTTTTAAAGTAATATTAAAATATTAAAATAAAAATGATAAATATTAAAATATTTAACATAAAAATAAAATAAAATAAAATATTAATATTAATATCAACTATTTTTATTAATTTTTTAATATAAAAATAAAATAAAATATAAATTTATCTATAATTTTTTTTAGTGAAAATTTTGTCCCCTCTTTTGTCGGAATCTTAGTTCCGCCATTGGTATATGGTGTAATATTTTCTAAAAAAAATTAAGATCCAATGTGTGATATAATTCAGGTACTTAAATAAGAAATATTAGATGTTTTGACGGTAAAATCTAATAGAAAATCTTATTAATATTTCAAAAAAAAAGGCATAAAAAAGAAAGTTAATTATAGATTATTTTGATTTTTCTCATCTCAATTTTCACAAACAAACTTGTTTTCATAATAATGGTCGTTAAAAAATTAAAAAAAATAAAAAAGTTTCAGAAATTAAAAAAAATATAATATGGCATCATCCCCGTAAAAGCTTCATCTTTTTTGGACATTCACAAATATACATACATACATATATATATATATATAGTGTTTACGCTATACATGTTGTATATATACTTCATATGTTATACATATGTTGAGTTTTAGCTGAAAATATACATGCTACTTTTATATTTTTCTTAAATATAATATATATATATATTATGTAAATGTAATCCATATGTTGAATTTCTAGTGAGAATATATACACTACCATTTACAATGATATAAATATGTTGCATATGTAGTAAATATGGTGTGCATATACTATATATCTTTCGAAAATGTTCTGCAAATATTGAATTCTAACTAAATATATATATATATATATATATATATTATTTTTATATTTTCGTTAAATATGATGTTTGTATGTTTAAATATAATTTATATGTTGAATTCCAAGTAAAAATATATATACTACTATTAGCAATAACATAATATAATATATATATTATGAATATTGTGAGCGGAAATTTTCGCCCTCACTCCCATATAGAATAACTCTTGCAATTTCGGCACTATTAGGCTCAGTGCCTTAAAGAATACGGGCTTAAATCTGGATGGATAGGAAAAATAGAAAGGGATGGATGACTCGATTCTTAAGGAATCTCCAACCTCCTATTGGGTTTAGAAAGTTGGGTACGTATGAAAAATGTGAGAATGACCCAGCACCCTCATGACGTCCGGTTCATTAGAACCGACCTCCTTTTCATGTCTAAATATTATTAAATTCTTAACTTATTTAAATATCATCCATATTGAAACAAAAAAAAAACCAAACAAAATAAATGGACACTCATACTAGATAAAAATATGTCCTTATAATGTCTAATGTCCAAAACTAAATAAAATAGGACACTCATCATTTATTGAAAATATGTGCCCTTTACATTAATCCAAAATCTAAAATAAATTAAATTATACAACAAAAACTAAGACATTCACTAAGTGAAAACTTGTCTTTTACAATCCAGATAAATAATTAATAAAGTAAATTCATTCATTCAAGCATGATAATAAAACTTCTATCATAAAATACCATAAAACACCCATTAAAATATAAGTGTATTAATAATCAATTCTATATTAAACAATGGATGTACAAACTAGGATTTTTAATTTTTAAATTAAGGTTTTAAGAAAATATGATTTAATATTTTTAGGGTTTCATAAAAAATTCAATTAGGGTTTTAGATTTGCGAGAACATAATTGATGTATGTAATTAAATTCTGGGTTAATCCTTAACCAAACCTAACCTAAAAGAGTTTGTAGACTTGTATGTATAATTTGGAAACACAGTGAATTAATAAAAATAATCTATATGATTAAATAGAGTTAGTTAATAAGAAATTAAACCTGCGTTGTGGCTCTACCAAGTTTAATGTGATCGGACCAAGATTTTTTTCATCACCTTCACCTTACAGAAGCTGGTGTCTGATGATGCTACCACCTGATTAAATTGAGTCATGGCCGAACCTCAGCAATTCTACAATTGCTTAGCTACTGCCTCTATTTTGGTTTTATTTTTCCTTTCGATTGCTTTTTGTTCTTCAATTGCTTTTCAATCGTCGCTCCTCTCTGTATTTAATCATTTTTGGTTGTTGTGTCTCTTCTTAGTTATCAGTTGTTACCTCCTTCTATGTGTTAATTTTGGCTCCTTCTTATTATCTCCTCTGTTTGATAATTTTTGCTGCTTTTGATTATGTATTTATAGTTAAAGCTAAACACTAATACACTAATTCGATAGTTAAAATGAGTTCGATCTTGATTAGAAAAGTTAATAAACTGAATAAAGGTTGGATTACGGGCGTGCGGTGAATTGGCCATGCCAATTCACCCCAGCCATGGGCCTGTGGCAAATTGGCATGTCCAATTCGCCACAGGCATGGCCTGTGGTGAATCGGGCATGCCGATTCGACAAAATTTGGGCTGAGCCTACTTGTCTTGGGATCCATACCATTTTTTGCTCTTAAAATTATTTCAGACTGGTTTAAACCTGTAGGCTTGATCTAACTTCCTTTTAATTAGGGCCAGAGTGAACTAGGTCTAAAATTTAGGGTCTACAAATATATTCTATTAACTTGAAGGTTTATGTAACAAGAAAATAGTTTTTTTTTTTACTTTAGCTTTGTCAAATCAGTGTCATTGTACCTCAGGACTTTACTTTCCAAATTAACACATCTATAACATGACAACCCTAGTTATCATACTAAACTCGAGGAATCATTTTGATTTGAGCAAGAATTATTGCACTTCAGATAGGCATATACATATTATTTGGCCAAAGGTCTCATCGAGTTTAATTATTGTCTATTCATATGTATACTTATCCGAACTATCTTCACTAATAGACTCTACCTACCAAGACAGATCAACAGGTCTTTAATAGGTTTGAAATGAGCTCTATAAGGGATATGATTTAAGCGAATGCCATTTTGAGATTGGAGCTAATGTAACATTATGGACAAACCTTCATACTACAAACTTCTTGTTGAAACTGTATATTATTAGAGGTTCCATTTTCACCTTCTTGGCATCATTTTCTTCTGACTTCATGAAAATACAAAGCTTTAATGTTTTTTCATCTTCTTGGCAGAAATCTGAATCCAATCAGTATCCTTTTTCTTCCTCTTTCTTTCCGTCCTTTTTCCTTTCGAAATATCAAGTCTAAGACTTTTAATATTGCTAGCTTGGAGTTACATTGGATGAAACGAAAGATTGTATTTTTCCTAATTCTCTTATTTTATTTGAATCTTTGACTAAAATAATTTAAGTCAATATGTCCTTATAAACTAAGTGAAAGTCTTCTGATGCTTCAAGTAAGAAGAACTATGTTTACGCTATACATGTTGTATATATACTTCATTTGTTTTTTTTTCTCTTCTTTTTTTCTTTTCTTTTTTCTTTTGGGTCCTAGCTCCAAGAGAGTTGTACCATTTTATGCTTCTGAGTATGGATGAATAAAGTAGGATGAGTTTGTTTCAATGAGGATGAACTATTTATTATCCTGATGTTATAGATTTGAGATATTAGGTCCAGTTCAGATAAACTTCAACAGACTTTTCCTCGATCATCTTTCTCCCTGGTAATTCAGTGATCATCAGACTTATCATAAGTATCATAGTAGCTCAGGGTAGATTATCGAGCTTATAAGCCAATAAAAAAGCTAAAATCATGAAGGCTCAAAGGGACAATTAGGGATTGATATTTAATAAGGTGGATAATAGTTGTTGGCTAACCAAATAATGCCTAGATCATCTTTCCCTTAAATAAGCATAGTTCAATTTCACCTCGAAAGTTTGTCAAAGTATGCTCTAAGACTGACTAGGACCTAGACACTCATAATTATGCAGAAACCCTCTCTAAGTAAGCATACACAGCTCAATAATATAGAACAATTCTCTAATATAGTAAAGTCAATCAAATCATGATGCATAAATACACTAATTTATGAACATCAAGCTAGATTCGTCATATGTTGAGTACTAAAATGAACAAAGACCAAAATAAATTTAATAAAAGTAATTTATTTAAATAATCTTAATTTGAAAAACATAATTATTTCAGAAAATACCAAAGAAATAAAATGAAATAAAAACTAAATAAGTCAAGGGAAGTTTTATTGAGTTGAAGTCGAAGATGCTTCATTTATTTGGACGTATTAAGGGCAATGGTCATCACCTCCTCATCCGCAGTTCCTTCATCTACGTCTTGAAAAGTTGATAAGATAGAACTTTTCTTTAATCCTCTATCATGAAGGTTTCTGGCGGTGGCACCCTTCCAAATTTAGGTAAAGGGGTAGTTCTTGGTCTTTGATTTTTCAGGCTCGGACAACTTACCACTGTCGATCATATCTTGAATCTCATGCTTCAATCGAGTACATCTATCTATCTCATGTTCTTGTGTCTGATGAAATTGATAAAAAGCTTTAGTATCAAAGTTTGGAGGTAAAGGATTTGGCAAGGGTCGAGGAGCCAATAGTTGTAACAACCCCTTTTTCTATAACTTGTTGAAAACCCAAGACAGAGGTTTTTCCAATTTTAAAAATTGTCTTCTATTTTCTTGACCAGTTGCATTAACATTGACTTCTTTACGTGTACTTTGATTGCTAGACTGATAATTTTATTTTTGTAGAAAAATAATTATTCTCTCTTTCTCACTCTTCTATTTACAAGCCAGCTTGAAAAAGATATTTGAAATTTCTGATAAGAGTTTGAGATATTCATTCACAGAGATTAGGTAGCACCGCTTTCACAATCATCCTAATATCATTAGACTCATCTGGCCTCTTTTTGAGAAGTGCAGCCTTATTTCTTCATCTCTTTACATAATCAATAAAACTTTTATTTTTTTTTTGCCTGATAGTCTCCACCTCATTAAGGTAACTTCCAGGTCGACATTGTACCCATACTGCTGAATGAAGGCCTTATACAGCAAATTTTAGTTCTTTTGTGTACTTTCTTCTAAGGTATTGAACTTATTCTGCACAACAGAATCTAGTGAGAGCATGAAATACCTCAAAGTTTGAGTCTTAGTAGCTCTGACAAACTGTATGGTAGTGCTGTATTGCTTAACATGCAAGTGAGGATTTTCTATTCCATTGAACTTGGCAAAATAGGTCATCTTAAACTTGTACATGATCTCTTCATCTTGTTCAAACAACTTGTCAACCTCCGACATTTCTTTAGTTTTTGACTTCTTTTCAAACTTCTTTTCTAAATCGGCAATCAGTTTTTCAACATCTAAAGTTTCAGTCTTTTCCACAGTTGATCTTTTAACAACCTTTGGCTCATTCCTCTTATCTTGAGGATCTTAAAAATATTACGCCTAGTCATCATCATCATCAATGACTACTTTGTCATCATCAAAGGCTACTTCGCTGATCTTAGTCTTCCCTTTATCCTTCGGCTTCTTAGTGCTGACAGATACCTCGGCAATGTTCCCCAAAAGTGCAGCCAATTGGCTCTTCATAGTCTCAGCCAAGGCCTCCTTCAATTCTTCCATCTTGGCATTAAGGGCGTCGTCCACCATCCTTTGAATATGTTTGGGCTCCATTGCTTTCGGTGAGAAGCTAACTGAGTTGCTACTGGATTCTACATCACTGGTGCAGGTTGAGTTATCGTACATTTTTTAATTATTGTACTCTAAATTTGTGAGCCAGAAAGGATCAATGACATGTTATGCAATGCGTGTATGCATGTGTACATGTATGCACAAATAACAAGCAAAAAAAGATAATTAATATGTTCCTTCCAACCTTATAACTTTTACACATGAATGACGAGTCTTTTTTTCAAGATATATGGTCAACAAAATATCAACATGGGATATTATGTTTTTGAAAAATTCCCTCGGATGATTTTAACCAATAGTTATATTCTCAAATATGAAAGTCAGTCCATGATAATTCTTATTAGTTAGGCTTTAATCTATTGAATCTCAACCAAAATAACTTTTATATTATATTAGATTAAAACTAAATTAAGAGGTTTATCATAAATAGATTTCTCATTTGAAAAAGTAATTAATGATCAATGTCAAAAACAAGCTCAGGATTAATGATTCATAATATAAATTAGGCCTACAATTGATTTTTGATTGACCTAAATATTTGTAAGCTCTTTTTATAATCTTTAGATGAAACGAAAAATAATTTTGTTTCAAAGCCCTTAGGTTTTGAAAGTTTTGGGCCATAAGATAGAAAAAGATTTTTGACCCATCTTGAAATGTTTTATGTCGAGAGGTCATCTTGAAAATTTTGAAGATTTGAAATTTGGTCTTTCAGATTTAAAGAAAAAATTATTTTTGAGCTCACAATATAGGTAGGTCATATTAGAAAAAGAACAAACCAAATAAGTCATGGTTTAAATCAAGATAAGTTAATCATAGTCAAACAACAAGTATTTGGAGTAAAAACCTAAGAAAAATAACTAGGCCAATTACATGAGCTTTAGTTTTTAGGTTGAAAAGTTTAGGCTCTCATAGCAAGTCTATACCAAAAGATACACAGCTATGAGTAGCTATGACATGCTCGATCTCCATACCTTGAGTGAAAGTATGGTATCCCTTACATGACACAACACGGGTTATACGGGCGTTCTAACTCACGTACACAATGCAATCTAAATGATACAATGTACAATATTATAATAAGAAAGAATAAAATAATATAAAGACTAACAGAATCAACTTTTGTTATTCCCAGTGTGAGCAAAAATTTTTGCCCCCACTCCTATATGGAATGGCTCTTGTGACTTTGGCACTATTAGGCTTAGGGCTATAGAGACTATGGGTCTAAATCCGAAGAAAATAGAGTCTCCATCGAGATGAACCGGGAAAATAGAAAGGGGTGGATGACTCGATTTTTAAAGAACCTCCAACCCCTTATTGGATTCGAAAAGTTGGGTACGTATGAGAAAGGTGAAAATAACCCAACACTCCCATGATGCCCGGTTCATGAGAACCGGCCTCTTTTTCAAGTCTAAATATTATTAAATTCTTAATTTATTTAAATATCATCCATATTACATGCAATTAAAATAAATATTCATTTTATTGAAACCAAAGAAAGTCCAAACAAAATAAATGGACACTCATAATAGATGAAAATATGCCCTTACAATGTCTAATGTTCAAAACTAAATAAAATAGGACACTCCCTATTTGGTGAAAACGTGTCCTTTATATTAATTCAAATTTTAAAATAAATTAAATTACATAACAAAAACTAAGACACCCACTAAGTGGAAACATGCCTTTTACAATTTAAATAAATAATTAATCAAGTAAATTAATCCATTCAAGCATAATAATAAAATTTCCATCAAAAAATACCATAAAACACCCATCAAAATATAAGTGTATTAATAATCAATTCTATATTAAACAATAGATGTACAAACTATGGTTTTTAATTTTAAATTAAGATTTTAAGAAAATATAATTTATGTTTATAGGGTTTCATAAAAAAAGCAATTAGAGTTTTAGATTTGCGAGAACATAATTGATGTATGCAATTAAATTATGGATTTATCCTTAACCAAACCTAACCTAAAAGAGTTTGCAGACTCGCATGCATAATTTGGAAACACAGTGAATTAATAAAAATAATCTATATGATTAAATAGAGTTAGCTGATAAGAAATCAAACCTGCGTTGTGGCTGTACCAAGTTTAATGTGATTGGGCCAAGCTTTGTTTCGTCACCTTCACCTTATAGAAGCTGGTGTCTGATGATGCTACCACCTGGTCAAATTGAGTCTTATCCAAACCTCAACAATTCGACAATTGCTTAGCTACTGCCTCAATTTTTGTTTTATTTTTCCTTTCGATTGCTTTATGTTCTTCAATTGTTTTTTAATCGTCGCTCCTCTCTGTATTTTATCATTTTTTGCTGTTGTATCTCTTCTTAGTTATCAGTTGTTACCTCCTTCCATGTGTTAATTTTGGCTCCTTCTTGTTATCGCATTTGTTTGATAATTTTTGTTTCTTTTGATTATGTATTTATAGTTAAAGCTAAATCCTAATATACTATTTTGACGGTTAAAAAGAGTTTGATCTTGATCAGACAAGTTAATAAACTGAATAAAGGCTGGATTACAGGTGTGTGGTGAATTGGCCATGCCAATTCACCCCAACCGTGGGCCTGTGGCGAATTGGCATGTCCAATTCGCCATAGGCATGGCCTAAAATTAGCATGCCAATTTGCCACAGGCATGGTCTGTGGGGAGTCGGGCATGTCGATTCGACAAAATTTGGGCCGGGCCTACTTGTCTTGAGATCTGGACCATTTTTGGCTCTTAAAATTATTCCAGACTGGTTTAAACTTTTAAGTTTGACTAACTTTCTTTTAATTAGGGCCGAAGTGGATTAGGTCCAAAATTTAGGATCTACAAATATATTCTATATATGTTTGTAAATTTGTTATGCATATAACATATATTGTGCATAAATACATAGGCGAATTTATAGGGGGACTTGACTCCCCTTCCCCCTATTTTTGAAATATAAAATTAGTTTTTAATTTATTATTTTGATAATTTTATTGAGTATTATAATAATTTATAATTATTGTTCAATTTTTAAATTTTAATTTATTATTTTGATTATAAGATTAATTATTTTAAAATTTGAACATGAATTGAAATTTGAGATTTTGATGATTAGGTTGATTATTTTGAAATTTGATTATGATATGGATTGGGAATTTGAAGTTTTATTATTAGGTTAATTATTTTATAATTTGATTATGAATTGGATTTAGAGGTTACGTGATTAGATTAATTATTTTGTAAAAAATATTTTATTACATAAATTTATTAAAAAAATAATTAGTTTAAATATTTTTTTTATAATAGAGGCAGCCCGGTGCACGAATGCTCCCGCATGAGCGCGGTCTGGAAAAGAGTCGAACCCATTGGGTCTTTGCACGCGGCCTTCCCTTGCAATTAATTGTAAGAGGTTATTTCCACGACTCGAACCTGTGACCTCAGGTCACATTGGATTTATTAATTTTTTTTATAATATCTCAAAAAATATATAAATATTATTTAAAATATAACATATATTGTGTAATTTTTCTAAGTAATATTTGAATATTAAAATAAAATAATAAAAATTTCAATATTTAAATATTTAATATAAAAAATTAAATATAAATTCATCTATAATTTTTTTGATTAAAAAATTTACCCTCCCATTTTCATCATCTAAATTCTGATTTTGTCACTGCACATATATATATATATTATTTTTATATTATTCTTTTTTATTGTGTAAATGTCATTCATACATTGAATTCCAAATGAGAAATATATGTATTACAATTAATGATAACATAAACATATTGTAAGCATATTGTGAATATGTTAAGCTTATGTTGTGCATATAAAAACTTCTGCAACTAACTCAAAATTAATCAAAGAAAAGATTTAAGAAAAAATCATAACAACATTGCAAATTGTTGTTCAGTAATAAAACCCACAACAATAATAAAAAAAATAATAACTAAGTAAAGAGAAGCAATATCATAAAAAAAAAAAAAAGAAGAAGAAGAAAATAGACAACAAATTAAAAAAATAGAGAAGGAAAAGGGGAAAAAAGAAAAGGTTTGAAAGAAAAGCATAATAGAAGGAAAACACAGCCAAAACGGGAAAAATGTAACTTTTCCATTTAAAATCGTAAATTTAAAAATAAAAAGAGAAAAAAGATAATAAAAAATGAAAAAAAAGACCTAAAAATGAAAAAAAAAAAAAACCTTCAAAAATTCGAAAGCCAAACTTTATTGCAATGAACATCTATTATATATTAAAGTTGGATCCATGTTTATTGTAGGTCTAATATATCCAACTTTTAATTATTGAAAGAGAGAGAATAATTAATGTGAGATAGAGAGACTAATTAATGTGAGAGAGAGAAAATTTTATTAGAATAAATATACATAAACTTAATATATAGTATAATATATAATACGTGAATAATTATATTATAAATTATACTACAATTATTCCACCACCTAAATTATATAAAATTCATAATCTAAATAAACTAAAATTTTAATTTTAATTATGCTAATTATTATAATTTAACAAAATATTTAATTACTTATCATTAAAAAAAATTATATAAAAATTTATTTTTAAATTTACTGTAAAATTGTATTCATTTTTAATTAATGAGAGAGGATAATTAATGGGGGAAAGAGAGAGTTTTTATTAGAATAAATATAAATAAACTTAGCATATATAATATATAATGTGTAAATAAATATATTATAAATTATACTACGGTTATTTCACTAAATTACTATGATGTTTAAATTTTAAATAAATATGTAAAAATGATATATTTGGTGTACTTTTTTATTTTTTTATTATTGTAACTTAAAATAATTTATAACATAAATAATTAAGATGATTTTATAATGATTATAATACCATATTAAAAATAAAATTATATATAAATCATAATCTAAATAAATTAAAATTTTAATTTTGATCATGCTAATTATCATAATTTAACCACCTATCATTAAAAAAATTTTATTTGAAAATTTATTTTCAGTAATTATTATTATTAATTCAATAAATTTATAACTGGAACAAAAAAAATTATTACACTGTTATTATAATTTAAATCATTAAATATATGTATAATTATTATCAATAACAAAAATAAATATCATAATTATTATAATTTAATAAAAAATAAAATTATTTATTTATTATGTATATATGTATATATTAAAATTTTATACATTTGCACCATAGGTCTATAGTATAAGTGCTTCAATATGATCTTACTTCTTTGTCTTTATGTTTTAAAATATTATGGTACTTTGCTATATAATATATTAATATTAAGATAAACTTAATTATGTATTTATTATTATGAATATTATGCATGTCGTATCTATCAATTAAATTATTTAGTGATCTCAATAAAAATATATATAGTATAAAACTTTATTTCCATTTAGAACTATTTTCTTTATATTCGTATTAAATTAATTTTATTTGTAATATTCATTTATTTATTTTCTTTTATTTTCATAGTCTGTCTCTATACCAAATGAAATTTTCATTTTAATTTAATTCGTTATGTTTCATTACCTAACTTAAAGAATTAATTATTACAATTTAATGTAGTTTATGACTTTTAAGTAATATATTTTCAATTAATTATCAGCATTAATTTTTAAAAATTTAATATAATTTTAAATAAATAGTAAAAAAGAATAGACAATATTATATCTTTTCAGTTAATTACCGATATTAATTTTTTTAAAAATTAAATAATCTTACATACATGGTAAAAAATAAACATCATTATTTGATTAATAAAAAAATATCCTGAGGCCCAGGTATGATTTTTGCTAGTATATTTATATATGTTTGTGTGTCTTTAGGTAATTCAAGGTTGACTTTTTTTGCTCTCCATATTTTTAATTAGAGTTCAATTATATTGTAACTTTTTTTTTTATTTTATGAATTTTAGATTTTAGTGTAAGTAATAGAGAAGGGGCCAACTGCCTCCCCTCTCTTTTGAATATATATACATACATATATATATATTAAAAAATTTTATTAAAAAATATTTATATTTATTTATTTTAAAATTTTTTATTTGTTCTCTTTTAAAAATTTAAATTGTCTTATATTCTTTAACTTATGCAAGAAGATAAAGAAAATAAATTTCAATAATTTATTTTTTTCCTAAGTGAATTAATTTTGCCCCTAGCAAAATTGACAGCAAAAATTAATACACTTCAAATATATATATATATATATATAGAAGAAAAAGAAACTTGGAGAAATGGACAAACTATTCACCCAAATTAATTTGAACTCATCTAATGAATAAAGAGAATAAAAAAAATTGAAAATACAATAAAAAAGAAGAAAATTTGAAAAAGAATACAAAATTAGAATATTAATATTTACTTTTTTAAATCTATGTTTTATTTATTCTTGTTGCTTTTGCTTTTATTATTTTAATTTTTAATATCATATGATATTTTTGCTTCAATTATTTCTTAAAAAATTATATTTATAATTTAATATTTTTTATTTATTTTATTTTTTTATATATCATCATCAAGAACGACCCTGTGGAAAGCCAGGTGACTCATTATCTACTCACCTAGGGGAAACTAAAATAAAAAATATATATGTTAATTTTATGCATGAATATATATATATATATATATTAATTTTTTCTTTCTAAATCTTCTTCTGTCTTTTCTGAATGAGAGCATTGCTATTTATAAAGGAAATGGAGTGACAATCTTGCAAATATGTAGTGTCTTCCAACTAGATCACATGGCATGTTAGGAATCTATAAATTTCACATGGGCTTATGATACCATATTGGTATCATGGCATATTGGTATCTTAATAATTTAATTATAATAAATATTATAATTAAATAAAATTTATAAATATATTAATCTACTCGTCATGGGTGGACCCAATTCAAAACAAACATCCCCCACTCGCACATGACGTAGCACATGCTTAAAGGAGGTCATGGCTTAAGGCAGCTCGTACTAGATTAATAGACTGCGCGACCACTATACTATGAGAGCTCTAAGCTATACACCTATTAGGGATATACAACTTCTCGTTTATTGAAACAACTTTAGTGTAAATATAGTATGAGTTACCCCAGACTACTTATCACATTTCTATAAATACAGTCATTTATATTCGCAATTATGTAAGCTTACAAATAAAATTGGTCGACCTATGGATATAAAAAAAAATGTCAATCCAGTAATCTCCTTTTTAGTTTAATTCCCTTGATAATAACTAGATTTGCTTTTCTAAAAATGTCCCATTAGATTGAATCATACGTAATCCTCTGGCAATACCCTAAGGTAGCTAATATCTAATCAAATCTCAAAAACCAACCAAAAGTTATAAGGGTAATAATGCTGAGAACCTAAATTCTGTAAGGGTCTCACATGGGCTTATGATACCATATTGGTATCATGGCATATTGGTATCTTAATAATTTAATTATAATAAATATTATAATTAAATAAAATTTATAAATATATTAGGTGGACCCAATTCAAAACAAACATCCCCCACTCGCACATGACGTAGCACATGCTTAAAGGAGGTCATGACTTAAGGCAGCTCGTACTAGATTAATAGACTGCGCGACCACTATACTATGAGAGCTCTAAGCTATACACCTATTAGGGATATACAACTTCTCGTTTACTGAAACAACTTTAGTGTAAATATAGTATGAGTTACCCCAGACTACTTATCACATTTCTATAAATACAGTCATTTATATTCGCAATTATGTAAGCTTACAAATAAAATTGGTCGACCTATGGATATAAAAAAAATGTCAATCCAGTATTCTCCTTTTTAGTTTAATTCCCTTGATAATAACTAGATTTGCTTTTCTAAAAATGTCCCATTAGATTGAATCATACGTAATCCTCTGGCAATACCCTAAGGTAGCTAATATCTAATCAAATCTCAAAAACCAACCAAAAGTTATAAGGGTAATAATGCTGAGAACCTAAATTCTGTAAGGGTCTCACTTTGACAAAATAGAGATCATATTCTTTCCCCCCCCCCCCCCCCCCTTCTTGGTCAAGAAAATGCACATGTTATAGTGATTTTTCTTTCTCATGGAGAGCATGCCTCAAAAGAAAATACTATACAGGTAACAGATTAGACACACTCAATGGTCAACCTTGAGTTCACATACCTATATTAACTTAAAACTTACGTCTGGTGATATAGACAAGATTAGGCATAGTCATAACAAACTAGCCATATAAGCCTCAATAAATAAGACGTCATCTTGCTTCAAACACGAGCTCTTTATCACTTAGATAATATGTTTGAAATGACCTCATTTTTATTTGTCGTTTAGACTAATAAAGGCAATTGACCTAATGTGAATGTCAATTTCATCTTGTTCGACATGCTTATCAAATGTAACAAAAACATTTAAAAAAAGAACCCATGTAAATATAAAACAATCATCATTTATTGGCATTAATAAATAACAAGTGAACAAAGTTTGGGAATATAAAAAAACACATCAATATCTACATAATCCTAAAGACTTAGTGTGTTTAATAAAAACATCTCTAGGTATAGGTTTCGTAAAAGGATCAACAATCATATCATGTATAGAGATATATTTCATGTCCACTTCTTTTCGTGTAAATATGTATCTGACAAAATTGTATTTGATATCTATGTGTTTAGTCTTACAATGGAACTTTAGGTCTTTTATGTTGGTAATTGCTACTTGAGTGCCACAGTGTATTGTGACTGACTCATTTACAGCATCAATACCTAAATGATCTAAGAATTTCTTAAGCCAAACACCCTCTTATACCTACAAATTTAGCTTATATAGTCGAAAGTGCTATGTAGGACTGTTTCTTGCTACTCCATGAGATAACACCCTTTTTTAGTAAGAAAACAAATCCTGAAGTGGATTTTCTTTCATCCACTTCTCCCACCCAATCAGTATCTATAGCCTTTCGAACTTAGACTTCCATCTTGATAGTACAATGAATAATCAGCAGTGCCTTTTAGGTACCTTAAAATCCTCTTAATTGCTTGCTAATGCGCCGAACTTGGATTGGATTGAAATCTACTTACCATACCAATGGCAAAGCAAATATCAGGCCTTGTACACATTATTGCATACACTAGGCTTCCAACAACACTTGCATAATGCATTCTATTTATTTTGGAGTTTTGGGACACAACTTTCGGCTTTAGCTTTCACCTTTGGCAATAGGGGAATCTATGGATTTACAATCACGCATATTAAACCGCTTAAGTACTTTCATTATGTACGTCACTTGGGAAAGAGACAACAATTTACTCGAACGATCTCTCGAAATCATTACTCTGAGAATATATGCGGCCTCGCCCATGTCTTTCATCTCAAAACTAATTGATAACCACCCTTTGATATTATCCATAATTACTTTGTCATTTCTAGCAATTAATATGTTATCAACATATAATGACATTATGGAAAATTTTATTTTCAATCGCTTGATTTAGATGCAATGGTCCTCATCTATTATGATAAAACCATATGATATAACTATGTTATGAAAATAAGTGTACCATTATCTTGAAGACTGCTTTAGGCCATAGATTGACTTTTTCAACCTACATACTTTATTTTCTTAGCCTTGTTTGATGAAACTAATTGGTTGATCCATATAGATTTCTTCGTTCAGTTCTCCATTGAGAAAAGCAGTTTTCACATCCATTTAATGCAACACAAATCTAATTTTGCCACATTTTTTAATACTAGCCCTACAGATGTAAACCTCACAACAGGTGAAAATATCCCTTCATAGTCTATTCCTTCTTGTTATGTATACCCCTTTGCTATAAGATGGGCTTTATACCTCTCAATGCTATCATCAGCCTTTCGCTTGATTTTGAGAACCTATTTATTCCTAATGACTTTGCGACCTTTTAGAAAATCAACCAAATCTCAAACTTGGTTTGATCTCATGGAGTCCAAGTCTTTTTTCATTACCTTTATCCAATTATCCTTGGCCGTAAAATTTTCTAGGCTTGTCATTGCCTTGACATAACTGTGAATATCTCACCACTACCTTTGATATTAAATCGACAGTGAGGAATGATTCCACAATTTCTCATCCTCAAATAAGAATCTTAAGGAACATTTTCTTTAAGCTCGAAAATTGAAACATCAAATAAATCAATATCCATAGGACTTCCACTGGAATTAGGATTTGTACTCTCACTCGGACCAGGATCACTTTTAACTATACCAGTTGGTGGAGTTAAATCCACCAAATTCCTCCCACTTAAATAAAGTGGTCCTTATGAACTTTAATCCTCTGTTTCATATAAGGAGAACTCTTAATTTAGATTACCCTGCCTAGAAAAATCATTCTCTAAGAATGTGACATCTCGTGATTCAAACTCAGTTATCCTCTCATTGTCTTGTTCACGTATGAAGACATATCCTTTGGATATGTCAGAATATCTCACAAAGATACTCTTTTTACCTCTTAGGCCTAATTTTTCATATTTATGTAAGGCGTCATAAACATAAGCAGCGCATCCCCAAGGTTTTAATTAGGATGCTAAGGTCTGGTTTCATCTTATCCATAACTCATATGGTGTTGTTAGGATGGATTTAGAGGGCATACAGTTAAGTATGTATGTGGCAATTAATAATACATCGCCCTAAAAAGCAATGGGCAATTTAGCTTGTGCCATCATTAACCTAACCATTTCGAAGAGCATCTTATTTCTCCTTGCAGCAACACCATTTTATTGCAAAGTTCGAGGAATAACCAGCTAATGCTCTATCCCTTTTTTATTACATAATTGTTTGAACTGATCAGAAAAATATTCACAACCCTTGTTGGTTCGAAGTGCTTTCACTTTCTTGTCTAGTTGATTCTCAACTAAGTTTAGGTAGTTCTTGAAGCAACTTAAAGCTTAAGATTTATGTGCAATCACGTAGAAATGACCATACTTAGTATAGTCAACTATGAAGGAGATGAAATAGTAGGCGTCATGCCTTGCCCTCATATTCATTGGACCACAAATGTCTGAATGTATAAGTTGCAATGGAATGGTAGCTCTTGTACATTTACCGAAAGGTTTTCTCATAGCTTTTCCCACAAGATAAAATTCGCAAGTAGGTAATTTGACTCTACTAAAGTTTGATAGGAGACCATCCCTAACTAATCGATCCATAAGTTTTTGGTTAATATGACCTTGTCTAGCATGCCATACATTCACATCATCATCAAAGTTACTTGAAATAGTGAATATAGAAAAATTATTATTAGAAATAGAACCATGTTCAACATCTAATATGAAAAGTTGTCCAAAATACAACCGGAACCATAAAAGGTTTATCTAAAAGTACTATATTTTCATGAAAATTCAATGAAAAACCTAATCTTAGCAAAACAAAAAAAATAAGATTTTGTCTTATTTGTGAGACGTAGAGAACATCATGAAGCAGTAAGGTTCAATCTCTATGCAACATTAATTTGCAGGTGCCAATCCCTTTAACCTTAATGCGAACGTTGTTCCCCATGAATATCCATATCGTCCCGACTAGTAATTAATGGAATTTGATGAAGGCTTCATGATCCTTCATTACATGCTCGATGGCTGCTGAATCCACAACTCACAAAGGAATAGTTTTAGTTAACAATATTGAACTTGAAACCATTATTCCATTTACACATGAGTTAATGAGTTTTAGTTAATAATATTTACCCTGAAACCATTATTCCATTTACACATAAGTTAATGGATTATACCTTTTTAGGTGCAGTGCAATCCTTAGCATAGTGGTCCTTATTTTCATAATTGAAACATTTGACTTTAACAATGTTTCTCTTCTTAGGACTCTTCCTCATGTTTTACTTTGGCTTTTTGTTATCCTAGCCATCCTTTACTTTACCCTTACCTTTGTTGTTATAGTACTTACTCTTAATGCCACGATTCCCTTTTGGCCTGGCTTGTACTAGATGCTCCTCCACACCGAGTTACATTACTGCAAGTCTGTTAGCCTCCAATTCCAAATGATGGAAGGCATCAACAAAGGTATGATAGCTAGACTATGTTTCGAGTTCATCCTCATATGCTCCCAGCTATCTGGTAAAGATCTTATGACTGCTTAGATCTTCTACTCTTCAGTCAATTCATGACCATCATTATGAAGCTCACTTATCATGTTGAACATCTCCCGGAAATGTTTCCTAATTTTATGCTTAGGACGCTTCTTATAAGTGTCAAACTTGATAGTGAGCGAGCACATCTTAGTTAAAGAAACTCCACCGAATTTTTTCTTGAGGGCCACCCACATGTCCTTTACATATTCATAGCTATAAAACTCTTTCATAATATTATCGTCCATTGTGTTTTGCAAAGTGATGTGAGCAAGTGTGTTTTCTTCTTCTAGACAGCAAAGGCATCACAATCACGCCTATGTTAGGCCGTGGTTCCTTCTTGGTTAGGTACCTCCATGATGGAACTCAGTGGTTCTAATGCCTCCTGCTCTTCTAGCACATACTGAATTTTCATGCTCTTAATCTCATAGTTATCTCCAGATAACTCAGCACCATTCTTTAGTTCAACGATGATGTTCTTGGAAGCAGATGATATTTTGTTATTAAAATGGAGGATTTACTTCTAGACATTACATACACGAAATTATTAATGCCCTAGTTTACATGTCATTATAATTTTACAATCAATTTATACATTAATATTAGCACACATACAATCTCAAGTCAAAAAATCACTACATTTTCAATCATCATCTCGACTATATGTGATGATTAGTGTTAATATAAAATATATATGCAAAATTATACAATTATTCAAACCAAGTTTTAAAAAAACTATATATTGAATAATTATAAAATTTGATTAATTAATGTCATGCATTAAAAAAATAATTATACTAAATAATTATTAAAAGAAAAAAATGTCTATACCATTAATAATAAAATTTATAGTCCATCAACCATAAACGAGCAAGCATGGTCAAAATAAATCCACTGAAAAAAAAACCTTATTATTTTTTTATGACTAACAAAAAAAATAAGAATGACCTATGATTCAAAAGTTAAACTAGAAAACTATGGATGACCTAACTCATAACAAGAGCTGAAAGCCAAAGAGTATTCCTCAAGTCAAAAGGTAATGAATATATCGTGTCTCTTGAAAATTTTTTTACCACTAACTTAGTCTCAATACGGAGTGTCATACCCTTATGTCTAGAGTAAGACTTCCTCACTACCTCTAAAGAACACCAAAATCTAAAGAAAGAAATAAGAACTATATGATATGTCCTATGTGTTTCACCCCATTTCTGATCAAGCAACTCACGAAGTGCTGGATGAACAAACAAATTCCTCAATGCCAGGTACATTAATTTTTGAGAACTTATCTCCATCAATCATACCATCTCTTGACAAATCTCATGTATGTGTAACAAATGACGTACGAGAAAATTAGGATTTTAAACATGACTATTAGAAATATTTCTCAAGCTTTTAGTTTATTTTTTAGAACAACCAATTTCACCTTTCTCCTGGCTCTAAGCTTAGGTGACTGTGCCACAGAAGGTGTTTTGATGATGATAGTCAAATGCTGTAACTTTTCACAACAAAACGTTGGTTAGAAAATACGATAATACACTATAATACAATCATTAAATTTAATAAAGAATACATCTTCATTAAAATCAGCACATACATGTTCAAATATATATATTACAGATATAAAAAAATTTTAGGTCAAAAATAATTTTTTTCATGTGAAAAAATAATTTTTATAATTAAAAATAATTTTTTATTAATTAAAAAATATTATTTGAAATAAAAAATTAAGCTCTTGAAAAAATAAAAAAAAATTTTAAAAAAAAATTTAAGAAGATAATTTAGAGTCAGACTATGAAAAAAGATGGATAAACGAGGTCCGAATGATTTTTAAATAAAAAAGGTTATTGTTAATTACATTACAAGAAAAATTAAAATTTGCAACCGATTTTATCCGTTGCAAACTAGTAACGGATTTGCAACCAACTTGTAATAGGAAATTATTAAAAAAATTTAAAATTTTTGCAACTGCCATTTGCAGCGAACTTGTCTATTGCAAATGTTGTAATGAATTTGCAACCACTTTGTACTGATTTGCAGCAAAAATTTGCAACCGCAATTCGTCTGTTGCAAATCATGGCGTGGAATATTAGAGCCAAGGTTTGCAACGAAACTTGCAACAGATTTTTGTCATTGGAAAGTTTGCAACGATATTTGCAACGGGATAGAGTTGTTGCAAAATCTGCAATGGTACTGGTCCATTGCAAAATTATTTTAAAAATAGAGAGAGAAGTTTGCAAGGGATTTTTGTAGTTGCAAATCCGTTGCAAAGTTTTATTATATTTTATGGAGTATTGAAAAAAAATTCCATTTTTGTTAATAAATCAGTTATTTAGATTTTCTTATAATGCTTTATTTTATTCCTTTTGAATTAATCATAAAAATTTTAAAATTACCAAAATATTGATTTTATGATTTATTTAATTAAAATATATGTTTTTTTTTATGAAATTGTGGTGAGACATTTTATTCATGGTCAAAAGCCAATAAATCAAAAATACAAGGTGGAGGAGAGAGTCTCCAAACCACAGGTTCTGTCAAGATAGTGCAAGCTCTAGCAAGAGAATGAGCTACACTATTAGCAGAACGTCTCACAAACACAAGAGATATCCCACTCATACTTGATAAAAGGGATTTACAATCTTGAATAATAAGACCAAAAGGAGAGTCATCTTCATAGTGCATATTGTTAACTGCTTGAACACAGACTTGTGCATCGGATTCTAGAATAACATTCAGCCATTCCTCTCCTTTAATCCATTCTAGTGCATCTCTGATAGCCAGTGCTTCCACCTCAGGGTATAAGAAAAGCTTGTCACTTACCAGTGGAGTTGGAGCACAGAGCATATTGGGCAATCAAGACTCTGAATTTGGACTTGGACAAAGCGAAGAGAGAAAGATTTCTACAAATTTTAGATTTAGATGAGCTGCGGATTGAGGCTTATGAGAGCTCGAGAATTTACAAGGATCGCACTAAAGCACTTCATGATAAAATTATAGTGGGAAAGACATTGAGTCCAGGTATGAAGGTTTTACTTTTTAACTCACGACTCCGTCTTTTTCCAGGTAAACTCAAGTCTCGATGGAGTGGTCCTTTCGAGATAACTCAGGTATATCCTTCTGGTGCAATTGAATTACTTAACTCTAGAATAGGTGAGACTTTCAAAGTGAATGGACAGAGAGTTAAGCCATACAATGAAGGATTTCAGGAAGTGAGGGTCATTGACAGCACTTTGATTCATGATCCCTAGGCTTTGCATGATGTCCAGCTATATGACATTAAAGAAGCGCTAAATGGGAGGCAACCCATCGGTTTGCATTTATTTTTCATAGTTGTAATTTTAAGTTTAACAAGTTTTGATTTATGTTCGGTTTTAATAAATGGACTGTGCTTTGATCGGTTTTTCTTTACTTTGTGTTTCAGGGTGTTTAACGAAGAAGGGTTGCAAAAATAAAAAAAAATGTTTAAAGTTTATAAAAAGGCAGTAGGTGACACGGCCAAAGGACTTGGCCGTGTCACACACTGGACATGGCCAAAACTCCTTCAAATATTTGAACGATTTTGCAATTCCATACAGATTTGGACACACCCAGGGGACACGGCTGTGTCACCTGGCCGTGTCCCCCAAAAACTATGAGACACGGCCGTGTGAGTGTTCACTTGGCCGTGTCCTTCACTTTCACACACAGACACGGCCAGGTCAGCACTCACACGGCCGTGTCCTCCAATTTTTGCCTTTTAAAAGCCCGATTTTGCTCAGTTTTATTTCATAAATCCCTAACTTTTCTATCTTCTTCTCTCTCGCTCTCTCGTTCTCTGCAACACCAAAACCCTTGATTTTTATTTTCAAAACTCCATCTCTTCCGTTAAAACTTCGAATTACTCCAACAAAACTTGAGATTATCACTTAAAACTTGCTCTTTACTCATATTATTTTGATTTAATTCAGTTTTGGGTGTTAATTTCTCAGATTTCATGTCGCCAAGAACTAAAATTGTACCACACCGCAAGAAGAAGAAATCTGGAGCCGAAGGAGCTTCGTCATCTTCCTCAATTTTATCTCACAAGAGGGCAAGTCTTTTGGCTCGGGGTTTTTTTCCGACAAGGTATGTGAATGACGAATCTTTAGATGCCTTGCAAATGAGAACTGCTTTTTATAGATATGTGCAATATCTTGGGTGGGAGACTTTTGTCTCATTGAGACCCTTGCAGTTTGAGGAGCTCACCCTAGAATTTTTGACAACTCTTAAAGTGGAACGAGATGATAACAAAATTTGTAGGAGATTGATGTTTAAATTAATGGGTCATTCGTTTGTGCTTACTATTGATCAGTTGAATGATATCTACGGATTTCATCAGCATGGGGAAAGATCGATACCCAAAGATTTTAGACAGCAATTTGCTTGGGGTGCCTTAGGCTCGGGTACTTATGTGGCCAAATCGGCCAAAGCATCAAAATTACGGAACCCTACTTTGAGATATTTGCACAGGTTTATGTCATGTGGGTTCTTTGCTCGGAAGGAGAGCCCGGGTGTGGTTGAGTCGAGTGAGTTATTTTTCTTGGACTGTGTTTTGAATGAAATGAATATTAGTGCCGGCTATTGGTTAGCCGATATTTTTGACACTGTAGCTAATAAAAGGAGGGGGGCTATTTGTGTTGGGGGATTGATCACTACATTAGCAGTAGCCCTGGTTGAGGATTTTGACCCGAGTACTACTCGGATGACCCGAATTTTGGGTAATGATTCCTTGGATTTAGCTACCCTTGAGAAGATGCACATGGTGGTGCATAGGAGAGGGACTTTTGTGATGCCTGCAGCTGAGCCTGAAGCACCGGGGGATAGGCAAAAGAGAGCCCGGGTTGAAGAGGAGTCCGACTCGGATTCTTTAGGTCTAGATGAGGATGCTCCGGTCTCGGAACATCAAGAGATACTTCGGAAGATTGAAGCCCTGGAGGGCAAGGTAGATTGATAGGAGGAAAAGGTAGATGGACTGGGAGGCACGGTAGACCGCAATCATATTGAGATGTTGCAACAGATGGATCAGATTAACAGTAACCTTGCCAAAATCCTGAGTCTTCATCCCTCGGCTGCATCATCTTCCCGCTCGCATTTTCCTTAGACTTTGTGTTCCTTGCTTTTATTTTGTTTAATGCATTTTTGTTCTTATTGTTCGTTTTTTTTTTTTTGTTTCCATGTTAACCTTTATATTTGGATATTTTTATTGTATTTTTGTTATAAAACTTTTGTGTTTGTGATGGAAAGCTAGGGTTTTTGCCTCACCAGGTACATGGAAGACAGGTGGTCCTTTACCTCTTTTTTATTTATTATACTTGTTTTCCATTAAGGACAATGTCAATTTTAAGTGTGGGGTACTTTTTAAGCTTTTCTTTTATTCGTGTTTTGTTTGTCGCTGTGTGTTGTATTGTGTTATGCATGGCATAATTGTTGAAAATTTATCGATCTTTTCTTTGATTCTAGCTTTGTAGTTGAGACTTTGGTATCAGCATAGAAATGAGCATTTGAATTCATTCGGGATTAATTTTCACATTCTGCAATTCATGACATATAGATCTTTGTGAACCCACCTGTGTGAGTTTTGAGCCTCAGAAAATTTGACATTTTTGTCAATTGATTTTCTTTTCTTAAGTGTGCACCTTCATGATGTTGCATCTCTAGAGTTTGCTTTTGCATACTTATTGAACTCACATTATGATTTAATCTCAAGTTTTAAGATGATGAAGGCAAATTAGGTTAGCCCTTTTAGCTTAAAGAGACTTCCCTTTATATTGATTTCCTTAGTGAGCCAAGTTGAGCCATTGACCGTTTCTTGTTTGATTAACAC
Source organism: Garcia nutans (assembly GCA_947685225.1). NCBI lineage: Eukaryota > Viridiplantae > Streptophyta > Magnoliopsida > Malpighiales > Euphorbiaceae > Garcia > Garcia nutans. The sequence continues at coordinate 43,041,411 of CANTUV010000017.1, forward strand.
AATTCTCAACTTAACATGTTCTTATTATCATCATACCTATGCATTAAGGAATGGAGTTTTATGATTTGACAATAGGGTAGTTTATTTCAAGTGTGGGGTAAGTAAGTAAAAAAAAAAAAACTACTAAAAATATATGGAATTCCTAATTGAGGGTTGAAATGCATACTTTGCATATTGTATTTGATTAAGAGTCATTATTCTTTTCCTCTACATTTTAAGCTAGATGTTCCATGTAATTTATACTTTGTATATATATATTAAAAAAAATAATAAAATAAAATAAACTAAAAAAAAAGAGGAAAAAGAAAAAGTGAAAAAAAAAAGAAATTTATATATACAAAGTTCATATATTTTCTAGCCTTAGAGGAATTTTGACTCATGTACTTTTCTTTTAGTGTGCAAGTATGTAAGATTATTAAGGGTTGGTGAGTATGCTATTTGTAGGAGTTATGAATTTCTTAGCAAGAGTATTGTCTAATTTAGATACTCCATTTCTTGATGCTCCAGCTTAAATGTCTTTTCTCACACCTTACCTTAGCCCCATTACATCCAAATAAAAGACCTTTGGATTATTTCTTGAGAAAAATCAGTGAGGGAGATTGGATAATTAAGCAAGTTTATGGCAGTATGCACTCATGAGTGGTATGAGTGATTAACCTTTGAAATCGAGTGAAACACTTAGATGAGAGATAAGATTTGTATGTCGGGATTAATGAATGAGTTAAGAAATTCTTGATTGAAGGAAAGTGTGATTATTTATGCTGTCTCTTTAAGTATTTTACCTATATACTGGAATTTTAGTTAAGGTTGTTTGAGTTTTAAATTTATGCCATGTGATTTTGCTTGAGGACAAGCAAAGTTTTAAGTGTGGGGTAGTTGTTTTATTAGTTTTTGTTATAGTTTTGTGTCTTGTTTATTATGTTAATTATTGTTTTATTTAGGTATTTCGTTAGTTTTTATCGGTTTGTCTAGTGTTTTCTTTAATTGTGTAGTTTTAGTTTATTTTTAGTTTTATGTCGTTTTTGATCTAGTTTTTAGTTTGTGTTTATGTTTTATCGGTTATTGTTTATTTACTTCGTGTTTTAAGTTTGTTTTGAGTTTTGTGTTAGGTTAAAACAGGCAAGGAAATGAATTGAAGATGAAATGGGCAGTAGCTGGCACAGGCAGAGGACACGGCCAAGTCACTGGCCGTGTCCCATACCAAGATTAAATTGAAGACCAAGTCCCAGTAGCAGACACATGCAAGGGACACGGCCAAGTCACCTGGCCGTGTCCCTCCAAAGAAGCCCAACACGGCCAAGTCACCTTGACTTGGCCGTGTCTCACTTGATTCCAAAGGCAAAGACGAAGCAAATTTCATAGAGGCAGACACAGGCAAGGGACACGGCCAAGTCATGTGGCCGTGTCCCTCAAACATGGTGCAACACGGCCAAGTCAAGCTCCACTTGGCCGTGTCACTCAACAAGAAGAAAAGAAGATCAAAAGGCAGGCAGTAGCGAACACTGGCAAGGGACACGGCCGTGTCACCTGGCCGTGTCCCTCCAAAAGACACTCACACGGCCAAGTCACTTCTGACTTGGCCGTGTCCCTCATGTTCCAAGCCCGTATCGGATTTTTAACGCGTACGATTCATATAAAAGGAAAAGAAAAGTTAGGGTTTGGGGGTGACGATTTTTAGAGAGCAAAATTCAGCCGTCTGAGAGAGATCTTAGGGTTTAAACATTTGTTTTCTTGGATTTTGACTTTACTTTGGATTAAACTAGTTTAGATTAGATTGTTCATGCCATTGTTTCATCCTTCTTGCAAGATTCGATCAAGAGATTCATCAAAAACTTCAAGGAGTTTGTAACTTGGTTTTATTCTTAAACTTTGTCTCTTTAGTTTCATTGAAATTGTGTTTATGAACATTATCATGTCTAAATTGATTTCTTTGATTATTAATAAGATGAATATGCTTGATAACATCATGAACTAATTTAATCTAGTCTAGGGTTTGTACGGATTTGCTATGATTGTATGAATTGGTTATTCTCTTAACTAATGATTTCTTTAGCCTTTATTGAATGAAATATTGTTAACATATAATTGATTGGCCACCAATTGTGTGTTTTAGGAATTAGATGATGAATTGAGAGATGAAATCTAATGCTGGAACAATTCAATTAAGGACTTAGGTGAATTAGAGATATAACCTATTAAAAAGATTGTTTCAATTATAACAAGATTAGTTGTAAGAGGTTTGAATGCGAAAGCTTATTTCCTTGACTCAATTAATTAAGTTGTTTGATATTTAATCTTAGAAATTAAATTAGTTAATGGAATAACCGTTCATACATATGAGTAGTAAAGAAGTGCAAACCCTAGACTCTTTTTATCAAGTGAATCAAAACATCAGCTTTTAGTTACTTTTATCGTTTTAAACTTCAATTAAACCTCTTCATTACTTTGCAATTTAAATTATTTCAATTACTTGTTACTTTTACTTTGATAATCAATTAACCACTTTAGCTTCCTTGAGAGAATGACCTTGGGGCGATCACCTTTGCTACAGCTACCTCGTATACTTGCGAGTGACGCTTTGTGGTAGAGTTAATTCGAGCGCAACAATAATACTTGGCCTTGATTAAGCGAGCAACCAGCAAATCAGGGCAAGTTACCAATCTCCAAGCATGTTTACTGATCATAGCCACATTGAATTCGTAAAGCTTTTTAAAACCAAGTCCCCCAAAAAATTTTGGCTTGCTCATCCTCTCCCAACTCACCCAACTCATACCCTTTTCATTATTTTTGCCTTTTCCCCACCAAAACTTACTAAACAGTTGCTGCAATTCACCACAAAAAGTTTTTGGAAGAAGAAAAAGGTTCATAACATAAGTAGGGAGAGCTTGGAGCACAGTTTTAAGCATAATCTCTTTCCCCGCCCTAGAGAGAAATCTACGTTTCCAAGAGTCCAATTTCTGCCTGACCTTTTCTTTAATGAAAGCAAAGACTTTATCTTTGTTTAGGCCAACACGCGTGGGCAACCCAAGATAAGTCCCTAAATCTTGTTTCTCCTCCACCTCAAGTACCGAGCAAATTTGATCTTGGGTTCTGCCTTCCATGTTCTTGGAGAAACAAATCGCTGATTTGATGAAATTAATGTGTTGCCCCGAGGCTTGAGCATAATTACTAACAACATCTTTAACCATGACAGCTTCACTAGCATCTACTTTGAAAACTAGTAAGCTATCGTCCGCGAAGAAAAGATGATGAATGATAGGAGCTCCCCTCGAAATCGGACAACCATGCCAAGTATTAGCTTCAACCTTCGCCTGAATAATTCTGGACAAACCCTCTGCACACAAGATAAAAATGTATGGGGAGAGAGGATCTCCTGACGAATTCCTCTTGAAGGAATAATGGGACCCAAATGTTGATCATCATGCAAAATCCAGTATTGAACAGAGGAAATACAAAGCATTATGTGATTTATCCAGCAGGAGTCAAAGCCCATTTTATCCAGAACCGCCAATATATAGGACCATTTGAGCCTGTCATATGCTTTGGATATATCCATTTTGAGAGTAGTGTAGCCTTCCTTTCCCCTGCGTTTGTTCAAAAAGAAATGCATTAGCTCAAAAGCAATCAAGCTGTTATCATGAATACTTCTACCGGCAACAAATGCACTCTGTGAGGGAGATATAATGTGGGGGAGGATGCTCTTAAGCCTGTTGGCGATAGCTTTGCTCATAATCTTGTAAAGAACAGTGCAAAGGGCAATAGGACGCAGGTCTCCCATACTTTCAGGCACCGTTTTCTTAGGAATGAGGACCAAAAGGGTTTTATTCAAATCCTATGGAAAGCATCTCTCATCCAAGAATTTGATACAAGCAGCAGAAATGGCAGGGCCCACAATATCCCAATGGCTCTGAAAGAAAGCCGGGTTAAATCCATCAACACCCGGAGCCTTATCTGGCTTCATACTGAACACCGCCGTTTTAATCTCATCTGCAATGTACGGCGCCAAAAGGGAAGCATTCATCTCAGTCGAAACACACTGTGGAATAAAACATGTAACCGAGTCCACACAACCAGGATTGGCAGTGAACATATCAGAGAAATAATGAGTAATCAAATCTGACAAAGCTGGTTTCGAATCCACCCATACCCCATCAGAGTTGCAAAGACGATGCACCTGATTTTTCTTCTTTCTGTTTGTTGCCGCAGCATGAAAAAATCTCGTGTTACGATCCCCCTCACGAAGCCAAAAAACTTTAGCTCTTTGCTTCCATCGAATTTCCTGCTTCTGAAGAAGAGAATGAAATCTGCTCTTGGCCTCTAAAAATCTGTTTGTATCAGCCAGGATACGAGAACCACATAGCTCTTTCATAATGCGCCTGCAATTCTCCCTCTCCAATTTATTCTCCTGTTTAATCTGTAGACCCCACTAATAAAGAGCATTGCCATATAATTGCAGTCTATTAAGAATATTAAGATCAGAGGAGTTGGCCCAGAAATCCTGTATAAGATCACGACATGCAGGATTTCGAAGCCAAAAATTTTTGAACCTGAAGCTCCTGGCAATAGAACGAGTAACATACTTACGAACCTCCAAAAAGATAGGAAGGTGATCAGAGGAGGTCGTGTCCAGCGAATATGCCTGCGCCAATGGGAATTCACGACTCCAACTTTCCGAAACAAGGACACGATCAAGCTTGGATTCAATGAGCTCACCACTTTCTCTACCATGCTCCCAGGTTAAAGGGTACCCACCCATGGCCATATCGTGAAGTCCAGCAACACTGACTGCATTTCGAAACCCATCTAGAAGGTTCTGGGGTTGTCTTCTGCCACCCCTCTTTTCATTTGGCCGAAGGATGTCATTAAAATCGCCTAGACAAACCCAAGGCAAACTGCTGCAGTCCTTAAGATTTTGAAGAAGTGCCCAAGATTCTTCTCTCCTGCCTCTATTTAGTTGGCCATAAAATCCTGTTAAGCGCCAAGAGCCAAACTGATTGAGAGAGACTTCAACATCAATACACCTACTACATAAGTTAAGAGGAACAACAGAGTCAACTGATTTCCATATGAGAGCCAAACCCCCACTATGTCCAATACAATCAACCACTAAACAATCATCATAACCCAAGAATTCTTTTATTTCATTAACTCTGGCAGAAAGACAAATAGTTTCAATTAAAAAAAATAAAAATAGGCTTTTTTCTAATACAATAAATTTCAAGTGTTCCACAGCCCGTGGGTTGCCAAGCCCACGGCAATTCCAGCTTAGGCAACTCATGTTGTGCGGCGGGTTCGATTCGAACCGGCCGATGTAGTTGATTTGGATTCATTAGGCATGCTCGGTTTAGGAACAAAACCCTGGGCCCCTCCATTGAGTTGATCCAAGCCCACTCGTTTTCTCTTTGGGTCATTAATTGCCATATCTTCAACAGATTCCATATCCTCATCATCATTAATAGGATTTCCTTAGGTCAAATTGTGATTTACTGCCAAAGGGTTGCAGTAAACGTTAGTTGACCCTCCTTCCATATTGATAGCCATATCATTCAAATTTAGAGCCCTATCCGAATTGGCGCCATTCACTCCTTGATTCACGGGATTAGTTTCCTTCGGCAGAGTCCCCTTTTTTGCAGATGTCTCACCGGCGGCAAACACTGGCCAAAGCCATCTATCCCCAACATTCTTCTGCACACGTCTGGTCGGTGCTCTCAATGCAATCGAGAAACGGCGAACAGCTTTACCAGGCTCAAAGTCTAGAAGCTTTGGATAGAACTTATCTGTGTGCCCTAGGAATCCACAAATGAAACAAAAGGGAGGCAGTCTTTCATACAATAATGTCACAGAAAAAGAAATTGTTTTACCAAACTTGAGATTGAGAACATCTCGAAGAGGCTTCCTGACATCCCAACTAACACGGATTCGCATATAGGACTCCCATGATGATTCAAAGTTCGTAGGATCTGCCTCGACAAATGTACCCAATCTATTACCAATATCCTCCGAAATCTTATTCGAACGGTACCCTGGCCGAAGGCCCTTAATCTGGATCCAAAGAGGAACATGGTATAGAGGGACGTCGTGAGGTGAGGCAAAATCCCCAAAGCGATTCAAAAGAAGCAGCTGGTTATCAAATGTCCAAGGTTCCATATCAAGCACTCGGTGAACATCAACCTTATGAAAGAGTTGAAAAAGGAGAAGGACACCATTCAAATCTCTAATTTGCATTCCCATTAAAGGACGCCATAAGGAGGCGATTGTTTGTCTCATTGCTTGAAAGTTGATCGATTTATCGGTCAAAAAATGGCCAACTAAGCAAAGGTTGGGATCCTCAGCTGGCGCTGCCACCTCCTCAAAAACCAGATCTTCCTCCTCATCACCAGCCACTTGTAGATTGGCCATGTTCTCAGAAACAGTGTCATCCGCCATAGGAACAGAAAGAAAGAAAAAAACCCTAAAACACGTAGGGACAAAAACTCTTTAGAGAAGAGACGAGAGACACCATGCAAGTATACTTCGTTGTTTCATTTAATATTTTACTGTAGCATAAATAGTATTTCTTGCTTATTTTTAATTAAAATATATGTTAATTATAATAAATAATTTTTTTAGTATGTGTAGTAATTTTATTAAATTATAATTTCTAACTATTTATATTGCTATTATTTTAATTAAATGACAATTATATTCAATTAAATATTAACACTTTATTTAGTGTAGACATAGTTTGAAATCCATTCATTTTATAATGAATGAGTTTTCTTTAAAATCTATAGTATAACAACAGCTCAAATTTATAAGTAAAAGTCTTTGCTTATTTACCATAGCCTATTAGATTATATCCAAAGCCTAAATTTAATTATAGAACTAAATACGAATCTTAGATATTCTCAAATTTATCTAATAATCGGACTAAAATTATCTATAATTGAAAAGTCTTGTTGACTTTTGATTTTATATAAACTGAATTATATTCATCTTTATAATATAAGATGATTTTAAATCATAAACTAAATCATCACTGAAAATCATTTAAAATTATACCAAATATATATATTATGCTAAAATAGTTAACAATTTCAAAATATTATACCACATATCAATATCTTAATATTGCCACGAATCCAAATTTAAAAAATATATTCATAAATTATAAGATTTCGAATCCGAATAATAGTAAGAAATTAATTTTATAGTTTAATTTATAAATAAGTTAATAATTAATTTAATATCTTTTTATATGAAAAAAAAATTATATTTGTCTGGAAAAAAATTAAATTATATTTATCATACTATTTGCTCGATAACAATAAAAACAATGTCGTTTATAATAAAAATTGATTACAATTCTTATACCCTAAGGTATGTCTAAGAGGGTGTTTCTCAAAACTGGAGCTTTTCAACTTATTATGAATAAGTGATTTTTAGATTATAATCAGATTAAAAATAAGCAGTTAAGCGTTTCTGTAAACTAGTTAATAATCAGCTGATAATCAGTTTATAATCAGTTAAGTGTTTCTATAAAATCAGCTTATAATCTTTTAGTTCTTTTAGTTCATACTTCAGAATTTCATTCTCTTTGATAACTTTTTCTAAATCATGTGAGTTTTTATTTAACTCTCCTATTGAATTCATCAAGTGTTCATTTGAGGTTTTCAATTCTAGGGTAGAGTTCTTTAAGCATATAAAATTCTTTTCTAACTTAGAACTCTTTTTCTTATAGAGCATCATCTTAGAAAAATATTTTTCTATTTTAAAGTTCATGTGCTCAATCAAATCACTATCATCTAGGTCATCAATATCATCATGTGCTATTAGATTCAAGGATTGAGTACTTACCTCATTGGAGTCATCTTCAATAACCATGAGACATAGGTTTGCAATTCCTTCTTATTCTTCTTCTTCTTCCTCTTCACTTGAAGAAGAGTCATCCCATGTGGCTTTGAGAGACTTTTTCTTTTCTTTGCCCCATTCCCTTTTATTCTTTACTTTGAAGCAATCCGATTTGATGTGACTAGATTTACCACATTCATAACACTTTACCTCATTTTGAAGATTAGGTAGAGATGTTATGGTCTTTTACTTGGTCAAAACTGCTTAAAAAATAAGTGCTTTAAAAAAAGTAACAAAACCAACTTTTAAAAAACTGATTAAAATCATATTATAATCTACTATTTAAGTTTTCAGAAACACTTAAATAAACAACTTATAATCTAAAAGCTGCTTATAATCAGTTTTGACCAGCTTTTAAGTTTTGAGAAGCACCCTCTAAATCACTTCTCTCCTTCACCATTTACATCGCTTCTCTCTTTCACAAATCTCTCTCTTGCAGAGTTTCCTCCTCTCACAGATCTATGCTACCATCAGCGCTATCAACATCAGATTTCCTTAAACTTTTGGTAAATCATTTACTTTCGTTATTTGGGTGTGTTATATTTGCTTTCATTGCTGTCATCAATTTTCAATAAAAGTTATATTTGGTTCAATTGCTCATTTCAAATCGTTTGGGCATTACCATCAGAGCTGCTGCTAAGAATCATTTGGGCATTATTATCAGAGCTGTTGATAAGAATCATTTGCTGCTGGAATCGTTTTGATTCTTCTCCTTGTTCTTATTGCATTTCAAGATCCCAATTCTTCAATCTACAAAAGGTACAAACTTTTTTATTGTTCCTGATATAAAATATGTTAATTTATAGATTTTATTTATTAAATTACTATAACATGCCCCTGCTTCTACAATTAATACCGTTCTCACATTAACTTCAATTTTTATAGATTAAAATGTTATATAATATAATAAAACTAGGAATAAAATTTTTTGAAATTCTAAGGGTCAAAGCTATAGAACTTTTATCAAATATTAGAGCATATCGATGGAGAAATTTTTTTTTTTTTTTGAGCATGATATCGATGGAGAATTCATAATTTTATAAAAAGATAGGCTAAAGTATTGGGTTATTAAGAAATCTTAGTGTTATAGTATTATACTTTTTAAAGTATAAGGTTAATTTGCATCCAAAAAGTTGAACTGAAACTAATAATAATTATAAAATAATTGCGATTTTTGAAATAGGAATGAACTCAAATGATTTGGATGCCCATGAAGAAATTAATCTTTAGGACTAGAGATTTTGCATAAACATAATTTGCCAAAAAGCCTACTCCTTGTGTTTCATGGTGTTGTGAACTTGATAACGATGGATATAAGAATATCATTTAGCCCAAAATAGGTAATTGAGAAATTTGAGGAAGCTAAGGACTGCTGGGAGCCAATAGAAAAGATCCAGTCTGTCTTTGTTGAGATTGTTGTCACCAAGCCTCCCTTTATTTGAAGAATTTGAGGTAATTTTGTTTACTAAAGAAACCAATAAAGTGCTCAAATATAACCCAAATGAATATGAGCAATAAGTCACTGCTGTTAGAAATGTTTGCATCCCATTGCTTGTAAAAGAACTCAATTAGGCCAACTGCTGTAAGCATTTATGATAATCCAAAGATTAAAAATTGATGAGTGATCTAAAATGTTGACAATATTTTGTTGGAATCAATGGCTGCATCTTTTCTTTTCTTCTCCATTATAGCAGCAGCAACCATTGAAAAAGTGTCAAAAATAGACCAAAACCAATTCTTTGTAAATGGGTTATTCTAATGAAGGACAAGTATTATTCAATTCTTCTTCAAAACTCTCTCTCTCTCTCTCTATATATATATATATATTGTATAAATTTTGTGAAGCAGTAGCTATCAACTTTGATATGTGACTATATGTTTTCATAAATTATTAGGAATTGCATTACACTAATGTTGGACAACATGGTACTTTTTTTTTGCATTACACTAATGTTACATAACATAATACTTGTTTTTTTTTTGTTAATTAGATTTTGACTATTGTTTGAATTCGCAATATTAGATTTCCAATATTCTTGAAGCAGAGTATGTTAATAAAAGACAAGTATTTAATATCATATATCACCTTAACTTAATTATAAGCTTATGAATATCAAAATAACCAAAGAGTAATATTACAATATTGACAAAGAAAAAAGAGCCAATCTCATAAAACTATAGTCAGTAGGGTGAAGTTGAAAATAGAGAAAGATGTTGGCCATTTAAAGACACGATCAAATATGATATGATTAGAAGGGGTCAAGGTCAAATATTTTATATAATTTTTCATCTTACACCTGTATTTTAGATCAAATTTTAATATTATATTAACTTATTTTTTAACTTAGTGGTAAGCTAAAATTATTAAATTTCTTCTCTTTGGCAGTAAAAGAAAGTAATAATATATTTTTCAAATCAATAATATAGATTACATTAGGAAATAAAAAGAGATTTATTTGAAATAGAAAAATAAAGAGAGTACGTATAATAATGATATACACGGAGTTCATTTTCTCCCATTTCTAAACTTTTTGTTCAAGAAGTCTAATATCATGTTGTGGAACTATGTCAAATAGAATCAATCTAATTATAGTAACAACTTAGAAAATCTGTTGAATATAATACAAAGTTGATAATATTATAGTCCGTTACAGATTACATAAACATGAGTTCAAATCGTGAATGAATGTATAAGAGATTAATATATGGACTGTTGAATCGACAATTCATCATGGGCGTGGATGGATTTGTTGAATTTGCTTTGAGTCATCCAAAAGGAAGAGATGGTGATAGAATACGGTGTCCATGTAATAGGAAGAAGTGTAGGAATCATAATTTTGTTGATGTAGATACCGTGACGTGCCATTTGTACCAATAAGGTTTTTTATAACAATATTATGTCTGATACTATCATGGAGAATCCCAAAATTTATCAAGTATGGATGAAGCTGCCCAATTTCAGCGGGGAAATGATATTGCGGGTCCTTTATATGAAGCCGAATCATCAAGTGCAGCGGAGCAGATGATCTTTGATGTTGTTGGTCCCAAATTTGAGCCTAATTTTGTTGGGGAGAATCCCAATAGTGAAGCATAAAAATTTTATGATATGTTGAACTCTGCTAATGAAGAAATGTGGCCTAGAAGCGAAACACATTCACTGTTGTCAGCTGTTGCTCGGTTGTTGAATATCAAGTCCGAGCACCGTTGGTCTAAAAAGTGTTATGATGAAGTTTGTCAGTTAATTAAAGAATTAATGCCTATGGATAATGTGATGACTGATAGCTTTTATGATACGAAAAAACTTGTTAGTGGCATAGGCTTACCGGTTGAGAAAATTCATTATTGTGTAAATGGTTGCATGATTTATTGAGGGGACGACACTGAGTTGACCGTATGTAAATTTTGCAACCATCTCGTTATAAGTCAACAAGGGATGGTTTTCTTTTGGGATTTACATTAGGAGTACCAATCTCATCCATCATAACTTGGATGTGATGCATATTGAAAAAAAAAATCTTCGATAATATATTCAACACTATTATGAATGTTGAGGGAAAAACCAAAGATAATGCAAAGTCAAGGGCAGACTTGATGGATATTTGTGCTCGTTCTGAGTTACATCCTATCAACGATAAATATCCGAAAGCATGTTGCACTCTTGATAGGCATGCAAGACGTGTTATGTGAATGCGTGAAAAATTTAAGATTCCCGGATGGATACGCTTCTAATATGGGGAGGTGTGTTGATATGCAAAAATATAAGTTGTATGGGGTGAAAAGCCATGATTGTCAAGTCTTCATGTAAAGACTAATTCCGATTGCATTCAAGGACCTTACATCTAATGTGTTTCATCCAAATGATTTGAAAAGGCTTGACAATGATATTCCTTTAATATTGTGTAAGTTGGAACAAATTTCCCCCCTAGCTTTTTCGACTCCATGGAGCATCTTCCAGTCCACTTAGCATATGAAGCTACAATTGCCGATCCTGTCCAATATGGATGGATGTATCCATTTGAAAGGTACATAATATTTTATTACTATTATGTAGGAACAAATATTTTTAAAGTGTCACATTTATTTTTGTGATTAGGTACCTTCAAAGGTTAAAAAATAACGTGAGGAATAAGGCAAAAGTTGAAGGATCCATATGCAATGCTTGCCTAGTTGAGGAAAGTTCATCATTTTGCTCACATTATTTTGATTCTCACGTAAATACAAGACATAGAAGAGTGCCCCAAAATATTTAAGGTAGAGCACCGGAAGGCACTGATAATGAAGGAAACATTTCAATTTTCAAACATCATGGTAGGCCAATAGGACGACGAAGCACCCGAATGCTTACCCTAGATGAAATGAAGGCTGCTCAGCAATATGTATTATTAAATTGCATTGAAGTGAAGCCCTATATTAAGTATATTCACCACCTTCAAACTATTTTTAGATGTCAATTTTCTTTTATTTTTTACTAACTATATCATTAATATCATGATATGTGTGTAATACATTCATAGAATATTTCTCAATCAATTACAAGCATATGAACCACATTTGAATGATGTAGAAGTGGATAAGAGGCTCTAGCACGACTTTCCATCTTGGTTCAAGTTATATTTAGGTTCCAATACATGACAATTTGATAATATTCAATTACTTAATTTCATCGAAATTCAGTGTTGCTAACAAAGTTAATACCAAACAGGCACACGACAATGTTGAGAATATATTCCTTAAAGCTTTAGCAGAATGCCCATTGAGAACTATATACTATTATGGAGGATATTATGTGAATGGTTTTAGATTTCATACAGAAGTACATGGTTCAAATCATATGACATATAATAGTGGTGTTTGCATTAAAGGTAGTAACTATATAGTAGAAGAGACAAACTATTACAGTGCTTAATAGAGGTGGTTGAGTTGGAGTATCCTGGATGGCCATTGAAGAGAACGGTGTTATTTAAGTGTGAATGGTTCGATATCAAAGAAAATATAGGAATTAAGATTCACAAGCAATGCAAAATTTATGATGTTAACGACATAAGAAGGTATGAAAAAAGTGTTGAAGAACCATTTGTTTTGGCAATGCAAGCATCCCAAGTGTATTATGTAAATTATCCAAGCTTAAAGCGTGACAATCAACCATGGTGGGCTAGTTGCAAAATAAAAGCAAGGGGGATTATCGAAATGCCTCATGAGTATTGAGCCATTCCAAGAGGAAGAAATAGAGGTTGAAACATTTAATGTTGTATCCGGAGTCAAAAATATTGATCTTAATGATCCGACTGGCGAATTAATTGAGATTCATAATAATAATATTGAGTTAGGAGTAGAAGAAGAATATGAATCTCAGGTAGAGGGCGATGATGATGAGGAAGAAAGTAATGACAATGACGATGACGATGACGATGACAATGACGATGACGATTATGATGATGATGATGATGATGATGATGATGATGGGGATTTTCATAGATAATAGATAGTAAAGGTTAAAATTACTTTCTAAATTGTTTGCTTTCTAAATAACTTACTCTACTAATGTTTTTTTTAATATTTTGTATGCAGACATGGCTAGGGGAGCTGGTCGAGGATCTTATCTTGTTGGTAGAAGGGGCAGAGGGTCACTGGCTGGTAGAGGTACATCATCGATATCTTCATCCTCTATTCCTACACAAGAGACAACTATTGATGGGTCATCTTCATCAGCTATTTCACCTGGTAGTTCACCTTCTACACCTCTTCCACGACCTACACATGCTGATGATGGAAGAGAGTGGATTAATATGTGTAGGGGAAAGTAATTAAAAAATAATTTTATTTAAAGCTCTTTTATTTTTTTCATTTGCAATTATGTAACTGAACATTTTTTACATTAATTTTCAAGGTTCTATGGCTTTCTAAGCATTCACGTTGCACCACATTAAATTAAAAAAAAAAACTTAATAAAGATGGTCACGATTGGGCATCAGTGCCTTAAAGCACCAAAGACTTCTATTGGGAGAAGTTTAAGGCAAGGAAAACATATTTATTTATTTATCTATCTTGAATTTGCTACAACTTATTATTAATATGTGTATATAGAATCATTAATGTTAGGATTCAGAAATAGAGTCTAAGTGAAGGTGGAAATATTACTGTTCAATAAGGAAAAATTATTCATCCTACTTGTCTCGATAGAGGAGTTCACTTGCTAAGACCGATCAAGTGCCTACGAAAGTACCCTCAGAAATTTGGGAGGCTTGGCTTCCTCATTGGAGCACTCCTAAATTTTTAGCAAAATCACAACAAGCCTCTCAAAATAAAATGAGTGAGACTAGGGGTGAGGATCAGGCCCATCAAGACATACAGGTGAATCCATTTCTCATATGGATCATGCATGACGATTGGTATGCATATTCTAACTCATTTTTATCTTCAATAATTTATTTTTTAAAAAAATAGTTTTGTTCAATATAACAAGTTAATTAATGTTTTAGGAGGAGAAATTACGTCTACCCCTTCCACATGAAATCTTAGAGCAGACCCATGTATGCAAGTTAGATACATAATTCGTGGACTAGAGGTCTAAGGCAATATATGTAAGGTACTAAATATTATCAAATGTAATTCTTATGTATTTAGATTATTAAGTATTATAGATTTCATTCTTATGAATATATATTTTTACTTTATTTGATTTTTTGTATTTGCGTTGTTGAAAATTTGCTTATTAATGCTTAATTGTGATATTCAATTCTCAAATACTTGAGTTATTAAGTGTTGTGTGGTTTGAATCTTGGGAATATAGCTTGTTGTTTGGTTTATAGGGACTTTATGTAAGTCTCGTAGTGAGGCTTGGCAAGCTTCTACTAAGGCGAAATGTTGCTGAATTTTTTAAATTTGATAAATAGAATAAATTTCGTTATAATACTTATAATTTATACAAGTCATTAATTTTTATCCATTTATATTTTAGTACTTATCTACTAGATTATGTGTTAAACTATAAATTTTATGTCGTAGGATCATATCTCTTCTAGACTTCAAACTTAGTCTATATCTACTGAGGGAACTGATAGTCCACAATTTGTAGACACTACTCAAATTTATCTAGATGAGATTGGTGGTTTCAAGAAGTACGTCGGCCACTTCACATCCTTCACAGTTTGCACCACAACAGAGGGGGGATATTGAAGAGGTTATGACGAGGAGGATAGAGCAAATGAGAGAAGAGCTCAGGGAGCAGGTGAAGCAGGAGCTTAAGGAATTTTTTCAGAATCATTTAGACCAGTTGCAGGGCCGCCTACATAGTTCATCTTCTGCGCCTGCATAGTTCATCTTCTGCACCTACAACAAGCTTGTCTCCACCAGTTGATCCATTCGACGTGTGAGATTTAGCTTTTCACATTTGTATCATTGATATTTTCAATTTCTATTTTACTTCTACTAGGGATTTCATATTTTACTTCTTTTATGGATTTATTTGAGTGCATTGATATTTTTAGTTTTGTATTTTGTTTATTTTATTAATATAAATTAGTTTTATATGCATTTTAAAATATTTATATATATGTTCAATTGAATTTATTAAAATTAATAATTTAACATAATAAACAAAAATATTTATAATTTGCAATGCAATTTTGGAATTTAAAAATTTAATGTTTGCAATGGATAGTTCTGTTGCAACATTTTGCAACGGACATCACAAAAATGCCATTGCAAGTTTTCAAAAATATAAATTTTGATAAAAATTATTGCAACGAAAATTTGTAACAAAATATTCGTTGCAAATATTTGTAACGGTCATTTGCAAAGGATCTATAATGATTTTTTTATTAGATTTGTACGAAATGTGCAACGGCGTTGCAAGAAAACTTTTTCGTTGCAAATATTTGCAACGGATATATCCATTGCAAACTTTTGCAACGGAAGCTTTTCTTTGTTGCAAACATTTTGTGACGCCATTTTTGGTAACAGATTGTATCCGTTGCAAATGGGTGTTTGCAACGGATTTTTCCTTTTTGCAACGGATTTAGTCCATTGCAAATCGAAATTTCTCTTGTAGTGTTAGGAGCTACCATGTGGCAGCTTCTGGTACGCTGGTATTAGGGGTGGGCATCGGTCGATTCAGTTAATTAACACACCGAACTGACTGGTTAACCGAATTGATTTTCTTAAAATTTTTAACCGAACCAACCAAATTTCTATTTCGATCGATTCGGTTAATTAACATAACTAAATCGATCTGTTTGATTAATTAATCGAACCGACAGATTTGTTTTAAAAAAATTTATTTAGAACAAAAAATTAATATAATTAAATAACTAAATAAAAGTTATTAAAAAACTAAAAAATAACTTTATTTTGCAATAAAAGTTTATATCTATAGTTAAAAAATTAATATAATTAAAGAATTAAATAAAAATAATAACTAAATAAATTTTTTTTTAAAAAAAAAGAGGTTCGGTTAATGGTTAACCTACCGAACCGAATCGGTTAACCGTATCAAAAATCAAATTTATATAAATTTTTTTACTGAACCAATCGAATTATTCTAAATTCGGTTAATCGAACTAAATTTTGCCCACCCTTAACTGGTATGTTTCACGCTGGGCTGGCGTGGCTTAAAAAGCGCACGTGACCCTAGAGCCTAGGAATCCCAGCCTCCTCAAGCGACGCATGGTGCCAGCGGATTTAGTCGGTCAGACTTTTACCAATGGAAATTTTTGGAGTCTAGAATTCCAGTGATGTGGTTAAAATAATTTTAAAACTTCCTAACCTAACGTTCTAGTATAACAATAGATTAATCCTTAATTAAAAAAAATTAATTACAATAGATTAAATTTTCTATTCAAGCACCCAATTTTAGAAGGTCATATCTTGCTCAATTTAACTTTAATTTTTGTAAATAATATACTAAATCGAAGCTCTACATGTCTAATTTCATATGAAATCATAAAATCACATATACATAAGCAATAAGCTAGTGTTTTTCATGCCTAAACATACCCATATAAGTTGATTACCAAACTCCATAAATAATTCATCAAAAAGTATTTTTAAACAGCTAATCAATCTAATTATTTATAAAAACCGCAACATAAATAACTAAAGCTCTGATACCAATGTTGAAAATTAAATCCATATAAGTAGAGGTTTGAATCTTATCTCTGATGATGTCTGCAGAAGATTAATTTTGTACTTATACTACCAGTCTTAAAGAGCAATCAATAAAGAGGAAGGTTCTCACTTTTCACAGTCTAAGAATCAAGTTTAAACCTATCATCTCATACTTTTAGAGTAAGTAGTTATAGGAGAAAAAAAAACTCTAACAGTAACCTTTTTGAGTTTGCAAATACTCATGTATTTATAGTGACAATATCCTTCTCCTATAAGGATTTGTGTTTTGATTTTAGTGATAAAATTAAACTCTCTTAGATTATTCTAATTATTTAAGAATATTATTTTCTCCCAAAAATCACTGCAACAATTATTATCTATAGCTACAAATATTTATTACAAAATTTTTGGTAGTTTCTAATGTATAATATTAGTCATAGAATATGTTGTTCATAGCTAACTATAATTTCATTAGCTATGAAAAATAGTCTCTTGAAACAAATTCTTAACTTTATTTAAATTTTTATTTGTCGTAGCAATAATTAACTTTTAGCTGTAACGTTTTTGGTATAGTAACAAATTAAATATTTTAACTATGAATATAAAATTTTCATAGCAATTGTTTTAATTATTATCCATGAAAAATTAACTTATGGCTAAAAATATAGGATAATAGCTATAAAATTTTCATATTCGTAGCTGATTGATATTATTCAAATATTGTAAGAGAAATTTCACATCGAAAAAAGATGAATTTTATGAGAAATATATAAGTAGAAAAGACCCATAAATCTATTACTTTAAGTTTATTTGAAAATATGATATCAAGCTAATAAGTGTGTTTCCTTACAAGATTCATAAAGAATCTCTCAAATAAGTTAGCTCCTCAGCGTCAACAAGTGATGACAAAGCCAATGGTTTGATGAGAATAAATATGGAGATGGTGGTCGGGTTTCATAAACTAAACTAAAAAAACATGACAAATTTATAATAATTAATATTTGTTATACAATTTGACTTTGGTAGCAAAAGATTTATGCATTTTACTATAACAAAATAGTTTAGTAGTAAAATATCTAATTCTTTTGAGCCACTTTATATGTTAATATGTAGCTAAAATAAAATAAAATAAAAAAGCTATGAAATAAGTAACTTCCATAGTTAAATTTTAGTTGCGCCACTTGTAGCTACGATAGGCTACAAATTAAAATTTTATGGCAAAATCATTTAGTTATGGTAATTTATTATTTTAGCCATAATATCTCCCATAGCTTATATGGTGAATCTTGTAGATCTTAATATTATTTTAATAATATTAATTATAATTATAATAAATATTATAATTAAATAATATTTATAAATATATTGATCGATGGTCTATCCACTCGTTATAGGCGAACTCGACCTAAAGCCAACATATTATATTCGAAAAAAAAATCTACATTGTGCGTGTGCATATAGTTTTCAATTTTCTTCTTGAATAAATATATTTAGATTTAGTAAATTAAAAAATTGAAAGTTTTTGTTGAGATAGCTATTTGAAAATTTTCAAAAAGTTATAGAGTTTTAATTTAAAATTTATTTTGATGATAAACACTTATGAATACTAAGAGCTCCCCTAATTTTTTGAGTCTCAATCCCTTCATGATACTGAGAGTTGGAACTTGCACCACAACTTAGGGAGGGACTATTCCAAGTTTTTGCTTCTACCATGAAGGGCTGCCAAATTATAAAAAAAATAAAATTTAAAAATTAAGTTATCATTGCTTCAATATCCGTTGAAGTAATGACAGTTTTTTTTTAATTATTTTTTTTAATTTTTTTAATTTTTACTTATAAATGTAACTATTTACAATCAAATTCTATTTATCTCTTGCTCTATTAAAATTTTACTTCTCCATCACCCTACTAAAATTTATTTACAATCAAATTAATCTACAATTTAACCAAAGAATGGACTCAAATTAATTCAATACCAATTCTTTTTTTTTAATTACATGCAAAATTTTAATTTTCCTCAAAAATCAAATTATCAAAGTTATCAACACACAAATTTTAACTTACCCCAAAATCCAAATTTCCTACAATCTCAATCTACAAATCCAAATCTATCTCAAAATCTAAATTTTCAAATTCTTTATTTTGCTAATAATCAAAAACCACAAGCATATCAATTTTTATTTCTCCCTATTTTTACACCATCAATAAAAAATATGGGTACTCACTCTTCACAATTTCAAACTCAGTCTAGTTATAGAGGTCGGATTCAACCAGTATAGGGGGTTCGTCTGATCGAGTTCCTTAAACGTTTATCAGTTTGAATCCAAATTCACTGTATATACTATTTTCCAACAATGATACAAGATGATTAAACATCAACAATGATGATGTTAACATGAAAAATGTGCAAGAGAATACTAGTTAATGGTGATGGGAAGAGGATAAACTCCTAATAAGTGCGTGAACTATCGATGGATCTTGTTGTTGGTACCGAAAAAAATGTGATGCATTTTGGACTTGAGTCCATCAAGACTGCAAGGATCGCAATTGAAGCATCATTAAAAGAGGGTCGAATGCAATGAAAAATCAATTGTATAGGATCAACCATGGAGCTCAGTTATATGGTAGATGTTATGATTAGGCATCTTGACAAATAGGGAGCAGTTCAAACATGGACACTATAATGGGGTTGGCTTATCAACTCTTTCTTGCTAGGACTAAGAATAAATATAATTTTGCGAGAGACTAGATTAAGCTACAAAGGGAACCAAAATGGAGAACTCCTTCAACTAATAGCAGAGGTTCTAAGAGATCAAAAACAAGTGCTGGTGGAGCATACTCATCATCATCAAATCCCAAAACGGCAACGATCGATGATGCAGTGGAGTCTTTAGTTTATCCAAAAGGCACTAAAGCAGCTAAAAGGAAGAGTAAAGAGAAATCAAAAGTTATCAATGTTGGAGCCTTCGTTAAGTAAGAGATTGAAGCAGTTAAATCAAATGCAACAAGAAAATTATCAATGATCAAGGACTGAAAAAATGTCAAGCAAAAAGAGATGGATATGCAACTCATTTTTGCAAACACTTCCTCAATGAACCTAGCCCAACGAGAAATTCAGTTGCTAAAAAAATTAAGATAAAGTACAATATTAATTGCATTATGGCTTATGGTTATGTAGCTTTTTAATTTTGTCTTTCAACATTATGTAGCTTTTCAATTATGTAATGTTATTTGTCATTGTAATGCATTTTATTATTTGATGTAATGTTATTAGTTGTTAAAAAATATAATGGAAATGTTATTTTATTTATTGATAATTAATTTTCAATTAAAATAATTTAAAATTTTCTAATATTTTACATAATTAAAAATTAACTTAACAAAAATTAATAATTTAGTTAAACAAATTATTTACATAACTAAATAATTTTATTATTATACCATAAAATAAATAGTTAAAATTTAATTAGTAAAAACATAAATAGTTAAAATTTAATTAGTAAAAATAAAATAATAAATAATATAAATATAAAAAAAGTGAGACCTATTAAAGTGAGATTTAACCTTAATCATTATTGGACCAAGTTCCTTTTTTTTTTGAGGCCCTATTAAAATCTTATGTATCATTAAATGAATCTCAATTTATAAAACTTGAGACTAACCCATTGCAGATACTCTAAGGGAGGCCAAGGCTCAAACATAAACCTAGGGTTTGTGAAGTTCATTCAAAATTTAAACTAAAGTCTAATTAAAAACTAATTTACATAATTATTAGATTATTTTTCTTTGAAATATAAATTTCAAATAACTCACCAAAAGGCTAAAACTATGAATCCATAGAAATTAGATATTATTTAAATAATTTCTAATTTTTTGTTATCTGAAAAAATATATATATAAGACGAATTATTTTTTTTAAACTCTTTATCCCACTATTTAAAAAATAATAAAAAAATCTTTTTATTTAATCTAACAAAAAGTATAAATATACCCTATGATGTATTAGATGTATAACAACAGTGAAAATGAGTATTTTTAAAATTTAAAAATAAATATTTTTAAAACATTTTAACTTTTAAAATATCTTTTTGAAAAATCACCTAAAATATACCTTTCTCTAAAGCATTAATATTTTTTGAACTCATATCACCTTAAATAGACTGAAAAAGAACAGAATATCATTGATATATGAATTGCGCCTAAATTGAATCATCTTTTTTCATTTAAAAATCAAGCAAAACCAACTCGCTTTCATCGATCTCTCTGTCGCAGTCGACTTCTCTCTATCTCTCTCGCTGTCGACTTCTCTCTCTCTCTCTCGCACCGTCGTTCACTCTTTTTCTCATCGCTTGCAACTTTCTTGCACTCTCAACGTCTGAAACTTTCATTTTTTATGGTCATTCGGCAAAGTTACATTATTTTCTCTAACATTCACAGTAAGTCTATGTTATAGGATTTTTGCTTCTTTTTTTTTTTTACTTCTAAAATGTAAAAATGTTTGATGCGAAATGTGTGAATATATAATAAAATAGATGCATTTGTGAAAGTCGATGTCTGACAGTAACTATTGTTTGTTGATGTGTTTTCTTCAACGATCGATGTTTTTCTTAATTGAAGTATGTGTTTTCAGTTTTTTTTTATTTTTTTGAGGGTATATCGTTTATATAGGTGAAGTTAGATGGAGTTAGGGGAAGTTATGGGTCGTTAGGTTTTCACTGTTAACTGTCATAACTTGCTCTAACTTGCCATAACTCTGGTGAAGTTGCATATTGCTTCCATCTGAAACTCTCCAAAGCAATTCTTAAGTCAATCTACATACTTGATTTTTGCAATGGTATATGTTTGATGTTTTTTTATCTTTTAGGGGGAATTTAGTGAACTGATCTGCCCTAACTTGCTATATATTTTTCTAACTATTGTGAAATTGCATGTTTCTGTCATATGAAATTCTCCAATGAACTTCCTAATTCAATTTGCATACTTGATCATATCAATGATATATCTTTGATTTATTTTAATTTTTCAGGGAGAATTTAGTGAACTGAACTATCTTAACTACTCATAACTTGCCCTAACTGTGGTGAAATTACATGTTTCTGCCATTTAAAAATTTTCAATGCACTTCCTAAGTCAATCTACACACTTGATTTTTTCAATGATATCTTTTTAATTTATTTTGATATTTTTTTATGAAAAATTTAGTGAACTGATTTGCCCTAACTACCTATAACTTGCCCTAACTGTGGTGAAGTTATATTTTTTTGCCATTTAAAAATTTTCAATGCACTTCCTAAGTCAATATGTATACTTGATTTTTGCAATTGTATTTGTTTTATATTTTTTATTTTTTAAGGGAAATTTAGTGAACTGAATTGCCCTAACTACTCATAACTTGCCCTGACACTGGTGAAGTTATATATTTCTACCATCATAAAATATCCATAGCCTTCCTAAGTCAATATGCATACTTTTTCATGTCAGTGGCATTTGTTTGATTGTTTATTATTTATTTTATTTTATTTTTAGAGAAAATTTATTGAATTGAACTGCCCTAACTACTCCTAATTTGCCCTAACTCAAATTTTTTCAGGAAAATGACACCAGGTTCTATATCATCTTCTCCTAACAAAGGAACACCCACCGTACCTGATAAAAAAATGGTTAGTCCTGGGCAAAAGTCCTCATCTGGCCATCGTTATATCTTCAAAAGAAGGAAAGTTAGTAAGCTCACTGCAGCCAACAAGAGGAAGCGATATATTGAATTTCAAAGCGATGAAGAAAATGCCCAAGAAGGGATAAATGTTGATAGACTTCAATCTGATATCAATATTGGTTCTGGCTTGAAAATTATAAGTGTCATTTAAAACGCATTTGTTGATAACAATTTCATAAATGCTATCAGTTGCACTGGAGCATGTTGGGTTTTTTAATTTTCACCCAAAAGTTAAAAAATATCAAGGCAAGAAGCTTAATATCCAATATGAAAAGAACCAATGTCCACAACAAATTAACTAACCATATTAGTAATTTGACTGTTTATAATTTTATTGATTGTTAAATATGGAATTTAATTTATGTTTTATTAACAGGTTAGATTGTGGGATATTTGTTGCGAAATTCATTGAATTCTTACTGTCTCCAAATTGTGATATCCGGCAATGCAACCATAAAAATATGAAGCAAATGAGATATACCACCACATGCTGCTTATGGTACCATACAACATAGAAGCATGCTAGTTTATATCACAGTGATTATGAACAGTAAATATTTTCATACATGATGTAAATTGTTTATATTTTGTATTTAACAATGATGATAATAAGTGATTAACTTATAAATCTGGTGTAAATTTAAAGTTATATATATGTGGTCAAATTCTTTGATTTTAACATGACTTGCAGGAATGCCCTAACATGCCTTAATCTGCCCCCACCCCCATTGTATGAAATCTTGGATCACATAGGATCAACCTGAACAAATATTCATTCCCTTTGGCATGATTTAGATAATTTATAATGAAAAAAACACGTGAACAGTATCAAGTGTGTGGTTTTAACATGACTTGCAGAAATGCCCTAACGTGTCCTAACCTGTCCTAACCCCCACTATATACAACCCTGGACCATATGGGATAAACCTGAATAAATATCCATTCCATTTTGGCATGATTTAGATAATTTATAATGAAAAAAGCACATAAATAGTATCAAGTGTGTGATTTTAACATGACTTGTAAAAATGCCCTAACTTGCCTTGACCTGCCCTAACCCCCACTGTATGTAACCCTAGACCACATGGGATTAACCTGAATAAAGATCCATTCCCTCTAGAATAATTTGGGTAATTTATAATGAAAAAAATAAGTGAACAGTACCTACAATATTGTGCAGAATAATGTCAATCAGATTATAATGTTTATTATAGCTGAAGAAAAACAACAATATAAATTTTATTTCTGAGTAGTCTAGGTATTTGTAGCTTGTGAAGTAGAATTCATCTTTATATCGATTATGATATTGATCTTCATAAATTCCTTCAAGACCAGGAACCTCTCCTTCAATAATTTTTTCCATTTCGGATGGATCATTGCTGCCATGTCCAGATTTAAAGACACATTCTTCAATATTAACATAAAGTGGATGCTTCAATATATTCTCAGCCACATATGCGAGGAACACGCTAAATATCCTATCATTTACAACATCATAAAATGGTGCTTCATTATATCCTGTAAAAAAGTTGAACCCAATTTTTGAAGTACCGTCAATATTAAGTACGTCCGACACCGCTTTCTTTAGTTCATTGAAATCAACTTGTTCTATCCATACAAGGAATTCAGTACACCCTCAACATATTTTGATGTCTCCACATTAAATTTTATTCCATAACGGATGAGGATAACGACACTACTTTTCGACATTTGAATTGAAAGGTAAATGATCAATACCCTGTAGTCACAAATAATAACACAAAACAAATAATATTAGATCCAATTGAGCATTTTCTATAGCAGATATAAGCAATATGATGTGGGTCATCAAAAAAATTAAAATAAATCAAAAAGATATTATTTTCAGACTAAAGAATGCAGAGA
This sequence comes from Garcia nutans, assembly GCA_947685225.1. Classification (NCBI taxonomy): domain Eukaryota; kingdom Viridiplantae; phylum Streptophyta; class Magnoliopsida; order Malpighiales; family Euphorbiaceae; genus Garcia; species Garcia nutans. The sequence continues at coordinate 43,066,003 of CANTUV010000017.1, forward strand.
TTCTCAGAAAGTATCATGGAGCATTCTCTATAGCGGATATAAGCATTATAATGCAAGTTAGGGCAATTCAATAACCCTATTTTTTCTTTAAAAAAATTAAAATAAATCGAACAAATATCATTTTCAGACTAAAGAATGTAAAGACTCTCAGAAAGTATCCAAGAGCATTCTCTATAGCAGATGTAAATATTATGATACGGGTTAGGGCAGGTTATGGATAATTAGGACAGTTCAGTAAATCGGACAGACATCATTTTCAGAGTAAAGAATGCATAGACTCTTATAAAGTATCCAAGAACATTCTCTATAGCGGATATAAACATTATGATGCGGGTTTAAACATGTTATGGATAGTTAGGACACTTCAGTAACCATTTTTTCTTCAAAAAAATTAAAATAAATATGCTAACATAGAATAAATTCAACAAAATGAACCATTTTCTTTTTAAATAGTTATCAGTTCACAATCAAAACAACTTATATACAACTGTTTTGCATCAAAATCAAGATCTGATATTTTTCTGCAAATTCGGCTAAATGAACAAAATAAAAAATATACCATGTAAAGTTAGAGAAAGATAATTAAAACAGATATATTTAATTGATTTACTGGTGGCAGATTCGTATTTTGAAAAAAAAAGAGATAAAAAATTAAAAAAGACAAATTCATATTTTGGAAAGAAAAAAGGCGATATTAACGGCTACGAGTTTTATTTTTATTAATATTAGTTTATTAGGTATAAGGATATTTTAGTCTTTTTTAATCTATTTAAAGTAATATGTGTTTAAAAAATATTAATATTTTAGATAAATGTATATTTTATGTGATTTTTCAATACTTTTTGAACATAACTTTTTTTAAATATTTAATTGGACTTTATTTGAATTTTTGATTTGTTATGGGCTAACCTCCTAAAAAAAACCGCACAAAAATTTTCAACTTTCAGCATCTCTGACCGTTCATTTCAATTTACCCCAATCGAACCGTCCACGTCATTAATCCGCGTCTTTTCAAATCGACCAATCACCTCTCATCGCTTCTCTATATATAAGCAATTGTAACCCATCACCGCTTAATATCTGGCGTTAATGTGACCAAATCGATTTCTCTTTATACTCCAATTTTACCAAAATCCTTAATGGCACCGAAGGCAGAGAAGAAACCAGCGGAGAAGAAACCCGCAGCGGCGGAGAAGGCGCCGGCAGAGAAGAAGCCAAGAGCGGAGAAGAAACTGCCAAAAGAAGGGGGTGCAGGCGGCGATAAGAAGAAGAAGAAGATAAAGAAGAGCGTAGAGACATACAAGATATACATATTCAAGGTTTTGAAGCAGGTTCATCCTGATATTGGAATCTCAAGCAAGGCTATGGGGATCATGAACAGCTTTATCTATGACATCTTTGAGAAGCTCGCTCAAGAATCTTCTAGGCTTGCTAGGTATAACAAGAAGCCGACTATTACCTCTCGCGAGATCCAGACTGCTGTTAGACTTGTTCTTCCTGGTGAGCTTGCCAAGCACGCTGTTTCTGAAGGCACTAAAGCTGTTACGAAGTTTACCAGTTCCTGAATTTAGGGATTTAGAATGATTTTAGTTTTTGAGATTTGGGGATTTAGGGTTTGTGGGTGTAAAGGTTTATGGTCATGGGTTATTTTTTTGCTAAATGAAACTTGATGCTAGTTTCTTTGGATCTAAAATTAATTGAATTTCAAGATTCAGTTATTAATCTTAATTTGATCTTTTGTTTTTTGCTTGTTAGAAATTGGCTTTCTTTATGTCGGCTGGTTTGCAAGTTTGATTGCACTGCTAAGCTCATCAAAAAAGTCGATAAAAGAAAGGTTTAACTTATTCCTTTTCTGCTTCACATATCAATTTCACAAGATTAAAAGTTTTGATTTTAGATTTAGAGGTTATAGATGTGAAGGATTAAATTCATGGTTTTTGTTGAATGAAATTGATGTTTTTATTTGATTTTTATGGTGTTTTGATCTACTGGGTTTTGTTTGTTCACAATTGGTTCTCTGTGTTGGTTTGCCAGCTTTGTTGCGCTACTAAGTTCAGATTTTAACTTCTTTCTCTTCTGTTTCACATTAATTTCAAACTATTAAGATATTTTAAGATAATTTACAGTGAAATATGACAATTTTATCTTTTTAAATTTTAATCTATTACATGACTATTACGCTAATCGACTAGAAGAAATTCTTCCCGTTTAAATTGGAATAAATCTTTTAACTAATACATAACAAAATTCTCACCCCCTAAACGGCACAATCTAAAGTAAAATACAAAAAAAATTTCGCCCCTTGAATGGCAAAATCTAAAGTAACATTATAACAAAATGCCTATTGAATCCTATGAAGGTAGATAAAAGAGCCCAGATTCAAGACTAAAATCCCGTCAATGAAAGAATAAAAAAATGTTAACCATTACAAGGGACTCTAATTTCAGAAAACCTACCTTCCCCAGCTTAAATGACTCCCAATTACTGCATCTTTGGTTTCATTTCCGGTAGCAATAAGAAAAATCTGCAAAGTCGATTGCAGTTGTAATAGGCAAAGGGGGGCGTGAAGCGAAAAGAACTCACTGAGCAAAAACATTTTATTTACGGAAGAACGAAGAATTGAGGAGCCATCTGTTATTCCAATGATACATTGCATAACATTCCACATATAATCAGAAAAACTGAAGGCAACAACTGGACACTCTACGAATAAGATCCTGAGGCTGAGGAGCTTCCTTACCCCCTAAGTTGGCGCTCACTCCCTTCCATCTTCATCACTCAAAATCTATTCAAATTTCAATTATTTTTTTTCCTTTTCCCATCTCTTTACAGTATGGAGTATGCCCGGATTACTTCAATGATTGGTGCTCGACACAATGGACACTTTCCTCCCCCACGGACTAATTCATTTGCACATTTTGAACAAGTGCACATGTGACCGCATCTGAAAAAATGTTCAGTTTGAACAATGTAACCAGGAAAGCAAAATGTTGTGTAGATAAAAAAGAAAATGTCACAACATAAAGGAGTACCTGTACAATAAAGAATCAATATGGTTGTCACAACAAACACAACATGTTCCTTTTCTTACATGACCCCATTTAGATCCATCCTCAGATGTCTCAGCACCCAACCCTGTAAAGTTATGCATGTTAAAAATCAATGATTAAATGTAGAAAAGCAAATTATCAAAGACTAAAAGGAACATTATGGTTAAAGGAATCGAATATGGTGGGAACCACATTCAATCTCCAAATAATTGTTCTACATATAGGATGGCATTAAAGTGAATAAAAACCTTTTTCACCGGCTGATCGATTCAGAGCAGCAGAAACTTCCTGTCTGACAGACCGCTGTAACTCAAGCTGCATATCCATGCAGGCCTCCAACATCCTCTGCATGTGGCTCATTCCTTGCTGAAGTCTTGCCATGTCAGCTCTCAAGTCATTAATCATTTCCCACTCCTGTGCCACATCAACATCCAAATTCAGATTGCACATTACATGTAAGTGTTTGTGCACATGTATGAACGGGAGAGAGAGAGATTCATAAATCATGCACCATAATTTCAGGTATATTCCATGCTCCTCTATTTTCAGGTTTTGTATCTTGAAACAACAGTGTTCAAACAAAATAAAGCTACTTGGATATTGGAAAAAGCATAATACCTAACAACTATGACATAATAACTAAAATTCAATAAAGAACCAAAAGGAGAGATCACTTGGTGAAATCTGTAGATAATTCCATATGGTTATCCTATTAGCTATAGATAATTCCATGGTTATCCTATTAGCTATTTTTTCTATATTAGGAATCTACCTAGATAAGGAGTCTTACTAAATTAGGAGACTATCCAAACTGTGTACCTGTGTACCCTAGTTTTATATAATATTTTTTACGTGCCTCGAATAATAATAATGATTCTATTTCTAGATTTCCATATGGTATCACAGCCACACATGCTATCATGAATTACAAAGCTGCAATGGTGGGATCTCATTCTTCTTCATATTCCGAGACCACCAGCAGCACAACTGCTTCCACTAGTTCTGGAAATCAATCTGATCTAGTCAACATGCAACCAGAGAATTCCATGCAAATTTCAATTCAGAAGCTGAATGGAAGAAACTACCTAGAGTGGTCCCAATCAGCCCGTCTTATAATCACTAGGAAAGGGAAATTAGGGTACATAACAGGAGCAAACAAAGCTCCAAGGTTAGAAGACCCTAAATTTGATCAGTGGTGCTTGAAAAATGTCATGGTTACAGCTTGGCTCATCAATTCGATGGAGCCAGCAATTGCAAGACCCTTTATTTTCCTTCCACCAGCCAAAGATGTGTGGGAAGCAGTTAAGGAGACATACTCAGACCTGGAAAACTATGCTCAGCTATTTGAACTCAATTCAAAAATGTGGAAGATTCAGCAAAGGGAGCAAAATGTGACTGCATATTATAATGAAATGACTATAATATGGCAGGAGCTGGATCTCTTTAAAGAAGCAAAGTGGAAAGATCTAGAAGATGCAGTCCAATATAGAGAGAAAGTTGACAGGGGACGAGTGTTTATTTTTTTAGCTAGCTTGAGTGCAGAATTGGATGAAGTTAGGAGACGTCTCTTAGGACGTAGGCCACTACCCTCTATAAGGGAAGTCTTCTCAGAAGTTAGGAGAGAGGAGGCTCGGAAGAGTGTGATGTTGGGGAAGAATGGCAACCTAAATTTCCAGAATGACAGCTCTGCATTTGTCTCAAGGAATTATGATAGTGATGGTGATAAAGGAAAGAGTAAGCCGAAAATTTGGTGTGACGTTTGCAATAAACCATGGCATACAGGAGACACCTGCTGGAAAATACATGGCAAGCTAGCTAACTGGAAGAAAAAAGAAGTAACAAAGCAGGAAATAGGAAAGCGTTGCAAGCTGGAACACATTCCAGTTCAGACCAGGATGCTTCCAGTTTCTCCAAAACATTTTCTTTCACAAAGGAGCAACTTGATCATATGTACACATTCCTTCCAGTTGAAAAAAACTTAAATTCTTCTTATTCTTTAGTCCAGTCAGGTATAATACTTCCAAAAGCTCTTATTTGTTCTATACCCTCCTACTCTTGGATAGTTAATTCTAGAGCTACAGATCACATGATTGGCAGCTCTAGTTTTTTTCTCCTCTTATTCAATATGTGCAGGGAACCAAAAAATTAGAATTGCAGATGGTTCTCTTGCTTCTGTTCATATATCCAATACTTTAACGTTAAAAAATGTTCTTCACATTCCCAATCTCTCCTATAAGCTTATTTCTGTCAGTAAGCTAACCAAAGATCTGAATTGCAAAGCTAATTTTTAGCCTACTCATTGTGTTTCAGGATTTGGAGTCAGGGAGGATGATTAGGGTTGCTAAGGTTTTTGGAGATCTATATGTCTTGCAATAAGAAGGCAAGAAACAGGAATCAGGGAGCTGTCATGTTACAGTTAGAAATAAAGAGAAAGAAATAATGTTATGACATTATAGGTTAGGTCACCCAAGTTTAGAATACTTACCTCATTTGTTTATCAATAAAAGTGGTAATTGTCAATGTGAATGTTGTGAATTGGCTAAAATTCATAAAAGTCATTATCCCATTCAAAACAGTAGATGCCCGGAGCCATTTATGTTAGTTCACAGTGATTTATGGGGTCCCTCTAGAACTCAAACACCCAATGGACAGCACTGGTTCATTACTTTCATTGATGATTGTTCTAAGGTCACATGGGTATTTCTTTTAAAGGATAAATCTGATGTGTGTCACTTTCATATCCTTCTATAACATGGTAAAAAATCAATTTCAAAAGGAGATTAAAATGTTAAGGAGTGATAATGGGAAGAAATATGTGAACATGGAGTTAAAAAAAATTTTGAACAAGGGAATTGTCCATCAAACCTCCTGCAGTTACACCCACAACAAAATGAGATTTCTGAGAGAAAAAACAAACATCTACTAGAGGTAGCTAGAGCTATTAGCTTCCAAACCAATGTACCAAAATCACAAAAGTTTTTCACTTCTATGGATATTACCTTTTTTGAGGGCAAATCATATGACAGCAATACTAATCTTCAGGGGGAGTATATTAGTGAAGAAGATGAGAATTCTAGTGAAAAAAATATTGAGACATTTAGTCTAAAAAGACCAGCAGTTGAGGAGATTGGAAGAAAGGGGGAGCATAAAGGTGAAACAGGGGAGCAAACTACTGGACAAGGAGGGCAGGAGGAAAACTTAAAAGAAAAGAATGTTGGGAAGGAAGTAGGAGGAGAGACATAAATCATTTCAGGGAGCAGTGTATAACAGGGGAGCAAGAAAAGTATTCCTAGATGCAATCCAATCGTCATCTCTAAATCCGAGTCCTGACATCTCACAATCTGAGACTGAAACTGCTAGCACCCAGCCAGATAATTCTAATAATCTCCATTGTGATATTTCTCTTCCTATTGCAATAAGGAAAGGGAAAAGATCATACACAAAATATCCTATCTCTAACTTTGTTTCCAATGCAAATTTGTCTTCAACTTTTTTTGCTTTTATTTCCACACTAACCAACACAGAAATTCCAAAAAGTGTACATGATGCTCTGACTACTCCTGAATGGAGGAAGGCTATTTTGGAAGAATTGAAGGCTCTGGAAAAGAATGGTACTTGGGAGAAAATAGACTTGCCAAGCAGGAAGAAGGTGGGATGCCGATGGATATTCACCATCAAATATAATGTAGATGGCTCAATAGAAAGATATAAAGCTCGATTGATAGCTAAGGGCTTCACCCAAGCATTTGGAGTGGATTATACCGAGACATTCTCTCCAGTTATAAAATTGAACACTATTAGGATCCTATTATCAGTGGTTGCACGTTTAGACTAGCCCCTAATTCAACTAGATGTAAAAAATGCTTTCTTGAATGGTGATTTGGAGGAGCAAGTGTACATGGAGCCACCTCCTGGGTTCAAAGACTGCTTTGGGGGCAAGGTGTGCAAGCTTAGAAGATCTTTATATGGACTAAAACGGTCTCCAAGGGCTTGGTTTGACAGATTTACCAAGTTCTTAAGAAAACAAGGGTATTCTCAAGGCCAATCTGACCATACCATGTTTACCAAAAAGATTGAGGGAGATAAAATAGCTTTTCTAATAGTGTATGTGGATGATATCATAATTACTGGGAGTGATTTTGTGGAAATAGAGAAATTACAAGAACAGCTCAGAAAAGAATTTGAAGTAAAAAACTTGGGGCAACTTAGATATTTTCTTGGCATGGAAGTAGCTTGATCCAATAAAGGAATTTTGGTTACCCAAAGAAAATACATTATGGATCTGTTAACTGAAACAAGTTTGAGTGGATGTAAGCCATATGACACACCTGTTGAACTAGGTAGAAAACTATGATAGCCCGAAAGTGATACTCCAGTAGACAAGGAGAGGTACCAAAGGCTAGTTGGGAAGATGATCTACCTATCTCATACTAGGCCTGATATAGCATTTACGGTGAGCTTGGTGAGCCAATTCATGCACTCACCATATGAAGAACACCTAGAGGTTGTTTTCAGAATTTTGAGATATCTAAAAGGATGTCCGGGCAAGGAGCTGTTCTTAGAGAAGAAGGAAGAAAGAAGCATAGAAGTATATACAGATGCGGACTGGGCGGGCTCCATCACTGACAGGAGATCAACATCGGGCTACTACACCTATCTTTGGGGGAATAAGGTGACCTAGAAAAGCAAAAAGCAAAATGTAGTGGTTCGGAGTAGTGCAGAGGCCGATTATAGGGCTATGGCTCAAGGAGTGTGTGAAGTCTTATGGCTTAGAAGAGTTATGGCAGAATTAAACTTAGAGGTTAAACCTCCTATGAAGTTATTTTGTGATAACAAAGCTGCCATTAGTATTGCACACAATCCAGTGCTTCATGAAAAGACAAAGCATATTGAGATTGACAAGCACTTTATCAAGGAAAAAATGGATGATGGGAGCATATGTATTCCGTTTGTTCCTACTAAAGAGCAGAGAGCAGATATCTTCACGAAGGGACTGTTAAGACAGCCGTTTGAAGACCAAATTGGCAAGTTGGGCATGTTAGATATCTTTGCACCAACTTGAGAGGGAGTATAGATAATTCCATATGGTTATCCTATTAGCTGTAGATAATTCCATGATTATCCTATTAGCTATTTTTTCTATATTAGGAATCTACCTAGATAAGGAGTCTTACTAAATTAGGAGACTATCCAAACTGTGTACCTGTGTACCCTAGTTCTATATAATGTTTTTTACGTGTCTCGAATAATAATAATGATTCTATTTCTAGATTTTCATAAAATCCACTAACTTGTCCCAAGCTTTAGGGAGAAAAGATGACTCACAAGTTCTGATCGATGCATGGTATGCCGAGGCCAGCTAGTATGATGCAAATCCTGATGCCAAAGTGGCTGAGGTGGGGGCACAGGTGGAGATGGCAGGATCAACGTAGGTCTGTTCATAGCATCATGTTGATCCTCATTTTGCTCTTCCCTCTGCTGCTCCTCATCTCCCTCTGGTGAAGTTGGAGTTGGAGTTGGCAAGTTTCTATTCATATCCCAGTCAATGGGAGCACGACCTTGCCTTTCCACATATGACTGTATTAATTGATCCAGACTTTCACGGAAACCACTGCGAAGAAGATTGGATACACTTCTCCTACAAGATAAAGAAAAAATTTCATCATTTTAGTCATCTAAATGAAGTATTATGAAGCTAAAGGGACAGACCATTCAGCATATCAAATACCTGCTAAGAAGTTCCCTTAGTTCCATACTATATACATTATCATCATCAGGTGGGTGAAATCTATTAAATCTTCTCATGGAAACAGCATGACGTGTTCTTGAAGGATCCCGAGGCCCCCGTGTCCAATTTTCAACAGCCTCTCTAGTGCCATTCTCATACCAAACCCCCTGCATTTCTTGTGGACGGCTTTGATCGCTAGATACATTTACAGGTGTTTCCTGAGGCCAGTCATTAACAGAATTCTCTTGCCAATTCCCATCCATAGGTTCTGCATCACCATTTCTCCATTCATTGAACTGACTATAGTCTGACTGTTGCCAGTTTCGCCCCTCATCATCTGTAGTTTGTCCCTGCCAACTCTCTCCTTGATTACTAGTTTCTTGCCAATTCATGTTATTAACAGTTATATTGCTTTGTGAGCTGTCTGTTGGATCAGACTGCCGGTGGATGTCAATTTCTTGATTTCCAGACTGTGATTGCTGGTTGTCTTCATGTTGGATATCCAGTGAAGTGTTTGGTTGACTCTGATCATTTCGAGTATCGCTGACATTATCATCAGGTATGCTATCAGTATGGCCATTTACTTGGCCACGAAAAATGGTTTCCAACCTAGAGCGGAACCCTTCCCTGAGAGAAAAAAGGAATCTGACATCGTCAGGACAGTCAAATAATTTTAGCAACAGTCATTCAAAACAAGCAAATGATCATTCAGCATATCCACTAAAGTAATATGATGCTCTGGACATGGGAAAAAAAAGAGAAAAAGAATCACACATTTGGTTAACGATAAAAAGGGGCCAAATGCAACATTACATAAATGTTTTCTATAGAAACCAACATGATAAATAATGGAAGACTATTGTGATAATTGTCCACCTCATGCAAGATATGTTGTGCTTTGAGATTTACAGATGGGACAAGTTTGTATCAGTCGTAAAGTGGACATCATCAGAATGATGTCCAGATTTTTTTAAGATGCATCGATTAGCAAGTAGGTGCACAAATTTGGCACTGTTATGGACTTCTTTGGCCATGTAGAACCAAAATCGACAGCCAATCTATGCTACATAATTTGTGAAAAAATCCAGCAGTAGCATAGATTATATTTAGCAAGCCAGAACTTCCACTCTATCTCCCTTCCACAATGTTCAAAAATTGGCAAAGCTGACAATAAGAAATGAATTTAATACCCATTAATAGGGCTGTGTTGTGACAGGATTACCTCCAGAGTTAAACTAATTTCTCATTTCTACTCATTCCAAACCCCCTATCCTCCCCCTGCCACTGAAAAAGTTAAGTTTAAGAAATTGCCATGCATGGCTATCACATCATGTATGAAAAGTACAATTTGCAAGGCAGCAATCTAATGCATACATTCTAAAGGCAGATATGCTTAATAATGGAACCAAAGAAAGCACAACAGTGAAGTGTTTGAACAAAGAATAACGAGTATTCAGGAGTGTTGTGAATAAAATAAAATTGCACACCTTAAGCCAGAAACAGTGTGACGTTGTCTTAATTGAACTAGTTCACTTGCAGCCATTGAAGGTGGTCTTTCCTCTTCAACAGATCTTTCATTTCGCAAAAATCTACCTCTCAGTAATGACTGGAAAAGCATTATAGTTTAGCACACCAATGATTGTATATGAAAAAGAAAACCTCACATGATATATAAGCCATCACAAATGCAGTTCTAAAATATTATCATTTTCCCTTGAAGACAAAGGTTTCCACTATAAACCTGAAGAAATAGTGCCTAAACTCACTTCAGTTTGAAGATAACAGATTTCAGCCTCTGGGAGGGAGATATAGAAGTCCCTGTATATTAAATAAGTTATCATAGAACTATAACCATAATTTCTAGCCTTTGTATCTGCCAAAAAACAAAAACCAAAATTTGAAGTTGTACAGCCACCCATTGAATTTTCCAGCATAGTCAATGTGATATTATCACAATCACCATAGACCATAGGACTAATGACAGTGGGACACATGCAGGAAAACAGAATACATCACCTCCCAGGCTAGGGAATTCTCTCAAGGAAAAATATTACAATAGAATTCAATTCCGTAGTCCGTATGAGCAAAAGAAGAAAAAAATTAAATCCTTGAAAACTCTCTGACAACCCCAGTTTTTCATTTAGAAAAAAAAAAATAAACTTATAAGCTGCAAAGGGAAAAACTACAAGCTTAGATCTTGGAAATACCTGAGTTGCTAATAACAAAGTGGAACTACCCAAGGTTAACCCTATTCAATATTCCTACGGAACATAATTATTAGGGGAAAAAAAGAAACAGGCTCAAAAAGCCCAATATACCATTTAGTTAAATCCAATTATGTCCCGTGGCATGGGTATACAGTTGTTAGTTTAAAAGAACCCTGTATTACTTTGTCAGTTGAAGGATTCCTTTCAAACAATTTGTTCAACCTCAGCAAATAAACAATGTGTATGAATATATTCTTGACATCAGAAGAACAAATAGACAGCCATATCATACACAATGAACGTGTATTCTAAAATAGCCTATGCAGTTCATAGTGAAGCATTTCAATTATCGGGACCAGAGAAAGGAAGGAAATACTACCATGAATGGAAGTACTATGAGAAAGAACCAACCTGAATGCGGTTACGATGAGCAAAATCAGAGACAGCACGATGCTCCAACAATCCCTGAAGTTCCCTCTGTCTTTCCCGTTCAATCCTCACAAGTAGGTCAAGTATAGCTTGTCTTCCACGCAGCCTCAGCATGTCTCGACGAATATGCTCTGGTTGCCCTTCATCACGATCTGCAGTTGATCCATCACGAACTCTGCCGACTTGTGCATCCAATCCAGCAGCCTGATCTTCCCTCCGTCCCCCACGACCTCCTCGATGTTGACTTGCCATTTGCACCCACTCCCTAACAATTCTAACTCTTTCACGCTCAGTTTCGCCAAGCCACTCCCCTCTAGGACTGCCATTCCTTTGGGATACATTAGATGTATGATTACTAATACCACTCTCCATCCACCCCTGGACAATCTGCCTCACCCTCTCCCTCTCAACATCACCAAGATCAGGAGATTGCTCCCTACTAGACAGATTATTGTCCCCACCCTCATTTTGTGACCCTAGACGCTCATGTGACCAAGCTCCAAACTCATTCTCACTCTCACTTGCATCCCCCAAACTTCCCTGATTCTCACTGCCCCGACTTTCTGATATGTTTGTACTTGACATATTCGTATTAGACTCTACATTCCTTTGCTGTCTCAATCTCTCCCTCACTCTCCCCCGTGCCCTATTCAACAAATGTTCATCCTCCAATTCCCGCCACATTTGAAGAATTGAAGAAGCTTGAGTGCTAGGCCTTTCAACTGCTCCCTGTCTTCTCGCCGTGGGCAATTGCGACTCCCTCAAAAACGAGGAATCAAGCATGGAAACTGTATGCAAACCTGCAAGCGCCATCAATTCTGACTCCCTATTCCTCATCTCAATAGTGGTTATCATCTCCTGTGCCTGGCGAGCTGCCCATTGGCTTAAAATGCGTGAGTGGCGCCTCCTGGCTGCCGACGACTCGGCCAACTCATCACCCTCTAGATCAGACCTACATCTGCGGACAAGCTGATCCCCTTCATCATCTTCGTCATCTGGGTTACGTGTGGAGCTACATGATGCAAATGACAAACAATCATCCAAGTGTCCACGCATCAATTCCTCCAATCCCCGCTCAAATTCAGTGCGAGGATAATCTGTTGATTCAGGTTTTTGTTGTAAAGGTTGAAAATCTGTCATCCTCCTCACACAATCTCTAACCACAACTCACACCACCACCACACTCATAATTACCACCACCAATAAATTGATACAATAAAACTAATAATAACCATCCTTTAATTCAAAAAATACACATAATGACCCAATGGTCCCTCAATAATCCTAAAAAGCAAAACTAAAAATAAATAATGAATCTCATAAAAAACGAAACGGAGCCCTAAATTCAGTTTCAAACAACACCAAAACTGGAAAAAAAAAAAGGTAAAAAAAGAAAAATTAAAAAGGAAAAAATGGTGGAAAAAACTATGGCGCTAATTGAAGATTCTGATCGACAAGAGCCTAAATTCATATCACCTGATAACATTTAAAAGAGTCAAAAATTAAACAAAAACATAAACAATTTGACAACTTAAAAAAGAAAACATAAACCAAATACAGAAAAAATATATTAAAAGAAATTTAAAAAAAAAGGATAAAATTGAAATGGTGAAAGAGACATACCTATGAAATATGAAACTATACGCATATATTTAAGAATGCGTTTCTGTTTCTGTTTATTGTGTCAAATCGAGAAAGAGATTGAAAAACCAAAACCCTAAATTCGTTTTCTGTACAGAAAGAAAAAAGAAAAGAAAGGGAAAGAAAATGTGAAGTGTAAAGAGAAAAATTGTTGAAGAAGAAGAAGAAGAAGAAAAAGAAAAGGGAGAGATCATTCAACAAAACTATATCGCAATTTATAAAATACATGAGAGAGAAATTGTTTTGGGAGAGAGAGAAACTCTCATTAAATTTTCATTCCCTTTAGAGAGAGAAAGCGCATAAGGCAATTACAGAGAGAGAGGGAGAGATATTTTTTTTAATTATTATTTTTTAATTTTTTATGGTATTATTATTTTCAGAAATTTTTGTTTGTGAAAGGACAACGGATCTAAAGGGTGCGGCGACCTAACGATGAGTGACACGTAGGCTTTTCTTTTTAGCTTAATTTTTTTTTATTTTTTATGGTCAATTACCTAATGTCATGCCACGTCACATTAAACGTGGCAATTTTTTTTACTTAATTTTTTTTTCTTGGATTAAATTTTTTAGGGTCGATGTCTTAACGGTTAAACACTTGCTTGACTTGGTCATTAATTTTTTTTTTTCATTCATCCAATTATGGCATGAAAATACATTGTTATTATATTTTTTTTTTGAAAGAGTATTATATTATTTATTTATTGTTTAAAAATACTATGCTATTTATTTAGCTTCTATTTCTTTATTTTAAATTTTATTTTGTATATGACATGTAAATTATGTCATTTTATTAAATAATCAAAAATTACTTAAATAACTAAATTTTAAGATTGTATTTCCATATTATATATAAAAATGAATTATGCTATTTTTGTATAGAAAATGGTTATCATAAATCATCTAATAAAATCTAACCTAATAATTTAATGATTTATTATTTATAAATACAATTTAATGATAATACATTTTTCGTTTAAATTAATGAAATTTTCGAAACTCAAATTCTATTTCACTCCACTTTTTATAAAATATGTTATGTAACAAATAATTTATTTTAATATATAAAACAGATAAATAAAAAATATATATTTTTGAGAGCAGAGGGCTAAAAAAGGAATCATGGGTTTGTGATAAGACTTATAATTATTGGTTTGATATGTTGATAATTAAATTATAAGAATATAAGTTATAAATTTGTTAACTGTGATTAAATTAAAATTCCACTGAGGTTTAACACTTTATTTAGAAAATAAAATTTAAAGTTTCTGACAAAAAAATTGTAAAATTGAATTATAAGGCATGTTTTGAGTACATAGCATTAAGGAAATATAATTAATTTATTTCTTAATTGAGGAACGTAAAGCAGTAGAAAAAAAAATAGATGGTTAGATGGAGAACTACAAGGCAATATAATTAATAATTAATATGATAATAATAATAATAATAATAATAATAATAATAATAATAATAATAATAATTAATATTAGGTATTAGAATATGCACAAATATAATAAACAAATTGATTAGAAAAATGAAGCCATAATCCAACACAGACTGATGTTCTGATCATTTGTCCGTTGTTTTTTTTTTTCAAATTATAAATTATAAGTGTCAATTTTATAATTAATAAATATCACAATTTAAATTGGATAATAATTAAACTCAAGGGTATATTAATTTCTATATTTTCTTTAAAAGAATTATATAGTGGTTCACTAATTATTTAATTTGGAATACAAAATTTACCGTATTATTAAAAATTATTCATGTGTGATACTTTATTTTTTTTATACAAATAACATGTTGGATTAAAAAAATGTCTAAAAAAATACACATTGAAACAGTCTAAGAATATTTTCTGGATCTATGCATAATTGATTCCCTTCTTTCTCATTACTATTAGAGATAAGAAGGGTTTGGTTTAAATGTACCGTAGTTGTAACTGTAGATAAGATTAGTTTCTTATTATGTTGTATTTGTTGTTAACAACTAGTAAGTCTTTGCTGTATTTCTTCACGGTAGATATCAGAATACATCAACTTCTTCTCTGCTATTCAATTATTTACATGGTATCAGAGCTAACCAGGTAATGGACTTACCGCCAGATGAACGTGGACTCCGTTGTTAACCTAGGGCTTCAGTGAAAATAGGCCTAGGCAATTTATGATGGATCTAAAAAAAAGTAGATTGTCATCCATATTTGGCAAGTGACAATTGGGCTAGGCCCAGTTGCACTTGAGGGAGAGTGTTGGAGAATATAAATGAATCTCACATCTGAAAAGTATAATAAAATACAATGGCATATAAGGTGGTGTAGATTGTACCTTAACATAAGCCAATTGGTTTTGTGTTGAGATGAGGTTCCAAACCCATTTATATGGTCACTGTATATTTAGCCCAACACTCGCAGAGCCTGTGTAATTTCTACAACAAAGCCTGTGTAATTTTTACATGGTATCAGAGCACCGAAAGCTCTAGCTTTCTGATCCAAATTTCTTTCTTGTTGATTTCTTCTGATTTTATATCAATTTTCCGTTCTTATTTTGCTGTTTTCATGGCTTCAAGCAGCGGTACTGTTACTCATACTTCTGGTCGTTCGCTTGTGACGATCAATGGTGCGCAGTTGCATTTAAAACTTATTGCAACAAATTATCCTACCTGGAGGGCTCAAATTGCACCTCTGTTAAAAGGTCATAGCTTGATGGGCTATGTTTTAGGTACGGTCTCTGTGCCTTCTGAAACCATTAAAGATAAAGAAGGACAGACGATTCTGAATCCTGACTTTGAGTTCTGGGAATGCCAAGACCAACTGATCCTAGCTGGCTTACGTGCTTCCTTGTCTTTTTCGATTATGAATGTTATTGCCGATGCGGAAACTTCTGCAGATGCCTGGAAACGGTTACAGATGTCATATGCTAACAAATCTGTTACGAGAGTTCTATCCTTGCGTGAAAAGCTTGCTAGAACAAAACGTGAATCTCGTTCTGTTTCTGAATATTTAAACATAGTGAAAACTATTGCTGATGAACTTTCTCTATGTGGCAGTCCTGTGAGTAATGTAGATCTTGTTGTACAGGTTCTTGGAGGTGTTGGACCTGAATTTGGTGCTATAGCAGCAGCGATTCATGCTAGAGATACAATAGTATCGTTTGAAGAGCTTCAGGATAAATTGTTGGCCCATGAATTATATTTGAAACAGATGGATCCTTCGTCTTTTGAAACGGCACCTGTTTCTGTTAATAATGTTCGCAGGTTTCAAAATAATCGCTCTGCTGGTTCTGGTTATAATAGGCAGGTGACTGGAAATTCGGCTTATGTGGTTGCTGCGATAGGTGATAGAGGTTTTGATAACAAAAATCAATCTGTTTTTGAGGGCTCTCGTTCCAACGTTCAATGTCAATTCTGTGAACGCTTTGGACATTCTGTTAAGCAGTGTCATAAGGCGAAAAGATATTTTGCTAATCTTCTGCGCAAACCACATGCAAACTATGTTAATACACAGCCTCAGCAACAGCAGAATACATCTTGGTTTCTTGATTCAGCTGCTTCTCATCATGTTACAATTGATTTAAGTAACCTGTCCCTTCATTCCTCGTATGATGGTGCTGACGAATTACAATTAACTGATGGTTCAGGTTTGTCAATATCCCGAATTGGTTCTGGTACAATTTTTTTGCCTTCTAAACAGTGTTCATTAACTGAGGTTTTATATGTTCCTAAGGCTAAGTCTAATTTAATTTATGTTCCTCATTTTTGTGCTTCTAATCAAGTTTCGGTTGAATTCTTTTCTATGTTTTATCTTATTAAGGATCAATTCACGGGGGAGATTCTGTTCAAAGGTCCGCTTGATCGTTCTTTCTATAGGTTTCAATCTGCTGGTCGGTTGGGTATTCCTGAGAGTCATCATGTCTGTTTGTCTTCCGTTTTTTGGCATCGGCGTCTTGGCCATCCCAATTCGAAGATTTTCAATTATGTTTTTTCTAAGTTTGATATTCCTGTGACTCTCATTAAAGATAGTTTTTGTGATCCATGTCAATGTAATAAAAGTCACTGTTTGCCTTTTGGTGTCTCTACTTTGGTTAGCAATAAGCCCTTAGAACTTGTTTATTCGGATGTATGGGGGCCGGCTTCAGTAACTTCTATTGATAGTTTTAGTTACTATATCATATTTGTTGATCATTTCACTAAGTTTATTTGGCTTTATCCTTTGCGAACAAAATCCCAAGTTTCTGAGGTTTTCCTATGTTTCAAAAGTTAGTTGAAAATATTTTTAATACCAAAATAAAGACATTTTATTCTGATGGGGGAGGAGAATATGTTGCTCTTCAAAAGTATTTTCAACAAAATGGCATTCATCATCTACAAACTCCACCACACACACCTCAACATAATGGAGATACTGAACGTCGTCATCGGCATTTAGTTGAAACTGGTCTTACTTTGTTATAAACTGCTAGCTTACCATTAAAATTTTGGAGTTTTGCATTCAAAACCGCAGCCTATTTGATAAATCGTCTTCCAACATTTGTTCTCAAATTATTGCCACCTTATCAGAAACTGTTTGGTTTTATTCCTAAGTATGATTCTTTGCGTGTGTTTGGGTATCTTTGCTATCCATGTTTGCGCCCTTATATGAAGTCTAAACTTGATTCAAGGTCAGTTCCTTGTGTGTTTTTAGGTTATTCTTCTAATAAAAGTGCCTATATCTGTTATAGTATTGAAAGGGATAAATATTATGAGTCTTGACATGTTATATTCATAGAGGATCAGTTTCCTTTTTCTAAGCAAAAGACGCCTATGGTTGAGGAAAATTATGGTTGGTATAATCCCAGTTCTGAACCAATTTCAGCTCTAGTCCCTTTTCAATCTGAGTCGAATACTCTTAGGAATTCTGTTGATAATTTCAGTCCTATGCCGTTAGTTGTTTCATCAAGTGAGCCGTCTTCTCCTCCTCCACCTCCTACTTCTCATCCTGAAATATCTACTTCAGTCCATGTCGATACATCTTCAATTATTTCTTCTTCAGCTGCTGTTCAACCTCCTATTAATACACATCCTATGATAACTAGAGCTAAGAATAACATCCGAAAGCCAAAAGTCTTGAATATGGTCACAAAACATCCATTACCTTTTGTACCAGAACCTAATTCGGTTAAAGAGGCCTTAGCTGTTCCTAAATAGAGACAAGCAATGTCGGATGAGTTCAATGCTTTACTCACTAATAATACTTGGGAACTTGATCCTTATGATTCTAATCAAAATTTGGTGAGTTGTAAATGGATTTTCAGGGTGAAGAAGAATGCTGATGGATCTATACAACGTTACAAAGCGAGATTGGTGGCTCGTGGTTATAGTCAACGACCAGGGGTAGACTATAATGATACTTTTAGTCCAGTGGTGAAAACTGTCACAATTCGTGTTGTGTTAACTCTGGCTATATCTCAGTCTTGGCCCTTGATTCAGTTAGATGTTAACAACGTTTTTTTATATGGTCCTTTGAATGAGGAGGTCTTTATGAAGCAGCCACCTGGGTTTCAGGATTCATCAAAGCCAACATATATGTAAGTTGGTTAAAGCTATGTATGGATTGAAACAGGCGCCACAAGCTTGGTATCAAGCTTTGAGATAAAAATTACAAGAATTTGTCTAAAAAAATTTGGTATCAAGCTTTGAACTTCTTCTCTGCTATTCAATTATTTACAATTACAATACTTAAAAAATTTGTCTACAAAATTAAAAAAAAAGTATTTTAAAAATTTTGATTTTATAAAAAAGAAATTATATTTCATAAATATATTCACTTGGTAAGAGCAAAGAAAAAAAGCAATTACAAGAATCAATTAAATTTTAATTTTCTTAATATTTTTTTCTTTTCAAAATATTATTTTATATTATTTTATTAGCATATATATATTTTTTCAAAAATTAAAAAAAAGTAAAAAAAAAAGGTAAGTAAAAAAAGTAAGAAGCCGCCAACTAAGCAAAAGAAGCATAATAGAAGAGATCATATTTGCATTGTGAAAAGTGAAAGTGTTAATAGCTCACCAAATATTTGTATAAAAATGAAATGCATGCCCTGTCTGACAGGGAATTATGAATTAGACATTTTTTTCCTATATATGGAGAGGACCACTGCCTTTTATTTTTTTTTCTTAATTTTTTGCTTCTTGTTTAAAAAAAAAGAAAATAAAGATTAATTTCAAGATCGCGAAATTTAATTATATTATATATAGTCTAATTAATTCGTATATAAATCAAAGTTGAAAATAATTTGTGCAAATTAACTGATAAACATGGTGTCGTTTTCCAAAACAAAAAAAAAAATGAAGATATTAGCAAGTCATCATCACATTGCAACTCTCAACACCTAATAATTACGGTGAGAATAACAATACCTCTAATTTAGAAGAAACAAAAAGAAAAGAAAACTTTCTCTTGAATATATTAATCATTTTTCAATCGTTTCCGAGAATTACAAAAATCAAATGATAACAGTTATTTTTTACTATTGTAATTAAATTATATTACAAGAAAAATTTAAAATAAGTAGATATATATTTTAAAAATGCATTATATATATAACTATATATCAATATGAATAATTAATTATGTATCAGATTCTCAATCTTCATGAAGTTTAAAATTTGATTTTATTCAGTTTAAATTAGTGTAAGTTATATATATGCTATAACTATAAATTTACTGATTAATTCTCAGCAATTAATTACATAAATATTAATTCAGAAAAGGTAGAAACTTTGACACAAAGCTTTAAATTGTGCCTGTTGATATTAATATCCTTTAACTAGCAGCTTTCTTTACTATCAACAATATTTTATAACATTATTTTTCACCATAAAAATTCCAGGATAACATTATATATATATATATATATATATATATATATCTTTCTAGTTAATTAATGGAGACATATCCAGTACTAAATATATCATATAATATATAAAGCTTGAGAAATTATATCAAATTACATAATTTCATGAAATCTTAATTAATGTCAGAATTATGATTCAAAATTTAATGGAATTTAAAGGATTTTTTTTTTAATTTTGTATGTTAGAGACATTTCTCAAGTGAATAGAGAATTATTTTTTTATTCAAAGTAATTTTTTTATTTTAATATTATTTTAAACTAAATTTAATAGTGAATAACATTATAAATAAAAATATTTTATATATGAGACGTTTTTTGACTTTTGTTGAAAGTATGAGTTGCAGTTTTTGTCAATAATTAAGTTGGAGTTTTTATTGATAGATAAGTTGAGATTTTTGTTTAATGGTTGAGTTAAAATTGTGGTTCAAGAGTACTTGAGGCAAAGTGGAGCTTGTTGAGATAATTGAAATTTAAAGGTGAATGTGAGATTTTAAACTTAGATAAAAACTGTTAGAATTATAATTCAAAATGAAATTTAGAAGATTTTTTTTTTTTGCATTTGAGAAATATTCTTTAAGTATATAAATGCTTATTTGCTATGTATAGTATAATTTTTATTTTAATATTATTCCTAATCAAATAAAAATTCCTATTGAGTTATAAATAATGGAGGTAATATCATAATATAAGTATTATAGGATTTTTTTTAAATTTTATCCAAATATATAATTAGTTTTTACCTAATAGTTAAGCTAAAATTGTGATAAATTGTTGTAGGAATGATTTTTTTTTTTTGAAATTTTGTAGGAATGATTATTAAGTAGCTAGTATGACATAAACTGTTTTTTTTATGATGTTGTACAGGAATTTGCAAGTTTTATTCGTCTAAAAATTATAATGTTATTTTAGTGAAATAATTATTTGAGAGAATATAATACTAAAATAATTATCATTGGCTTAATATTATATTACGTGTCATTTTTTAATAGTTTAATTTATATAAATTAAATATATATTTATTATAGGAGTTATTATAAGATTAAGATTACAGTAAAATTATCATCATTATTATAATGAAATTAACCTTAGATGCAAGATTTAATTTTATTTAACATTGAAATTATTATAGGATTAGGAGTTGTTTCTCAATATTTTAATTTAAATAAATTAAATACATATTTATTATAGAAATTATTATAGGATTAGGATTATAAATAAAATTATCATCATTATTATAAAATAAATATATATAATATTACAATCATATTTAAACTCTCTAAATAAATACGTCTAATAACTAATTAATTTTTTATTCTAATAAATAATAAATTTAATATTTATTTATAGTATAATAATCATATTTAAACTCTATAAATAAATATATTTAATGACAAATTAATTATCTATTCTAATAAATAATAAATTTAATATTTATCTCTCAATTACATGACCACCACTTCACGTAAATTTAATAATAAAATTTATAGTTAATGTAATAATATATAATTTTAAATAAGTATTTATTTATTATAAGATAAAATTTATCATATTTTGGATAAATAATAATTTTATCTTATTATAATAATAAATATTTATTTATAGAGTTTAAATATAATTAGGATATTATTGATTTATATTTATTTAAAGAGTTCAATAAAATTATGATATTATTAAGATTATAATTAATTTTAACCTATTCATATTATAATTAACTTAATCTTATTTACTTGATAGTTATGATCTTTTAATTATATGTTATTATTTAAAATTTATTTACAGTATTATATATATAATAGGTGTATTAGATACAATTTATAATAAAAAAATTTCTCATATTTCTCTTTCTCTATTTATTTATTTTTTATATTTATAACATGCCATCAGTACGATAATTTTTACAAATTATTATAGTGAAGGGAGAAAGATTTAGTTTTTTTAATCTACAAAAGATGAGAATTTTTATTCTATCTCTTAAGAATTTATCATGAATTAAGGTATATTATTATTAATATAACTTTTCTAAAATATTAATATTGTAGTTAATATAATACTAAATCAAGTAGGTAATATACAAACTAATTTTTTAATTAACTTAAAGTTATTTGAGGTATAATTTTAATTATTATCATATTAAAATTTTAGACTATTTGGTGTTGATCTTTTGATTTTTTATGTAAAATATTTTTTTATTTGTTATTGATAGTGTTGAGTTTATTTAATTTAAAAAATAATTTATATTATTTATATAAAATATTATAATAATATTATGGTGTTACAAATCTTCTAATATTTTATAATTTAATAATTATAGATAATTTTTTTAGATTTATCAATATATATATACTAATTTTATTTTTTATAGCTGTAGATAAATAATTATTTATTTACAATTATTATAAGATTGAAAAAATAAAAATATTCGCAACATCATGCGAGATTCTATTATAGTTAAGATACTAAATAATATATTGTAATAAAATTATAATAATTTTATTGCCTAATATGTCACGTTATTTTTTCTATGTAGGTATATTCTTGTATGTTATTGGCTCAAAAAAATTACGTAAATTTGTTTATTTATTTTATAATTACTGATTTTCTTAACATTATCCAATAACCTATTTATCTTTCAAATTTGTAGAAAATTAACTCCTCAACAAAGAAAAACACTAAAAAAATAACTAGTGGAAATAAAAACGAAAAGAAATTTAAATTCTTATTTTATTGAAGAAAAAAAATTAGAAAAGGGGCTTCTTGAAAGATGGAGAGAGTGGTGCAAACTACTGAGATTTTTTTCCTTGATCCATTTTAAAAAACTAATAGAGAATGATGAATATTATTGTTTTTATTTAGTCTAATAGCAACTATATTAAAGGTTTTTTTTTTTTATACAACATTCATGACAAAGCTTTTTTTTTTAAAAAAAAAGAAAATTAATGATTAAATTTATTATCACAATTATACTATATGCATTTTTTAACAATAACCATTGAAAAAAAAAATAACGAATCAAAATTTCTATTCCACATAAAATAGCAAAATAAAGTGTGCATTACAAAAAGTTCTTAAAAATCGTCCTATTCCATTTTTTTATATTAATATTTCATACTATTGTTACATGTAATTTGTGAAGAAAGTAAATTTTAATAAAGGAAGATAATTTTACTCTTGTGACATGACCCAAAACTTAAACAGTCATGAGTAATTTGATTGCCCTTAGGAAAGGAAAAAAAAAAAAGGTTTTTGCAAACCTCAATTTCAACTCTCATAATTTGAAGTGATAACCTTAACCCCACAAAATTTAAACTATGATTTAACTACAAAAAAAATTGGTGGAGACACTAAACTATTGTTAGGTAATTAGGAGAATGGCCCTAATATTGAAATGTATGCTATGGAGCACGGACATGAATATAAAATACACTACAATATGATATCAATGTGTTAATACGATAATTCTTTAAAAAATAGTGATATGACACGGGTGATATATGTATATACATGTGTGTGTATATATGTATACATATATATGTTTTAAATTATAAAAATATAATGAGAGATAAATATATATTCAGAATAAATATATATTAGTTCAGTTACATATAAACATACTTATACAAGTAAAAAAATTATTTTTTATGATAAAAAAGAAGTTTGATAATTAAAATTGACTATAATTATCTAACTAGTAATTTATCAATATATATAAATAAAATTTTATGAAAAAATATATTATAAAATGTCCTAAAGTATCTTAAAATGTATCTATATCGTATTATTTCTATATTCTATCTGTGCCTTTTTTGTATCTAAAAAATAAAAAAGAATCAAAAAATAAAATATGTATAGAGTAGTATCCCACTCGTGTGGCCGAGTACATGTTGAGTGTGTGTCAATTAATAAGAATATATATAGGAAGGAAGAAAAATATAAAAATACGTTTAAAGTTTGTCCAAAAATATAGATTGATACTTAAAATTTATCTGGACTCATTTGTACACTTAAAGTTTTTAAAAACTGATAAATTAGTCATTTTTTTAACAAAAAGTTAACTATAATTTTTGGATACAATGGAGGGTGATATCCAAACTATCATCGTACTAACCGTGGCCAAGCCACTTGCAATTGATCAGTCTCAATAAGTCCCCGAATGACACCCGGAGCATCAAGAAGGATAGTCTTCCCAGGATTGGCATTTAATGCTAAATTGGCTAACTTATCAGCCACTTGGTTACCCTCACGCATAACATGTTGCAGTCTCACCTGCCATGGCAATGCAATAAGCTTCCTGCATCTTGAAACTAAATTTGTAAACTTCGGACTAATCATTTCCTAGGCAGTGCTTCCAAGGAATCAAGCTCCACCAAAACTTTCCTGCAGCCATGGTCCCAAGCAAGTTATAAGCCACCACACAAAGATTGTAACTCAGCAATCATTGATGAACAAAAACCCAGATTAATCATCAATCCACATAACCATCTACCATTGCTGTCCCGAACAACCGCTCCACCACCATTAGAACCTGGGTTGCCCTTCAAGGCACCATCTGTGTTAACCTTGAACCATTCCATAGGAGGCGGTTCCCAAGATATTAAAGTGACAGATTTATTAACATCAGTACCTAAATCTTTCCGCAACCAGGCTTCATGATTAGCTTGAACCCAGTAAAGTGTTTGCTGCCTAATAGCCTCATTAGAATGAATTGCATCTTGAAAAACATTGTTATTTCTCCACTTCCAGATATGCCACGAGACAATTGGCCAAATCATATTGGAATCAAAATCATTTAAAACCTGGAAATGCCAAACATTAATAACAAGCAACCAGTTTGAGGATGGTATACTGCTAAAAAGACGAAGAGAATTTGAGTCCATGAAGCTAGACCAGAGCCACCAAGAGTCTGGACAGTCTCGAAAAAGGTGCTCCAAAGTCTCCTCTTCTAAGCCACATCTTGGGCAAGTAGAATCTTCAGTGAACCCCCTCCTCTTTCTCTCAGAATTGGTCATGATCTTTTTCAATTGAAAAAGCCACAGAAAATTACGAACTCATTGAGAGACTCCCAGATGCCAAATGAGTTTCCATATGGCATCAGACCGGGCAGTATTAAGCGTAAGCAGCATTTTGTAAGCAGAGGACACAGAAAATCTGCCACTCGCGGTACCTAACCAGGCCAAATCATCCCTAATCTGGTCATCTTCAATAACCGAAACTGCCAACAACCTCTATAAGATGTCAGGAGGCAATAAACTATCAATGATGTCCCATTTCCACTCTTGATTTTCCTAGAAAAAAGTAACTAGCTGATTAATAAAAGTAGGTGGAACCTCACAATTTACCGCCGAAATTAAAGGAACATCCATTAACCACAAATCAAGCCAAAATAAAGTGTTCCTTCCGTTACACACAGAATGTGTAATACCCTTTTTAAGCAAAGGGATAGTTTTCAACACACCCCGCCAGGTATTAGACATCTTGGAGAGTTTGTGCCAACTATCAACTGACGAGGGACCAGTCACATACTTACTATTTAACACTGAACACCAGAAAGCCTGAGGTTCAGTAAGAAGACGCCATCCAAGTTTGGCCATAAATGCAATATTCATTGAAGCAGAGGATCGGATCCCCAGACCTCCACAGGAGACAAGTTTCGTTAGTACATCCCAGCTCACAAGATGTAAACGATGCTGAGTTACATTGCTGCCCCAAACAAAATCTTGCACTTTCTTATCAAAGGCATTACAAACTGACTTAGGTAATAAAGTAGCCTACATAATATGATTCGGAAGAGCAGATAAAATAGATTTTGCCATGGTCATACGTCCCATAAAAGACAACAAAGGAATCTTCCAACCTGCCAAATGAGAATCCACTTTAGCTAGAAGTGGTTCATATAATTCCTTAGAAGCCCTTCCAGTTATTATCGGGACACCTAGATAAGTACCCAGGTTATCAACTTCAGATATTCCAAGAGCCTCTGAAATTTGCTTGCGAATCACCAAATCAATGTTCCCAGAGAAAAAGATTGAAGATTTTGCAAAATTTACCTTCTCACCTGAGCTAACACAAAACTGATTAATACATCTCTTAATAACTTCAACTTGATCAAGAGAAGCTTCTGCAAATAATAGCAAATCATCAGCAAAAAACATATGGGAAATGTCAGGCCCATTTCTAGTTGTTTTGAAAGGCTTCCATTCACCAGTGAAGATTGCATCATGAATTATATGACCTAACCTCTCCATCCCAAGAACAAAGAGATAAGGAGAGATTGGATCTCCTTGGCGGACACCTCGGGAAGGAGAGAAAGGCGTAGATAATAAGCCATTCCATTTAACCTGCATTGAACAAGCCTTCAAACACTGAGAAATCAGAGATCTCCAATGGTCACTAAAGCCTGCCAACACCAAAGATTCATCTATGAAATCCCAGGATAACCTATCAAAAGCTTTCTCCATATCAATTTTAATCACCATTGAAGTGTACTGTCCTGCCCTTGAATGCATTGAATGAACAATTTCCTGAAGAATCACAACATTATTATGAAGAAACCACCCAGGTATGAAACTAGTCTGCATTGGTGCTATAATTCTAGAAAAAACCTTTCTCAACCGGTTAGTCAAGACCTTGGTGATGATCTTGAAACTAACGTTGCAAAGACTGATCGGACGGAATTGAGATACTGTTTCAGGAACCTCTTTTTTTGGCAGAAGGGTAATCCACGTATGACAGAGTCCTGGTTCAAGAATTCCCCCATTCAAGAAATCAAGAGCAATATTTACCATTTGAGATCCGGTAGTACTCCAAGTATTCTGATAAAACCTAGCTTGAAAACCATCTGGACCTGGCGCTTTACCCGGAATCATATCAACCACAGCCTTACGAACCTCTTCAGCAGTAAACAAACTGTTGAGAAATTGTTTGTCCACATCCTGTAATGAAGGAAAAGAGAACAAAGTGTAACACGGAGAGTGGAAAGCGTCCTCTCTAGAGTAAAGAGTTTTGTAATAAGCTGTCACCATATTAAGAATCTCCTGTTGATCAGAAATCCAAAAGCCCATATCATTCCGTAAAGATCTGACCTGACTATTGAATTTTTGCAAACAACTACACCATGGTAGTAAGCAGTATTACGGTCACCATCAGTTATCCAGTCTGCTCTTGACTTCTGAAACCATAGAACTTCTTCCTGATCAAGAATAGATTCAAGTTGCTTCCTTATTCTGCACTCAAGCTTCTGCAAACCCACAGAAAAGCCTGTACATAAACGATCTTGAATCCCTCGTAATTGTGCCAAGAGACGGCGCTTTTGGTGGAATATATTGCCAAAGACTGAAATTTTCCAATTTTCCAATTGGTTCTGGAGCTGATGGAGATTAGCATTAAAAGAACAATTATTAGACCAGCTCTGCTGCACTAACCTCTGAAAGTTAAGATGTTTGCACCATGCCAATTGAAATCGGAAGAGTGGGCCAGAACCATGATTATCAATGTCAGACAGTTTGATCAATAAAGGGGCATGATCAGAGTGAAAACGTTCCAAGTGAGAAACTGTTGCCTGGGGAAAAAGGGAAGACCAAGCTAAGTTAGCAAGTGCCCTATCAAGACGTGCCCCTTGAAAATGATAAGCCGATGGTCCACGTACCCATGTAAACTTAGCACCAGAATAACCCAAATCAATCAAGCCTAAAGAATTCATCCAGTTCCGGAACTTATTACATCGCAAGGCTAGGCCAGCACTCTTGCTAGTAGTTTCATCTACATCAAGCACCATATTAAAGTCACCTTCTAGAATCCAAGGTGAAGATCGAGAGGAAGCTGACACCGATAGGAGCTTAAGTAACTGCCATCTGCATTGCTCATTCGGACTACCATATACCGCAGTAAACTCCCAAGCTGACATTGTGGGATTCTCAACAATACAATGAATGAACTGCGAAAGTTAACTATAATTAAATGTGTATTTAGTTTTTCATTGAAATATGCAAATATACTATTTAAGTTTACGTAAAAGTATGTATTGACATCGAATTTTTTTTAATTATGCACTAAAATGATATATTTTTTCTTATTTATAAATAAATCAAATATATTTAAGATCATTTTATACTAAATAATATT
The DNA here is from genome assembly GCA_947685225.1 of Garcia nutans. NCBI lineage: Eukaryota > Viridiplantae > Streptophyta > Magnoliopsida > Malpighiales > Euphorbiaceae > Garcia > Garcia nutans. Next base: position 43,094,068 of record CANTUV010000017.1, read on the forward strand.
TTAATTAAAATTATTATTTAATATTTCTTCTAATAAATCTTTAAATTCATTAATTTATATTTTATATATACATATTGCATTAGATGTGTTATGTCATTATGAGAATATATTTAAAAGATTTTCTTAAAAATATAAAGAATAAAAATATTTTGAAATATATATATATATATATATATTTAAATTTGCTTCTAATTTTCAATTGAATCTATTTTTTTATTTTAAGAATATTAAATTTTAATTAACTTTAAAAATATACCCTATCAATTAAAATTATTTTTTATTTTAAAAAATTAATTTTTAATTTTGAAATTGAAAATTAAAAGCAATTTTAAAAAATGGATACTCTAAAATATTTTTTTATTATTTTTAAAGAAATTTATTAAATATATACTCATAATAATGTAAAACATCTAATTAGTATGTTGAATTACTGATTTAAAAGGTTAATAAGAAAAATATTAAATAATAATTTTAATTAAAATATTATTTGGTATAAAAATATTTTAAATATGTTTAATTTATTTATAAATAGGTAAAAATATTATTTTAGCATATAATTCAGTGAAAAAAAATTCAGTAAGCTTAAGTGATATATTTATACCTTTTAACAAAAAACTAAATATAATTAATGATAGTTAATTTTTAAGTAATAGATGAACTAATTTAATAGCTAATTCGTATCTTTCTAAATTTTAGAGGCATTTTTATATATTCTCTCTGTATAGAAATAAAGCCCCTCATTGAATAAATACAAAGCATAGAGTGATTAACATAGATATAAGACCTCCAACCATAATTAACAATTATCTTTTACTTTATATTTGTAATCTTAGCTGTTTCAAAGCTTTAACTTTGGCATATGGGATTTTTTTTTAACATGAATTGGTGATACATTATTTGAGGATGTATGGGGGAAAGCCAATTGATTTGGGTGGTTTGCATCTCAAAACATATTTTTTCCTATTTATATTAATAATAATAATCATTTTTTTAGAAAAAAAAAAGTTAATTTTTGAGATTGACCCTCCTAAAATTATATATATAAACTCCTAGTATTTATACATCCATATAAAAAAAAGTGTTCAATATAAAAACTTTACTCTATCTAAAATGTGGATGATTCATATATTACATGTAGAATAACTACGGACAGTGTCCTAATCTAAAAGGCAACCTACCTCAAAAGTTTTTTTTTTTTGGGTATCTTGAAATGCTACGAGGGAAATCAGGCCCTTGTCTTACTCTCACTTCCAATGAGTGTTGAGTGTTGTTTGGAGTTTTGTATGGATGCCTTTTACAATGATGCTGATGAGAATATATTTTGAAGATCCTCTAAAAGATGTTCATGTCTGCTTTGGGTACACCAAACAGTCCTTCCTCATAATATTCTCTCCATTTTTTTTTTCTAGTTTGTGTCTAAAAATTTTAAAATAAATTAAATGAGTTAAAAATAAGAATTATAACTTCCTGAGATGGCAGTTATTATAACAAAATACAACTTTATTCAAATTTTAATTTTTTTTATAAAATTTATTAATATACTAATTATTTATTTTTATTTAAAATACTTATTTTCTAATTGTATTTTATCCGAAATAATTGCTTTTAATTAATACACAATTCTGAACACTGAAAATTTGGTTTTACTATATTATTTATCTTTTTAACTTACCCACCTAGTTCAACACAATATGAATAAAAAATAACAAATTAAAAGTTTTAACTTATCAATTTATACTAATTTTATTTCAATTGAGTTTTTTATAATTAATTGAGATTTTTAAGTAATACATTATCAAATAATTTAAATTAATAAGAGGTGAACTTTTTATTATTATTTTAAATTAACTCAATTGAGATTATTAAGTTAATAGACTTTAGCGCGCACTTTGTACAGTTTTATTTTACTTTTATATTACTATCTACATCAAATATTCTTTATTTATTATCTAATAAAATAAAATTCATATTTTATTATTTTTTTTAAATTTTTGTTTAACATGTAAATTCAATTTTAATTCATTATTTGTTGAAATAAATCTTTTACTATCATTAGTCTGGTGTTTATGTGAAATATATATATAGTTACACTTGATATATTTTTATTCATGTTCATTACAAATTTAAGAATTATGAATAAATATATATATTTTTATTATAATATTTATAAAATAATTATTATTTTTATTAAATTTATCATTATTAATTAAAATATTGAAATTATCATTAATTGATTGCACTTCCATATAACTAAAAAATCAATTCTGAATTTTTTAAATTGTTTATGTGAGAAAAATTATTCAAATACTCTTATACAAATATATATATACATTTATATAACTAAAAAATTTAAAACTAATAAGTGTTAAAATAAATGTTAAAATTTTTAATTTAAACTATTAAATGTTATTAATACATCTTTAGTTATAACAAGAAACTCATCAACTACCAATATACAGGATAGCTACAAATAAATAAATTAAATAAATTAAATTTTTGTTATCCAACGTCAATTATTTCATCTGAAAAAAATGTTTATAGTTAGGTAGCAGACAGAGAAAAAAAAAACTTATTGACTAAAATTGACAAAATAATTGATTTAGTCTGCTGGTTTGAAATAATTCAATAAACAATTTTTTTAATTTGTAAAATCAATAAATTAATTGAACTGAATTTAAAAATATATCTATTTATAAATATATTGCATATTCTTAAGTAATAATATTTTTAATTTTCTTATCATAATTTTATTTTATGATAATTATAGACATTTAAAAATAAAATATAAAACTAGATTTAGTTTAGTAATAAGAAGCTGATTATCAGCTAACCAATAAATTGAAAATAAATAAAATTGATTAATTAATGCACAATCCTTAATAGTTAGAAACTAATGAAATTATTCAGTTTTGCTCAAATTACAACTATAAATTTTATCTTATGTTTAAGAAAAATTAAAGAAATTAAATTTATTGGACTGAACTTAAATATAATTTGAAATAGATTATAATAGAATTTTTTACTGTTGACTTTAGTAAAACTTAAAAGAATAATTAATTGTTATAAAATAGGAGATAATATAATTAATTGTTGAAATCATTAGAGAATGTGTTAGATAGGAATAGAATGTATTTTGTTAGGAAGATAAGAGACTGAAGAAATTAAAAATAAATTTTCAAAAATTATTATAATGGAAAATTTAAAATTTAGAAGGTGGTCCCAAAACCTTTCTTACAAGGCAAAAGGGTATTGATTTCTTTTCTCAATGCTCCAACATGCTAAACCAAACTACATTTAGAGGCCACCAATTCTATAATTGATACCATTTATTTATTTATTTTAGTTTAAACATATGGTCAATATGCCATTAAAAATTGTTATCTAAAACTTGGTTAAAATTTATGTTTTATATATTAAAAATATTCATTAGAGATCATTAAAATTATTTTTCAAAATAAATGTTATTATACATTCTAATTATATAGATTTTAAAATATACAAACTAAAGTTAACTTAAAGTTGGTACATCGACATTAAGTATTTGAGAATACATAGTTAAGATTAAAAAGAATAATGTTTGATTAACATTATAATTATCGGATAATAAAATAATCTAAACAAAGACAAGTCATATATATGGATATTACAATGATACATGTTGATAAAATCTGTATTATATAAAAAACTAAATTTTATAATTTACCATAATTTCATAATGTATGATATGATTTAATTTTTATTTATTTTGACTTTTATTTTTTTTTTATATTTTTTCATAATAATTTTATAGTTTAAAAACTATAAAATTTTAAATTACCAATTCAATTAGTGATTTTTCATAATTTAAAATTTATATTTTTTTAAATATTCTCAAAAAATAATTTAAATATCTTATATACACTTATAAAATAATTTGTATTTTTATAATATATTAAAATTTTATAAAATACTATCAAATAAAATAAAAAAAATTTATTTAACCATACTATAATTCTAAAATATTGATAATATCATATCATACAATATAATACTATATTATTATATTATTAGTCATCTAAATAAGGTGTAAGTCAATAACACAAAAACAAAGCAATAAAAAAATAATTATTTTTTATAAAATAAATCATTCCACAATATGAGATTATAAATACATGCAAACAAAATATGAGAAAGGCATACTTTCAATCAATCATGCTATCAACACTGAGTAAAAATTAAAATGCCTGTAATTAATATATATACATATATAATTTTTCTGATAAAAAATTATTCTTTGTGATGAAAAAAAAAAAAACCAGAAACGCTCATTTTTATCTGTCAGACTTCAATAAAATTATTCATGCACATGCAGCAACGTACGTACAGCTCAAAGTCAAAATATACCGTAACTGTAAATTTTTATGGGGGAGAAAGATGAGAGCCAATCAAAAATAATAAAATTAAAATTATTATTTAATATTTTTTTATATAAAATTTTAATGATTTATTTGCAATTTATTTCATTATTATTTGATTGACCAAGTCTGACGAGTAGTATATTTCCAGCACATCAGCCTCTTTTTTTTTTTTTTTTAATTTGCTTAATGTACTGTGAAAACAATTTATCCATGTGAACATCACTTTATAAATCAATTTTTTTTTCATTTGCATGAAATTAGGAATTTTCGGAAAAAAAAAATGAAGGAATTATTTGATACACTTTTTCTTTTTATGGTATGAAATGGGAAGTGGATCTGAAACCAGTTGAACTCTAACTAATTAAATCGGCTTTAAGTGATTGAATAACAAGATTCTCTGAACTTTGCTTTTCTCTGAAAGTCAACCCAAAAAATTTTCATATTATTTATTTATTTATTTTTTAAAAAGCAGTATACTTGATCATTTAAAAGTAATATACTTGGTTATTGGAATTTTAAAAAAGTTTCAAGTAATTAATATAAACTTAGTACTCATTGGTAGATAATATATAGATAACTACAATTAAATTAATTTTACCCTATTAAGATTATGATTAATTTTATCTTATTTAAATTAAAATTTAATTTAATTATAATCTTTTATTCTACTTACGCTACTATAAATACCTAATGATATGTGTTTCATATGACAATTAAAAATATATAAATTTCTCATTTTTTTTATTCTCTATCTTCTCTTTTTTTTATTTATAATACGTTACCAGCACGAAATTCTAGCTAATTTGTTCATTCTAAGCACTCGAAGTCAAGGTAATTATTCTATTTTTTTACACATGTATTAATTACTTAATCAGCTAAATATATATGTGAATTATGTGGTTTATTCTTTGCAAAAATTTATAATTTTTATGAATTCATTCCAAAGTATAGAATAATTAATGGGATTTTATATTTTGCGGGTAGATCTTGGATATAAATTATTTGTATAACATATTGAAAATATTTATTTATTAACAATGGATTTTAGTTATTGGATAAATGAATTATTTATTCAGTTGTGTTTATAACTTTTATCAATTTACTATGAATTAACGAAAATTTGTGACATGCTACTAAAAGTTGACAAGTTGTCTTTAACATGAAATTAAAAGCTTAATATTATATAATAATAAATAATATACACATTGAATTTGTGTGTATATATATGTACATAATTGATAAAATATAAAATTGATGTGATTGTTGTCATATATATATATATATATATATATCGGTGGTGCCGCCCACCTTTACCAAAAAAATATGATTATATTGCCGCCCACCTTTACCAAAAAAAATAATAATTATATTGGTGTTTATGATTTCATATATATATATAATATGGTTTTTTTTAGTATCATATCATATATATTCCTTTTGTTTTATTTGTTTATGTCTTATATTGTATAATTTCATTTTTATATATTATTTTGAATTATTTATGAACATAACATTCCTTATTTTATGAATTTGTTTGATTCTATCTTTTTAAATATTTATAATTATTCTTTTATGGCTAATATAAATTAGATATATATGTTTATATTTATCTAATTTAAAACTCTTATTTTAAATATACAATTTTTGTAATATCGAACTTTACAAAGCTTGAATTTGTTGCCCTCGATATTTTCGAAAGAAATTATCTATCATGAGTATTTGATGCCGAGATTCATCTCAATGCTATAAATCTTGGAGATACTATTAAGAAAAAAAAAAACAAAGCATCCCTGCAGGATTGTGCAAAGGCAATGATTTACCTTTCATATTATTTACATGAAAAATTAAAAACTGAGTACCTTACTATTAAGGACTTATTAGTCCTTTGAAATTCTTTAAAAGAAAGATATGAACACCAAAAACAGTGATTCTTTTAAAAGCTTGATATGAATGGATTCACTTAAGATTGCAGGATTTTAAAACTGTAAGTGAATATAATTCAACCTTATTTAAGATTTGCTCTCAATAAAAATTGTGTGAAAAAAAATCATTGATGAGGATATGTTAGAAAAAATATATTCAACCTTTCATGTCTCGAATGTGCTCCTACAACAGCAATATCGAGAGCGTAGATTTAAAAAATATCATGAGCTAATTTCTTGTTTACTTGTGGCTGAACAAAATAATGAGCTTTTGATGAAAAATCATCAAACTCGTCCTGCTGGATCAACAACATTTCTTGAAGTGAATGCAATATTTTCTCAAAGTCGTGTGCGGAGTCGTGGTAGAAGAAATTTCTCGTTCAATTATGAAAGCAAAGGTACTAAAAAAATGAAATGGGTCAAGAATGAAGAATATCTTGAAAGAAATGTACAAAATAATGACACCACTTGTTATAAATATGGGACAAAGGGTCATTGGTAAAAAATATGCCCTACTCTAAAATATTTAGTCAATCTTTGCAAATCATCACTAAAAGAGAAGGAAAAAATATTAAAATGAATTTTTCTGAAGCTATAGATCCTGCTAGTAATGATGTGCATCCTTTAAATATTGATTTTGATGTTTCTAATTTTTTTGAAGACAATGATGACAAGATTGATCATTTAATAGGAGATGAAAATGTTAATTATTAGAATATAGTTTTCATAGTTATGTTATTTTTTTATTTTTCTTTCATAAGTCATGTTATTTTTATTTATTTTTTTTAAATTATAATAAGATCATATTTTATTTTTTTAATATAATTATTTTGTTTATTAGATAAAGCATAATAAACTTGATACTATGGAGGATGACATATGTTTGGTTGATAGTGGTACAACTCATACAATTATTCAAGATAAAAAATATTTTTTACAATTAATATTAGCTGAAATTAATGCTAATACAATATCCGGTACTGCAAATATAATTGAAGACTCTGAAAGAGTCTATCTTATGTTCCCAAATAGAAAAAAATTATATATTGATGATACATTTTATTCTAATAGATCTCGAAGAAATCTACTAAGTTTTAAATATATAAGTCGCAATGGATATTTTATTGAAACAAAGAATGAGGGTGATATTGAATTTTTATATATAACTATTACTAATTTGAGCCAGGAGTTCATATTAGAAAAAATTTTAAGTTTATTAACTGGATTATACTATATAAAAATAAAGATGGTTGAGATGTACTATATGCACCAGAAGTGCACAGATCTGAAAATTTTTATGCTTTGATATGATCATCTTGGTCATCTAGGTTCAAATATGATGCGACGTATTATTGAGAATACAAATGAACATCTATTAAAAAAATTAAAAAATGCTTTTATTTGTAGATTATTTTTGTATTTCTTGTTCTCAAGGTAAATTAATTGTAAGACTTTCACCATCTAAATTATATTTGGAGTCTTCTGTATTTCTACAAAGAATACATAGGGATATTTGTGGACATATCCATCCACCTTATGGACCATTTAGATACTTTATGATTTTAACTAATGCTTCAATTCGATGATCACATATTTATCTATTGTCAACTCGTAATATTGCTTTTGCTAAATTTTTTACTCAAATTATAAAGTTAAGGCCAGCATTTTCTGATCATCCTATTAAGATAATTCGTCTAGATAATGCATTTGAGTTCACTTTAAAAGTATTTTATGATTATTGTATGTCAATAGAAATTACAGTTGAATATTCGGTTGCCAATGTTCACACTCAAAATGGTTTAGCTAAAGCTTTTATAAAACGTTTACAATTAATTGCTAGACCTATATTTATGAAATCAAAACTTTCAGTATCTGCTTGGGGACATGTTATAGTTCATGTTGAATCTTTAGTTCGTATTCAACCATCTGCATATCATAAGTTTTTGCCTTTACAACTTGTGTTTGATCAACAACCAAATATATCTAATCTTAGAATTTTTTGTTGTGCGGTATATGTCCCTATAGCACCTCTCCAAAGAACTAAAATGGGTCATCAGTGTCTTCTTGGTATCTATGTAGGTTTTGATTCTCCATCTATTATTAGATATCTTGAACCATTAATAGATGATCTTTTTAGAGTAAAATTTTTAGATTGTTAATTTAATGAGTCAGTTTTTTCACCATTAGGGGAAGATAAGAGTAAAGAGCCAAAAGCACAAGAGATTAGTTGGACTACACTAACTTTATCTAATTTTAATACATGCACAAATCAATATCAACTAGAAGTTTAAAGAATAATTCATTTGCAGAATGTTGCAAATCAATTACCAGATATTTTTACAGATATCCAGAAGGTGTCTAAATCACATGTTCCAGCTGCTAATATTTCTGCTCGATTGATTGTCCTTGTAGGACATCCTGTTAATATGACAGTCAATGAATCTAATACACGCATGAAGCGTGGTAGACCACTTGGTTCAAAAGATGTTATTTCCCGAAAAAGAAAAGAAGTAAAAATTTTAGCAAATGACTCTCCTGAAGAGGTCAAAGCTAACATAGATCAACAACTTCATATTTCTAGAGAAGTAACTCTAGAACTGATTTCGGTACCAAAAAATTATGAGATCTCATTGAAATCTGAAAATATGTGAGAAAAAGATGACATTGTTGTTGATTATGTGTTTGCATATGCTGTTGCTTCTGAAATAATTAATGATGACAAGCCTGAGCTTAAAAATATTGAAGAATATCGACATAGAAATGATTGGAGAAAATGGAAAGAGTCAATTAAGGCTGAGCTAGACTCATTAGCTAAACGTAAAGTATTTGGGCAAATAGTCTTGACACCAGAAGATGTCAAACCTGTTGGATATAAATGAGTATTTGTCCATATGAGAAATGAATTAAATGAAATTGTGAGATACAAGGCATGACTTGTGGCATAAGAATTCTCACAAAGACCTGAGATAGATTATGATGAGACATATTTTCCTGTTATGAATGTTATTACTTTTAGATTTTTTATCAGTTTTACAGCCTCTGAAGGGTTTGACATATATTTGATGGATGTTGTGATAGCTTACTTATATGGTTCATTGAATAATGACATATATATGAAAATTATAAAAGAATTTAAGTTGCTTAAAGCATATAATTTAAAATCTAGAGAAATGTACTCCATTAAACTCCAAAGATCTTTGTATGGGCTAAAATAATCTAGGCGAATGTGGTATAATTGTCCCAGTGAATACTTGATGAATAATGGATACGTAAATAATCCTCTTTGCCCATGTGTTTTTGTTAAAAAGATAAATTGTGGATTTGTTATAGTTGTAGTTTATGTTGATGATTTAAATATAGTGGGAACTCCAGAAGAGATCTCAATTACTGCAAACTATTTGAGAAATGAATTTAAAATGAAGGATCTTAGAAAAATAAAATTTTATCTAGGATTTCAAGTTGAATATCTGTCAAATAGAATTCTTCTCCATCAATCATCATATATTGAAAAAATCTTAAAATAATTTTATATGGATAAATCTTATCCATAAAGCACTCCAATAGTTGTTCGTTCTCTTGAAGTAAAAAAAGATCATTTTCGCCCTTGAGAAGATAATGAAGAGATTCTTGATCCTAAAGTATCATATCTCAATGCAATAGGGCACTTTTATATCTTGCTAACAATACAAGACTAGATATTACTTTTACAATTAACTTACTTGCAATATTTAGTTCAGCACCAACTAAAAGGTATTAGAATGGAGTGAAATATGTTCTACGCTACCTACGTGGCATAACTGATATGGGTTTATTTTTTTCAAAATGAATAAAGTATGAATTGACAGGATATGTTGATGTTGGATATCTTTCTAATCCTCATAAAGCTCGATCCTAAACAGGTTATGTCTTTATATATAATAATATTGTTATTTCATGGCAATCTGTGAAGTAAATAATCACTGCTACTTCATCAAATCATTCAGAGATATTAACTATTCATGAAGCTAGCCGTGAATGTGTATGGTTAAGAAGTATAATTGAACATATTAGAAGAATATGCGGATTACCTATAAACAAACAACCAACAATATTACATGATAGATAATGCAGCATGTATTACACAAATAAAAAGAGACTACATAAAAGGTGATAGAACTAAACATATATCACCAAAGTTCTTTTATACTCATAAACTTATAAATGAAAGACAAGTTGATATTTGTAAAGTTCGTTCAAGTGATAATCCAGCAGATTTGTTCACAAAGGCATTGCCAACATTAATTTTCAAAAAGCATGCACACAATATTAGAATACGCTCACTTGGAGATATATTTTAGCCAGTTGTATTTGTGAGATGAAGTTACCTATGAATATTGTACTCTTTTTTCTGCGCTAAGTTTTTATTCCACCGAATTTTTGTTAGCAAGATTTTAATGAGGCATATTTATAGGAATAGTCATCCAAGGAGAAATGTTAGATAATATGCGGATAACTACTATATTAAATTAACTTTGCCCTATCAAAATTATTATTAGTTTTATCCTATTCAAATTAGAATTCAACTTAGTTGTAATATTTTATTCTATTTACACCACTATAAATATTTCATTATAGGTGGTTTATATGACAATTAAAAATACAGAGATTTCTCCTATTTTCTCATTTTCTATCTTCTTTCTTCTTTATTTACAATAATACTATATTATTATATTATTAGTCATCTAAATAAGGTGTAAGTCAATAACACAAAAACAGAGCAATAAAAAAATAATTATTTTTTATAAAATAAATCATTCCATAATATGAGATTATAAATACATGCAAACAAAATATGAGAAAGGCATACTGTCAATCAATCATGCTATCTACACTGAGTAAAAATTAAAATGCCTGTAATTAATATATTTATATATATATAAAGAATTTTTCTGATAAAAAATTATTCTTTGTGATGGAAAAAAAAAACCGGAAACGCTCATTTTTATCTGTCAAACTTCAATAAAATTATTCATGCACATGCAGCAACGTACGTACAGCTCAAAAGTCAAAATATACCGTAACTGTAAATTTTTATGGGGGAGAAAGATGAGAGCCAATCAAAATAATAAATTAAAATTATTATTTAATATTTTTTTATATAAAATTTTAATGATTTATTTGCAATTTATTTCATTATTATTTGATTGACCAAGTCTGACGAGTAGTATATTTCCAGCACATCAGCCTCTTTTTTTCTTTTTTTTTTTTAATTTGCTTAATGTACTGTGAAAACAATTTATCCATGTGAACATCACTTTATAAATCAATTTTTTTTCATTTGCATGAAATTAGGAATTTTCGGAAAAAAAAAATGAAGGAATTATTTGATACACTTTTTCTTTTTATGTATGAAATGGGAAGTGGATCTGAAACCAGTTGAACTCTAACTAATTAAACCGGCTTTAAGTGATTGAATAACAAGATTCTCTGAACTTTGCTTTTTGCTGAAAGTCAACCCAAAAAATTTTCATATTATTTATTTATTTATTTTTTAAAAAGCAGTATACTTGATCATTTAAAAGTAATATACTTGATTATTGGAATTTTAAAAAAGTTTCAAGTAATTAATATAAGCGTAGTACTCATTGGTCATCTATTAGTTAATAGAATATATTATGAAATTAAAACTCAAATTATTTGATTAGCATGCCTATATATGATATTGATTTGAAACCGGCGGCGAAACTAAACAGTTGTGAAAAGATGAGAGAGAAAACTTTTATCTCTCGCTATTGCCAGTGATGGCTCTATTTTCGTAGCCATCGTTGATGGTGAGTCTTCCAATTATCCGTCGTTCAGCCTATCCCTTTTCTTCTCTCTTACTGCCTCTCCCTTTTTTTTCTATTCTTCAACCTCGTGCTCTTTCTCTTTATTTCTGCAACTCGAGCCAAGGGAGTTCGATCCCGCTGGCCATCACTGGCGGCCAAAAATCTTGTATGTATTTTTTGGCCACTAGTGAAGGGATCATTTACTCTCCCATGACCCCCTCCTCCAGTCCATCCCAGTTTAAAATAACACTATTTTGTTAATGGGTTCCATCCATTTAAGGGTTTCCATTTATCTATTATTATTATAAAAAAATTATTTTAAGAGTGAATTCTAATTAATTTAATCCCTCTAATAATATAGCAAATTATAATTATCATAATTTTTATTTTAATTTAAAGGCTAATTTTTAGTAACCAATAATTGGTTGGTGTGATTGGTTTAATGCTTTCATCCTTTAAATAATATATTACAAGTTCGATTATTATGAATAAATTTATTATTTATTGAGAGTATTTTATATTTTTTAGTAGATCAATTCAGTATGAATATAATTAGTTCTCACTCGGTGAGTTGAGAAATATAAGTGATTATAAAAAAAAACTAATTTTTAGTAGTCCCTCCATTTTATTAATAATTAAGTCTTTCATACCAAATACAACGAAATGTACTTTGTTTCCTTTTCTAGCTATATATGCGCTCTTTATCATCACATTTCATTGGACTTTTGACGTCTTATTTTGGAAAAAAAAAAAGAAGGAAAAATAATTTAATAAACCGTTATTGACTTTTTAGATTAAACTTATTGTATTCTCTCTTCTTTTTTTTTTTTAAGAATTTCTTTGGACCACCGTGGATATTTCATTTTAATTGAGGGATGGTTCTTTTATCTTAGTTTTTATTTTATAACTGATCATAAATTCACTAAATATGCCATAATTAAATTATTTTGAACCTAAATAAAAGTTAAAAATATAATCATTACAATTCAAAATTTTTTTTAAAGTTTGATTTAAATTTTATAATATTTAGTCCTGAGCATAATCAATTCTCTTATACTAATTTTTTTCTATTATAAAGTAATCAATAAGTTAAATTAATAAACAGAATAACTGATACTTATTAAAAATCAATAATGCTGATTTTTTTGAAAATATTATAATTAATAATAAGTGTAGAATATTAATTTTACTATAATTATATCTTTTTGCATCTAGCACAATTTTTTTATATAGTCTTACTTCTTTGATATACAAATCTCTATAAATAGAATAATACATTAAATCACAAGAATTTGAAAAAATATAGCATTTAATTGATGAATTAAATGAAAATATATAATAATTAGTTTGTTCTTATCTTTCTAAATTTCTTACCTTTTAGATTTTTAATTTGTATAAACCCATAAAAATATGTTATGCTGATTTTTTTTTAATAAATGCTAAATAATATCTAACAAGAATAAATGATTATTTCTTGTCTTTTTTAATTTTTACCTTCTCAATTTTAAAAATAAATTTATAAAAATATTTTATTCTTTTTTCTTTCAGTAAATGTCAATAAATATTATTTTTAATTTATTTTTCTTTTTTTATATTATATATATGTATGACATAACAACCTACATTTCTTTTATTTTTCTTAATACATATATATATATATATATGATATAAAATTTCACTAATTGTGTTAATTTTGTGAATTTCTTTCATGAATTTAATGTTCATTTTATTTTTAAATCTCCTTTTGAGATATTTTGTCCATTTGAGTATATTTACTATTTTTTTTTCATATAACTTTTTTATTCTTTTTTAATTTGACGGCAAACGTTTGTTCTATATCGAGTTTTTTCAAATCCATGATTTAGTATTTCATTGGTTTTTTTGAAGTTGCGTCTAATGCTTGCAATATATTAATTAGATTTTAGTATTTCATTTGATTTTTTTTAATATTATAATTTAAATCAACCTTTGTGATTGGCGATCCATGATAGAATTTTCCATTGTATCTTTATACCCTCTCATATTTAAATAGACTCTGCATAGTTTTATTTTTTTTAAAGTGAGAACTCCGCAAACTTTCATTTTATTTTTTTTTATATGAAAAAGAACTCTCCAAAGTTAATAATTGAGATATTAATAATTAATAGGCGACCGAAATTTCCAGTGAATAGAAATGATTATGCAAAGATTACATAGGAACTAACCAAGACAGACCAAAGCTAGTTTGAATACACTTCCCTTTCTTTCTTCTTCTTCTTCCTCCCCTCTTATTTATAATTTTACAGACTTATGTTAGCCAACTTAAAATCTTTTTAAGCATATTTAACCAATTATTAGTGGAAAATAGATTAATAAGGGAAAACTATCCAAGTTTAAACAATAATGTAATGCCTTATCCTATTTTTATTTAAAGAAAATATTATTCTATTGGTTAATAATTCTTTTTCAAGAAGTGACCATTTTTGATAGAGCAAATTTTTGGTTATTTAGCAGTGGCATATACTAAGATTTAGATTTAAGGCCGAAGGACACTCTTTTGATAAAAAAAATTTCAAAGTTTTAATGGGATTGAAGGTAATTTTAAGGTCCAAAAATGTGAATGCTTATGAGTAATAATTTTTTTAAAAAAAAAAATTGTCACAAATAAAGATTTAAATTTTTTTAAAAAAATTTAGAAGTTAATTAAAATGAAATTATTTGTATATAGGGTAAAAATGCATATAAAGTTATATTTTTTTAAAAAAAACTTTTATAAGTTAGAGAGTGGCAGGTTGGTCAATCAATAAATACTAGAATTTAATATATAATAAATTTATAACAATTTAAAAATAAACTTTTAAAAATTATTATATTTGAATATTTTTGAGGGAATATTAAATTTGAAATGAATTTAAAAATAATCTAATAATAAATTTAGTAGATTTGTAAATTTTGTAGTTTTGTAATAATGAATTTATTGTATTATAAGTAACTGATAAATTTATAAGTTAATTAAAGAATTTTGATCAATTTAATAATATTTTTTCATATTGACAAATTATAATATTGTGAAGTAGATTTGTAAAAATTTTTATTTTTATTTAATTAATCAACGATTTGGGTCCAAATTTATTAAACCAATGAACTAATTATCAGAAGCTTGTTAAATTTAATATAAAATGCTCAGATTTGTATGATATTTTTTCAGTAAAGAATCGAAGGAGGAACGAAGCGGACAAAAAGAGGAAGTGAAGTTGAAACAGTGAGAATATAAAAGCACAAGTGAAATACGAAAGGCAGCACTAAGATGACAGGGTCAAGTCCCTTCTTATTGGATCCTACACATATGTCATATAAAAAAATGACTCTAATTAAAATGAGACTTGATCATTTAACGTACAGAATCAAGACCCACTTTAATAGATTTTATTTTTATATTTATTTTATTTTTAATAATTAAATTTTAAATATTAATTTATTTTATGATGAATAATAAAATTATTTAGTTATGTGAATAATTTATTTAAATAATTTATTTATAAAATTATTATTTTTATTAAAAAATTATTATTTTTCTTTATAAAAACAATATAAAATTATTATTTTTATTAAAAATTTATTGTTTTACTAAAAATAATTATTTTTATTAAAAATATATCATTTAAAAAAATTATTACTTATATTTAAAAAAATTTTTTTTATTAAAAAATATTTTTTTGAGAAATTTTATTAAAAATTATTATTTTTATTTAAAAAATTGAAATTATTTTTTAAAAATTTATAAATTATATATATATATATATATATATATATATTGATTTGGCAACCTTCAAGGAGAGACATGGGACTCGTCCCATCCGTCCCAGTCCTAAAGTTTAAATAGATTTGTTACAAATAAATATTAACAATACATCCAATCAATCAAATCTCTCAATTAGTAACAAATAAATATTAACAATTGCTTTGTAATCATTGTGCTCAACATTGTGATTACGTCCTTCTATTATAAATAATCATCTTTCAATTTTTAACTGTTGAAGTTCTTGCCTAACTTTTACAATTTACAGCAGTAGTTGGAAGTCCAATAATTAGATTCTAATCTTTTTATCAGCGTGATAATATTTTTAATATCAAGAGAAATCTTTTAGTAACAATACATTTAAATAGTGAGAACGATTAGTTTCTAAATCAGGTCTAAACTGTTTGTGCAACACTGCATAAGCTAGTCAAGCGATTAGTTTATAAGAACGATCGCGTATATTAATTTGATAAGAAGTCTACATATTTAATTAAATCAAAGCTATAATTCTTATACATTTGAAAATAGCTAAAATTTAATTTAGTCAAAAATAAATCTCATTATGAATATAAATCTCAATTAATAAAATAAAATTACGAGTTGACGAATCATATCTTCTTTCAAATTCAAATTTAGCCTATGTTAATTTAGATTTAGTGGAAAAATAAAATTTTTACATCAACAATGAATTTTTTTTTTATTTTTAAGTTGGTTGCTATAGATTAAATTTAATTTATATATTTTATATTAATATTTAACATTACAAAAAATAATTTTGAATAAAAAGATTAAATTAAAAAAATAATAATAAAATTTTACGGAAGGCCTGAACCCACAGGCCACGGCCAAGATTCACTCATTTACTAAGAGCATCGCTACAATTTTTCTTTTTTTTTAATAAGATTGCATGGCTACATTGACAAACAGCTCCTTCCTTTTTTTTTTTAGTTTTATTATTAAATAAAATAATTCAAAATATACTTCTGAAAACCATGTTAAACTCAATCTAGACAATTGATCATTTTTATTTATTTTTTATATTTAATAGTAAATTTTAAGAATATGAAATTATTATAACTTGAAAGTTTCAATTTTTTAATTTATAATATTATAACAACTAAATAATAAAAATTAATTATTTAAAAATGAATTTCTTTTTCAAAAAGATTAATTTATTTTATATGAAACAAGCATTTATTGCCTTCCTTCAAAATTATCTATTACTATTTTCCTTGATTCCTCACAGTTTAAGGCTACAATTCTAGATGATTAGTTTTTTAGAAAACTTTTTACACAAAGGTTCAATTTAAACTTTAAATTTCTGAACTAGACTCAAAATAGGATAAAATAATTTTTTTATTCTATTAAGGACTAAACTTTTACTCATTAGCTCAATTAAGGACAAGTATTCAATTTGAATATTAAACTTATTAACTAGACTCAAATTACTTTTTATAAAATTATCCATAAAATAATTTTTTCAATTACTATAAAAGGATCCTTAATAGATTTTTTATTAATTCCTAATTTTATTAATAAAAATATTAATAAATTTTACATATTATGTATTATTAAAAATTATTATAGATTTTACATTAATAAAATATATTAATAAAAATTATTAAATTTATTTTTAATATTTAAATATATTAATAAAAAATCATTAAATTAATATTTTTGCAATATTTATTTTTTGTGTATAATATACATTATATATACAAAAAGAAATTAATGTTTATATAGATTTTGCTTATTAAACGGACAAAAAATAAAGTATAAAAAATATTTAATTTTTGTAGATGCTATTTACACAATAATATTTATATAATGCAAATATAATATACATACAATAACTACAAAATAAGATTAATATTCTTTAACTTTATTTTTTTTATGTGTAATATGTAAGATTTATTTAAAATAAATTAAATAATTTTTATTAATATATTTTTTATATTTTATTTTTTATATTATTTTATGAGTGTTATTTATTATTTGTAACCAAAAATTAAATTTTTTTCTTTATAAAAAATTAATGTATTTTATATGTTGAAAATATAATTTAAATAATAAGAATATATTTATTTAATAATAAAGTTTGAAAAAAAGATAAAAATTGAAGAAAAAATATTGTTTATAGTAATAGATGAGGTATTTTTGAAAAAAAAAATCTTATTTTAGTAAATAGTAAAATATTTTTGAAATTTTTATCCGATTTTTTTTCTAAAAGTATAATTATTTTTTTACAGTATTTTTTAAAAAAAGTTTATTTTATAGGTAATTTTATAAAAAGTCTAAAGTTATTTTATTTTAATTTGATTTTAATTAATAAATTTAAGATTCAAATTGAACATTTATCCTTAATTATCCTAATAAGTAAAAATGCAGTCCTTAATGAAATAAAAAAGTTATTTTTGTCCTAATTTAAAAATGGTTAACGAGTTTAATATTCAAATTGAGCCTTTATCCAAAAATTTTCTATAAAAAATTAAAAATAGGAATTTATATTTTCATGAAATAATTTTCTTAAATTAGAAAATAGAAAACAGTTTTTTAATTTTCTAACTTTAAGAAGATTTTGGAAATATATTTAAAAAAATTTTCAAAAATTTTTCTTTAATACAGTCAATTTTATAAATATAAAAAAGACAGAGTTTTATATCAATGTCAAAAAATAATTTTCTATTTTTACTAAGTGAATACATTTTGTAAATTTCTATAAAAAATAAATACTCTATTTTTAGAAAAAAAAATGAAAATAAAATATAAAACTATTTTGTATAAGTAAACACTTAATATTTTTTTTCTATCTTCTTTTTCATTATTTCTCTCCACACCATTTTTTTTTATTATTTCTCTCTATAGCATTTTAAGTTGTTCTCTCTAGCAGTACTTATTTCGTACCACTTCAATGCGCTTAATCTTCAAATAATTTAAAAACCGAATCAGTAGAAAAAATTTGGGGACTTTACAAAAATATCAAAAACAAACTAAAAAAATTAAAAATTTATCATATTTTTAAAAATCTTTTCAGATTTACTAAAATTTATAATTTTTTTTTATAAAAATATCAAATTTAGATAGTTTATTATGAGTTTATTTTGAGTTTATTATATGTTTATTATGAGTTTATGAATTTATATAATTTATTATGAGTTTATTATAAAATGACTAAAATATCTATAGTAAAAATGAAAAAATTTTATAAAATATAGTAGAGAGTGTAATTTTTTCAAAAAGTTTAGGGTATGATGTTTATGAAAAATTAAAATAGTTTTTCAATTTTTTTTTTGTAGGAAATAGAAATTTATATTTATATGGCATACTTTTATTAAATTAGAAAACAGAAAAAAAAAATTGATTGTCTAACTTTAAGAAGATTCTGGGAAACATATTTAAAATGTTTTCCAAAAATTTTTCTATATAAATAGAGTTCAATTACCTAATATATATATATATATATATATATAAACAGTTTCAATATCAGTGTGAAAAAATAAGTTTCCATTTTTGTTAAATGAACACATTTTCTAAATTTCAGTAAAAAATAAAAACTCCATTTTTTAAAATTTTCTATCCATTTTGGTTTTATTTTTTGCTCAATTAGTATTATACATAAATTAATTTTTTGCTTTCTATTTCTTTTTTTTTAACAATAAAGGCTCAATATTTTTTGAATTTTTTTCCAAAAATATCTAATTAATTAGTTTAAAGATTAATTTTGAATTCTAATAAAGATAATAGTTTTAATTTATAACTATTTAAAACCAAAATTTAACCAATAATAATAAAGATAAATTTTTTGTATTTGTCATTTTTCAACAATCAGAACTTTTTTTAAATTATATATATAATTTAAACATGTTCCTATTTTGACGCAAAGTAATTTAAATGAAATTCTTTAATTTCAACCATATAATAAGATGAAATAAAAGAAAAATGATTTTCATGAGATCTTTATCTTAAAAAAGAATACATCACATGCAAATAGCTAAGATAATAATAAAGGTGCATGGGACAATTATTCATATAAAAATGTCCATTAATATGAAGACAACAACATTGGGATGGAAAAAAAAGAAGCTGAGTTTAAGTGTCATTCAAAAACTTGATGATCTCCATGCAACTTTGTCTCCCTCTTAGGGTTTTAGCAAAACTCCATCTCCAAAAAGCCATAAATTTCAACCAATCCCATCATTTAATTTTCTTTTCTTTTCTTAATAAAAAAAGATATGCATTAATTTCTATTTTTAAAAAATTATCAATTACAAATTAAAATCCTAAGTGTTGAAAATCATATGTAGAAAGAGATATTGTATGATTATGTGTAGGGTTTGGGTTGGGTCCATGAATTTATATGCAAAACATTTATATATTTATCATTTATTATTATAGGTTTTGTTTATGTCTAGTTGTCTACTTCTATTAAAGAGAATATGCTATTTTCTCTTTAGAATTATATACATATCTCTCTATGGTTAATCTTTTTTTTCTTATTGATTTTTTTGTCCTGTTTTCTTTGAGTGAGGAGACATAACTTTTAGCCCTATTAGGCTTGTCCACTTGAACCAAAATTCGTGTACTTAGCTAGTGATCACCAATCATTTCATATTTTTCAATTTTTTTTTTGACAAAAAATTATTTTTTTAGTTTTATAAATTATTTTTTTAGTTTTATTCTGATTTTATTCCAATTATTAAAATTATATCTTAAAAATTATTGCTTAATTTTTAAAACTATATCAATTAAAATCAACTGTGCAGTTTGATTCAATTCTAATAAAAAAATCAGTGGCATAATTTATTTTTAATTTTTTTTTGGTACTTCAATTCTATATTGTTTACTTTATATATTTATATTTCATAGATGAAATTTTTTTTTTCTCATATTATATTCTTAATATTGTTATTGCAACAAAATTAAAAAAAATATTGAAAAAAATTAAAACACAAGATTTCATCAAACATGTCAAAATTATATCTATTTACAGAATCACCCTGCCATGCCAACACTCTCAAGGCTTGGTTTTACTTGAGATGCAACAATAATAAAATGGAAATAATTAACAAAATTTCCTTTATCAAACTGAAAAAGAAATTATGTACTTACAATTTTCCAATAGAACTAAGAAGGTTTAAAATAAAAATACAATTAATGGGCAAATGAAATTGGGACTTCTTGTTGAGTTTATATGCTTTTTTTTAATTGAGAGATAGTGATGAGTATTTACTAATATTTATATGACATTTAATATAATTAATGTTAGCATATTATAATATTTAATTTATATTTATAAAGTAAAATGGTAAATTGTTGAATAAATAACCACATTGCTATATGGATAGAATTTAAAAATTACATCAATCTCAACTTTAATCAATTACAATAAGACACCATTTTTTGAGTTTTATTTTTTTAGCAATTAGATTAATACCCTTTATAATTTGTATCAAAAAATGTTAAAAGATGTTTGAGAATTTTAAATTTATATTTCTTTTTGAAAGGAAATTTATCTCTTTACTTTTAATAAATAAAATATATTCTAATATAATGTATTAAGTGATTATTACAATTAAAATCAATTAATTTAACAAATTTTAAATTAATATAAAATTTAAAATAATAGATTTTATTTTTTTTACTATTTTCTCAGAATAAATATTATTTTGAGATTTAATACCTATAATGTAGAAAAAATTATAAAAAAATTAATTAAAGAAATGGATAATTGTGAAGAAAAATTGTAAAAATTAATTGAAGAAATGGATAATAGCGAAGACAATAGGAACGTAGCTAATAGAAAAGTACCATTCTTCTCACATGCAAAAAGAACCATTTTTGTGTTCCAACTCCAATGTCATCTTCTTCCTGTTTTTGTATACTTCCATCAAATAATTAAATTCTAAATTCAACACTGTCTTCTCTGTTTTTCTTTTTCGTTTTTTCTGAAAAAAAATTCCCATTATTTCAATTTTCTTTATTTTATTACCTTTTGTTGAGTTCTCATAAATATATATAACTCTCTTTCTTTAGAGAAATAAATATAATTATTTAGCCAAAAGAAAATTAATTAAGTTAAAAGAAAATTAATATTTATTCATGTTTTAATCTAAGTTTGGCAGTACTGCTCTACACATTCCCTTCAATGTAAAATTTTCTAAAAATAAGCTAATATTAAAAAATTAAATTAATTATTAAATTGTGACTTGGTGGTCAGGAGTGTATTAATTATTCTAATTAATTAGATATATAGTTCAAATTTTAGATGTTCCTTTCTTAATATGTAATTATTAAAAAAATTAAACTTAAATTTAAATTATAGTTTAAAATATAAACAATAAATATTTTAATATATTTTATTTTTACTTGTTTTAAACTATCACTCTTAATCTTCATGTAATTATATTACCGTTAACCAATAGTATGAACTTTTGAAATTAAAAAGGTTATAATATAATAACTAAAAAAATGTAATTCAATTTCGCAAACTAAAAAAATCCACATATTATTTATTTGTGTTAAAATCATTAAAATATAGTGAAAATTCATAATTTTACAATTAAATATTAGATACGTTAAAATTTTTAGGGATTAAAATATTAAATATTTACAATTGGCATTTGGCATTTGGATAACAGATTAATTATTTTTTATTTATCTTATAATATGTGCAAGGGCTCATTAAGGTATGTATGTGCCCCAAATTTGAGAATAAAATTATAAATTGTGTTTTATTTATTTTATTTAATGGTTATTATATTAAAAAATAAATTATTTAAATAATGTTTATGTTATGATTATATATATATTGTTATCTAATTAAGACTTTTATTATCCACTTAACGATGATTAAGTAATATGATATATATATTTATTAAATTTAAGATTTTAAAAAAAATTACGGTAACATATAAATGGAGTAAGTTAAATTTTAATATAAATTAATTGATTTTATGTGAAATAATTTATATGGCCATTAATGTAGATTTGGTCCAACGCTTTCAAGAACCATAGAGTTTCTACATGCTTTATGTAGCCCTATAATGATTTTGGCCATTGGCTATTTTATTACTTAATAACAAGAGTGTTTTATTTTCGTTAATTTTAATTTGTTGTGAGTTTTGTTGATTATTATGTGAAAGTTCTGTACAAACGCCCTATAATTATGTTATGTTTTGTTGTCAAATTTTTTGGAGGTGGTTGGAAAGGATTTTTCAAAGATTTTAAGTGGGAAGTTTCTGTACAAACGCAACAAAATTAGTAGCCAAAATACAATGATAGCCACCACTTTTTTTAAAATTATAATATATTAATCCTAAATTAAACATCAAAATCAAATTAAATGAAAAGTTTTTAGATTAAGAAAAAAATATGAACTTTGCTTTTCAATTTTTGCAATTTTCTTTTTGGAAGCCTCTACTTGTCTTTCTCTATTTTGTGTTTGGCATTTTTTGATGAGTTAGGAAACATTTGTGGATTTTGCTTAGATATGAATGCCCTACCCTCGTCAAATCTACTGCTTAAGTGCTTATCCATTACCAACCTCTACATATTTTTTTTTAAAAAAAATTCTTTTTGGCTTTGTGATGAAAAGTTCCTTTTCTTTTCTATAAATATGTGTGTGTGGGAAAAATTATCATCTCAAGTTGAGTCATAAACTAAAAAAATATTAATTATAATTATTTTAAAGATTAATTAGTTAATAATTTTTTATTAATTAAAAATATTTATTATAATATCTTTTAATATATAAATCTATAATAAATATTTTTTAATAAATAGAAGAGAAATGGTTAAACAGTCACTCTCTAAAATGACTATAATTAACAATCCATATTTTATTAAATATAATAAAAAGAGAAATCACACTTAAATTTACTAATGGTTTGAATATATTTGAACTATTAAAGTAAATGTTTGATCCATATATTTAAAAATTAATTTTGTCCTAAAAATGAAATCTTCATCGATTTAAATTTTAAACTTGAGAAATCTATAATCTAATTAAGATAGAGGTGTTAGCCAAATTAACTAGATAAATCATAAGGTGAATGGAATCATTTAAGTTTTGATTATTAGAGAGTCACTTAATTAATTTTTAAAAATTTCTCACATATTAGATCATGAAATAAGTAGAAATTTTATGTGTCAAACAATGTAAAACATTTTTTTAAGCAAATTAAAGAATCGAATTTAAAAGCGTACCTTCATATTTTATCGTCGAATTTTTTATTTTTAAGTTCCCTGGTTTAACAAAGATTAAGATCATTCAACAAGTTAAATTTTTTTAAAAATTTTTTTATCTTATTTTAATAATGATGTTATACTTTTTTATATTAGGATTTTTCATTCATTTGTTTTAGCTTTCTTTCATTCATAATACTAATCCTTATGCTAGCATAATTGGCTCATGAAACAGGTAGAGTAATATTGTAGATAAAAATTTTCCAATTTTTATTATAAAAATTACAAAGGTCTTTGCAATTCATCATAAAATTCTCTATCATAAATTGTTTTTAAATTAAAATATTACTCATTCAAAGTTGTTATATGGGTTTCCGACACTTACTAAAAATATGAAGTTTCAAATTTAGTTATAATAATAACAATAATAATAACAACAACAACCACAATTTTTACTTTTTAAAATCAGTTTTCACTACTGGGATAAGAGATAATTACGAAAATAATAAAAATTATCTTATCTGTATAATAATTTTATTTAGGTTAATTACATATCATAAGCACATTGTAAAATATTTTTTTTTGAAAAAATTAACAAACAAGAATGCACTTACACAAAATAATAATTAAATACATCTTACAATAAAATAATGATAATTTTGTTATAACATACTAACTAATAAATTTCTTAAATATATACAATCTTTTTCTAATATGGGAGAAAGAAGCCCCTGTAATATATTATATTGTAATATATTTAATAATTATAATGATGAAAAAATTAATTTCTACAATTTAGGTTGATTAAAAGATTATATTTGTTCTTCTATTTTTTGTTTTATTTTTTAATATATTGATATGCCTAGCTACACTTGTAAATTTGTGATATAAATTAAACCAAGTAAATTTTAAAGTATGAGGGATAATCTATATCAAGCCAAGGGATTAAAGCATGAGAGACATTCTAATCTCATATCAAATAATGAATAAATATTTGAAAGCTCATCACCATGCCCTACTATGCATCTAATCTAAATTTAAAAGATAATATGAGATAAAGGGTTATAAAAATCAATTATACTCTGATATCATGTTAATTTTTTTTAATATAAAATTGAAAAAACTAACTCTAAAAATTAATAGTTGATAATTCATTTCTATATTAATCACTTTATAGGTTTGTATTTAAGGGATCTCGGATATTTTTTCCATGTTATATTCTTAATATATTTTTTAATATTTTTAGTATTATAATCATTTGTTTGAATTTTCATTATAAGATTTAGTTGAAAATATGTTATTATTTAAAAATATTAATTATCAAAAACATTTTATTCTAACTAGTCTTGTATTATTAATAGGTGTTATAAATTGGTTATTTAGATTATAAATCTTGTTAAATTATAATAATCATTAAAATTAAAATTGTACATTTTATATCCATAACATATTATAATGATATTTGTAGTACATTTAGTTAATTGTAATTATCATAATTAAGAGTTGCATTTATAGATTATGGTTTAGATTACAAATTTTTCAAAGTAATAATAATTGAAAGCTTTAAATTTTATTTTCAATTATTGTATGATAATTTATTTGAATTATCATAACATATTATATTTGCGTAGATAGGTGAAAATTATTAACATATTCTCCTTAGTTTCTTACATAAAATAATTAAATTGTTGATATGTGTTAATTTAAATATTATATTTATTGAATAAAATAATTAAATTGTTGATATGTGCTAATATAAATATTATATTTATTGAAACAATAATTATTATTTTTATATGATTATTAATAAAATTATATATTTTATATAATTTTAATATTATATAATTATATAATTTTTTACTATAAATAATTTTATATCAAAATTATTTATATAAAATAAATTATATAAATATATAATATTAAAATTAAAATATGTCTAATGACATCTATTTACCACTTAAATGCATTTAACGTATGTTGAATATTAAATTCTAATTAAAATTTTCACCGGTTTTATATATAACTTAAGCATGAAAGTCAAAAGAGGCCAAAAGAAGGACAACATGAGTAGAAAATGTGACTAATAACAAATTCAATTAGATTAATAAATTTTATTTTAAAAAATATCAAATTCGATTAGTGTTTGCATGCAAAGTTTGACAAAAAAAAAAAAAACCACTCATTAAGAAATGTCTTTAATCATTGTCTTTCACTAAATACCTTAACATGCATTTTAATCTATTGCTTTAATTTGATCAAATACTTCCATTTCTCCCTTTTCAAAATCACAAATTTAAATCTTTATTTTTTTATATATAAGAAAACCCAACAATGTAATCTTTCTATAGTTAAAAGTGTATCTAAAAAATACATAATATCATGAAAAAGAATAAAATGTTAACTTTTACTAAAATAATTAAGGTCTAATGTAAACAATATTAAAAAAATTATACAAAGTTTGTATTGTTCTGAAGTTATCAAAAGAAAAATGTTTTCACCAATTATAAGCAAGTTGAGATGGCCGAGTTGGTCTAAGGCGCCAGATTAAGGTTCTGGTCCGAAAGGGCGTGGGTTCAAATCCCACTCTCAACACTAGATTTTTGGTTTCCATTTTTCCAAAATCTCTAAGGTTATAAATCAATAAATCTGTTCCTTTTTATTTCCCATTCCCAACAATCTATCTCTTCAAGTCTCTAAACTTTAGAGAAAATAAATATAAAATTTATACATTAGGTTATTATTTAATTTTTATTTTTAAAAATTTCAGTTTTATTTGTTATTAGCCATATGCCCGTGTTCTGCATGTCTTTTAATCAAATTATAGACCTACACACCAAATAATGAACAAAACTTAGTAATTCTATTACTATTTTTAATTAAAATCCATATATATTATCAAAAAGAAAATAATGGAATAATTTCAGTACATTTAACTTTTTTTTTAAAAAAATTGATATGTAGGAAAGAATTTTATAAAATTAAATTCAACCTTTATTACATATTAAGTTAATTATCTTTTTTTTGAAAAACTATTTAGAAGAACTTTACACAATTTTTATTGCTGCAAGATATTTATTTTTTTTAAATGATTATAATTGCATTAAAAAAATTTTCTTACAAAAGTCTAAAAAGAGTGGTATATTTTTGCCCATATGTTAAAAATCAAGCGTCCTTACATTGATTGCTGGGCTTGAATATCAATATTATTGATTAGTTAATCTGCTCAAGGCTTTTATAGTTTGTCTAAAGACACTGTAAATTGATGGCTTATGAGCTTGCAAAAGCAGTGGTTTGCATCTTAACAGAACAGATTATATTATTAATAGCTGATTAGAAATCTTCATTTTAGTTTTTGTTGCTCAGTAAAAATCTTCATTTTAGTTTTTGTTGGTATCAGAGCCATTCTAAAAAGGAGTGATAGTAGATAGATATAAACTTATTTCCATAATTAAATCTTTGATTTATAGATCTAAAAATGAATAGAGCTGTCTAGAATTTGAATATGCAAAAAGACCCGTTTCAGTCAATGGTTAGGCATTTAGGACAGTAAGTTAGTGGTCGCATTTGAAAACAACATGAACACACTTTAAAATCTATTTTTTAAATATTTAAAAATGAAACCATTTTTATATAAATATACTAGTACAACTAAATCTGATAACTCTGAGTCATCAGAAAATAAAAGAATCGTAAATAAGAATAAAGTAATATTAGAATATTTTAATAAAACAATTGATAACTAGATAATACCTAACATTGATAAAAAACATATTTATAAAATTTTCAAACTAAATATATTTAAAAATGATTACATAATTAAAGCAGAAGAAAGAAATGTACAATTAAGTATCCTTTGAAAAAATAATATTATTGTCTGCAGAATCTATAAAATACCATAAAAGTAAAATATATAAATATATAATATAGGACTTGTACAGATAAGAATAAAGCTTTTAACCATATAAGGATTAAATACTAGTATTTTGGCAGTTGTTAAAGATGCTAGGTTTGTAAATTTTAATAACTCATTATTAGGAATAATAGAAACCAATCTGAATAGTAAACCTATCTCATTTGACTGTTTTTCTGATATAAATATATCTTTAAATGATCCAAACATATTAAAAAGTGTAGTATTATAAATTAAAACTTATAATTATAAAATGCTTGAAGGATCTATTCCAGTAGCATTAATGTATAAAATAAAGTATAAAGTTATGGTATCTGCTTTTGCAACAAAATATATAATGAAGCCTAAATTACAAAAAATTAAATTTTTGCAAATAGACATAAGTAAAGCTAATTCAGTAATTTCTAGAACTATTCAATGAAAAGATATTAGTCTTTCTGATGAATGACTCTTAGAAAATGTTCCCCATTCAGAACCAAAGAAAATTGTAAAGCTCAATATAGAACTTAGTAAAATTGAATAGTATGAAGATGGTAAAGTTAAATTAAAATTTAATAGACATAGTGTTAACAGTAGGTATTCAGACACTTCCTCCTCTGTTTCGACAGTAGATATAGGTAGAGTCTCACAATTATCCTCTGTTATATATGCTTCATATAAAGAAAATGAACTTAAACCTGTTATACAAACAGTAGTAAAGTCTAAGTATTTTACTTCATATATACCCGAAACCAGTAATAAATTAAAAGGTATAGATTACAGTACAACTGTACCATATCTTTTTTATAATCCAACAGGAATTATGAACCCTTTAGAATTAAACCCTAATTATAATCAACATCATGATAGAGAATAATCTC
The DNA here is from genome assembly GCA_947685225.1 of Garcia nutans. Taxonomy (NCBI): domain Eukaryota; kingdom Viridiplantae; phylum Streptophyta; class Magnoliopsida; order Malpighiales; family Euphorbiaceae; genus Garcia; species Garcia nutans. The sequence goes on from CANTUV010000017.1 coordinate 43,122,926, forward strand.
CTTCTCCTCCTGAATAACCTACAGCCTCCTTTATGACCAATAATATAGAAAGCATAGATAGAGAATTAAATGTAATCAGTAAAGAATTTATATTTAATAAAGATAAATTAAATAAAGAATTAACATCAGTAAATAATTCAGATAAATTAAAAGAAGTAATGAATAAGGTAAAAGACTTTGAATCAGTAAAGAATGAATATATTAATTTTGTAAAATAATATGAAGTTAATATGAAATTCTTTGATTGGTTTAAAAGATTTTATAGAGAAAAACTTAAAGCAAAAAAATTAATAAATCCTATAACAGTTAGAAATAAAAGAACAAAATGGAAAGTAAATGATAAGATTATACAAAGTGAACATCCACCTAAAGCTTCAAGTATATTTATGTACGGTGATAGAGAAATTCAAATTGCAATATTTAAAACTGTTGCAGAAAATGACTCACACAAAAAATATTATAACAGAATAATTTTAGTAATGCACATTTATTAAGTATAGGTCAACAGTTAAATAGAATAGAAAAATCTATTAAGGATAAAAAAATAATGACGACAGTTGAGAAAGTTATTCCAGATAAAAAAAATTAAAGTCTCATGTTTTTAAACATTTTGAAGTTTTAAAAACAGGACAAAAAGAAGTTAAATTTAAAGATTCTGATTTTGTAAAAGCAATTAGAGATCAATTAAATAAATTGATTTTTTATCTGGATCAAAACATGTAGTTTAAAAAATACATCAATCTAAAGTCTCTAAAACTATTAGTATAGTAACTTAAGATCAAGATTCAAAATCAGTTAAAGATTCTCAACCTAAAACTGAAGATCTTGAATCTTTTAATAAAGATATAGACCCATAAAAGGTTGGTAGGATAATTATCTCGCTGATAAACAACACTTAAAAATATTAAATGCTATAAAGACTTATGAAGATGGAACACCTGTATTAAATGAATATGATGATACTATTCAGGATGCAGTAACAACACTAATCCTGACTATATCACTTCACTTTATAGGATATCCTACTTATTTAAAGGATAAAAATGTTGAATTACTAAGTAATTTTAGGTGTAAAAAACTTAGTAATTTTCAGTTTATAAAATAACTTCCCTAGCTAGGATTATGCTTAGAGAAAATTTTAACCAAACTTTCTGAAAGAAAAAATTCTTAACAAGATTACTTTTTTTTCTAGGAGAAAAAGTTAGAAACCATATAAAATAGGAATATAAAAACCCTATTCCTTATGATAATCTGACTTATGGCCAATTGATTAGTATATTCTAAAAAGAAGAATTAAAACTCTGTCAAGATATAAAATCAGAAATCATTAAAGTATGAGATGAGAAAAACTAAGCAAGAATTAGGCTCATTTTGTAAACAATTTGATTGTAGTATAACTCAAAAATATAAAGATTGTAATGGTCAGTGTTCTACAAAATATAAGAAATCATATAAGAAATATAAAAAGAATTATAAAAGAAAATATAGTAAAGAAGATTATTACAAAAAGCAAAAACCTTATAAGTCTTATAAATCTAGAAAACCTAGTAATAAACCATTTAAAAGAAAAGATAAACATTTTAGATCATATAAATATTTAACATGATATAATTATGGTAGAAAATGACATACATATAAATTTTATAAATTTGATAAAAAATTATAAGAATTAAATTTAAAAGAACCTGTATTGAATAAAATTCATGAACTATATTTAGATTATTCAAATTCTGAGAGTTATTCAGATTCTGAAAAAATAAATCAGATAAATGATATATAGGTTCAGAAACTAGTTTTAAAAATAGTAGTAAATCAATAAATATTTTAACTAAAGAACAAGAATCTACTTTAGAAACAATAAAATATATAAATGATCCCAAAATTCAAGAAAAATTTTTAAATAAAATATTAGAAGATACTAGTGATAAACCTAAACATTCAATATTGTCTAATACTAGTAAACAAACATATGATTTACCTATAATTTTAAATATAAATAAAATAATAAAGAGTAAAACAACAATAAATGACTTACAAAAGAAAATTAAAAAAATAAAAGTAGAATTAAAATAATTAAAAATTAAACAAGAACATAATTCACAAATAATAAAGTTTCAATTAAATTCTACCTCTTCTGATGAAGAAGAAGATAAAAAAAAACTAATAATAATAAAATTAGTCTAATAAGTAAAGAAAAATTTCTGATGATATAATTTTTATATTGCATGAAATTACATCAAGAAAATATTTAATAAATGTAAAGTTAAAATTTTTAAATAATTATAATATATAAACTATAGCCTTGTTTGATATAGTAGTTGATTTAAATTGTATTAAATCTAGTCTAGTGCCTAAAAGATTTTGGCATGAAACTAATGAAAGTTTATCTGCTGCAAATAAATCTAAATTAAATATTCTTAGTAAAACAGAAGCCTCAATAATAGATAAAAATTTAGAAATAAAGAATATATTTATTTTAATTAATATTTATCATATGATAATTCTAGTAACACCGTTTATAAATTTAATTATACCTTATTCTATTAAAGATGATAGTGTAAGTTTTAAAATTAGAAATCAAAAGATTATTTTTTCATTTACAGAAAAACCAAAAAACAATCTAAATTTATTAAAATCTCACTCAATAAATGAATTACAAATAAATGCAGTAATAAAGATAAAATCTGAACAACTTTATAATTTTAAAAATAATTATCATTTACAAAAGATAAATGAACAATTAAAAAATAAATTTATACAAGATAAGATTGATAAATTAAAGCTTCAACTTGAAAAGAATTTATGTGCTGATATTTCAAATGAATTTTAGAATAGAAAACAGTATATGATTAATCTACCATATGAAATAGGCTTTGATGAAAAGTTTATTACAACTCTGCCCATTCAGATGATGCCTGATATGATTGAATTCTATAAAAACGAAATAAATGATTTGGAAAATAAAAAATTAATTACAAAATCTAAAAGTCCATGGTCTTGTTGAATTTTATGTTAACAATACGTCTGAAATAGAAAGAGGAACACCTAGATTAGTAATAAATTATAAAATATTAAATAAAACTTTAAAATGAATTAGGTAACCTATTCCAAATAAAAAAGATTTATTAGAAATATTATATAAAGCTAATATTTTTAGTAAATTTGATATAAAATCAGAATTTTGGCAAATTCAGATTAACCCTAAAAATATGTATAAGACTGCATTCAATGTTCTATTTAGACAGTATGAATGAAATATTATGTCTTTTGGTTTAAATAACGCACCCTCTGAATTTCAGAGAGTGATGAATGATATATTTAATCCATATACTAAATTTTGTATAGTTTATATAGATGATGTATTAATTTACTCTACAACTATAGATGGACACTTTAAATATTTAAATATATTTTTTTATGGTAATAAAGCAAAATGAATTAGTTTTAAGTAAAACTAAAATGTCTTTATTTCAAATTAAGATTATATGACATTATATAGAATAAAGAATTTTAGAGCTTATAGAAAAAAACTTAGCATTTGGTGATAAATTTCCTGATCAAATTCTTAATAAAGCTCAATTACAGAGATTTTTATATTGCTTAAATTATGTTATAGAATTTTATCCCAACTTAAATAGAACTATAAAGCTATTACATAATATATTAAAAAAGAACTCAGGCTTATGAACAGAAGTCCATACTAGTATAGTAAAATAAATAAAAGCCTTAGTAAAGACCATTCGCTGCCTCCATATAGCTAAGCCATTAGCTCCTAAAATAGTTGAGACTGATTCTTCAGATATAGAATTTGGTGAAATTTTAAAACAGATTAGAGAAGAAAAAAAAATCATAGTCCAGTTCTATTCATGATATTGGAGTCCAGCCCAATTAAACTATTATACTATTAAAAAAAATTTTGAATATTATTTTATGTATTTCAAAATTTCAATCTGATTTATTAAATCAAAAGTTTGTACTACGTATCGATTGTAAAATTACTAAAGAGATTTTACAAAAAGATGTAAAAAACTTTGCTTCAAAGTAAATATTTGCTAGACGGCAAGCTATTTTAAGTATTTTTAATTTTAATATTGAATTTATAAATGAAGTAAACAACAGTTTACCAGACTTTCTAACCCGTGAATTTCTTTTCAGACATGGGGAAGAAAAATAGATAAACTAAAGATAAAAAAAAAATCCTAAAATCAGGCTCTCTTAAAGACTCTCCTAAAGTCTTGTCTAATCACTCAGATGAGATTACTAAAGTTACTACTAAACATCCTGAGCTTTGGGCTGATATAGTTATAGAGGAAGAACAAAAGGCCCAAATAAAAAAATAGATCTCCCAATTGGCCCAATCTCCAGAAATGGTTAAAACTCTTTTAAAGATGGGACACGAACCTCCTCCAGGAGTTCCAGGTAAGACTGCTCTGATCCCGTATTTATAGCAACAAATTGAGATAGGATAATCTTCAACTTCTAAAACTTTATCTCAAAATATTTCTAAAAATGAGTTGAATGTTTCAAACCCTTCAACTCAAATTATTTCTTCAAATTTTCAGTAAAACATTCTAAATCAGAATGATTTACTAAAACATATTTTAGTACAAAATTAATTATTGAATATGAATCTGCTCAGCAGAATCCATGGAAGATAATTGAATCTGTATTACCTAAAGATTGATTTTTTAAAGTTAATGATTTGTCTAAACCTCAAGAGTATTTTTTAAATATTCTTGTTGACTCTGAATCCATATTTTTAAAGCATAATTTTAATCAGAAGGAAAAAAATGTCATTGCCTATTCCTCTAAAATTAAAAAAATTCTCCATTCTTCTAAATGGGGAAGACCCCCTGTACATCCATGTGCAGTTTAAAGCTCTTCCAAAAGCCTTCTATTATCGTTCTTATAATTATTAAGATTATATTGAAGTTTGGACCAATGTCTTATTTTTTCAAAACCCTGGCCAAATTTATTCCTGACTGATATATTTTGATTCCAATATAAAGTTTGATAAATTACCTATGTGGTTCGTAGACTGGTGGTACTATTGTGGTAGTGAATACCGAATACTATCACAAGATGTGTTATTAGCCTTCTAATATTTTAAAGCCCACTTTAATCCAAGCACATTTGAAAAAAAAAATCCCCTCTTCTTCTCTTTTCAATGGCCTTCAATATTCCTTGGGTATATCAGTGGTATTTCGATACTGGAGTACAACATGGATCCAATATACCTGTGATATTGAGGAAAACTAAAATCAAATGGTAGAGTACCTTTCACAACTCTACATTTGAACACACTGTAAAGCAATGGCTTCTCAAAAAGAATCATGGTGATTTTGATCCAAAATTATCTAGTTTCTTTGGAGCCCAAAGAGCCCAAAATATAGTCCTTCTTATAGCCACAAAGACTCCTGAAGATTATAAAGCCCTAATACAACAGATGGCTGAATCTCTTCTTTCAACCTCTGAGCCCATAAAGTCTCGAAGAATTAGCTTTGCTGGATCTTTAAAAAAAATCATCTAAAGCCCATTCCAGAAAAAAGAAGTCTCTTTCATCTTCTGACTCCTCTTTATCATCATCCATGACATCATTCTCCACTGAGACAACTGAAACATCTGACTCAGATTATTACCTCAGCAATGAAGATGATTATTATGAGATCTTATCCCCCATAAAAATAAAAAGTAATAAAGAAAAAATAAAATAAGAAAAAATAAGAAAAAAGAAAAGAAAGAAAAGAAAGAAAAGAAAAAGAAAAAAAGAAAAAGAAAAAGAAAAAAAATAAATCAGATTCTGACTCATCAAAGGATTAAAGACAGAAGAAACCTTATTCTTTCACACTAAAGTCAATAAAGATGGTGTCCACTGACTAGATATTGTTCATCAATAGTATTCATCAGAGGAAACCAACAGTAAAGTCAGAAGAACTGTTCATCTACAGCTCTCAACAGTAAAGGAAAATAGTACCCTCGATAAGATACTATTCATCTATAGTTCCAGACACGTGAAGGTACAGTAAAAATAAATAGTAATAACAAATTACTATTTATCCAAAGTACCAGACATGTGACGAGAACAGTATAAAGTTAAAGCGTTTTGTCTATTTAAAGAGCCATTTTTGAAGACTGAGGGAACCTTTCAGAACCCTCATATACTCAGATGCTTTGAAGAACTTCAAATTTTAGATTATCTCATTCCTTTTTCTTTTACATATAGACCTTCTTCCATATTTATATTCCAATTGTTATATATCTCTCCTATAAATTATAATTTGTATTTTAAAATTTCTTTTATTTTATTTTAAAGACTGTATTGTATAAGTATACTCTGTACCTGCAGCTTATTCTGATCTAGTATATCAGAAACTTGTTTTAAAGTTTATATTATTTGTATTTTTTTTATATAAATATTAGATCTATTGGTATATCAAATAAAAACGCAGATATAAATTTAGGAGCTGAATTCGAATGGACAGTATTCCTATCTGCACTTAGATATAACAATTTCACATACCAGTATTTCTGTATATTTTTTAAATATTAATAAAGTATTTGTTTTATTTTTAATAGAATCTTTTATATTTTTATATTTATTTAAATTTTATTAAAATATTTGTTTAGATTTAAGGGTAGAGTTTATGCCTGGTGGAAAAGAAATTCAATTAAAAAGATAATGCACATAAACAATCACTTTTAACTACTACTATACCTTTTCTCAAAAATCCTGAACTAAGGCTATGGAAAGGTATACCTAGAGCAGTTGGGTACTGTCAATGTGCAACATCTGATCATTATATTGAACAAGACTACAGATTCAAATACCTTTCTGTGAATCCTAAATCTCGCCTGTTCCAAGAGGTTGCCTTGAGGTGTCACCAGATGCCCATGCCTGATAGTCCTTATCAAGCTGCATATATATCAATGGAAGGAAAATATAAGAAAAATACAAGTGAATATATAGTGCCACCTTGTTCTGAAATCTATACATCAGATACTTTGTTGTATTTCTGATTGGCCAAGATTATCACAAAGAGCAAACAATTTGCAGAAATTAGAGTCATATTTGCAACTGCCACTGAAAATAAGGGTCATTTCATGAATTATAAACATAATCCAATTCCAGGTCAACAGTGCTAACTTTTGTTTTTTCATCTTATGCTTCTGATGATGGAAAGTTGGACACATGCTTCAAATTACAAAAGAAACAAAATGAATCAATTTACAACACAAAAGAAAAGCATCCAAAGCATCAAGATATCATTTTAGATAATGCATTTAGTATTTGCCCCCATGATATCGTGATCTGATTTCCTATATAATTATAACTATAGGCATGACATCCAAACCATGTCATTTCATCTTTCAGGAATGCTTTCAATTATATCATTGGCATAAACATCACCAGCATTCTCATCTGCCTCTAATCTCAAAGAAAATAAAATAAAAAAAAATAATAGATCCCATAGGATATTCAGTGATCATTTCTAAATAACTTTTAGCACAAGAATCATAAATACTTGTGATGAATTAGTAACTTTTACTAATGTAATTATAATTAAATTCTAAATAAGCAACGTCTATTTGGGTCCGTTTCTCATACAATGGTGTTGTTTTGAGACCAAAAGAAAAGGAAGTATGCAAACCTCCCCTAGGGCCCCACCCCTCTCCCTCCCTCCCTTCGTCGCGTTTATTCCCTTCGAAAGAAAAAAAGAAGAGGGAGAACAACATTTTACTGTCTGTAATTAAGAATTTGCCTTTGCAAATCCAGTAGAACAACAACCCCCCCTCTAATCTTCAGTGAGCTGCATATGATCTTGTTGCTATCTCATCGAATGAAATATGGATCATAAAAGGGGATAGGTAGGTATTAAACTACCCTATAATAATGCAAGTGTGGTTAATCTCACATTTACTAAATATAAAAATGTGATCTAGTTAATATAAAAATAGATTTTCCAACCTTAACAGCTAGCTTTTATAGTTAACTCTCCCAAATTTATATTAAAAAATAATTGCTGTGAGGAATTTAACAGTAGATAGAAATAGTCTTTCACTAGGCTGGGCGCAAACCTTATTAAAAATGATCGCTATATGTCAAATTTTTGCCAAAAAGAACAAAAAGAAAATCACAATAATAAGTTTTAAGCTTGGATCTGGGAAGATTACACCTCTTTTGCCTCATATAAGCATGCTAAATTGTTAATATATTTGACATGACAGAAACACAATGTTTTTAAAAGCAATCAAACCAGCATATAAGGTGTTTCATTTTAGATATAAGATTGTAGATGCAGTACGTGAAAGCCTCAAAGCTCAAACTACAGTCCGCACCTCAGATAATTTGACCCCAACTTCATGTTTGAACCAATATATGAGAAACTCTCATGCTGAAGGCAGTCTAACTCTAAAAACACAAGTTAGCATCTTCCTATAAATTATAATAAAATCGATTATGGAAGTTTCTTATTTGCAGCAATTATCTGATATGACAAATTTAAGGATCCTAAAATGGAAAAGAACACTAGCCAAAAACTGAAACAGCAGATTTCAACAATACAGCAGCTATTACATGTGTTTTTCACAGAATCTTAAAAATAAATTCAGTGGATCTCCCAATCATTTCAAAAAACTCACCATAGCTATTTGGTTTAGACTTGCAGAAGAAAAGACCTTATCAGTATTCCACTATGTATAGGCCTTTTTGTCCCCCAAACGAAAGGCTAACATGTGATTCTCACATCAATTTTAATCGCACATTCACTTTTCATAATGCAGGGAACTCATTGATTTTAGGACATTAACAATGAAAGAAAGGGAAGACAAAGGCTGGAAGAAGATGAAGTGCAGTTACAGATAGGACAACTCCTGAAAAATGATTGACAAGATGTGAAATCTGACCCTAGTAATTCAGTATGAACCGACTTAGCTTACTGTCCATATAAAAACTAGTCTCCACAGGAAAACAAAAAAATGTCCTTTGAGAATTAAAAAGCAAATGTATGAGCAGGAGTTATCAATGCACTGTAAAAATATGACAAATTCCAAGACACCACCAACCAGCTGTTTCATTTATTCATAAGTGAATCCAACAGAAATCTCCAACAAACCTGTGCCATAAAGCGTGGAAGCATAAGCCCAAGTATTTGCTCAAGGATTCTTGTCCCAGTTGACTCTATTGCTTGAACTGGAATTACCCCAAATGTAAAAGGGACATCAATGCTAGCCTAGAATATGTATAATAAGTTATAAACAATACTGAAACATATATGACAACTTGCAATTCTTTAGTACATATAGCCATTTATGAAACACTATGCTATGGCCTATACATAAAAGAGAATCCAAACAATACCTCGATGACTGCATCAGAAGTTGTTGCACTGATGAGTCATTTTGACTGCTGCCACATGTGATATAATTCACCATAGCAGCTGCATAGCCATACTAAATAAGTGTTAAAGCAATCTTTAAAAAAAAGTATTGATTTGTAAATTTAGAATATAGAGTCCGATCCTGATTCATGATTATTAGAAAAAATCTCTTTATGTCATCCTTTGCATCATCCAGAAACATGGAGTAGTTAAGTGGGCAACTTAATTGAGGCTCGCACCTTGTTGCCTAAGAATGCACTTTTCCAGATGTAAGGCAAAACAAAGGTCTGTCTTTGTTATGTTTTGACTGCCAACATTTTTTATTTACTTGATGCTATTTGATCTATAATATTGCTGTAAAATCGGTGATTGGCTTATGGTATACTAATATATCCAATTAAATTGAAGGAAACCAAAAAAGAACATGGACATAGACTAGATAGGTGTGCAATGTTTTCTATTGAAAATAACACAAAGGGATAGGGAAAAGGAATGAAAAGAAGAAGATGATGCTCGAAATAGGGTTTCCAAAATCCCCTCTAACTAGTCTTCTCTCCCACTCTCCTCGTTCTTCTCTATACTTCAATTTCAGGATTTTTGTTTTTACTTTCCTCTGAACACTTCTATCTTGGCCTTCTGGCTTTTCCCTTTTCCCCTTCTCCATTTCTTAGCCCTTTGCCTAGGTAAGGAATAGTTTGCTAAGTGATCCAAGGAACGCACTCATTAAATCCAAAAGAAGGGACTACTGACTAAAGATTAGTTGCCTAATTTAGTATTTGACTTATGGGTGTACAATGGTTTATCTGAATTTTCCAGCAAATTATATTTCTTTTGTGCCTCATAATGAAAAGGCACAGAAGAGGACAGTTCATTCCTACAATTTTACATGCACAAAATACAATTAGGGTTCAGAGGAGACAATTTTAGAACTAAAAGGTACACAAAATATGAGTCAGAAATCCATTTCTGTTAGAAGATTACATTTCAGTTTCATTCACTCGTTTCTGAATTTTCAATAATCAATTTTTTTCATTACAAAAAAGGTTGCCAAATAGATGCCCATCCCATTCTTGACATGATTTGCATAAATCACAATTTGATATTGCCATATTAAAAGTATCCTACAAAATCAATACAATAACAAAAGAAATTGAGATATAAAAGAAGCAAGTACAAATTATTCACTATATAAAGTTAGCAGTTAGCACTTGTCTACTTTTTCTAGAAGGTGATCAAGAAAAGTGCAACACAATTGAAGATGAAAGCATAACAGCTTTTACACCTGTTCAGACAATCAATTTTGACCGACTGTTAATAAATTCAAGAAAAGTGCAACACAATCAATTTTCTCATAAAATTACTCAAAGAATCACACCCTTTCTCTCTTAATAAATTCAATTTAATAGGAGGAAGGCACCAAGAACAAAAGTAATTAATAGTTAACTGGAGGCCATGATGTACTTGTCTTTAGGAAAAAAATTAGGAGATTCAGAAAATGAAGCGCTTAGTGTAGCAGCACACAAGAAGAAATGGTTTTCTCTATGATCAAAAGCAGGGAAGGGGTTAGCAGGGATTAAACCCCCCCGACTGCTTAGTGATTACACAACAAGGCTGATATCCAACAACTAGATTACTGACCTAGGCAGATATTAGAAAATCTCAATAATACAGAGTTTGCGGATTGAAATGCGCTACTTTCGCTGGTAGAGCATTATATATATATATATATATATATGTATATATATATATCACAAATGTGAAGTTGTATGTATAACCATCACATATATACAGCACTATTTTTACTCATTTTTTTCATGTCCTAGTGATAAGTAAACAACACAAGTAAAATTACACAGCTGCAATTTCCAGTTTCAGATTTTATTATTTTTTATTTTAAATAAAGAAGCATAAAAAGATCAGCCAATTCATAATATAATTTATTTCAAAAGTTCAAAAAACCACCGCACCATGTACACTTCATTTGTTTATCAGCTAAACAGCATGGTTTAAAACTAAGCTCTGCAAGAAAGAAATCAATCCAGATATTGACATCTAGTCATATAAAAGGAACGAATCAAAATGATGGTATAATATACAAAGAACCCAAGATCTAAGCCCACAAAACATACATCATCACACTTCAAAATCCATAATTGAAGCATGCAGAAACCCAAACACGTCCATTAAATTCTTGCATAATATTGTATATGTTTGAATACAAATCTTACCATCAAACTTCTCATTCTGTGCAACCACCATAGGTGAGCCGTCAAGCTGCCAACACTCGACAAATCACACATCAAAATTACGCCACTAAAATAACAAAATAAGTAATCATAAGTAAATATTACCGTCAAATATAAATGAAAAACCCAACTTAAACTGAAGCAAGCTAAATCCAATTTATTGAATGTTCTGTTTCCACTCTCCCAATGAAAAAAAAATAAAAAAATAAAAATAAAAAGAGAGAGGTAATTCATTTTCTGAATAACCAAACACAATGTAACTGAACAATGAAAAGAAAGAAAATTAAATAAAATTTAAAAAAAGAAAAGAAAAAGGAACTTCAAGCGAGCATTACCTTGCATGATAAGAGCTTAATGCAGCAATCGTTAGGTTGCTCTTCAATTCTAACAAGCAAAATAGGGCAAACTTCAAAAGCAAAGAACTTGAACCTATAAACATAGGATCTAAACGTGTTGTCGTCTATTCCTTCTATCCTCTCCGCATCCAAAACCGAGTATTGACTCACCGGCGAGCGCATATACTCAACTGCGAAACACAAATACAAAACCAATCTCACCAAATTCTTAATTAAAAACAAATGTTTAACTTAACAACGAACAAAACTTATGAATTTCCTAACATTACTTAGAGGCCGCTCGAGTTGCCGGACTAAAACAGACTCTTTGCGCCGAGCAATGAATTGCGCTTTCTGTGTGGCACTAGCAGATATGCGAAGCGAAGGCTTCGGAATTCCATTTGAAGAAGAGAAGAAAAGAGAAATTAGAGTTTTTCGATTTAATTGGCATGGGACTTAGGCGTAGAGTTGAGGCTCTTGCAGAAGTGGAACAGTTCAGTGCCATTTTCACTAATGTATTTTTGTGTATCTAACCACTCAAAAGCCAAACAGCGCTCCGAAAAGGTGAAGGATAAGACCGCGAGTGGCTTTTACTGCTAACCGCGCACATCGTAAGGCGCACCTTAGAAACTAGCGCCATATTTTGTGGGACCTGTATTTCCTATTTTATTTTCTTTTACAAATATACCCTCCGTTCCTTCCTCTCCCTCTTTGAAAATGGCTTTTTTACTAATTCACAGGACCATTTTTTTTTTAATTCAAAACAACCACGAGATTAAGAGATAAAATCGTAAAACTGCGTTGCATTGATTAAAAAGAAATTACTACTACAATAAAGTCCAATTCACGATCAGAAAACTCAAAACTCTTTACATCGAAAATGCCCAAAACGAAAACCCTAACTCTAATTCTAAGAGCTAGTGAATTTAGTAACAGCCTTGGTTCCTTCAGAAACAGCGTGCTTGGCCAATTCTCCAGGAAGAACAAGCCTAACAGCTGTCTGGATCTCGCGAGAAGTAATGGTTGGCTTCTTGTTGTACCTTGCAAGTCTTGATGCTTCTTGAGCCAGCTTTTCAAAAATGTCATTGATAAAGCTGTTCATAATCCCCATAGCTTTGCTTGAAATCCCTATATCAGGGTGAACTTGCTTCAAAACCTTGAATATGTATATCTTGTATGTTTCTACGCTCTTCTTTGCCTTCTTCTTCTTCTTATCACCGCCTGCACCACCTTCTTTTGGCAGCTTCTTCTCTGCTCTTGGCTTCTTCTCCGCCGGTGCTTTCTCTGCTGGTTTCTTCTCCGCTGGCTTCTTCTCGGCCTTAGGTGCCATCTCGGATCCTACAAGTTTCAAAATAAAAGATTGCTGTGTAGGGTTTTTGAATTCTTTGAAGTTGGATGATGCGGTGTAGTTTGAGGGATTTGTTTATATAGACAACGATGGTGAGGAGTGATTGGTTGGCTTTGGGGAGGTGCGGATTGGTGACGTGGATGATCAGATTTGTTGAGATTAAAATGAATGGCGAGAGATGGGTACCTTTGAGAGAGCGCTATATTGAAAGTTGAAATTTTTACGTTCACGTTTTGGATTTGGAAATTTTTAATTTTTTTGAATTTCGCGCGAGTTTAGAGTCAGGACCAATTTTTTCCCTAAAATTCTTGGCTCTTTCTAATTTAAAGGTGTACCAATTTTCTTATAATTACACTTACCGGTTAATATAGCCATTTGATTAAGAAAGTACACCATAAATACGATAATATATTAGCTCACTCCTTTTCATACTTTGAAATATAAAAATATTACCTGTAAACCTATAAAATAACTCTTATTTGAATGCGAAACCCAATTTATTTTAAATTATTTTTGTATATATTTATTTGATAATAAAAGATTTTAATTATTTTAACCATTATCATGTTTACATAAACTAAATATCTTCATAAAAATATTTTTTTCGTACATAAATTAATTAAATATATTAAGAAATATCAATACACAAAAGTGTTTTCCACACATTTGGTGATTAGAAATCCAAACCAAGAGGGTTTAATCCATCCAATGTTTGATATAAACCAATAAGCTCTAGAGCGTTCACATTTGCTTTCACATTTAAAGAAGATATGTACTTTAGTTTCTTCTTCCATATTACACAAGGACACAAGTTATTTTGGCTCAGCTTTCTTTTAAACATTTCAGAAATAAAAAGATAGTGCTTTTGAATAAGCTCTCCATAAAAATTTTGGGAGGAATTTTAGTTTTCTAGATTAGATACTAGCAGTTCAATGAGTTTGATGAGTCAGGATTATTATAGGGACTCAACTCACCATTACAGATATTGATAGGCAGATTTAACAAATAATTTATCAAAGTTTCAAAATTATCCTATCTAATTCCTTATTAAACTGATTTTGGTAGGTAAAGTTTTATTTTCCAAATCTCATAATATCAGTATTGTCAAATCCATCTTGAATGAAGTCTAGAAATTACTTAAGGGACTTGAGATAGTAAAAAAAAAGCTAAATAATTATAAAGTCTATGAAGTTTTATATATTATATTAGTCAGTTATTATATTTTCAATATCTAATTTTTGCATTCCTCTGTTTTTAAGTATTAAACTGTTTAGTCATTCTGTTAATATTTTTATCCTAAAAATATTAGTCAACTATTTTGATATTATAAAATAATTTATTTGCACTTCCTTTATATATTGCTTTCTTTATTATTTGTTAAGTTATACTTATTTTTAAATTTATTTATATTTCTTACATATAATTTATTTTAATTTTATAAATTTTATTTAAAAATAATTTTAAATAATATGAATAATATTTTTTATTATTTTGCAGGCAATCTATATATATTATTTATTTTAATTTTATAGATATTATTAAAAAATAATTTTAAATAATTTTAATAATGTCTTTTATTATTTTACAGCCGATCTATATATAAAATAAAATTAAAAATAAAATAAACTTAATATATAATAAAGATAAATATTATATATATATAAATAAAAAAATATAATTATATATATTTATCTTTGTTATTTATTAAGTTTATTTAATAAAAAAATTTAAGTTTATCTTAACAAATAACTATAGTAAGTTTATTAAGTTTATCTTTGTTATTTATTAAGTTTATTTTATTTTTAATTTTATTTTATATATAGATCATCTGTAAAATAATAAAAGATATTATTAATATTATTTAAAATTATTTTTTAGTAATATCTATAAAATTAAAATAAATAATATATATATGGATTATCTGCAAAATAATAAAAAATACTTTTCATATTATTTAAAATTATTTTTAAATAATATTTATAAAATTAAAATAAATTATGTGTAAGAAATATAAATAAAATTAAAAATAAATATGATTTAACAAATAACAAAGAAAGAAATATATAAAGGAATGACAAATAAAATTATTTTATAATATCAAAATAGTTGACTAATATTTTTAGGAATGACTAAACAGTTTAATATTTAAAAATAGAGGAATGCAAAAATTAGATGTTGAAAATATAGGGACTGACTAGTATAATATGTAAAACCTCAAGGACTTTATAATTATTTAGCAAAAAAAAATTGAATTGTTTTATATTTCGCTTTGCAAATGAAGATGATATCCAATGGATTTTAGATGAAAGTTTGTGGAATGTTTTGGATGCATTATTAATTTTATAAAAATGGGATACTAGTTGCATGACCCTTTTGGATTCACATATATAAATAATCCCTTAATTCAATGATGGAAGAAAATGTGAAAAAGATTGAATGATTTCTGTTTTGCATGTGGTTGGGTTAATCATACAAGTTCTATCTTGAGAAGCCTAACAATGATGATACTGGATCCTCGTCTCTACAGTTTAGTCCAGGGTTAAGAGCTTATTCAGAAGGTAATCCCAACCATAAATTCACTTCTATTACGATGAAGGATTGTATTAAAAGTGGTGTTATCAAAGCTCTTCCAGCTTCGGTTAGTAAAAAAATCATGATAATTGTAATATCGAGGAGTCTAGAGTTGAGAAAATCCTTTGATTTGAAAAAACCCTAAAGGGAAAGAGAAAATGGGTATAGACAAAAGTCATCATGAGGAGGGGGAGTGCTTGAATCCAGATAAATCTCGAGCTACAAAACAATCTCTTCAAAAATTTGAATTTAATGCTTTTTTATTAGTGCTGTAGGCCAAAAAATGGATTATCGCAACCAAAATATCAAGTGGGACCTTTTATAACTGCAGTGCTTAATAAGGATGATGAATAATTAATTAAAGTGAGTTTTGACATAATGAAGCAACAGAAAAAACGAGACGGGCTAAGTGATTATACACCCTCGTATACATCTTTAATTCTTTGCTATCACTTTAAAAGGAATTTAGCCCATTCCACTGAAGACCAATATTTAGCAAAAAGGGTCAGAACATAACCTATAGGAGATAAGGAAATTAATAATTTAGTATCAGAAGGGAGGGAGAAGGTCCGATGTCCAGGGACTTGAAAACAACTTATAACACTAACCTTTGACATCACCACTTATAAAAGCAGAGGTTGGGAATAATACTTTGGAATATGACGATCTCTTATTTAACCCGAATCAGTTAGGGTTTAAAATTATGATTTCTAAGAAGACTTCATCTTAGAGTTTGAAAAAATGGAAGCAAGAAATATAAAATATCTAGTTCCTTACCTAAAGCTTACTTTGAAGGTGTTGGCAAGGTTTTGGGTAGATCTTAACAAGGAGGGGGCTTGAAGGAGAATATTTCTAAAAGCCGCTCAGAAGTGATCTTTCTTGCAAAGACAAAACAAAAATACAAGTTTATGGAAAAAAAAAGAGGAACTTTCAATTTCATTTTGCAAAATATGTTAATCTTAATGGCAGGGGGGGGGGGGGGGATTGGTGATTTAGTGGAAGTAAAACTGGTTAACTTAGATGATTCAAAAGGATTCCAATTATTTTTGTATGGATGTTTATGATTCAGAAGGAATTTACAATTTCCTTCTATATATGGTTGTCCTTATATCAAGGAAGAAAATATTTCTTTCAGAAAATTACAAAGTTGAATCCTAGAGCCTCAATACCATGGTTGGTAATTGGAGATTCCAATCAAATTCTCTACTCCTATGAGAAGAAAGTAGGGAGTGTTTAACATTCAGTCAAAAATCACTGCTTGTGAATTGGTTAAATTCTAATCATTTATTGGACATGGGATCAAAAGACCTTTTTTTACATGGTCTAACAAGCATGAGGGGATAAGAGACATATAACAATGAATAGATAGAGCAGTTATTTATATCAGCTGGAGGATTAAGTTTGCAGAAGCTTCTTTAATCCATGGAAATTTTTCAGGGTTTGATCACAAACTAATTTTTCTATGTCTTCAAAAAAGGTATCATCTAAAGAAAAGAACTTTTAGATTTGAGATCAAATGGTTAGAAGGAGAAAGGAGTGGAGAATTTATTAGATAAGCTTAGGAATTCACTATTGATGCTAACTATGAAGGAACAATTACTTGAAAACTACAACCAATTTTCTAAAGAAGTGGTGCAAAGAGAAGAATCTAAATGTCAAATTTCGAATAAAAAACATTTAAGTCTCTTTTGTATGCATAACACTCCAACTGTATATTAATTATTAAATAAATATATTTATCTTGCATTGATTAATAAATTTATATATGACATTTTTTATAATAAATATAAGTATTGATAATAAGTAGCTTCAAAAGATAAGTACAACATTAATAAGAGATGGGAACTAGAGAACCACTATCATAGGTACATATTCTAATAGCTAGACAATTAATTATAACAATTCCAATTTTTTTTTACAGTTATACTATCTATAAAGATTTGGCATTTTTTTAAATATCAATTAAAAAATATTTATAGAAAATGAAATGTGATTAAAGCTCACGAGATAAAAGAAACTAAAGCTCACTTTTTTTTTTACTAGAGAATACTTAAGAATGTATGCTTGGGCATCTCAATACTTTAAACAAAAATTCTAGAATGGAAAATGTAAGCATAATGAGAGTCAGTGGCGGACGCAAAAAATGCTTAAAAGGGGGCTTCATTTTCACAAAAAAAAAATTACAGACGAGTTTACTATAAAATTAAACATTTAATATTACAATAGTTTAATAATTAATTTGCGTTATTAAATTAACAATGCCTAACAGATAATAATTGCATTCTACGACTTTGCATATTCTGAAAACGTTGCATAATTATCTCATTTTTAATTTTTTTAAAAATATCTTTTTCTATGTAATGCACTAAACAGTCGGTCAAAAAATCATATCTCATCTTATTACATAAATTCGTCTTTATAATGTTCATTGTTGAAAAAGCTCTCTCGACGATAGCAGTTGCAATATGCAATATTAAAACTAACTTGATAAGCAGATATACAAAAGAAAATATTATGTCATAACTTGTCTTAACCATTTTATGAGCAAGAGTTCCAATATCATCAATGTCAGAAAAAGCTACATTTCTTTTAACAGCAATAATGTAGGTATTAAGTTGATATTCAAATATCATCTGATCGGCGATAGAGGAATCATATGGATATAGCTCAGCAAGACGAAGTAATTTGGATAGCTGAAAGTTGGAGAATGAGTTTTTAAGAGAAAGACAAACAATGCATGAAAATAATTTCGTACTTAATTCTGTAAAGCGATTTTTCATTTCTTGAGCAATAAAATCAATAACCTAGAATTTAATAAAAGAAAATTAGGTTGTAGCATAATAAATAGTTAAGTATGATAATACGAAAAAAAAAGAGTACCTGACAAAATATTTCTATTCGAAAGTAGTAGTAATAAGTAATAAGAGTACCAAAACACTTAAAACGTAAATAACCTACATTGTCTTCCATATTAGGCATTGTGACATCATGACCTATATAAAAGTCATTAACAACTTTCAATAATTTATCCTATCCATTCTCCCTGAAGCTTTGCAATTATTGTTTAACAGTTGTAATCAAATGAATTGTATTATCAATATTTTGATCTTTTTTTTTGTAATACTTGAGATAGATCATTTGTCATACCTAAAAGTTTTCTCATTAAGAAAGCAATGAAAATAAATTCATAGCTTCCTATTTTATCAATCAAGTCATAACTGCTCCTTGATTTCTTTAATCTGAGTCATCCTCTTAAATATTCACAAGAACCTCTTTCACTGGTGACCACATAGAGAGAAGACACACAATTATTTTATAATGAGAACCTCAACGCGTGTCACAAGGTCGAGCTAAATTTATTTCTTCATGCAAGCCTCTTCCAGTTTGACTATCACCACTTTTTAGGCGCCGAACTACTTCGTCATTATTGTTTTTGACGAAGAGCATCCATCCTTTTACATAAAACTTTAACAATATTTGCAATTATTGCAATATAATAAAAAAAAATTACTCATATATCTATTGCTCCTTGCTGCAACAACAAGCACTAATTAAAGCTGATGAGCAAAGTAATGAATGTACCTTACCGAGTATAGGTTTTAGGACTTTTATCTAATATACTCACTTATACAATAGTTTCGATGCATTCACTTTCTTTAATTAACTATCACTTCAATTTTTAACATTGAAACATTATAAAAATAATTACTTTTGACACTTTAAAATTCCATTATCCATATTTCACATCTAAATTATAGCACAAATTCATTTCTAGCTATAAGGGTATTTTCATAATTTCTTACATCTTCGAAATCTTTTCCAAACATACGAATATTATCCATATTCGGATTTAATATTACTCTTATTAAGTCTTATTTAACCTTATCACTATCAGTTCCAAATGCTCAAGCTACAAATGATATCATAATCAATACAATTTAAACTAATATATTCACTTAATGCAGAAAATCAATACTTAAAATTTTAAAGTGTGACAATTCTCATTTTCATAAGAAATTTTATTCTCGAAATTTATCTATCTATCATAATTTATTCCTCAAATTCCAATAAATTGTTACACTTTCACTATATTATTTTGATATATCTCTTTAACTACTCATATATTGTTTTCTTTTCACATCTTTCTTTTTCACAAATAGGTCTACTGCACTCCAAATAATATACTATGAATTCTTAATCAATTCTTCAAAAAATTCTACTACCATAAATATATGAAATATCAATTGTATCAAACATATACCCACTTATTCAATTCACATAACTTAGACAATTTCATTTCACTTCTTCCATAACTTCACATGCCAGAAATGCCTAAACCACGCTCTGATACCACTAAATGTAATATTCCCTGACAATTCTTACATAAAATTATCAGAGAATGTTACTCGATATACTATCAGTACTCTAACCAATTCATTGATAAAGTTTTCTTTCAGAATGTTACTAGCAAAAATCTTCAAATAATAATAATGCCTGTATAATACAACACTTATAAATCCAACATTTAAACCAATCTCCAATATCTCCAATAATCCAATTACTAATTAGAAATCAGATAACCATCATAAGTTTGTCAAATCAAATAAATATATAATACCTTGCTTTATTTGATAATTATTCACTAGAATTTCAAACTTCATCCTCTAAATACATATATTTCTTTCATGTTTACAAATTTAGATAATCTCTCAAATAGTCAAACTAAATTGTATATATACATTTGATAACTTATGAGTACACTATACAAAAGATCTTTATATATACTGTAGGTAATTTTCTGATATTCTTAATTCCACTTCTTAACTTGCTCCGATGTCCTGATACCTGCGTGTTAGAAAATAATTCTAATACGCTAAGCAAAACTTAGTGGTGCTTGTATAAACATATTTTGTCACTTAATATTAAAGAAATATACTTATGAAAAATATAGTAATAACACTTAGTTTTAAGAAATATTTCAATATATTAACTATTTTCAATAACAAACCAACATAATATTTTGATTACACAAAATAATAACTTTAACTTTATAAAAGTCATCATGTTATACTATACTTTCGATATTACAACTTTTCTTTTTATGAATTATTTTATTTAAGATTTGCTTTCTCATTTGTTAACATTGCTCACAATACGTTTATTTTGTTTTTCAATAAGTCTTACTTTTCAGTTTTACATATAGGATACTTTTATTCAATCTATAATTTTCAGCACTTAAATTTAGTATTATATTTTGGGGCATTTTGTATCTTATATCATTGTATACACTTTCAATCATTACAACACTTATAAAGTTATTGATTAATTCAATAACTTGAGCATAACATTTATATTCTGTGCATTAGAACTTTCACTTGTAAACATTAATATATACATTACCAATCACTTTCACATTATAACACAGTAAGTCGATTTTAAGTAATTGACTTATATTATTATTTGGTATTTCTTCCATTATTCATAACATCATATTTACGTATATTTTTAATTTGGATAACTTCATTAAATATGCTCATACATATTGAACTCAGATCATATGTTTAGATAACAAGTTAATGTAGCAATTTTAATACTAAGTTTCAAGAATATATATATAATGGCAATTATGTCCACTGTCACTG
Organism: Garcia nutans; assembly: GCA_947685225.1. NCBI lineage: Eukaryota > Viridiplantae > Streptophyta > Magnoliopsida > Malpighiales > Euphorbiaceae > Garcia > Garcia nutans. The sequence goes on from CANTUV010000017.1 coordinate 43,144,445, forward strand.
ATGACACAATGTGTTCATTAATGGCAAGAGATGCCCACTATCACTATGGCTATCCTTTCTCTGATTAGTCATTCAATCCAAAGCTAGATCTAAAATCAGTATGATTTAGGCAATTCATTAGTTTTGATTAACACTGAATTGTGTATATCATTTTAATGGTATACTATTTTTATCAACATTTAGTATTATATATATTTGTCTTATATTCAAAGTTTATCACTCTTTTTCATACTTTTAACACATACACATAAATTCTCAGCACAAAAGTAAAAACAAAAACATATTAGCCTTATACTAGGCCCGTATATCACAAAATACAAGCCAAAAATATCATCCAAGTATTCCACAACTGTGGCATCTCAACCCCATGCCCGTGGAATACAAAATGAAGCTGTCAAATGCCTTTGTAGACCCTCACAATCATGGCATTCAAGGGCCACGACCGTGGCATTCAGAACGGCTCTGTTTTATCAAAATTTTTAAAGAAATAGCCTCACTCTCAACTCCACGGTCGTGGCACTAAATTGCCATGCCTGTGGCATTGGTTTTGGGTCTATTTTCGGAGTAATTCTTCCTCCAACAATTTCGACTTTGATACCACGCCCATGGCACCTTTAAGCTACACCCGTAGCATCCCAAAATCATTTATTTTGCACTTTTAACTTCATTAAACACAAATATATTGAAGATATAAGCTAAAAATGTATCAAAATCAATTTTTTTATATATAAAAAGAGTTCATATCAAATAATTTACTAAAATTTTACTTAATCAAACTTTCAACCATCTCACATGGATAAAAACAACATCAAACCACCCAATTATCTTAAAGGTTAAATTAAGAATCAAACTCATCACATAAAAGTTTTTTTTCACTCATCAATTTATTTAATCAATACTTTCAAAAAATATTTCATTATAAATAATTCAATCAATCAATTCAAACATTAAAACTCATAAAAATTCATATATTTACAAATTATAATACAAAAGCACATACCTCTTTAAAATTCCTCTTTCTCTTTCTTTTTTCTCTCTTTCTCTTTGATTACTTATTTATAATCTTGCCTTTTCTAGCTTATTCTTCTAAAAGTCTATACCTATATGTGATTTTCTCTTAATCCTTGATTAATTTGATGAAAAGAAGAAGAAACTAGAGAAGATGGTGATGGTGGTGGAAGATAGCGTGAGAGATGGAAGAAGAAATGAGAAGTTTTCACACATACACACATGTACATATATATATATATATATATAGTTTAAGCAAGTGAGAGAATGCTCATAATAACTATGGTGCACCCTCATTCTTAACCGTTGATTCTAAATCGAGTTTTAAATATGAGAACATGATATTACTTATTTACAAAACATCTTTAAATCATGTTTCAATTCATTATATTTTACAAAATAGATATTATATCTACATCAACTCAAAAGTTTATTTACACGCTATGCTTAGGCTTGATCTGTGGCATCCAGAGGCTTCTAGTAACCAACCTTTAACTAGGCATGTCTTGGTCTAGAAAGACTTTTAACTTCTATCCTGTCACCTGCGCAATAAATAAATCGCGCTAAACCTAGAGCTCAGTGGTATATATTAGATAATGCAACATTACTGTGACAAATGTATATAAACATGCATAAGGTTTTAATGTTACATAAATTCTCATCTTTATTATATAAATAAATATAAACAATCATCATGCATTGGGCCCAACAATCTTATACAATAACTTAGTTCCAAAATCATTGCTTTGGCCTATCTCATCAATAATAACATCTCTGTGTCTCGCTAGTGGACGTAAATATATATGTGGCATCCAATGTCTCATTTACAGTGTAATCATCAATATGACACCTCATGTGTCTCGCTCAGGGGCATGGTAACATCTCTGTGACACCTTGTGTCTCACCCCATTGTGTATGGCATGCCAATCACCAAACGTAATCTTCTGGTAACTAGATAAAGTATAAGACAACAAACAACATTCCTCATTATGCATATAGGAGTCATTCACCATGTAACTTATCAATACACCAATAATTAACATAATCAACATATTGTATTATAACTCTTCACTTTATAATCACATACACATTTTTAATACAATAAATATAAAGACATAGCTATGCAAGCCATTTACTACACTCATATGGTGCGAAATACTACAATAAACCTCAACAAACCAACCCCAAGGTGAGAAATACTACAACAAACCAACAAACCAACCCTATGGCATCCAATAGCCATGCCCGTGAGATGTAAAATGAAGATGTAAAACACCTTTGAATACCCCCACGGTCGTGGCATTTAACGGCCATGCCCATGGCATTCATTTTGCTTCTGCCTCATCACTATTTTTACACGAAACAGGTTCACTTCAGAGCCCACGGCTGTGGCACTGCATAGGAACGCCCATGGCATCCCAGAATCACTCTTTTACACCATTTTCATCAACATAACACACACATATCAACTTAGGATGATACAAACCAAAGACAAGAGCATTATCTAAATATATACTTACCTTTTTAGAGTTTTAATTGAAGGAACAACTTCCTTCCATCACATCTTCACTTCTTTCTACTATCTTCTCTTATTTTCACCAATTAGCTCAATCAATACCTAATCAATTTATAGTTTCATAAATGATATTAGAAACTTATATGAACAAGTATAAACCCCTTTTAAGATCCTCTAAATCAGAATTAGCTAAACCCCTTATAAAACTCAATATTTAATTACTAAATCTAATTATAGCCAATATTCTAAATCATCACTAAAGGTTGAAGAAACTTACTTGTTACTTGAATTAAAACCCAAGCTTCCTTCACTTCTTGTGAAAAACTAACTAAACTCTTGATAATTTGAAGAATTAAAATCACCTCTTTGCTAACTATGGAGGTTGGCCACAAGAAGAGCAAAAGGAAGAAGAAGAAATGAAAATTTTGAAAAATGTTTTGATGTCTCATATTTTTCCACTAAGTATATATGTATTATTTAATTAATATTTTTATATAAAATATTATTATTTATATTTTAACTTTTCTACTTTTAACTCTTTTACCACTTTACTCTTACCCTCTTTATATATTATTTATATGTTGTATATATCTCTATCACTTCTATCTAAACCATCATCAATATCTTATTAATTAATGTATAAATAAATTCAATAAAAATCAGGATATTACAATATGTATTATGTCAAATCACATTTATAAAAACACAAGATATTAAAATATGTACTAACCTCTAATTTATCAAATTTCAGGCTAATTTCTCCTTCCAACACCAACTTTCACTTTTGTCCTTCACCACTTTAATTTCATAACTTCACCTCACTTGGCCTTAAATCAAATTATAAATTAAAATAAATTATTAATAACACATTCCAAGCCATTTAAATCAATCAAACACCAATTATTTTCATTATTTCCAATTCCACCAAAACCCTATTTCAACACTACTACTTCTTTCAAACTACTATTCAACCTATCCATTTCCATCATTCAACCATAAATTCATTATATTTACATCAAAACAACATTAAAATAATTCATTTTAACAATTATAAACATCATCATAAAAAATCCTTATTTCACATAACTTACCCATAAAACTTAGTTCCACCATAACTAACTCATATCCAAATTCCAACTATAAAATCATTACATGTACATCCATACAACTTTAAAACAATTTATATTAATAATTATTGAAACCTCATTCAAATTTTCATTTTTCACATATTAACCATAAAACCTTAACTTCATCAAATCCTACTCATATTCAATTTTTAACCATAAAATCATTATATATATCAAATTAACTACAAAAAATTCCATATTATCAATTATAAACATTACCATCAAAACCTCAAAACTTACATAATTCTATATTTTAAGAAAACTCACTTAAAAAGAAAGATAACTTACCTAAAGCTTGAAAATCCTTTAGAAAATTCTTTAAAAACTATTGTCCATATCCAATCTCACAATTTAACCAAATAGGATTTTATGATTAAACTTACAACTAATAATTTTAACTCACTTTAGGTTTATTTTAACATGTTCAAGCCATTTAAAATATTTAATCCATTTTAATTTTAACAATTTATGGAACCAAGAAATGATGGGACAAAGAAAACATATATAAGGAATAAAAATAAGCAAAAATTGAGATTAGAGACACAAACCACCTAAGCTCCTTCATTTTTCAATCTTCAAAGGAAATGCAAAAACCTCTTTTAAATCCCCATATTAATTTTTGGTTGCTAGATATGAGATTTTGTGGGATTTCTACCCAAGTTCAAGAGTTTGGATGTGTTTAAAATTAAAATTTCAAGGTCTTAACAAGTTGAGATGAAAATTTGACAGAGTTTCGGCCTAAAAAATCACAAAAAGTCCCCTGAAAGTGGTATGGAAATAACCAATTTATAGGGAAAGAAGTAATAGGCGTGTCAGCAATGCCAATTTCCATTGAATAGGCATTTGATGCATCTATTCAATGAGAATAGGAATTTCAAATGCCTAGTCAAACGGAGTTGGCATTTGGCCTATTCTCCTAGCACCTGAATCCTCCAAAAAATTAATATTTTTGACTTTTTAGGGCTCGGCTAGTCGGCCACTAGATTTGTATCTCCAAAGGTTTTTTATGTGTCCCGAATCTCCTAGGATGCTCAGAAAAGTGATTTGAAAATATTTTCAACGAGTTTTAGAAAAAATTGATAAAACCCTAAAATAACCCAATTTTTAGGTTATCCGGCCCGATTTAGGGTTTCTGAGTTTCATATTCTAGAATGCATGTAATATTATTCTAATGTTTCCAAATATATATATGTATGTATATTTTCTACGAAATATTTGTGACCCAACCCTTTTAGGTCCGATGTAAAACCTAGGGTCTATACTTTGCCCCCTGCTTGAATAACTTCAAAATATGTATTTTCAAGTATTGACAAGCATGCATTTAAATTCAGACATACACATCAAACAAACATCCATACTAACAAATATTCCCACGTCGGGTGTTTGGCTCTTCAGTCCGAGTGGTCCTTCGATCTCCTTGATGGGAGAACTTCTATCCTCACCCCTTTTTGTCGCCCTTCGGCTCGGTGCTTTTGGTTTCAGCTCTACAGGTTTTCACCCTTTGAGAAATTATCTCTTCATCCTAAACTGGTTCTTTAACCACCACAATCAGGTCCTTCACCTTTGTTTCCAAATTTTCCCACCTTAGGAATGATTCTTTAATCCAATGAACAAAGTCAAAGCAAAAATTCATTTATTTTATGGTGACGCTTTCGGTCTTTCCGATATGTTATCCTTTCTCCCCATGTGAAAAGGATATTAGAAGTTAGTATGAAAATATATGCATCATGCATATACATATAAAATTAAAGATTAAGAATTATACCCCTTAGTTAGGCTAAATTTCGCTTGCTTTGATGATTTTTTTCAGCTAGTCATTAGTCGATTTGCTGGAACTCAAGATTGATACCTAATTAAGGCCAAGTATTCACCTCAATGGCACTTGTCTAATCAATGGAACTTTGGTTTGTCACCGCATATTGGCAAGTGACCTTTCGTTGGTTACGTTCTAACTTTATTGACCTTTAGTTAGTTGACTTCAAACTCTATAGACTTTTAGTCAGTTGACTTGCTACTGACCTTTGGGGTCCTTGTGCCATCCCTTCTGCTTGAGAGGTTTCAAAATATTTGTTTGAAGCATTGAAAGACACACGTGTAAGCATAGTGTTAACATATATCAAGACATCCAAACAAGCACCCAAACTTACAGAACTCTCCCGCCTTGGGAATTCTGTTCTTCAGCCAAAATGGCCCTTTGACCTTAGTGGCAAGGATCCTTCACCCTTAGCTCACCTCTTATTGCCCTTTGGCTTAACTCTGCTAATTTCATCTTCGAAGGTTCTCCCCACCTCGAAAATTCAGCTCTTCAGGCTAAACTTTAGGTCTTCATCCTTAAATATTGGGTCTTCACCCTTCACAATGGACCTTCATTCTCAAACATCATGTCTTCACCCTTCACAATGGATCATCATCGTCAAACATTCGGTCTTCACCCTTTATGGTGGACTTTATTCTTCACTTCTTTTGTTTGGATCTTTATCCTTCTCTTCTTTCTCATTTTCTTCTTCTTGCTTGCTTCTTGCTCTTCTTCACTTTTATAAAAAAAAAATTGGCTCTTTTTTGGATATTTGATCTTTCTATCTTTGCCCCCTTGCGTGGGAAGGTATTGAAAATTAATCTCAAAAATGTCTTTTCCGCGCATAAAATTGTCAAATTGAAATAAGAGAAGAGAATTTTGCCTCATGTGTAGGCATTTGAGCAATGATGCACCCTGCATCGGCTGAATTCAGTTTATGTTGTTCTTGATTACCGTTACACTAATTATTTCTCATGGAAGTAGCATCTAATGATTCATCAATCCATTGAGACTCAAGACCGACCCTCAGTTAGAACTTAGTTATTTAACACATAGTCAAAGCTAACCTTTGATCAATTACCTAGAAGTCTTGACTTGCCTTTGGTCAATTGTTGTACAACCTTAGATGACCTTTGGTCAGTTACCATACTACCTTAACTGGCCTTTTCCTTATTGTAAACTATATTGCCCCTTCTATAAAAGCCTTAAATTATCTCCTCCTCCACACATTTTTAAAAGTTTCTCTTTGCTCTCACCTCCATCCCTTTCCTTCACCATGACAAAAATGACTCTGAAGCCAATGAGGTCTTTATTTTCTTGGATGGATTTACATTATTGGGACCAACTTTCCTGGTCTCATATATAGAACCTCAAATACTTTCAACATGTTAAAATCAATCCTCCCTTTCTTTATGCTATGGCTTCTTTTTAGGATGTGAGGCATAGAACTTTCAAAAATCCCAATTTTGAAATGTGTCCTCTCCTTAAAGAATTTGAAGCTATCTTATCCTTTCCTACTTCTCAAGGAAATATCATGGCTCTCTCGGGTTTAACAATTATGTCACATTCCAAAATGCCAAACATGTTTCATATTTCCTTTTGTGAAGCTGAACAATTAGCCAATGGGGAAAAGATTTTTCTTAACCCTCTCATAGACTTTTGTGTGGCCAAAATTACCACAATAAAAGCTTAGAGTTAGATGTTGTAACATCCATAATTTTAAATACAAATAAATAGTTAATATGGAGGGTTAGTTGATATGTTGGAAGACAGAGATATAGGGTATAAACATGATATATATAAAATATATGCAGTGTATACATAATGTATATACAAGATATATATGATATAAACAAGAATCTATAAGGATATACATGATGTATACATAAACTATATATACCTGATGTATACATATATCCATATATATATTATAGTTGGAAGAGTTAATAATAATAAAAAAGAAAAAGTCAAAGTTAGAGAATAGTAATATGTGGTGGGAAAAAAGAAAAAAATATTAAAATAAATAAATAAATAAATAATATATATGGATTGAAACGAAGAAGAAAATGAAAAAGAAGTCTTCATCTTCTTCTTCATCCCTTGGAGGCCGAAATATTAAGAGAGAGTGGGGAAGAAATTGACTTCATAAAACACATCAAATCTCACCAAAAATCTTAAGGAATCAAGTTGGTTTTAAATAGAAATTAAGGAAACATGTAAGCAAACACTTCTTAAGCTTTGTTTCTTTACATTTTTAGGTTATGTATTGATAAGGGTAAAAAGAGAAATTGATTTTAATTGTTAAAGAGGGTGGTTATGATGTTCTTGAGATATGTATATGTTGAATTTGAGAATAAATGATTGAAGTAAGCTTGATTTAATAAGTTGGGGTTTATGGGTTGGATATATGAAATTAGGGTTTTTGTTGTAGGTTATTATAATCATTGTAATGGATTATTTTGATGTTATTTTGATGTGTATGCTATGATTTTAAGGTTGAATGGTGAAAATGAGTTTGGTAGGATGAAGTTTGAGAAACATAGCAAGGGGAAAATTAGGGTTTTGATAGAAATTGGGTACAAATGGTATAATTGATATTTGCTTTGAATAAAATGGATAGAAATATGGTATTAATGACATATTTATATTTATTATTTGGTTTAGGGGTGTGTGGAATTGATTTGCCCAAGTGAAGAAGGCTAGGGTTTTGGTGAAAGTAAAGCTCGGAGGGTGGAATTGGCATTGATTTTGGAAGTTTTAAGGTAAGTACAAACTTTAATAACTTATGTTTTAATTATATTTGATTTGGCATAATACATTATTGTTTTAAGAATATGTTATGTAACTTTGAAATTGCCTTTTCTTATGACATATGCATTGTACTATAAAAATGTGTCTAGTGTCTGGAGTTTGAAATTATAAGCCATTGTATAATGGCAAATGTTAGTATTATGTACAAAGTTGTGAAAATGAGAAATATGCATAGGAAATTGTGATTATGAAAAAAACATTATGTGTGTATAGATTGAAAATGTAAAAAATGAATATGGAATGTGAAAAAGGAATAAATGTGATATAATGTAATGTGTGTGTTTGCCTTACGCAATTACAGGTTCCAAAATATTGAGGTTGGTACTGTCGAGTTAGCATGCCAACGTAATATCATGACATTTATTATACCTTCAGGCGAGATATGCTGGTGTCATTAGGAGGTGGCCTTCAGGCGATATGATATGACACTTGACCTCTGGTGTTGATAGGAAAAGCGCCTTCGGGCAGTATGATATGACACTCAGATCCCTGGTGTTGATAAGGGATGCACCTTTGGATGGTATATGACACTTAGATCCTCGATGTAGAACCTTCGGGTTGCGATAGGCCAAATCAATATTTCTAAAAATTGAATAATATGTAAGGATTTGTTGGGCCCAATGTGTGTGATTGTGATGTATTGGTAAGTGTTAGGAAATAATGAATGTTTCAAATGTGTAGTGTGTAGCATAATGCATTTTGATGCCTTAAGAAAATATATTATTTTTAAATATTTATTATAATCAAAGTATGTACCACTGAGCTTGTGAGCTTAGCGCAGTTGATTGAATTGCACAATTGTTAGTACTGCAGAGCAGAGAGATTTTGATAGGCCAGAGCAAGTCTAAACTGTAGTTGATAGTGCAGAAGTTTTGCCACGAAACCAACCTAGTTGAGACTGCATACATGTATAAATTTTATTTTTTGTATACTTTAGTTTTGTATAATTTTTTATACATCATATGTTTATTAACCTTGTTTTAAGGGATATTACAAATGTATATATGTTTATGATGGGTGCTATTTAAATTAAGAAACTTTTGGATGTAAATTAAAGAAAAGGTGATTTTGGAATGAAATGTTTAGTTATAATTGGAGGAATGTTGAGCCTTGAAGGACATTATATTTTGGGAGTGTTTTTTTTTTTTAATGTAGGTTAAGTATTTTGTATTGTGGGATTTTAATGAAATTATAAATAAAACTCTGACGGATTTTTTTCAGAGATTTTCTTTTATAAATTTAAATTTTATTTTTAATATTGAAAAAAGAGGTTATTAGAGATCTTTAAGGTAATATTCTTATATTCTATATGCATATTTTATGTATACGGGGTATATATATTATACGTATATAGGATATAAGGATGCTACGGATGTGTTGTTTGTGTTTACTCAGTCAATTCTTATTAGTTTCTCCAGATGAAGATATCGATGTAAGGGTACTACACATTATTTACCAAGTGGAGCTCGATTACTCCCCCATTCCTTTGATTCTTGTAGAGACATTGATCGAATTAGATATGTTCAAAGAAATTCAAGGTTGTAGATTGGAAGGTAGTTTACTCCTTCTTCAGGTATACCCAAAATATCATTATTCCATAATTTTTCATTTTATTGGAACTCAACCCTTTTTTATAGATTTGGCTCCAAGAGAGACTTGCTTCGCTGGCAATTCCAATTGTGGACTTTATCTGGTATCATCCACGCCATCATTCTGCTAGAAGGGTTGACCAGTCAATTACCACTTACATCAACAGTGTGGAGTGGTTTCAATCTTGACATGAGATGAACATTCATTGGCTTATTGCTTGGTGGCATATTACTTTTGTCACTTTCTATACTTATACCACTTATGTGCCATTGGTCGGTCTTCATCAGGGTACTTGCTATGCCCCCAACTGTTTGGGTCGCCAATATGGTGTCAGACCCATCTATTTGATGATATTGCTGACTTTGACTTTCCATCATTAACTGAGAACTTCTTGATGCGTTTGATGGAGAGTTGACCTCGTTGTGAGATATATAAGATCTTAGATCTTGCAATACCAATGCTCAAAAGATAAGGAGAAACATCTACAAGTGCATTAGCAAAGCAAAAGAAATAGATTATTGCAATATTGTCATGTAGTGTAGTAATTCAAAGGAAATACACTAGAATGCAAACTATTTAGCGTTTCTTTAATGGCATTGCAATTTCTTCTCTTTTTTTCAATCACCATCACTCTTCACTTTATTTATGGGTGGTCCGCTCCTCGATCGCCCTAATGTATATAAAAATCTTTGGCGACTGCTTCTTATGAACTTAGTTGTAACACCCTTATATCTTATATACGTACTGTACATATATTTCATATATATAAAGTACATATATAAGATATAAGAATGTCATAAAAGATAACTGTGGAAAACTCATATTCTTAGTTATTAAAATAATTATACTTTTGAAAGAATAATTTAATAAATAAATCCATTAATATTTAGTTTTTTAGTAAACCTTTATAAGAAAATCTTTTGAACTACTTTGCTAGCATTTTGTCTGTAATTTATCAAATCCTTAAATGCACAACAACACAACCTGCATTATATTGCACTTCCAAACATATATTTATATAAAATCCATCATTACTTCAAAATATCATCAACTCATCAATTTACATTTAAAAGTATCTTGTACATTTGTTGTATTTCCCAAAGCAAGTTTATCTACATTACACTATAAATAAGTAATACATGATTGCAACACCTTTCAAGGTTGATCTCGTGACACTCACAACTTCAAGCCTCAATCACAATCAGAATCACCTTGGTAGGCACTTCTAGTACCTACGCGATACACATTACCGCATTAAGGTCAAGAGTTTAGTGGCATATACTTTAATACATAAACAATTTAAACTACTAGGGCACATTTATTATCCTATACTATCATTGCTATCTTATGTCATTATCTTATCATATATATATCACACCTCATAACACCAACGTTGATTTGTAAATAATTTATTATCATCATATTACATTTTCACTTAGTACTTGCTGTAATCCAATATTTAAAAAAATAATAACAATATAGTAATTAAAATAAATAAATAAAAATATTAATAAAATACTTATAATCTTATTTATATCCTCGTACATATATTCCAAATGCAAAAAAATAAATTGAAAGTAACAAGAACAACTAGTACATGTCAGATTATGGAAGGGCAACAACCATGTCTCTACATAAAACAAAACAAATTGAAAGTAACAAGAAAATTAGTGCAATATCAAATCATGGGGGAGTAGCAATATGTTCCTGCAAAATATTTAAAAAAAAGAGAGAATAAATACATTAAAAAAGGGAAAATGAGATAGAAAGGAAGCAAATTTCACTATAAATAGAGGTACAAACAACACCAAAAAACACACTAAAAAAGGATGCAGATAAAAAAAAGAAAAATACTCAGCATAATACAGAATATTCATAAAAATGAGAGAAAAAAAAAAGAGAAAAGACAAAGTAGAGTGAAAATTGAGAGCATAAATCCTCAAAAAAAATTTGTTTCCTGGCAGATGAAATCTTGAGGGATTTTAAATTCTATTAAGTGGAGGGAGTGCACTTAATAAAATTTTGAAAAAAAATAAAGCAATTGATCATAATAAACTTGCCAATTTTTAACGATCATAATCAGGTAATCACTATTATGTGAATTTTAATTTCCTACTGCAAGTTTGAATACTGTTTATTTTATTATAGTTTATTTTATGTCATTTTATTTTATTTTTGTACATTTTAGATATGTGATCTTTGGGATAAATATAGTCAGAAAGTGACTATTACTCATGAAATCGATACTTAATAGAATGTATGATCACACATATGCATGCAATATCTTAAAATAATCACAACCATCACCAACAAATAGAAAAATTCAAACGGTAAAAATGGCGCCAATGAAAAACAGAGAAAACTGATATAAAAATAAATTAAAAAATATAAAAAAAATTGACAGAAGAATTTACAAAAAATACACAAAAAATATACAGAAAACATAAAGTACAGACTGAGGGATAGAGGAAATTATAAAAGCTTGAGTTTTTGCTAAGTGCAGGGAGTGCACTAAACAAAATCTAGAAATTATGAGAGCAAATGCTTATTCAAACTAAACCTTTAATTTTCTTATTAAAGTTTTAAGCATTTACCTTTAGCTATAATTTAAAGAGGATTACATACAACCAAGAAGTGGTTGCATTATCGATCTTTTTTCTTTTTATAAATAATAAAATAAATAAATAGATTTAAGGAAGTATTATAATAGATACAAAAATAGGCAAACACCATCTTGAATTGCCTACAACACCCACATATTCACAAATTTGATCACAACTAAAACCTATTAATTAACATGATGAAGGAAAATAATATGAATACTTAAAAAAACAACAAATAAACCTAAGCAAGAAGATTAAAACACATAAAACTCAACTTCATCCAAGAGTAATAAAATTATTAAAAAATATTAAAATAAAAATAAAAATAATAAATATTTTATGCCCAGATCATGGATATAAAAAATCAAATATAAGAATAATCAAATAAAAGAAACACAATTTGAATTTATATTCAGACAGTGAATATAATTTCTTATAACAATAAATAAATAATAAAATAACACAATAATTTTAGTACCAATTTTGGGCGTTGTAGAGTGCTTTTTCTTTCCTATGTATAATCAACCCTCCGAACATTGTCTTTAAAATTACAGACCATTACTAAGTATCCAATCAAACCTTATAATTGATTGGTGGCGACTCCTAACATATATAAAAAATAATAGAATTAAATATAAGCCAATCAAAAACTAAATCAAATCTTATATATCTGTCGGCTACCCCATCGTCCCATATGCTACAGCTAGCGACTCCACTGGGGAATAGCTAGTTGAAATAGAGGGGTTTAATTATATATATTATTGTGATGTTTATGTTTTATTTATTAATTGTGTTTTGAGATTTATTCAATGACATCATTTTATATAATATTTAATTACGTTCATATTATTATTTGCAATTTCAACCGACAAGGCTCTTATCACACACTCACTTAAAGGTCAGGAAGTGACCTATTACTCTAATAGGCTTAGTGCGAGGATGAAGTAGAGATGCCTCCAGGGGAAACCTGATAGGGCCTTCGAAAAATCCTCAACCAGACTGTCTTTTCGCCAGGTATTGGCTGAAAGAGCCCACTAGTCCAGGTTGTGGGATATAGCAGGATGATCCACAGTCTGGGAACCTCAAAACCATGGTGCAATAAGGTGGGTCCATATCCTTAGAAATAGAACTCAATCCTATCAATTCACACATTTAGACAACCTGCTCTAAACCATTCTAAAATCATTTAAGATTAATATGCAAAATAATCTATGTTCATGCTCTCCTATTTGCTCATTACTTTTCAAGTCACAATATATTTTTCTAATCTTTTTTTATGCATTGATGTATGTACATGACATGTCATACGTGTAAAATTATACATTATTGAACAAAAGGTGCTGAGTCATGGAGCACGAAAATCTCCTACCCACTGAGCAAATGACAGAACTCTTGCTATCAAATCTAGCTATGAAAATCGGGAAAAAAGTACTCTATGAGAGGGACATCGAAATGATCAAGAGATTTCAAGCATTGTTATTAGGGAAATAAGGGCTACATGACACTCATTAAATTTTGGGATTGGCACCCGAATTTTCCTTTCCTGAACTATTTCTATGTGCCCGCGGAAGACGTTCGAACCTTCCTATGAGAAGCAGTATGTCTCTTATGGTACTTGGCCAAAGTTTACAGGATTGGGATATTGCTACATGGTTATTAGAATGCTTTGAGAATTGAAATTTGAGCTCGAACATCATTCTTGCCTTTTCAGTTGTCTAATTTCGTTCATGAGTCTTGATCAATGGCTCTTGACTTTGCAAGAAGTGAGTTTGAAGAACTATTGTCTGGCCATATTCGAGATTCGAGGGCAATATAGTTGGGGTGAACAAGCTGAATTAGTCTATAGAAACATATTTGAGATAGAGATAGCATCGGTCTTTGAGGAAAATACTCTAGTGGATCCCTGTAAACATGGGTCTGATTGGTATGCAGTTAAAGAGATTCTTTGCGAAGCCAATCAGATGCAAGCATACACAGTGCCTCCAGGCCTCTTAACTCCCGAGGCGTACCACTTTGATGGAAGGTTAAAATGGGATTTAAACAGCTTCCCCCTTGGTGCCATCCTATATTATAAGACAGTTGCTGCTAACTATTATAATAGGCCAGTACAATTGTTGGTTTCATAAGATGAAGATGAGGTAGATGAAGAAGAAATATATTATGATGACGAAAATCCAGGAGATGAGAATGAGTGGTCAGAAGAAGAACCCATGCCAGAAGTTTAAGGGGTGGAAGGGCCACCACATTACGAGGATGAGGCCACAAATGAGGAGCAACTACTAGAAGATGAAGAGTTAGTAGAGGAGTCAACCCTAAATGCCCAAGAAACATAACAGAGACCCCAAGTGATGATGCATCCTCGAATGAAGGATGGAAGAACGCTTAGGAGACACATTAAATTAGAAGAAAGAAAATGCTTCTTTTGTATGAATTTTGGAAGAGGCGATAAATGAAATTAGGATGATTTAGAGTGATTAAAAGATGATGTATTGATCGGATGTACACTTGAGTCTTATAGTATTTAGACTATGAGACATGAGAATGCATCCATTGTCTTTGTAAACTTTCTTCGTGATCAATGATGAAGTGCCCTTTGGATAAATATTGTGTAATTTTGCACTGCATGAAATTGAAACTTTGCGTCATATATCATCGCAATTCTAGCATTTGTTATAAATAAATTTGTGACTAATAAGTATATTTTGTTGTCTCTTTTACATCAGGAACCACTTCATACTCTTGTGGCCATCTGATATAAATCCTCATAATAGGATTGTAATAGATACAGCTGAGGCAGAAGTTGCATCACATTCAGAAATAAAACAAAGAGAAGATGGAGATTGTCTCCATATAGGGGTTTTACTTTAGATTCCCACATTAGAACATGTAGACTTTCAGCAAAATGATTTGGAAGCTCTAAAGGAAGTCTGGGATAATTTTAGGCCACAACAAAGAATTCAGTTCAATAAATAGTTTGGTTGGATTGCATACCTGATGTATACCCTGGTGTTCTTACCAATGCTGAAAGTTATGCTCAATTATTGGGACCCATGCTACTAATACTTCACATTTGGATAATTGGACTTGACCCCTACTATAGAAGAATACCACTTCATGACCAACAAATCAGAGAAGAGTGAAATCAAACCATGTGTACATGATAGAAGGGCAGTTGGAAGAAAATAATTAGCTAAGATCATGGGTGTGCAAGCAAAGACTATGGAGGAGTGGGATAGTCCCCAATCTAAAGGTGTTCAAGTAGAGCCTTTGTTAGAATTTGTTAAGAGTAATCTCCATCAAAAAGAAAGGTTTTAAGTTCTTGTGCTACTTATATATGGAATGGTTTTATTTTCAAAGGAGTTGAACTGGGTGGACCTTAAGTCGTTACATTCTTCACTTGTCTGATAAGAGGAACGGATCCAATAATCAGTATACTAGCAGAAACAATAAGATCATTAAATCATTGTAGATGACAAGGAAAGGGGCGATTTGTGGGTTGTGCTACTCCTTTAAGTATATGGGTCGTGACTCATTTTAGATGTCCCCCTTCTTTTTAATTTCCTACAATTAAGTATGAACCATGGTACAATGTGACAAAGATCATATGTGTAGACCCTTAATTTTTGACCCAGTCCGGTCCAATATATTTTAATTAGTCCAAAATAATTTTTTTGTTGTCCAATATATTTTAATTAGTCCAAAATAATTTTTGTTATCTTAATTAAATAATATTTGCTTTAGTATCTAATTTTTATTAATAAAAATAAATAATAATAATAAATAAATAAATAAATAAAAATAGGTGATGAAAAATTTCGTCGCCAAAAAGGGAGGCCATTTCGCCCTGCAGCCCGCAGCCCCTGCGGTAACTTTTTTGCCAGCGCAATTTTTCCGCAGCAGTTTTTTTTCGCCAGCAAAATTTTTTCGACGCAAATTTTTTTGAAACCAAATATAATTCGGTTTCGGTTTTCTTTTCTTAATTAATGTTAGATTTCGTGAATAACTAAAATTAATCATAAAAATCTTCTATAAATAAGGACTAAAACAAAACAGAAAAAAGGGGGGGAAATTTTGGGACCAAAATTGAGGAAAACTTTGAAAAATAAATCGAATTTTAAGAATTCCTTCTGGCAGTGAAATCGATCGGATTTGTGAGAGCAAATAAGAAATTCAATCCATCAAAGGCAGCAAAGCTTGTCTTTGTTCTTGTTCATCCAAGAAGTAATTTTCGGTGGAACCAATAAACGGAGGTATGAATGTCTAATTTCTTCACAGTAGCTTAAACCATCCAATTGTCTCTTTTGATTTAAAAACTCTAAAACTTTAATTTACCTTTTCTAAAGCTTAAAAACCTTAATTCGTTTCTTTGTTTTTCAAAAATCTTAAAATTGTTATTTTATTTCTTCAAAATCTCAAAACCCTAATTTGTTTTCCAAATTTTCAAAACCCTAAATTGAATCTATTTCTTTTCAAAAACCCTAAAAAATATCTTTTCTATTTCTATAAACCTTAAATTATTTTGTTTATTTTCATAAAGCTTCATAAAATTATCAATTGTTTCTCCAAATTCTAAAATCTAATGCATTCTCCGAAACCCTAATTCTAAAATTCTAAAACCCTAATTCAACTTTAAAACAAAACAGTAAACCCTAACTCCCTTAAAACCTCAAACCCTAATTTTTCTAAACCCTAATCCTTTAAACCTTAAAACCTTATAAATATAAATATTAAAATTCAAACACAGTAAGCCTAAAAACCATAATTTAGTAGCTAATAATCATAAATCCAATATTTTAAAGTGTTCAAACCCTACTTTCATGGTTTTACCACTCAAACACTAATTTGGTTAATCAAAGAACTTTATCAACCTCTTAAATTATAAAACTTTTCTCCATTTCAATTCCATTAAAACTCACAGTAGCTTAAACTCATAAATTCCAAAACCCTAAACACATTAAATAAAGAATCTTAAATAGAAACAGTAGCCCTAATTTGAATCTTTACTTGCTTTATTCAATTTTATATTTGATTATGCTTTAATTTATTTTCAATGCTTTGTTGATTTATTTAAGTTCAATGCTTGATTATTTTAGTTTATCATGGATGAATGTTTATTTTATATTTTGATTAATACCTTTGATGAATGATTTATTTATGATGAATGGTTATTTACTTTTATCGATTTATTTAGATTTTCAAATGTTGTAAGAGGTATGTTTCCACTTGGTGGGCACCTCGTTAGTTAAATATCATGTAATTTAAATTGCTTTTCTATTTTAGAACCAATGTAAATGACATGTTTCTAGCTTTCGGTGGGTGTCCTATTTAGGCATGGATTATGTAAGGCATGTTTCCATCTTCGGATGGGTGTCCATTTATTTGTTTTGCTTGGACATTATTTTGATTTTCAATATATCGATGCTTTATTTTAATTATTGTGTGTAATATGGATAATGTTGTTATATTTAAGAATTTTATACTATTAAGACCTGTAAAGGAGGCCGGTTCCAATGAACTGAGCGTTGTGGGGGTGCTGGGCCATTTCTCACCTTCTCCAGACGTACCCAACTTTTTGAACTCATTAAGGGGTTGGGGATTCCTTAGGAATCGAGTCATCCACCCCTTTCTTTTTCTAGGCCCATCCGGGTGGCGACTCCATTTTCTCCGGACTTAAGTCCATGTTCTCTAAGGCTCCGAGCCTAAACAGTGCCGAAGTCGCAAGAACCATTCCACCAGGAGTGGGGGCGAAAATCCCCGCTCACAGTGGCGACTCCACTGGGGATAAGAGAAGTTGATTCCGTTGGTCTTTATATTATTCTATTCTTTCTTATAATGATATTATCCATTGCATCATATTAGATTGCATTGTGTGCGTGAGTTAGGACGCCTGTGTTACCCGTGTTGTGTTATGTAAGGGATACCATACTTTCACTCAAGGTATGAAGATCGAGCATGGCATAACTACTCATAACCTTTTACCATTTGGTATATACTTACTATGGAAACCTAAGCCTTTTAACCCAAAGACTAAAGCTCATGTAATTGGCCTAGTTACTTTCCTTAGGTTTTTACCCCAAATGCATGTTATTTGATTATGGTTAATTTATCTTGGCTTGAATCATGGCTTATTTGGTTTGTTCTTTTTCTAATATGACCTAAGTATATTGTAAGCTCAAAATAAATTTTTCTTTAAAATCCAAAAGACCAAAGCTATTTTCAAAATTTTTCAAGATGGTCTTTGGACATAAGACTTTTCTAAAAATAAATAAAAAATTCTTTTGCTCATGGCCCAAATACTAAGCCCAAAATATGTTTTTTCTAAAATCTTTTTACAATAGGCCTAGAAATAAAATTATTTTCATCCAACCTTTTCTTACAAAGAGCTTGCAAATTATTTAGGTCAATTAAGAAATACCAAAAATCAATTGTGATCCTAGTTTATACTAAGAATAATTAATCATGGGCTTGTTTTTGGCATGAATCATTAGTTACTTTTTCAAGTGAGAAATATATTTATAATAAACCTCTTAATTTTGTTTTAATCCAATATAACATAAAAGCTACTATAGTTGGTTGAATGGATTAAAACCTAATTAATGGGAATTACTATGAATGGATTTTCATTTTCAAAAATAACTATTGGTTGAAACGTTCGAGGAAAATATTCGAAAATAAGATATCCCATGTTGGTATTTTGTTAACCATATACCTAGGAAAAGAGATTCGCCATTTTTGTATGGATGTTATAAGGTTGGAAGAAACGTCATATTCATCCTTGTTTGTCTATGTTTGTGCATACATGCATACATTTGCATCTCATATCATTGATCCTCTCTGGCTCACAGCCCTGGATTACGACAGTTCAAAAGCTTACGACAATCCGACCTATGCCGGAGACGAAGTATCTAGCAACAACTCAATCACTTGCTCACCAAAAACAATGGATCCCAAACAAATTCAAAGAATGGTGGATGATGCCCTCAACGCCAAGATGGAAGAAATAAAAGAGGCCCTAGTTGAGACCTTGAAGAACCAATTGACTACAATCTTAGAAAATCATGCCGAGGCATCTGCTAGCACTAAGAAGCCAAAGGATAAAGGAAAGACCAAAGTTGGTGAAGTGATTTTCGATGATGAAAAGGTGATCATTGATGATGATGATGATTGGGCTCAATACTACAAAGATCCTTAAGACAAGAAGAAAGAATCGAAGATTGTTGAAAGATCAACTATGGAGAAGACAGAAACTTCTGATGTTGAAAAGATGATTGCTGACTTAGAAAAGAAATTTGAGAAGAAACTAAATACCGAGAAAATGTCCAAAGTTGACAAATTATTTGAGTTAGATGAAGAAGTCCCGTAATAGTTTGATGGAACCGAAAATCCTCATCTCCATGTGAAGCAGTGTATCACTGCTATGCAGTCTGCCCGAGCTACTAAGGCTCAAACCTTAAGGTACTTCATGCTCTCATTGGACCCTGTTGTCCCAAATTGGTTCAATACCTTAGATGATGGAACACAAAAGAGTTGGGATCTGCTATACAAAGCCTTCATCCAACAATATGGATATAATGTTGAGATGGAAGTTACCTTAATGGAAGTGGAGTCCATTAGGCAAAGGTCGAATGAGAATTTTGTGGATTATGTGAAGAGATGGAGAAACAAGGCCGCTTTACTCAAGAAGAGAATAAGGATGATTGTGAGAGGGGTGTTGCCTAGTCTTCGTGAGAGGATGTCTCATACACTCATCCGTGATTTCAAAGACCTTCTCCAAGCGGGTTTGCAAATTGAAAAATGGAAAAGAGAGAAGAACCGTTTTTCAACAAGAAGGAACGAGAAAGGGAACTATCAATCTGGTAGCCAAAGCATGTAAAAGGCAGTCGGTGTTAATGCTACTAACCAAGGAACAAGGAGACAATTTTTAAAATTTGGAAAATCGATGTCTTGGGTTCTCAATAAACTTCAAAGAAAAGGATTACTTCAACCCTTAAATCCTCGCCCTTTGCCTAATCGTCTCCCACCTAATTTCGACACTAAAGCATTTTGTCAGTTTCATCAAATGCAAGGGCATGATACGGATAGATGTGTCAGGTTGAGACATGAGATCCAAAATCTAATTGATAATGGGAAGCTACCCTAGTCCAATAAGCCAAACACCAAAGATAACCCGTTACCAAAGTTCAATAGAGTACCACCGCCGGCAACCTTCATGATTGGAGGAGGTTTGCATGAGGATTTTGTCATGTCTTCTTTTCAAGATGTGGGTAAAAAAGCAACCAAAGAAGAAGAGGTATTTGATGAAATTAAACAAGCTATGGGGGGGGGGGGGGGGGGGTAAAGAAGTAGCAATTTGTGTTGTCAATGTGTTTTGGGATTCAAGCGATAGTGATGATGATCTTATATCCAAGAAGGAGGAGTGGACTTGGTCCGAGCCCGAAGAAGATGAAGTAATGAACACTAGATCCGGTAAGCCTTATGTAAGGCCACCACCTAAGGAGGTAGAAACTAATAAGGGAAAGGAAGTTGAAGTAGGAAATAAAGAAGAAGAAGATGATGCTGTGCTCAAGCAATTGAAAAGAACCCAAGCAAGTGTTAGCATTTGGGACTTATTAGCTAATTCTAAAAAGCACCGAGAAACTATGGCCAAAGCCTTGGCTAACATGCCAATTTCTACCTCCATGACACAAAAGGAGCTGAACAACTTCATAAAAATTGGAGAAGTAATGAAATATGAAGATGTTCAAGAAAAGAGTGAAGTTAATATGGAAGCAGTTTCTTTTTCGGATGCGGACTTACCAGAGGAGGGGAGAGATCACATCCACCCTCTCTTTATCAAAATAGAAGTCAAGGGAAAAAGGACTCCATGTGTAATGGTCGATGATGGGTCCGCCATAAATGTTTGTCCACTTAAGATATTGCCAAAGCTAGCCATGTCAACAAGAGATTTAAACCCGACTGAGGTAACAATTCGGGCTTATGATAATACTAAGAGACACACCGAAAGGACTTTCAAAGCTACTGTCAAGGTTGGTCCAATTGAATCTATTGTTGAATTTGTTGTTTTAGACATATCGGTTAACTTCGCCTTACTCTTGGGACGACCATGGTTTCATCCTCTTGGTGGAGTTCCTTCCACCCTTCATCAAAAGATCAACCCAGCGGAGATGAGACAGTGGTCATTGAAGCCGAAGATAATGAGATTGTTAATGCTCTAATGATAGAGAGGCCTCTCAATGGTTTTCAAGTAGCTGCAATTTCTGATGATGAAGTAGTGGACTCCAAAGTCTTGAATATGATGAAGAACATGAACTACCTTCCCGGAGCTAGTCTAGGAAAGGGTAAGGCCGGTTTAACAAAGCTGTCAGACTTTAGAACTCAAACTTCTAAGAAAGGGTTGGGATATGATGAAAACAATGAGGTCCAGCCAAAGAAGAGTGAGAAGATGAGCTACCCACCACTTGAAGAGATCTTTGTCAAAGCTCCAGATATGGGACCGCTCCAAGGAAAGCCCGAGCCAATCATGCTCATGGGAAAGTTGATCCCGGGTTTTAAAATTTCTGCAGATGTGGCCAAGCTAGTGTACCAAGTGAAGAAAGAGCTCACCCTGTCAGCCAATAAAGAATCCAATCCAAAAGAGAAGAATGAAGCTATCCTGAAAGCCGAGAAGACTCCGGAGGAGATTGCTACCCTAGTTGAAGAAAAGTTTGAAGACATCTTGCCTTTTGATTTTGAGAACAATGATCTTGATTTTGATTTTAATTTGTCTACTTTGTATGAGGATGATGATGTTTTCCTTTCCAAAATGAATGCAATAAAGTCTGATTTTGCTTACTTGTGTGATGTTTCTCCTGATGGTTGTATACATTCAAATAGCAGTTACATGAGCATCTTTAATATTAATTCTGTTAACACACAATCATTAAATTTGGGAACAACCAAAAATCCTAAAAACATTAGCATAGCATCCGACCTTACTCTTGAGGAGAGAGAGAGATTTGAAAAAATATTCAAAAAATATGAAGAAGTGTTTGGTTGGTCTTACGAGGATATGCCTGGAATAGATCGAGATATAGTTGAGCATCATATTCCTATTTACACTCACATGAAACCTGTCAAACAAAAACTTAGGTGATTAAGACCTGAGTGGGTTAAATTGGTTAAAGAAGAGGTCACTAAGCAAATACAAGTGAAGTTTCTTGAAATAATAGAATATCCAGATTGGCTAGCCAACATAGTACCGTGCCAAAGAAAGATGGAAGAATAAGGGTCTGTGTGGATTATAGAGATTTGAACAAGGCTTCCCCTAAGGATGATTTTCCTTTACCTCATATAGATGTTCTCATTGATAGTGCAGCATCTAGTGTGCTACACTCGTTTGTAGATGGATTTTCCGGATACAATCAAGTGTTAATGGCCCAAGAGGATAAAGCCAAAACTGCTTTCATTACTGCATGGGGTATATTTTGTTATAGGGTGATGCCATTCGACTTAAAGAATGCTGGAGCAACCTATCAAAGGATGGCCACCACATTATTTCATGACATGATGCACAAAGAAATTGAAGTATATGTTGATGATATGATGGTGAAATCAGATACAAGGGAACAACACTTCCAAAACTTAGAATTATTCTTCGATAGAGCTTTGAAATATAAGCTAAGATTAAACTTGAAGAAGTGTGTATTCGGTGTTACCTCAGGTAAATTATTGGGACATGTGATTGGTCTGAATGGTATTGAAATTGATCCTGACAAAGTTAAAGCAATCAAGGATATGCCAGCCCCTAAGACGAAGAGAGAAGTTCGGGGATTTATTAGTAAATTACAATACATTAGCAGATTCATAGCAAAGCTCATAATAATTTATGAGTCTATCTTCAAATTGCTTAAAAAGAATCAGCCGGTCATATGGAATGAAGAATGTCAAAAGGCCTTTGAGCGAATAAAAGAGTATTTATTGAATCCACCTGTTTTAAAACTACCTAAACTCGGCAAACCTCTATTACTATACTTAGCAGTAGAAGAAGAGTCGATAGGAGCCATGCTAGCCCAAGCAGATGAGTCAGTGATTGAGCATGCAGTTCACTATTTGAGTAGAAAGCTCCTAACTTATGAAATTAAGTATAATATCATTGAAAAGACATGTATAGCCATGGTTTGGTCTTCTAAGAAGTTGCGACATTACTTTTAATCGTATAGTGTGCAAGCAATTTCCAGGTTGGATCCAATGAAGTACTTAAGGGAGACACCCTCTTTGATTGGGAAATATGGTCGATGGTTGATAATATTAGAAGAATTTGAGGTTTAATATGTAACCAGGAAAACAATCAAAAATAGAGCAGTGGCAGAATTTCTGGCCAAACAACCATTACCAGATAGCGAAGAGGTAATCTTGGAATTTCCGGATGAACATTTAGGAGCAATTGAAGTACAAGGGTGGAAAATGTATTTTGATGGAGCAGTAAACAGGAAATGAGCAGGTTTGGGAGTTATACTAGAATCGCCCGAAGGGGAACTTATCCCTTTAGCCAAAAAGTTGAGATTTAGGGCAACCAATAATATAGTGGAGTACGAAGCTTGTATTTTCGGTTTGAAAACCCTAATGATTATGAAAGTGGATAAGGTGGAAGTTTTTGGCGATTCATTGCTAGTAGTATCCCAAGTAAATGGACAGTAGGAGTTGAAAGAGGAAAAATTAAAACCATACCACCATTACCTGACCATGATGAAGAAGAACTTTAAGGAGTGTAGGTTCGTACACCTATCAAGAGAAGAAAATCATGCCCTGGCCACATTGGCTTCGGTATGGGAAAACCCTTATCAGCTTATTCCTTAAGCCTCTGATCTTGACCAATTCATCAACTCCTTGCTATGAATATGAAACAATCATGAAAATTGATACAGACCATGATGCATGATATGATACTATAAGGCAATTTTTGGAAGAAAGAGAATACTCGCTGGGGGTAACAAAGAAAGAAAAAAGAGCCATAAGGCGATGGTCATTGCAATACATCACATTCCATGGGGAGTTGTATCGAAGATGGCCTGATGGGGTGCATTTAAGATGTTTAAGAAAGCCTGAAGTGGAGCGTATCATGTTAGAAATACATGCGGGAAGTTGCGGTCCGCACATGAGTAGTTTGGCCCTAGTTAAGAAGATTATTCGACAAGGTTATTACTGGTTAACCATGGAGAAGGATTGTATTGAGTTTGTAAAGAAGTGCCAACAATGTTAGATGTATGGTGACTTGAATCACATGCCTCCTGAGGAATTGCATTCTATGTCTTCACCCTGGCCATTTGCCACTTAGGGTATCGATATTATAGGAGAGGTACATCCGACAACCTCAAATGGTCACTGTTTCATTGTGGTAGTAGTAGTAGAATATTTTTCAAAATGGGTCAAAGCCGAATCCTTCAACAAACTAGGTGCAAGCCAAATGGCTAGATCTATTGAAAAGAATCTCATCTGCAGATATGGGGTCCCGCACAGTGTGATATCAGACAATGGAATACAGTTTCAAGGAGCAGTTAAGGATTTATTCTCAAAGTACCGAATCTATCATCATAGATCCTCTCCTTATAGACCAAAGGCTAATGGTGCAGTAGAAGCAACAAACAAAACAATTAAGCAAATTCTGTCTAAGATGACCAAGACTTATAGGGATTGGTCAGAGATGCTTCCTTTTGCTTTATGGGGATATAGGACAAGTGTGCGAACACCTACTGGAATGACACCGTTCTCTTTGGTTTACGGGATGAAAGTAGTATTGCCAATTGAAATTGAGATTAAGTCATTGAGAGTAGTCTTGGAAGCTGAACTGCCTGAAATGGAATGGGTAGCGAGCAGATACACACAGTTAGCTTTACTAGAAGAGAGAAGGTTAAAAGCACTGTATCATCACCAACTGTATCAAAAGAAGATAGCTCGGGCCTACAATAGAAGGGTTAAAATCAGAAAACTCAGAGTCAGGGATTTGGTGTTGAAGCAATGTAAGCCTAATGTATCTGATCCAAGAGAGAAGCTCAAGCCTAGTTGGGAAGGGCCAGATGTCATGAAACAAGTCATGAACAAAGGTGCGGTGAAGTTATCAGACATGGACGGGAACGAGTTTAGTGAGCCAGTAAACATTGACAGGTTAAAGAAGTTTTATGTATGATATAAAAAAAAAGAGCTCGCTAGGTTGAAAACCCAAAAAGGGCGGCCTAGGCAAAATTAGAGCAGTCTGCTAGTTTCGAAAACCAGAACGGGCGGGCTAAATGAGAGA
Source organism: Garcia nutans (assembly GCA_947685225.1). Classification (NCBI taxonomy): domain Eukaryota; kingdom Viridiplantae; phylum Streptophyta; class Magnoliopsida; order Malpighiales; family Euphorbiaceae; genus Garcia; species Garcia nutans. Next base: position 43,170,165 of record CANTUV010000017.1, read on the forward strand.
AAATCGTCAATTAGAAAACCCGAAAGGACTAGTTGGCAATAGGAGTGATCTTGTGTATGCTGGCTTTATATTTGGTTGTTTCCCAATTTAATAAAATAGAATTAATGTTAAAATTGTTCTATGTGCATTGTTATAAGTATTTGACCAGATATGGATGAAATAAATAAACACAATAGCAAAAGATGATGACAAGTTTTAAATGGAAAAGAAGCATCTTTTATTACTTTAATTATTTTTCATCCTAACAATACACTTTCTGAATTGACAAATGTAAAATCTATGGCAGTCGATAAATATAACATGCATGTCAGCTTTGCCTCAGCCGATCCAAGTAGGCTTCAGTCAAGCAAGGCATGTCTAAATCGGGAGTAAAGTCAGAATCACAAGGCTCAGTTCCATATTAACGGCCAAGACGTCGAGGATCATAGCAAGTACCTTGACGAAGAGCAGCAAGGGGAACATACATCAAGTATGCCCGCGTGGTGATATGAGAAATCTTCCACCAAGGTACCAACCAACGGATATTAACTTCAGAGCGTGAGTGGATCCAGTCAACCCAGTCAGCATATGAAGAAACAAGATGGAGTAGTTTCCTAGCAGAATGATGACGTGGCAGATATCTGGCAAAATCCATGGATGGAGTATCAAGTAAACAAAAATGCTCCTGAAGCCAAATCTGTGAAGAAAGAATTAAATTTAAAAAAAAAGTCCGATAAGTTGAAAACCCGCAAGGGCAGCTTAGGCAAAAATTAGGATAACTAGCTAGTTCCGAAAACCCACATGGGCTGACTAGGCAAAAATTAGAGCAATAAAAAATATATATATAAGAAAAGAAGAGTCCGCTAAGTTGAAAACCCGTAAGAGCAGCTTAGGCAAAAATTAGGACAGCATGCTAGTTCCGAAAACCCACATGGGCGGACTAGGCAAAAATTAGAGCAATAAAGAAAAGAAGGAAAAAAGAAAACCTAAATTGAAAACCTGAAAGGGCAGTTTAGGTAATTACCTAAAGCAGCAATGGACTCCCGATCAGTCTCTTTGACAATCTTGAAATCCAACTAAAGTCTCGGCTAAGATCACAGGTACCGACGACAAGCCTCCTTCCATTTGGTCCATAATATCTAATACCCGTGGATCAATATTGCCGTCGGAAGAGATAAGCAAGAATTGGCCAAGCAAGCAAAGACAGAGCATGAGTCCCCATGCCTTAGTAGGAGCCAAATGAGAGAGACAAAAGTCAATCAAAGGAGCAAGTAGAATTTTTTTCACCTCTCATCAACCGAAGAACTTCGGATTTTGGAATTTGAAATAACATCTGCATCTTCTGTTGAGTTTTGAAAATCAATGTGGGTAATGTCATTTGTTGATTATTTGGATATCCAAGGATGGCCTCAAATTCTTCAATCAGGGGATAGATTTCAAAGCCATTAATTTTGAATATCCTAGAATCCGTATTCCAAAAGGAAGACATGGCATGTAAGAAGGAGTGGTCCAATTTAACATTTTGAAAATACTTTAAAATATCAAGTTTTGACCTCGAAATTTGCTTCCAGTGAATAGCATCCATATTTTTAAATAGAATTTTTATCTTCTTTAAATGAAGTTCGGTCATGGTTGATGAATGAAGAAAAATCAAAACTGTTAAAGGAGTCTTTACTTTGAAATGGAAAGTTTTTTTTTTGTTTATATATGAAATTAGGTGTAAGAAGGAGATTTATACAAAGGATTTTTTCCAAAATTGATAAGGAAAAGGTAATGGGAAAGGGTGAAACCATATTGTGTAAGGAAAAGAATTAGCAACAAAATCCTTTACCGTGTTTAGCAAAGTGATGCGGCTGTGAAAAAGAAATTGTGATGTACTGTTTATGATGTGATAAAAAAAGTATAATAATTATGGCGCAGTAAAAATAAATTATAGTAAAGACAGAAATTATGTATTATTATGCTTATTGTACAATGTTCATACAATTGATATAATTTACTAAGAAGGTGGCGGTGGGTCATCAAATAAAGCCCTGAAAAAGTCATCACCTGTTAGAGGAGGGGGCAAATTACTCTTCCCGGGATCACTCAAAACGGGAGCACCAAAATCCCTATTATCTTGAAATTCTGATCTGTCACGGTCCTCATCAGAAGCATATGAAAGGATCTTATGGTCATCAGTCTGGGGGCCTCTTGATAAAAAAGCGCCAGGATCCCTCATCCCCCAAAATCGGAAGTCTCAGAAATTTTATCCGGATTGATGATATAAATTTCCAAAATGAGAAGCCTATTGAGGACTTGCAGCCAACTCTTCTTGAAATTTCCTATTTTGTTCTTCAAGCATCCGCTGTGAGCCAGAAAGGAAAAGGGTAAGTGCATACATAATCATGCATACATATAGCATAAGTTACCATAAGGAAACTCACCAGGTAATTCATATCAATGCCCTGCGGATGAGATGACATATCTGGCGGGCTAGAATGAGAAAATGAAGGGGCAGTAAAAGAAGGTCCAGCCTCATGATCAAATGAACTAACAACCTACAACAATCATTAAAGAATAAAAAAAAGAAAGAAGCGGTGGTAAAGGAAGAATGGTAAAAGTTTTACCTGAGAAGTACTAGCCCCGAGATGTGGATCAAACTCTCTTGCATCTCCGTGATGTTCCTCTTCATCTCTACCCTCATTTTCCTTGGGAATCTCCCGTACACCAACAGGAGATACATCAAAGTTCAAGAGCCTTCTTTGAATAAAATGGGCATAAGATGCACTCGGCGGATAGAGAAATGCTTCAATACCATATCCGTACCGAGCCGACCACCATGCGTCCTCCGACATTAACATAATATTTAAAGTATATTCCAGGCAAGGCATCAAAATACTCCGTTACTCTGGATCGAGAAACCACTCATAAACTCTCTCTCTGAGAAACCAGCCACTAGACACTGGGCCGGCGATGACTCGGCGAGAATTTTGGAAAGATAGCGCAACCTTCATGAAGGGAGACCAGTTTGACCGCTCTTTTGGTTCCACCAGGCCAAATTCACCTCCAAGATGACATAAAGTAAGTAAACTTTCACATAAAATTTAAAGCATACTAACGCTATTTTACCTGGTCCCAAGTTAAGCGGCTCAACACAAAGTGGTGAGTATGCACGTGGTGAGAGCCGGGAACGTCCGCACGATCGGACAACCAAAAATTTAATCTCGAATACCCTATTCTCTCTCGAAAAATATCGGATACCCTCACGAGATTGTGTTCGTATGCCCATGCCTACAATAACAGTAAAAATAAAATTCATGCAAGAAAAGAGTGGAAATGACATTGGTGGAAGAAAAGTACCTCGACAACAGCTATCAAGCCGACAAAAGACTTCTTATTTCGGCAAAATTTATCAAGACCATGGTAAAGACAGGCGAGACCAGCTTCACCCCAGCCAGAAGATGGTACCATTCTGAAATAAGAAAGGGCCTTCAACATTGACAAGAGGATGGAGGATTTAGTGCTGCCTAAGATGGTCGAGCCAAGCAAATATAACAAAAAATTTCTCGAGCATACTGTTGGGCCGTGTCCCTGTGAACCCGTCCTTCGTAGTTCATCCAATAACTACGAATTAGTTCAATTTTTATCTTAAAAGGCCCCTTATATGATGGTTCCATACCAATTAATTCCTGAATTTCTTCAAATGTCAAAATATTATTGGTAAGAGGAACCGGAACACCATCATACCAAAGGCTAGTTATAGCAGTAAAATTGACCAGACCAATTGTCATCTCTCCAATGGGCAAGTGAAAAGTGTGGGTTGTGTCCAACCATCGTTCTGCAAGTGCCTAGACTACGCTCCGGTCGATCTGATACTCGTCGGATGGCAATTGTAAGATAAAGTGCTTAAAGCCGTAATCTCGGATAATCTGCATTACCCGAGAAGGTACTACATTGAACCATTGTCGGGCTTTGTAGATACACCCTCCGGCCTGAACAACGCAACGATCATGCTAATACGGAGCCAGGTAAGTTAATACCAGGTAAGTACATATCATCTTATCTGCTTAAATTAATATATTTTTCATAAATTTTCTAAAAAAGATAATAATATAAAAATATAAATAAAAAATAGAGGCAAACACCATAATAATAAAAGAGCATAATATAAAAACATAGACAAAAATAAAAAATAAATAACAGACAAAATAATAATAATAATAATAATAATAATAATAAATGAACAAATAAATAAAAAAAGAGAAAGAAAAAAGGGAAAAAATAATTACCGCGCTCTTTTGGTTGGAACTACGATGAAGCAGCATCTCGACTAGTAGATCTATATTTTCATCTTCATGATGCCGAATAAACTCTAATAACTCAGCATTATAATGAGTTCCTGACCTTGAAGTATGCATTTTTTTTTTGAAAACTATGTGCTAAATTTGAAAGAATTTAAGAGAATTATAGAAATTTAAAATTTAGCTGTGAATGAAATGAAGAAATTTTTTCGTTTATATAGATAAACGGCAAGGAAAAAAGATAAAATTCAAATAGTAAGTTACTATTTATAGTAGTTTCAAGAGGTCTAGTCCTCAACCTGTTTCGAAAAAGATAAAATGGTTGGAGGAACGTTTAAAGGCGATTAAAGGAGTTAATATATATGGGACCACTGATGCATCCCAGATGTGCTTAGTACCCAATGTGACCATACCATTAAAATTCAAAACTCTAGAATTTAAAAAATATGATGGCTTAACTTATCCCCAAAGCCATCTATCAATGTTCTATAGTAGGATGGCATCATACATCAGTAATGAGAAATTATTGATTCATGTTTTTCAAGAAAGTCTCACAGGACCAGCGATAAGGTGGTATATGATTTAGATCAAACACACGTACGAAGATGGAAAGATTTGGCAGATGCTTTCATAAGACAATATAAACATAACAGGATATGACACCTAGCATGGATGATCTAAGAGCTATGAAAAAGAAAAAAGATAAAACTTTTAAAGAATATGCGTAAAGGTGGAGAGAGAAAGCAGTACAAGTCAGTCCCCCTCTCACGGACAAAGAGATGATATCCAATTTTCTAGACACATTGGAACAGCAATTTTATAACATGTTGCTAGCTAATACGACCACCAACTTCTCAGATTTGGTCTTAGCTGTACAAAGGATCGAGCAAGACATGAAAAAGGAAAAGATTGAAGAGCGGAGCACGGAAGGGAATAGCTCAAAAAGACAATATTCAGGCAAAAAGAAAGAGGAAAAAGCCTACACGGTAAGAGGACATCCACAATCTAAAGAAAATTATTATCACAATCCTCCATCACAATATGTGGCAAATGTAGGGCCTGGAATGTATCAATTCCCTTATCAGGCTCTCCAATTTATAAATTCTCAAAATGCTCTTTATTTCACTCCACCGAGTGCTCCTATGCTTGCTCAAGGAGCAAACAATAGATCAAATCAATTCAATCAAGGAAGACAATAAAATAATCACTCTCAGAAAAGAAGGATAGAAACATTTGACCCCTATACCCATAATTTATGCAGAATTATTGCCTCAACTAATTCGAGGACAGCAAGTGTGCCTGATAACATTAGAACCAATGAAGCCGCCGTATCCTAAGTGGTACAATTCCAATGCAAAATGTGAATATCATGCGGAGACACCTGAGTATTCCATTGAAAATTACATTGCATTTAAAAAGAAAAGTCCAAAGTCTTTTAAATGTGGGATGGTTGAAATTCAATCAAGAATCAAAAACTCCTAATGTGAATAATAACCCTCTGCCAAACCATGATGGGGGCAAAATCAACGTTGTAATTGAAGAGGAGGTTCATCAATGTAAGGAAAGGGTAGAGGAAGTTAAAATGCCTATGGAGCATCTTTTTCAAATTTTGGTTAAGGCAAAAATAATTCTTAAAAGTCAATCAGGAGATAATTCTCCCCCTCAACTCGATTCTTTTTGTGCTACCATGGTAAGATGTTAGATCATGCAATCAATGAATGCCTGCAGTTCAAGATGAAAGTTTAAAAAGTTAATAGATGCTAAAATTGCGATATTCGAAGTAGAAAGAAAGGAAAAGGAAGATGCGAACATGGTATCCATCGATCTTTCCATCCCAACACCCATTATAATATCATGTTCACCGAACGTAACCAAAGAGGAAAAGTTTAACAAATCTTCGTAGGTCCCAAAGCTTGTAATAAAAACACTAACTCCTTTCGGATATAAGGATTCAAAAGTAGTACCTTGGAAGTATGGATGCGAGATAATAAGTCAAAATCAGGGTATATACCAAGCAAGTAGTGAAATTAAATCAGTAGGTTAATATTTCTAGAGTAGGTGGCATGGCAAGAAGTGGTCGATGTTATACTCCAGAAGAAGTAGAGAATCAAAGAAAAGATGAACTTGAAAGGTGTAGGAAGGGGAAAGTTAAGGAAGTAGAATTGGTGGGAGGAAATGAAGACAAGCAGTTTTAAGATGCAGACAACAAGAGTGACTCCCAATTAGAAGTGAAGAAGTTGGTCTTTGAGCATGAGGCATGTGAATTTTTAACGTTGGTAAACAAAGTGAGTATAAGGTGATTGAACAATTGAATAGAACTCCAGCTAGAATTTCACTGCTATCTTTAATCTTGAATTCAAAATCTCATCGAAATGCACTATTGAGAATTTTGAATCAGGCACATGTTTGCCACGATATATCTATAGATAGCTTGAACAATATAGTTGGAAGTGTAATGGAAGCTAACTATATATCCTTCACTGCTGATGAAATACCTGGAGAAGGAATTGGGCATACAAAGGCTTTACATATATCAGTCCAATGGAATAGATATTCCATTGCCAAAGTTTTGGTAGACAATGGGTCATCCTTGAATATCCTACCTAAAACAACCCTCTCAAAGTTACCAATTTATGAAACATATATACAGTCTAGTTCTATGATAGTACAGGCTTTTGACAAAACTAGAAGAGAGGTCTTAGGAGATATTGAAATACCCATCCAAGTGGGTCTAGTCACATTTAACATCACATTTCAAGTGATGGAAATGGTACTAGCTCTAGCTTACAGTATATTATTGGGATGACCATGGATACACTCGGCAGGGGTAATACCATCATCTCTACATCAGAAGGTCAAATTCATCATTAAAAAAAAGATGATTGAAATTTCAGGGAAAGAAGACCTTCTTATCACTGAACCAGTCTCAACCCTATATGTCGAAGCAGCAGAAGAAGCCTTTGAAAGTTCTTTCCAATCATTTGAAATAGCAAACACTTCATATGTTGGAGAAGGTTTGGTCATGCCAACTCCTCGATTATCAGTTGCAGCTGTGATGGTGGCAAAAGAAATGTTAAGGGCAAGTTATTCCCCAGAAAAAGGTTTAGGAAGACATGAACAAGGAATCAACACCTTTCTGCTTCCTCCCAACATTGACAATAAAGTTGGATTGGAATACAATATTACTGTAGAAGATAAAAAGAGGATTAAGAAAGAGAAAAAAGGATCATCGTCTGGCATGATTGGCAAATCAAGAAGCTTCAATGAAGAAACTGGCATTCCCATCCCTAAGGTAAACTTTTAGATTTGTTGGCTTTTTTCACGAAGCGACAAAAATGGCAGAAAATCCATGAGATGTGAGAGCAATATTAGAAAATTCATTGTGACTATGGTGAATGAAAATGAGACTTATGATGAAACAACCTTTACTACCAGGACAAGATCTGAACAATTGGAAAGCTTATGAATTGCCATCTCTTGAATCAAAGTAATCCAAATAATTAATTTCCTCTGATTTTACCTAATATTGTAGGAAAATATTAGCATGAGCTCTCTTTTCGAATGTTTCAAAATAATTTTTAATAAAACAAAGTTCATGTTCCATTTCCATCCTTGAACTACTTGCTACTTTTATCCTGTTACTTTCTGCTTATTTTCTATATCTTTGTAATATTTTTCTTTTATACTCACTCTACCCAGGAATGCCAATGATAAAAAAACTCTTGATGAAATTGAGTTTGGGTATGACTTCAATAACCCTATCTTTCAAATTACATCTGATGAAGAGGATTTTCCTCCTGAAATAACTAGGATGATAGAGCAGGATGAAAAATTAATGCAACCTTCAGAAGAGGCGATGGAGACAATAAATTTAGGAACCAAAGAAAAAAAAAAGGAAACAAGGGTTAGTGCAGCCTTATTCCCAGAACTCAAAAAGAGTCTAGTAAATTACTTGAAGAATTCATGGACGTCTTGGCATGGTCATACCAGGATATGTCGAGATTGAGTGCGGATATAGTTGTGCATCATTTACCATTAAAGCTAGAATGTAAAAATGTGAAATAAAAGTTGAGAAAAATGAAACCGGATGTTTTGCTGAAAATAAAAGAAGTAAAAAAGCAGTTTGAAGCAGGTTTCTTAGAGGTGACTAAGTATCCAGAATGGGTGGCTAACATTGTTCCTGTTCGTAAGAAGGATAGGAAGGTCAGAATGTGTGTTGATTATCAAGATCTTAATCGAGCAAGTCCAAAGGATCATTTTTCTTTATTGTACATTGATGTGCTGGTTGATAATACAACTCGATTCCATATGCTCTCATTAGTGGATGTGTTCTCAGGATACAACCAAATTAAAATAAATCCTGATGACAAAGAAAAAATAACTTTTATCACTCTTTAGGGAACGTTTTGTTATAAAGTGATACCTTTTGGATTAAAGAACGCGGAGGCAACCTATAAGAGAACAATGGTTACCTTGTTTCATGATATGATGCATAAAGAAATAGAGGTGTATGGAAATGATATGATAGCAAAATCTCAATATGGTAAAGACCATGTTGCAGTTTTAAGAAGGTTGTTTGAGCAGTTAGCGAAATATCAACTCGGATTAAATCCTGCAAAGTGCATATTTAGAGTCTCATCGGAAAAATTATTAGGATTTGTAATTAGTAGGAGGGGTATTAAGATTGATCCTGATAAGATTAGGGCTATAGGTAAAATACCAGCTTCTAAAACTGAAAAAGAGGTCCGAAGTTTTTTAGGAATGCTCAATTATATAGCTTGATTCATTTCACAACTAATAGCTACATGTGAGCCTATTTTCAAGCTTTTGAGAAAGAACAACAGGGGAAAATGGAATGTGGAATGTCAAATGGCCTTTGATAAGATCAAACATTATTTACAGACTCCTCTAATTCTGCAATCTCTTATACCAGGTCGCCCTCTCATATTGTACCTGACAATTTTTTAAGGTTCAATGGGTGGTGTTCTTGGATAGCATGATGATTAACGAAAGAAAGAGCAAGTCGTATATTATATAAGAAAAATTTCACCAATTACGAAGCTAAGTATTCTGTGTTGGAAAGGACTTGTGTTGCATTAGCATAGGCCGCTCACCGACTAAGACAATAATGCTATAGTACACCACCTTTTTTATATCTCGAATGGATCTCATCAAGTATATTTTTTGAAAAGCCAACTCTAACAAGGAGAATAGCTCGATGTCAGTTTTTATTAACTGAGTATAAGATAATATACGTCATCCAAAAGGCAATAAAGGGAGTATTATAGCTGACTATTTAGCAGATCGAGCTATCGAAGACTATCGACCAATAAGTTATGAGTTCCTTGATGAGGGAATCATGTTGGTAGAAGAAAAGCAAGGATCATAAAAAAAAAATTGGATTATGAAATTCGATGGGGCTTCAAACGCCTTAGAAAGTGGGATAAGAGTCATCCTAATCTCTCCCGAAGGAAAATATTTTTCAGTGACAGCCAAATTGTGTTTTGATTGCACCAGCAATATGGCTGAATATGAAGCTTGTGCTTTGGGGATACGAGTCACCATTGATATGAAGATTAAAAGGTTAGAAGTGTATGGCGATTCAACATTAATAATCAACTAGTTGAAAGGGTAGTGGGATCCAAAATTGGTCCCTTATTAAGAATATGTTATTGATTTAGCTCAAAGCTTCAAATTCATCAATTTCGATCATGTTTCTTTAATCGAGAATCAAATTGCAGATGCATTAGCCGTATTAGCTTCAATGTTTCGACTGGATGCTTATGAAAAAATGACTCCCATCAAGATCAAAACTAGAGAGGTTAATGCTTACTGTACAAAAATTGAAGAGGAATGTGATGGTAAGCCATGGTTTCATGATATCAAATAATACCTCATAAATAGGACATACCCTCCAGAAGCCTCAGACACTGACAAAAAAATAATGCGGCACTTATCAATGAATTTTTTTTTAAGTGGCAATGTTTTATACAAAAGAAACTATGATACAATGTTGATTAGATGTGTGGATAAAAAGGAAGCCCAAAGATTAATAAAAGAAGTACATGAGGGGTTTTGTGAGACACATTCAAGTGGACATATATTGGCCCAAAAAATTCTTAGAATGAGTTACTTCTGGTTGAAAATGGAATCATATTGCATTAATTATGTCTGAAAATGTCATAAGTGTCAAATATATACTGATGATATCAATGTCCCTCCGGCACCCTTACATGTGATGGTTTTCCCGTGGCCTTTTTCAATATGAGGACTGGATGTGATTGGCCCAATAGGACTTAAAGCTTCTAATGGTCATCATTTCATTTTAGTGGCTATTGACTATTTTGCTAAATGGGTAAAGGCAACCTCTTATGCCAATGTAACAAAAAAATATGGTTCTAAAATTCATCAAACAAAATATCATATGTCGGTATGGTCTGCCTGAATGTATTATTACCGATAATGTGAAGAACTTCAAAAATAAGGACATGACAGAGATGTGTGCAAAATTTAAGATTAAACACCATAATTCTTCCCCATACCGTCCAAAGATGAATGGTGCAATTGAAGCAGACAATAAGAATATTAAGAAGATAATTCAAAAAATGGCAATAACATACAAAGATTGGCATGAAATGCTTTTTTATGCTCTCAATGGGTATAGGACCATAATCAGGACATCCACTGGGGCAACACCATTTTCTTTAGTATATGGCATGAAGGCAATATTACCTATTGAGGTTGAGATTCTTTCTCTCAGAATTATCATAAAAGCCGAGCTTGATGATTCTGAATGGGTGCAGAGTCGTTATGATTAGTTAAACTTTATCGAAGAAAAAAGATTAACAGCCTTGTGCCACGGTCAATTATATAAAAAATGACTTATCAAGGCCAATGCAAAGAAGATGAGGGTAAGAGAATTTCAAGAAGGAGATTTGGTGCTAAAAAAGATTATTCTTAGACATCAAGACCCTTGGGGAAAGTGGACTTCTAAATATGAAGGCCCATATGTTATGAAGAAAGCATTCTCTAGAGGAGCTCTCATTTTAACCAATATGGATGGAAAAGACTTGCCAAATCTAGTGAATTCAGATACTGTGACGAGGTATTATGCCTAAAGTTGTAACAGAAGATGAAAAAGGAAGATGTGAGAAGTATAATATGGGATTATTCAAAGTCAATTTAGGCTTATGATCGTCAGATTTGTATGATTTATTAGCTTTTCTTAATAAATTGTTATTTTTTCTCTCTCTCTCTCTCCTCACATTTTTTGCTCATTTTGAAAATGAGTAACTATAAAGAACATCGATAAAATGATTGTTGAGGGACTAAATAATCCAACATTCTTTCTTAACCCATTCTTTAAGGCATATATTTTATTAAAGATTATTCTTGAAATATTTGAAAAGGGGATGTGATACTAAAAGATGGTGAAAAATTAAGCTTAACAGATCTACTTATGAGACATAAAATTGTAAGCTTGAAATGAAAGGAACGCATACCAATGGGTGAAAGAATTGTTACCATGATATTTATAAGGATACTGACAAATGAGGTTATTTTAAGATCCAAAGTTGTTGCCTAAACAAAATTCAAGAAGACATCTCGAAGGTCTCGTAACCAAAGTTAAACACTAAATTTATTCTAGATATAGGGAGTGTTATAGTTCCAATGTGATATTTTCCCTTTGTTTTTTTTTAAATATCCTTAATCAAAAAAGAAAATTAATACTTTTTCTAAGCATTCAAATACAAATAAGCATGCATGAAAAAAAGATTTTAAACATTCTTAGGAAATTTTGGAATTTCCTAAATGTGAACAATAGAATCTGCATTCAAAATCACTTTTCAAGTAATTTTAGAACACGCTCTAAATTACTCTTTGTTTTTCAAAAATTCTTAAATTCTAGCATTAGACACTCATAGTTCTAAGGTCGAGCCTTAGATTTCTTTCCTTTTTTAAAAAGTTTATAGTATCAAGTGATAGGTACTCCTAAGGTCGAGTCTTAAATTTCTTTCTTTCTTTTTTCAAAAATTTCTAATATCAAGCATTAAGTACTCCTAAGGTCAAGTCTTAGATTCCATTTTTATTTTCTAAAAGAGATCCTAGTGTTAAGCATTAGATATTTTTAGGGTCATGCCTTAAAGTTTTATTTCCATTTTCTAAGAAATTTTCTAATGTTAGCATTAAGTACTCTCGGGGTCGAGTCTTAGGTTCTCTTTTTCTTTTAAAAAAAAGAGTTTGTAGTATCAAGTATTAGAAATTTTTAAGATCAAACTTAGATATCATTTTTCATCAATTTTTATTATAGTCGATTATAAAAATATTCTAGGACCAAGACTCAAGTTTTATCTTTCTCTTTTACAATAGATAATAGATCAAGAATAAGCTCAAACTTTTTTATTATTGACATTTTGCACGACTTTAATTAATTAAAATATGCAAAAGGGGGCTACTGTTGAAATCTAATATTTTAAAAAATAATGAAATAGTAATTAAAATAAATAAACAAAAATATTAATAAAATACTTATAATCTTATTTATATTCTTTTTACATATATTCCAAATGCAAAAAAAATAAATTGAAAGTAACAAGAACAACTAGTGCATGTCAGATTATGGAGGGGGCAGGAACCATGTCTCTACATAAAACAAAACAAATTGAAAGTAACAAGAAAATTAGTGCAATGTCAGATCATGAGGGAGCAACAATATGTTCCGGCAAAATATTTTTTAAAAAAAAGAGAATAAATACATTAAAAAAGGAAAAATGAGAGAAAAATGAAGCAAATTTTACTATAAATAGAGGTACAAACAATACCAAAAAAACAAACTGAAAAAAGGATACAGATAAAAAAAAGAGAAAAATACTCGGCATAATACAGAAAATTCATAAAAAAGAGAAAAAAAAACAGAGAAAAGACAAAGTAGAGTGAAAATTGAGAGAATAAATCCTCCAAAAAAATTTGTTTCCTGGCAGAGAAAATCTTGAGGGATTTTAAATTCTATTAAGTACAGGGAGTTCACTTAATAAATTCTGAAGAAAATAAAGCAATTGATCATAAGAAACTTGCCAATTTTTAACGATCATAATCAGGTAATCTCTATTATGTGAATTTTAATTTCCTACTGCAAATTTGAATACTGTTTATTTCATTATAGTTTATTTTATGTCATTTTATTTTATTTTTGTTCATTTTAGATATGTGATCCTTGGGATAAATACAATCAAGAAGTGACTATTACTCATGAAATCGATACTTCATAGAATATATGATCACACATTTGCATGCAATATCTTAAAATAATCACAACCATCACCAACAAACAAAAAAATTCAAATGGTAAAAATGGCACAAATGAAAAACAGAGAAAACTAATATAAAAATAAATTAAAAATACAAAAAAAATTGACAGAAGAATTTAAAAGAAAGATACAAAAATTATACAGAAAACATAAAGTACAAACTCAGGGATAGAGGAAATTGTAAAAGCTTGAGTTTTTGCTAAGTGCAGGGAGTGCACTTAACAAAATCTGGAAAATTTGAGAGCAGATGCTTATTCAAACTGAACCTTTAATTTTCTTATTAAAGTTTTAAGCATTTACCTTTTGGTATAATTTAAAGAGAATTACATACAACCAAGAAGTGGTTGCATTATCGATCTTATTTCTTTTTATAAATAATAAAATAAATAAATAGATTATTATAATTGATACAAAAATAGGCAAGCGCCATCTTGAATTACCTACAACACCCACATATTCACAAATTTGATCACAACTAAAACCTATTAATTAACATGATGAAGGAAAATAATAAGAATACTTAAAAAAACAACAAATAAACCTATACAAGAAGATTAAAACACATAAAATCCAACTTCATCCAAGGGGTAAAGTCTGAAACGAAAATAATAAAAATATAAAAAAATAAAATCAATAGAAAAATCTGAGTTAATAAACGTTTACAAAAAAGATAAATGATTCAAGAAGATAAATAATTTAAAAAATATATATTAGAAAAGTAATATAAAAATAAATAAAAAATAAATGTCTAATTTTTTTTAAAAAAATATCAGTCTATTAGATAAAATAATAAAGGGACTAGAAATATAAAAAAAAAAAGGGGAAAAGCAAAAAAGTTAAATCTAGAGTTTTACCTTTTGTGCTGATTGGAGAGTAATAAGAACAAGAGTTTCAACTTATCATCTAAAATATGGGCTTGAACTAATAAAAGTTCACATATGAAGAGAAAAGGAGATTCTTCCATTTGGGTATGAGAGAATAAGAAAAGAGAAAAAGGCCGAAGAAGACGAACGGCACAAGAGATATTAGAATAAAAATGAGAATATATATGGGCAAGTTTAACAGATGAATCGCCCCTTTTCTTTCTTAAATGGTAAATTTTAATGATAAGCAAAATTGCATTTTTTTATGGAATAACCCGTGATCAACAGATCTTTTTACATCTCATCTTTAACATAATTATAATATTATCTGTACTATCACCGACAAACATCAATCAATGGTTGATGGTTGAGAGCTCAAAGTGATGATGTCATGATATATATATATACATACACACAAAGAGAGCTAAAATGTGGTTAGGTAGCGGGCCAAAGACGGATTACTTCTTTAATTCATTGCTTTTGAATTTGCTTAATCATTCATTCATTTATTATTATTATTATTATTATTATTATTATTATTATTTTCAATTAGGTACTTAATTAAATAATGATAATAGAGGCAAATTACACGTCTAAAGGAAACCAAAACTTGTATCCCGAGAATAGATATTAACACATGAAGTTATATCAATTAAACTATTCAATGGTCACATCTAGACAGTGGATATAGTTGTTAGAGGTAATGTAAAAAAAATATATAACAAAATGACAAATTAAAGATAAATCTATGAATTTAACACAAATAAATAATAATTATAAAGTAAAATAAGTAGAAATAGAAAAATTATATTTAAAAAATGTAAACAACAACAACCACTAATAATATAGAAATTAAAAAATGATAAATCAAACTACGAAAATTTTGATTTCGTCAAACAGATATGTAAGCAATCGAAATTAAGTTTCGAATTCAAGTCTATCTTAATAAAAAAAAATAATTTTTCTCAAAAAAAAAATATATATATATATAACAATAAACATGCACTAATTAACAAATAGCAACATAAAAAGACATAAAATATTTAATAAAAAATATGAAATTAGAATAATTATATTCAGAAAATGGGCATAATTTAAAAAAATAATAATCATAAATTCAGTAAACGTTAAGCTATAAAAGATTATATATTTAGATAGTGAATATTTAGATTAAATCACAAACTAATAAATAAAATATGTGCCCACGAGGGTAATAAAATTATTAAAAAATATTAAAATAAAAATAAAAATTAATAAATATTTTATGTCCAGATAGTGGATATAAAAAATCAAATAAAAGAATAATCAAATAAAAGAAACACAATTTGAATTTATATTCAGACTGTGAATATAATTTCTTATAACAATAAATAAATAATAAAATAGTACCAATTTTGGGCGTTGTAGGGTGCTTTTCCATCATCATACATAATCAACTCTCCGAATCTTATCTTTGAAAATGCAGACCATTATTAGGTGTTTAATCAAACTTTATAATTGATTGGTGGCGACTCCTGACACATATAAAAAATAATAAAATTAAATATAAGTCAATCAAAAACTAAATCAAATCTTATATATCCACCGGCTCCCCCATCATCCCATATGCTATTGTACTTATGTTCTCATTCTTTGACTTAAATAGTTTCTTAGTAACATTTCCATATAATATATATTTATCTTCCGATAACACTCAAATTTAATACATATATTATAAACAAAAACACATACATTGAGATCAAAATCCTTATATAATATATAAGATCTAGAAATATTGATGAGCATTGTGAGTATCTGTGCTTTAAAGCATGGGACATACATATCATAAATAATATCATGATGCATTATTTTAAAGTTTTTTTATTATCAAATTATATACTGCTAAACTAGTTGCTTAGTACGATTGTTTTATTGCACAGATGACAGGGGAGAGACAGAGAGCCTCAGTAGACTTGACCAAGTCTAGGTGTTTGGATTAGTATTAGAAGCTTGAAACTTCGCTACTAGACTATCCACTTGCATATCATGTAAATATTTATTTTTTAAAACTTAATATATTTTTAACTATTATCTTGTTATATAACAATGTAGTAAACTTAAAAGTTTGATTAAGTATTGTAAATAATTGAAATACTCTTTTTAAACTTAAAGGTTTGATTAAGTATTGTAAATAATTGAAATACTCTTTATTGATATATAAATATGTGATTTTGAGATGTTGATATTTTAGGAGAAATATTACAGATTTGGATAAATGTGTATTTTTGGAAGTACATTTCTTGCAGGTTGTGTATTTTGTGGATTTTTAATTTACAGATAAAATTTTAACAAATTTTTTTCTGAAACTTTTTTTAATTTGTATTTTAAATATTTAATTGTTAATATATATATTTACTTACTAAATTTATTTAATAAGAATAATTTATTTTAATAAAATTATGAAAAATTTTCTACTAATAAAGTCGGTGACATATTTATATTTTGTATATATATATTTTATATATACTGTGTGTATATATTTTACATATATAAAATATAAGTGCGTTACATTTGAAGTGTTTAGTTTAGATTTAAGCCTAGACATTTGCAACATTCATGGATATATATCTTAAAAATTTTAAAAAAAAATTGCTTGATGACACAGAGAGTGAAAAGTTAACCCGTTAATATTCATAAAAAGTGGGCAAGTGGAATGACTTTTCTTCATTTTTTATTGAATAATTATTTTACATATCTTTCAATTATTTTTTCTTGAATAATGGATTTATCTTTGAATTAAAAAATAGATGGTAAATAAAAGAATTGTTTTTGTTTAAGGCCTATTGGTTTATGTTGTAAGTTTTTTATTTTTTTACATAAAAAACAAAAACTTTTTTTAGTTTTTATTTTATATTTTTAAAAATTTAGTTTATATTTTTTAAAAACATATTTTATATTTTTAAAAATTATATCATAGTTTTTTACTATATATACATAAACATACATTTTATTTACCTATTAGAAAAATTATATTATTTATTCTAATAATACATCATAATATTAATTATATATTACAGATAATTATTAAATAAAATAAAATTATTAAAAATAAAGAAAATAAAAATTAAAAAATAACAAACCTCTCATTTTATAATTAGATTTGCAAAAAATAAAAATAAAATAGAGCAAAAAATATATGCAAAAAATAAAAAAAATAGTAGAGAGAGAAAATTGATTTTATTGATGTGTATCTTTCTCAAAATCAAAATTCTAAAAATCATATTTTATTGATTTCATATTTATCCAAAATATTTTCTTATCTAATAAAAAAAATTAAAACTTGGTATATTATCGAACGAATTTTTTTTTTCTTTACAAAAAAGCTAAAATCAAAAAAACAAAAATTATTTCAAACGCGAACGCAAATTTTTGGTTTTTGAAATGTTTATAAGTATGTTGAGAGAGAAGATTGGCAATAATGCATTATTTTTAAAATTTTCTTATTTCCAATGAATAGAATTTAAATTTATTAATTAAATAATATATGTATTTATTATCATATTAAATTTTGGCATGTTATTAAAATTTTTTAAAGTTAAGTACTCCCCTTACAATAAAACTTATTTTGACAAGTTTCTAAAAAAAAAAAAAACTTATTTTGACAATGATGGTACCCTATATCAGTAGTATGTATTTATTTCTATTAAACATTTTTTTTAATAACCTATGCATATAATTTTATTATTTTCTTTTATTTTTATAATAATATTAAAAATAAATAAACAAAATTTTAAAAATAAATTAATAATTGATACAATTTAATAATGGAGTAATCACAAATATCAACGAATTAATTGATCAACTTTAAATATTTTCCTTTGAAAGCCAAAAATTCATTATTAAAGTTACTTTTATTTACCTAAAAGGTTTTGTGGATTGTTATTATAAAAATATAATAGCCTAATTTTTAAATTCTTTTTAAAATTCTTTTTATAAAAAAAAAATCGGCACATTAATTAATCAAAGTTGCAGAGATCAGGTAGAAATTGAAAAACAATTAGATGAGACTAAAGAGATGGGCTAAGGAATGCGAGCTTGACTTGCTCGATGAATGAAATGGATGAGTTTGTTCCTTCTCACTTTCTCAATGAAAGCCAAAGTTGAAGGTATAAAGGCAGCGATCATTTGATGAGAGGTCACCAAGTGAATTCTCAATAGGACTTAAGACAGAAGGCCTTCAAAACTTTGAGTGCACTTACACTCCTAGAGGAAGGTCAAGGTCAAGGTTCAACACACCAGACTCATCAACTCGCAACTCATTTAAGTCCCACCCTATGGTGGTTGATGCCTAAGAGGCACGGCGGTGGTCCATAGTCTATTTCAGAGGCCAATCAATTGGCACTATTGCTGCAATTGATCATGCATTGGAGGAGGTTTTCAACTATGACTAGGTAATTTTGTTTGACCAAATTCTGATGCCCATTGTAGTAATTTTGCCCAATGATTTCAATAAATGATATATTTGTGATTTTAATAATTTCGATAACATTGAATTAAGTGCCACCTAAGATCAAGTTTATACTTAAAAATGTGAAAGAGTGTATTAATTGTGTATAAATAACTTTAATTGTCTTTCAATTAATATCATGATTACTATTACATAAAAATAGCAGTTATATACATGGACAAGGCCATTTTATATAGAAGGGGGGCAATTTCACCCCTTCTCTTTATATATATATATATATATATATATTTATTTATTACAATTTTTTATTTTTTTCTCTTAAAATTTAAAAATTGCCTCTATCATTTAATTTATGCAAATTATTTTTTTAAAGTAAATAGTTTTTCTTCTATAAAATTGATAAAAAAAAAATTAATACCATTTAAATGAAAAAAAAAAGACAAAAGAAAATTAAGGACAAGACAAACTTCAACCAAAGTAATTTGAATTCTACTAATGAATAAAGGAACTAAGAAGAAATTGAAAACACGATAAAGAAAAAGAAAAAAATTTTTAAAAAAAATACAAGATTAGAATATTTATTTTTAAATTTCTTATCTTTGCTTTTGATTTTTCAATGTATTATTTCTACTTCTAATATTTTTGTTGATTCAAAAAAAAATTTTGACAGATGAAAAATGATCTATTAATAGATTACAAATTTATAAAATAGTAATTATATGAAATATACGATGAGTACTAAAACAAAAATAAGAAGGGTTGATCAAAAGCAAATTTATGACTTCTAAGATAAATTTTGCCCTCCTTCTAAAATCATGCTTTCGCTTCTGATTATATAAATGAATTATTTTAAACCATTCTATAACCAAAATTAAATTGTGTTTAACAAAGTCATACTCTATCCTTTATCTTCAAGAAGCATATGTCAGACCAAAATCATTTTACAACAAAACTCTATCAAATTTAAATATAAAAATGAGTAAAAATTAAAGATATTCCAATATTTTTACCATATGAAATTATAATCAGTATATTATTCAGAGTCGTAAGCACTAATCTTCAATCATATTTTGTACTATCAATGAGGCAATTACTGTACAATGAAAATATATTAAATAATTATTTTTCATTACTTATTTTTTGTATAATTTATTGTGCAACTTAAAGTTATTCTATGATGAACAAAAAACAAACTATGGGTTTCTTGGAAAGAGAGAATTTCCCCTCATTATCACAGAAAGATCAAAATATATACAACCTATACCGCTATCAAAATATTCTCCTAATAAAGGCTAAACTACCAAAATAGAACAAAATCAAACAAACAAGGAAAGAAAAATATATTTACATAGAAATTCCTAAATTAGCAACCCAAATCAACGGCAATCAGCAAATTGCCACCTAAATTAATGACAATGACCATGCAAATCAAATGACAGCAGAAAGCTAGCTGTAATAACCCCCCCCCCCCCCCCCCCCCCTCAAGATGGAGCATGAGGATCTTGAATGCCCATCTTGCAAAGGAGAAACTGAAATTGATCCTTTCCTAATGCTTTTGTGAAGATATCAGCTGGCTGCATTGAACTACGAACATAGCTGGTCCAAATATTACCGGAAATTATCTCATTACGAATAAAATGACAATCCACTTCAATATGTTTAGTGCGCTCATGATAAATGGGATTAGCAGCGATATGTAAAGCAGCTTGATTATCGCATTACAATTGCATAGGTTCAGTATGCGTCACACCAAGGGAATTCAATAAACCTTTAAACCATTTAAGTTCATAAGCAGTAGCAGTCATAGACTGGTATTCAGCTTCAGCAGATGAGCATGAAACCGTCTGTTGTTTCTTAGTCTTCCATGAGATAGGTGTAATATCCTAAAATACACCCTAAAAGTTTTGGAGTCATTATGGTATTCGGATTCAATGTATACGTTTAATGGAAAGAAAAAAAAAAGATAAATTAATTAAAAGAAAATATTATAAGAAATAAAGGTGTATGAAGAGTGATAAGTATATATGTATTGTAATTGTAACATGGGAAAATATAAAGTCAATATATAAGAGATATACATATACCAACATATATATCACATATACATAATGTATAATTGGGTGTAGGAAAAGTAAGTGTATATAATTAATTAATTATTAATAATAATAATAATAATAATAAAAGAAAAAGAGGAAAGGAAAGTCAAAGGAAGAAAGTGGTGGTGGAGAATATTTTAGAATATTATATATTATTATTATTATTATTATTATTATTATTATTATTATTATTATTATATGATAAGTATGAGAAAAAGAAGAAAATATCTTCTTTCCTTCTTCTTCTTCTTCTTGTTCTTGACGTGGAGAGAGAGAGAGAGAGAGAGAGAAAGAGAGAGAAGTGATTTTATTTTTATATACATCAAATCCATAGGGATTTTGAGAGAATTGAAGATGGATATTGAAGATTTGGCATAATATTCAAGTAAGTGTTCATTCTTTTGAGTTGGTTTCTATTGATTGATTTTATAATTGATATGGTTAGTGTGTGAAGATGATGATAATGGAAGATTGAAGTATATAGATATGTTGAATTGGTATTTAAATGATGATAATATGGTTAATTTGTGAGGATGGTGATGGATTGTTGTAATTGTTTAGTAAAGGTTTAATATAATTGAGTTGGGGGAAATGAATAATTGATGTATGTGATGAGTTTAATCAACTATTATCTTGGATTTTCTATATGTTTGTGTTTATTGAAGTTTAAAATACAAAATACATGAGTTTGGTCCGAAACAGAGGCAAAATGGATGCCACGGTCGTGGCAAATGAGTGCCACGGTCGCGGCACATGAGGGAAATGCCCGTGGGGGTTTAAAGAAAAATGGGCAGAGTCGGTTACTAACCCACGGCCGTGGGGTTGTGAGGCCACGACCGTGGGGGCTTAGATAAGGGTTTTTGTTTGTAATTTGTGATCTATGGGTCTAGTATGAGACTAATAGGTGAATAAGTGGATTGGAATTCATGTGTATTTATAAGTAAGTGTGTATTTTTCTTTTGAATTAGGTTGTGAAGAGGTTGAGTTACCTTAACCTAGATGTGAAGAATTCTTGGAAAAGGGAGTGTATAGATTGATGTGAGTTGCTCTTGAGGTAAGTACAAACTTACATGGATGCATTCTTTTACATGATTTTGAGACTTAACACATTTAGTATAAATGTGTTAAGTAATTTACTATATTGTTAATATAATGTGACTAATGTTATGATTTGTATAGTGTGAAAGCTATGATGATCATTCAAAAAGGTATGTGCAATGCAATTTGTTATGATAAATATTTTAATGATGAATTGTGTTAATGTGTCTTGAGAAATGATGAAATGTAATGTTATTATGGTTGGTAATAATGATTGAAATGAAATAAATGGACATGTTGCCTATATGATGATGAATTTAAGATATATGTTCAATGTAATTGATTATGTATACTTGAATGATGAATGGTTATGTATATATATGTATCAATGATGAAATATGAAATGTATGTGCTATGAAATATGAAAGAGGTGATGTTGTGATAAAAGATGAAATGTGAATGGAGATTGATGAGATATGGAGATTGATGAGATATGAAGCCATTGTGATTGGCTATGATGATTCAAATGATATGTGAAGCCATTGTGATTGGCTATGATGATTCAAATGAGATGTGAAGCCATTGTGATTGGCTATGATGATTCAATTGAAATAAGTGGGGCATGTTTGCCTAGATGATGATGAGAATTGATAATGAAATAATAAATGAATTGTGTGGCTAATGTGTTATTCCATTTTCAGAGTTTGTTGTTGGTGGCATGCCTATAGTAACAATCTCTTGAAGTTAGGTTGGGCTTGGTCCTTGAAGCCAAGTTGGGTTGAAGTTTAACATGATTTACTCCCCTTGAAGCTTGGTTGGGTCTAGTCCTTGAAGCCTAATTGAGATGTTACAACCCTTGAAGCTAGGTTGGGTTGGTTCTTGAAGCCAAGTTGGGTTGATACTTAGCATGCTTTGTTCCCCTTGAAGCTTGGTTGAACCTAATCCTTGAAGCCTAGTTGGGATAATGATAATGATAAATGAGATAATTAAACCAAAACATTAACTCTGAAAGTTGAATGGCATATTAGTGTCTTTTGGGCCCATGCATATCTTTGCTTTAATGTGAATTATGGAATGAGATATAATGTTATGAGATATATGATGATAACTATGGAATGAGATGTAATGTTATGTGATATATGATGAAAATCATGAAATGAGATGTATACAATATATAAGTAAATTATTGAAAGTGAATATGGCTTGAGAAGCTATGTTAAATGATGAGCTTATGAAATATAATATGATGTGTAAAATGTATATGGATGTGGAAATGGTGAATATTGTTTCATGAAGGTTTTGATAAGTCATTGAATTGTGATTTGTTGAAATGAAATATATGTGTATGTATATAATTATGAGATTGGTAGAAACATATAAAAAGTGCAATTTAAATGAGGAAAACATGATAAGAAAATAATGATACATGAATTTATTATATATAAGTATGATTGCTGTGATATATGTTTATTATACTTATTTGTACTACTAAGCTTTTTAGCTTAGCGCGGATGTGTATCGCGCAGGTGAATAGGTGGTTGATCTGGAGTCAAGTCAATATGCCACAAGCTAGGTAAGAGTATTTCGAGACCAACTAGAAGGTGATGCATACATGTACAACTTAAATATGTTATATTTTGACAAATATATATTCATATGTATAAATGAATTTTGACAAACTCATTATATAGTATAAAGGAGTTCTTAAATGTTCTTTAAATAAAATGTATTATTGTTTGTAACTAAAAGAAAGGCTTTTAATCTAAAATGAAAAGTGGCATTCTTATACTTTATATAAGTACTGTATGTATACTTGGTATATGTATAGTATTTATATAGGGTATGGGGGTGTTACAATAGGCGAGTTACCCAACAGATTAAAATAACCCGTTAAAGAGCGTCTTGTCAAGGGACAACTTGCCCAATCCGAATCACAATAAGCAATTAATTTTAAATCACAATCAGCACATAGCAAAATACCTTGGCCTGGATTTCCTTTTAAATATCGCACTACTCTTAAAGCAGCATCCCAATGAGCTTTCTTTGGCTGTTGAAGAAACTGTGCAAGAATATGTACAGAGTAAGATAATTCAGGCCGGGTTATAGTCAAATAAATAAATCGACCCACAAAATGTCTATATTGAGCAGGATTGTCGACATCATCGCTTTCAGTAAGAGCCAGCTTGTGATTTTGTTCAAGGGGAGTATGAATTGGCGTGGAACCCAACAAGCCAACTTCAGAAATCACGTCCAAAGCATATTTTCATTGACACAAGAAAATCCCATCCAAGTTTCTTGCCACTTCAATTCCTAAGAAAAAATTTCAGCTTACCCAAGTCCTTCATATGAAAATATTGACTCAAATAATTTTTGAACTTTTGCACAGAGGAATCTTTATTGGAAGAAATAATGAGATCATCAACATAAATGAGAACATTCAATTGAGTACCCTTATCTTGAAAAATGAATAAAGAGTAATCTGAAAATGATTGTTTAAAACCATACTCCTTGAGAGATGTAGCCAATTTTTCAAACCAGCATCTAGGAGCTTGCCGCAAACAGTATAGAGACTTTCGAAGTCTACAAACCTTCCCTAGTGTTGAAGAAGCAAATCCAGGCGGCATCTTCATGTAAACTACTTCTTCCAAATCACCATGTAAGAACGCATTTTGGACATCCATTTGATGAAGTTCCCAATTCTTAGCAGCTGCTACGGCAAGAAATGTGCGTATCGTCCCCATTTTTGCTGTAGGAGCGAAAGTTTCTTGATAATCAATACCTTCCACTTGATTGTTGCCAAGTATTACCAACCGTGCCTTGTACCGTTCAACACTTCCATCAGAGTTGTACTTGATTTTATACACCCAGTTGCTCCCAATTGCTTTCTTCCCAGGAGGCAAAGTTTCAACTGTCCATGTACAATTTTCTTCTAAAGCTTGTATTTCTTTTCTCATGGCCTCTCTCCACCGTATATCTTTGATTGCATCGGCATAAGTGTTTGGTTCATGACCTGAAATAATTGCTGCCAAGAAACACCGGTGTTGCATAGAAAATTTATCATATCTCACATAATGTGCTAAAGGATAAGGCGTACCTGAGGAATCAGATTGGTTAGATGAGCACGTCGAGGGGCTTATTTTGGTGGCATTAATCACATAATCTTTTAAATGAATGGAAGGACGTTTGACCCTATGCCCTCTTCCCAACTGCTCTTCTACGACATCACTGCTTTCCCCTTCATTTCTGTTATTTTGAATGGATTTCTCCTCTTCATGATTGCTTGTATTATTTCTATCCATACTCTCAATATTTTCCTCAGCCAATCCACCATTTAAATCCTCAACTTCATCACTGGACTCCTCAATTCTGTTATTTATACTTAAAATTTTCTCATGTGCATATGGAAATTCATTTTCAGCAAATACAACATCCCTAGATATAAAATATTCCTTAGTCTCCAAATCATACAATCTCCAGCCCTTCTTACCCATTGGATAACCAACAAAAACACATCGTCGACTTCGACTAGCAAATTTATCTCGAACCCAATTTTGATTATGTGCATAGCACAAACAACCAAAAATCCGAATGTGTTTGTAAGAAGGAATTTTGCCAAAAATAATCTCATATGGAGTTTTCCCTTGCAACAATAAAGATGGAGTCCTATTAATTAAATAACCAGCTGTAAGAACACATTCTCCCCAAAATTCTATAGGCAAATTTGCTTCAAAACGCAAAGCTCTTGCAATATTGAGAATATGGCGATGCTTCCTTTCTACCCATCCATTTTGTTGTGGTTCCTACACAAGAAGTTTGGTGTAAAATTCCATTTTCAAGAAAATAATCTTTCAAGCACATAAATTCACTTCCGTTATCACTCCGAACAATTTTCACAATTTTGTTTAAATTGTCGTTCAACCATCACAAAAAACATTTTTAGAGTACCAACTACTTCACTTTTTCCGTTCAACAAAAATATTCACACAGCACGAGAGTAATCATCAATAATTGTTAAGAAATAAATTGCTCCACATGAAGCTGGGACTTTATAAGGTCCCCACAAATCACAATGTATCAATTAAAAACAATCTTTAGCTTTACTGTCACTAGAAATGAAAATCTCTCTTGTTTGTTTTGCTCTAAAGCAAGCATCACAAGTTTTATTATTTTTCCTAGCTATTCTACCAACTTCTGGAATTAATTCAACAACTTTAGAAGAGGGATGACCCATTCTTTTATGCCAAAGCTCAAAAGATCCCACAATAGTCACCTTATGAGCACGCAATGAAGCCACACCCTTGAGAAAATAAAGCCCCTCTCTTTTCTCACCCGCTCCAATCAGGTTCCTCGAGTTTAGGTCCTGTATAGCACAAATCTTATTAGTGAGTTGAATAACAAACTCTGAGTCATTAAGAAGTTGTGAAACAGAAATCAAATTGCATTTTAAGTTGGGCACATATAAAACTCGTCGCAATATCAAATCTCCTCCAAGGAATACAGTTCCTTCTTTCATCGCCATGGTCTCTTCTCCATCAGGTAATTCAACTGAACATGGCTCAATATCACGCCAATTACGCAAAAAAAAAAAAAAAAAAAAAAAAACAGAGTTCCTATCATATGATGAGAAGCGCCTGTGTCTATAATCCAAGGAAAAAGTTTCTGTTTACCTGTCATCCTTTCATTAGTACCATTTTAATGTGAACTCAACATGCCTAGCAATGTCGTCCATTGCTCATTATTCAATCCAACAAGACCCTTTCGATCTGAATCAGTAATGTTTGCACGTCCACTGTCATTTTCAATTGTTTGTGTGGCATTGGCACGAGCTCCTCCTCTTTTACCACGCCTTTGGTTTCCACTTCCACATCCAGTCAAGTTTCCACGTGGCCTGTTACCCCACCATTCAGGATATCCTATCAGTTGAAAATAATTTGCAACCTCATGTCCGTCTTGATTGCAATTAGAACAAATCATGCTTTTATCCTTATCCCCCCCCTGAATTTCGACCACTTGATCGAATTGCGAAACTCATGGGATTACCTCTTTCTTCCTTAGTTCGCATAACAGTTCTTACCTGCTCTTGTTGAACAACCAGAGCATAAGCACGATTTACATCGGGTAGAGGCTCGGTACTCAAAATATTAGAGCGTACCGTTCTGTATCCTTCTTCATCCAAGCCCATTAGAAATTGATGGACTCTTTCTTCTTCTCACTTTCGTTCCAATTCAATGGTCATATTACATTTGCAACATGTGCAAACACATGTTGGTATTTGATCATAATTGTTTATTTCATCCTATAACAATTTGACTCTCCCAAAGTAAGAGACAATGGACTGACCATCTTGCTTACAATTTGCCAAATCTGATCTTAGTTGCTGCATTCGCGGACCATTTCCAATTGAGAATCTCTGTTTAATATCTTCCCACAAATCCTTCACATTTTCTATGTGAGAGATAGTCGAGCGAAGAGTCGGTTCAATGGTGTTAAGTACCCACGAAACCAACATAGAATTAACTGTCCACCAGTCTTCTAGAACCGTCGAATCATCTGCTGGTTGTTTGATAGTTCCATCAACAAAACCATATTTCTTTTTGGCTGGCAATGCAGTCCGCATAGCTCGTGCCCATTCTTCATAATTCTCACCCTTCAACTGAACTTGGGTAATCAAGTTACCTGGGTTATCATTCGAATTCAGTGTGTAAGGGTTGTAACTTTTCTTTTCTATTCCAGAACTCTCATCATTTTTCTTTCCGTCAGCCATTGCTCTGATACCATGAACAAAAAATAAACTATGGGTTTCTTGGAAAGAGAAAATTTCGCCTCATTATCACTGAAAGATCAAAATATGTACAACCTATACCGCTATCAAAATATTCTCCTAATAAAGGCTAAACTACCAAAATAGAACAAAATCAAACAAACAAGGAAAGAAAAATATATTTACATAGAAATTCCTAAATTAGCAACCCAAATCAACGGCAATCAGCAAATTGCCACCTAAATTAATGACAATGACCATGCAAATCAAATGACAGCAGAAAGCTAGCTGTAATATATGAACTAGCAAATTAACATGAAGTGCTAAAAAATATCAATCTCCAGCCAATATTTAGAAGAATACAAGTTCCTATGACATGTGAAAAAATTCCTTTGCAAATTGGTAGAAAATAAAAATAAATGAGAAATGAACAAGCACAACAAAAAATAAATTATATTGGTGTATTGTACGGACCAACAAAGAGTGTTTGAGGCTGTTGCATTATTAATCTTTTTAAAAAACATTATTTCATCTTTTTGTCTTTTTTAATTAATTTTTTATTTAATTTTAATAATTTATATAAATTATATTTGTAACTTTTAATTTTCTATTAAATAATTACATATTAATATAATTTTATAGTATTGATTACACATTAATATACTTAATATAATTTAATAACATAATTAAATTAATTATATATTAATATAATTTAATAATATTAATTAATTTATATATTTTTTTAGAAATTTAAAAAGTTAAAAATATGACTCTTAATCTTCATAATAAATTAATTATAAATTAAATAATTTATTTATAATAATTAATTTATATATTTTTAGAAATTTAAAAAATTAAATAATTAAATTCATGACTTTTGACATTCCTAATAAATTGATTACACATTAATAATTTATTTAAATAATAAATTTAAGTAATAATTTATTTATAATAATAATTAATGTATATCCTTCTTAGAATTTAAAATTTTAAATAATGAAATATATAACTTTTTAACATTCCTAATAAATTAATTATATGTTAATAATTTATGTAATAATAATAATATTAATAATAATTCCAATACAAATTTATTATTATAAATTCTATTGCTCATATATTTTCCATATTTTAAAAAAATATTTGAATTTCTATTTATTTTTCTTATTTTTCTCTATTTTTATAGAATTCATGATCTTTTTATAGCAAAAATATATGTAAGTTTTATTTTTGATTAGTAAAAATTGTCAAATTATAAAATAAAAAAACTATATTTACTTACTAATATTGTTTCTATAAAATTGTCATAAAGATCAAATATATAAAAATAATATTTAAATTAAAATTAACAATAATCATTCATTTATTTTTATCAAATAATTATTTATTTATTATTTTTGTAATCCTATTCTGCTCGATTATAAAATGATAATTTGTAAAAATATATATATACTTAAAAGAAAATAAAAACTAAAAAAATCAAAATCGCACGACTAATATAATAGTATAATTTATGTATAATACTAAAACGATTGTTGTTGATATAATATTGTGCTAAGTGTTGTCATATTTAATATTTTAATTAATTTATATAAATTAAATAAATTATTAAAAATATTTGAATTTATTACTATACGAATCTATAAGGATGGACTTTTTACAAGGGAAGATTTTATCTGAATTATAATGAAACTATATTTTATTTGAATTTTAGTGAGGATGGACTTTATATACCATATGAATCTATATCTTACAGAAATTACTATCTTTTACTTTATTATCCTATAATAAATGTATATTTATTATAAGAATTATTATAGGAATAGAACTATAATAAAATTATTTTTTACTTGAATTTTAGTTAGGATGGAATTATTATAAGATTAGAATTACAATGAAATTATCTTTTATCTATATTATATAATACTAAAATGATTGTCTTTAGTACAATATTATGCCACGTATTCTAATCAATTTTTTAAAAAAAAAATTAATTTATTATTTATTTTTTACTTAATTTATTAAATTAATTTATTATTTATTATAATAGATGTTTTTATTTATAGAGTTAAAATAAAACTAGTATGTTATATTGATTTATATTTATTTGAAAAGTTCAATAAGATTATGATTAATTTTATATTATTTAGATTATAATTAATTTCATTTTATCTATATGATAGTTATGATATTCTAATTATATGTTGTTATGTAAAGTCTACTTATACCACTTTATATACAATAAGTAGTATATAAGACACAATTTATAAGTTAAGTAATTAATATACAAATGAAGTTACTCATAAATATAAATATATAATTTATAAATTAAGATATATTTTTATTAATATAATTTTTCTAAGATATCAATTACAGTTAATATAATAATAAATTAAGTAGTTAATATACAAGTTAATTTTTTAGTTTATTCAAAGTCATTTGAGATATAATTTTAATTATTATTAAATTAATATTTTAGACCCACTAATATTATTTTTTAATTTTTGATGTAAGCATTTTTTATTTATTATTGATCATATTGAGTTCATTTAGTTTAAAAGATAATTTTTATTAAATATTATAATAATATTATGATATTGTAAATCTCTCAGTATTTTATAATTTAATAATTATAAATAATTTATTTAAATTTATTAATATATGTATTAATTTTATTATTTTTTATAATTATAAATAAATAATTATTTATTTAAAATTATTATAAAATTTAAAAAATAAAAATATCAGTAGTAATATGGTGTGGTATTCTATTTTAGATATAATATGCAAATATATATTTTTTAATTTCCTAAAAAAAATACCACATGGATTTCAGAATTCCAGAATAAAAGGAGATCTAAAGCCTTTTCTGAGCTGGCAACCAAAATTATTATTAATTTTTTTTAACAAAAAATAAAATGATAAAAAGTATTATTTTTAAAGCAAAAAATTGATAAACGGCTGATACTGTAGCAGAGTATATGAACTCAAAACGAAGTATAATCCATTAACTACAGAGAAAGCAGAGACAGACGACTTTGAGCTTTTCAGTTTTCGCGAAGCAACGGCCTCTCTACGGCTCTGTAAGGTTGTTGTCGGTGTCTGATTCACGCCGATTCATCACCGAATCCCTGGAAAATCAAACGCCGGCCATTTTCAAAATCTCCATCTGATCAATAGTTCGCTCCGATTTATTTGAAAATTTGAAATCTAGTCCGGTACATTATGTCTCTCTCATTGTTTGATTCTTTTACATTTGTTATGTCACTTTGTAATTTAGCATTTTTTGTCCAGATTCATTACAGTGATTGATTGAGAGTTTATAAGAAATGAATGCTTTTGAGGAAATATTCGGATCTAATCAGTTAGGACCGTAAACTACATCATTTTAATCGCAGATCTGAAAGGAGATTAATAGGCAAAGTTGAAAGATAGTTTCTGTGTTACTTCAAATTATAATATAAGATTTGGAAAATGGGGTTTTTAATTTTTTATAGTTTGGTTTGCTGTGTTTATATGGTGGAAAAATTTTAAGCAGGAAGAGATAGGAGATCATTTGATAATGGTCATCATTCGAGTTAACTTATCTCTTTTTTTGAGATTGCTGGCCAATGTGTTTGATATTTGGAGTTGTTAGTTGGGTGTTGATTAGAGAGATAAGGGAATTTTTCTTGGAGGGTAGTAATAATTGGTATTTGTCTGGAGCAAAATATTAGGATTTCCTAGCTTGAGAGTTTCAGGTGGCAAAGTGGATATACTTGGTTAAGATGCAGATATAGGAATAATATAGATCTGTCTTGTTAATGGGTTTTTGAAAATTTTCATATCAATTTGAAAACAAAGAGGGTCTGCGTACTTTAATTAGATTGAAATTGTGTTTTGAGCTTAAATAATGAAGGGATATGACGCAGCGGGAGGGTTGATGGCAATTAAGTCTCGACAATTAGGGCGATTGACGACAAATCTTATCTTCTTTTTCTTTGGCTGCATTAGGGTGACTATTTGATTTCTGTAATAAGAAACATTCAGGTTGCAGTGTTGGAAGTGAAGTGAGGCATGGCTTATGATTATATGCAACAAGTCTTGAGTTTGAAAAGTATGTGAGAATATGAATGGAACCACAAAAGGAAGAAAGATAAACAGCAAAGTGAAATGGAAAAACAATTGCAAGTCACAACCTTTAGAAACACCCTACTGGAGTCTTGCATGTACTCCTTTTCTGATTAGCATGTCTAATAATTTTTGAGAGATAGGAATCTTATCTCTTCATTATTGAAATTCATTATGAAGTAAAGAATGACCATGATCAAGGCTTGAGCACCTTTAGGAACCAATTTTGAAAGAAAAGAATGCAGGGGCCTCATTTTAAGTGAATTTGAGAGGGAATTAGCAGGATGTAAGAGGCATTGCATGTCCAAAGGAGGGACATTCACAGTAATAAGAAGTATCCATTCAAATCTCTTACTTTCACGTCTTTCTTGCCCATTCCTATCTTGGTAACAAATCAACATAGTGGATATTTACAAATATTTCCTTCAAGGCAATATTGGGAGGAGTTTGAATTTTATCTTGAGAAACAAGGAGTAATAGAGGATGAATCTCAGTAAGCCTCGAGTTTTGTTGTCGTAAAAGATCATCTTCAGGGAAAAATTATTATTCTGAAAATATAGAATGGAGAATTTGGGTACCTATTTGGGAGGGTTTAGCATGATTTTGGAATTTGGAAATGAATTGCCTTGGTAGGTTTGGAGGATTTCTTTAATTCCCGAGTCCTTTGGTGTGGGCAATGGAGTGTCATCTTCTCCTGCTACGACATTTTGTTTGGTACACACCCATTAACATTTTCAACAGCCAAATAATTTTCTTTTTGGTTACAGGTGTGACTGTTATTGCATATGCCCCTCAAGTTGGATTGGATGGGGAGAGCAAACAAATATTTTGGGATGATATGGACGAACTTATGCGAGAGATTTCAAATGATGAAAATATTTTTATAGGAGGAGACTTAAATGGACATGTAGGAAAGGACATAGTAGGTTTTGAGGAGGTACATGGAGGGTATGGTTTTGGAATTAGAAATGAAGAAGGTAAGAGTATTCTTGATTTTGCTTTAGCCTATGATTTGATTATGACAAACACATATTTTATAAAAAGGAAATCACATCTAGTGACCTTTAAAAGTGGGCAAAATAGAAGTCAGATTGACTTTATACTCACAAGAAAAGCTAATTGAACTCGATGCAAGGATTGTAAGGTTATTTTAGGTGAGGCTTTGACCACTCATGACCACTCAGCATAGGTTAGTGTTTTTAGATATCAAATTTAAGAGGTTGACTAGTAGGCCAATGAGGAACAATATTCCTAAGATTAGGTGGTGGACTTTAAAAGGTGAAAAACAATAGTTGTTCAAGGATGAGCTGGTTAAAGCTAGATGGTGGGAGGAAGATGTGAGTATGTCATCAAATAATATGTGGATAGGCATGTCTACAACAATTAAAGGAGTACCTAGAAAGATTCTTGGAGAATCTAAAGGGTGTGGACATCTCTCAAAGGAGTCTTGGTGGTGAAATGAAAAAGTGTAAAAAGCGGTAAGAAGTAAAAGGGAATGGTATAAGAGTTTGCCTCAGTGTAATAACAATGATGCTTTTGAGCAGTACAAATAAGCGAAAAAAGATGCTAAAAAGGCAGTTAATCAAGCAAGAGCACAATCTTTAGAGAGTTTGTATGAGAAACTTAAAACAAAGGAAGGGGAAAAAACTATCTATAAATTGGTTAAGATAAGGGAAAAGAAATGCCGTGATTTAAACCAAGTTAAGTGCATTAAAGATAAAGAGAATAAGGTTCTGGTTCAAGAAGAGGATATTAAGGAACGATGTAGAAGCTATTTTGAGAAACTTCTTAATGGTAACCATAGTGATAACATTGAGGGTTTAGACGTTAGACCGGAGAAAAATATGAAATACACTAGACGGATTAGATTTTCGAAAGTTAAAGAAGCTTTGAAGAGGATGAAAGTTGGTAAAGCCTGTGGATCAGATGGGATACCTATTGAGATTTGAAAATGTTTGGCAGATACATGAGTTGTATAGTTGACATCTTTGTTCAATGAGATCTTAAGTACAAAGAAAATGCTTAATGAATGTAGACAAAGTAATTTGATACCTATTTTTTTTAAAAAAGGAGATATTCAGAATTGCTCAAATTATAGAGGTATAAAGCTTATGAGCCACATTATGAAATTGTGGGAGAGAGTTGTGGAACACCTTTTGTGGTTAGATATTTGTATCTCCTCAAATCAGTTTAGCTTTATGCATAGTCGATCAACTATGGAAGCTATTTTTCTTATAAGAGATTTGATGAAAAAATATAGAGAGATGAAGAAGGACTTACATATAGTTTTTATTGACTTGGAAAAGGCGTATGATAGAGTCCCTAGAGAAGTTTTATGGTGGGTCCTAGAGCGTAGGGGAATATCTATACGATATATCCAAGTCTTGAAGGATATGTATGAGGGAGCCATCACCAGTGTCCGCACTGTGGAAGGAGATACTAAGAATTTTCCCGTTTCTATTGGATTATACAAAGATTCTGCTTTGAGCTCTTATCTTTTTGCCTTAGTCATGGATGAGCTAACTAGACATATACAAGATGACATCCCTTGGTGTATGATGTTTGCAGATGATATTGTATTAATAGATGAGACTCAAGTATGGGTAAGTCAAAAGTTGGAGTTATGGAGAAACACTTTGGAATCTAAGAATTTTAAGCTAAGTAGGACTAAGACTGAGTATATGCATTGTAGATTTAATAGCGAGAATAGAGAAAGAGGCAAAATTGTTTTAGACGAAATAACAGTACCTCATAGTACTTATTTTAAATACCTTGGCTCTATTCTTCAAGAAGATGGGAGTTTTGAAGAAGATGTAAATCATAGGATTAAAGCTGGTTGGATGAAGTGGAGGGGTGCTATAAGAGTTCTATGTGATCGAAAGATGCTAATTAAGTTAAAAGGAAAATTTTGCCGCATTGCAATACGGCCTGTGATGATGTATGGTAGTGATTGCTGGGCAGTAAAAGGACAACACATGAGTAAAATGCATGTTGTGGAAATGAGAATGATAAGATGGATGTGTGGTCATACTAAGATGGATAGAATACGCAATGAGTGCATTAAAAAAAAAAGTGGGGATAACACCTATTGAGGATAAGATAGGACATCATAGATTGAAATGGTTTGGCCATGTGAAACGAAGACCTAACGATGCACTGGTTAGAAAAACCGAACAAGTTATAGTAGATATAGCTAAGAGAGGCAGAGGTTAGCTTAAACTGACTTGGTCAAAGGTGGTCCAAAATAATCTTATGATGTTACATATATCAGAAGAGATAACCCTAAATCGTATTGAGTGAAAAAAAAGAATCCATATAGCCGATCCCAATTGACTTGGGATTAAGACTTTGTTGAGTTGAGTTGAGTTGAGTTATAGGTGTGACTGTTTTAGTGAATTTTTGTTTGAGTGCTTTAAATAGGCTGGTTTTCTGAGGAACA
Source organism: Garcia nutans (assembly GCA_947685225.1). Lineage (NCBI taxonomy): Eukaryota > Viridiplantae > Streptophyta > Magnoliopsida > Malpighiales > Euphorbiaceae > Garcia > Garcia nutans. Next base: position 43,205,489 of record CANTUV010000017.1, read on the forward strand.
ACGGTAGAATGGAAAGAAAAACTTTCAGTTTGATCTATAAACTCCTAACACATGTTTTAATAATTAATAATTATATGTCATAGCTTTTGTTTGTTTTTTCTTGCAAGATAAAAGAAATATAATCTTAGATTGGTATTTAGTGATGACTGTTTTACTTCAAAAACAGATAGTCACCATCTTGCATTAAGAAATATAGTCTGCTGACTTAGCAATGTCAAGGTGCACTTGATTCCTGGAAAGTAGAAAAAGCAAAGGCAAGTTGCTATACTATACAGTATCTAATGAATTTAATTGCTTTTTAAATTCAGGTAAGTATCTCGTGTAAGCTAAAATGGCTTATATGGGAACAAAGGAGATTAAGAAGGAAGTTGATTTAGGCAACTGGTTTTCACAATTAACCTATGATGAGTGGGTAGCAATACCTGTTTCTGGCGCACGACCATCAGCTCGCTATAAGGTGGTATTCTTTTTCTAGAATCTACCTCTGATTCAAGGGTTCTCCATTGGTCCTAAACCTTCTTTCTTCCATGCAACTATTGTCTATTTTTTTAAGCTGAATATTGAATTTATATTTCTTTTATAGTTTTAGGAACAAAATGCTAATCATATGATTTTGTTGCCATTCTAGCATGCTGCAGCAGTTGTTGATGAGAAACTATATGTCTCTGGCGGGAGTCGCAATGGTCGGTACCTATCTGATATTCAGGTATTGATTATGACCATTTTTTATGGATATGCAGTCTTTTGTTTTGGTTCATGTAGGTATCTACCTGATGTTCAGGTATTGGTTATGACCAATTTTTTCTTTTTTCTTTTTGGATATGTAGTCTTTTATTGTGGTTCATGTAGTTTTGTGCTGTTGGATAATCTTTGCAGGTCTTTGATCTTAGAAGTTCCGCATGGTCTAGTCTAAACCTCAACACCAATTACAAAGTTGAAGAAAATGGCTTACTGGAAGGTCATCCAGCCACCTCAGATCACAGTATGGTGAGAAAACATATAGACACAGCGTACATATGTGCTCAAGCCTCGACATATTCTGTTTTTGTCAGACTTTTAATTGTTTGTGTGGAAATTTATCGCGTTCTCTGTTAGCCATTGAGAAATTATTGCACTTTTATCAGGTAAAGTGGGGAAACAAACTTCTTCTCCTCGGTGGGCATTCTAAGAAATCTTCTGATAGTATGATAGGTTTGTTTCTCTAGAATCCATTTTAAGAAATTCCCAATCTCTCCTAAACCAATTTGTTCAGAATTGAGAACTGACTTTTGCTTGGAATCTTATTTTGTGATAATTTCTCCTTGTAGTGCGGTCCATTGATCTTGAGACAAACCTCTGTGGTGTCATAGAGACGTCAGGAAAAGCTCCGGTAATTGACTTTATGAACTGCTTATTCTTATGACTCTTTGGGCTTGCCTTTCATTTTGTGTTTGTTTTTATTTATGTTTTTATATCATAAAGGAAACAACTGAAGTTCTCATTTGTGGAAATTTTTTGGATGGTAAAGTTCTGATTTGTATATTTCAGATAGCTCGAGGGGGCCATTCTGCTACTCTAGTTGGCAATAGGCTGATAATCTTTGGTGGAGAAGATAGTAACAGGAGATTGCTTAATGATCTCTATGCTCTTGATCTGGAAAAGCTGACGTGGGATGTCCTAGAGACAACGTAAGTGTATTACACTTTGTCAATTGTCTTATTGCATGTTTTCAGAAGTCTTCTGCATCATTTTGTTGTGTTTTGATAGGCAGACACCTCCAGCTCCCAGATTTGATCATACAGCTACCATACATGCAGAACGCTACCTTCTAATATTTGGTGGTTGTTCTCATTCAATATTTTTCAATGATCTTCATGTACTTGACTTGCAGACTGTAAGTGTTATTATTTATTTCTTTATTTTTGCATTTGGAAGGCATGAGGGAGTGAGATTGGGATTTACATGGGAGTTAAGAATGTCATATATATTTGGTGTTCTAATTTCATCCTTTAGAAGTAAGTTGCCATGTACACTATATTTGCTGGTAAGGTTTCACCATTATGATATGTGCCTTAAAGCCTCCTTTTCAGTGCAGGGGAACACTGTATACACATGATCCTCTGTAGAACCTGCAATGTAGCAACATTAAGCTCCCTTTTACTTGCACATAGTAATTTAGTTGTCAAGAAATGGATTGCTGAGGCATTCAGTATGCTGTTGCACTCTATACAGAACATAAATTACTTGACAGCTATGATTGAATGCCAGTTTGCCGACTTAGTGGTAACATGAAAGTGGCTGTTTCTGGATTTTGATACACCTTTTTTATCATATGAACCACTGTTGGGTTGAAAATTTTTGGCATTGCTCAGTATTTGATGCATTAAGATGGAAGATCTGGTCTTTCATATCTATGCTTTTGAAATTGTTAACTTGAATGATTAGTTTTGGGAACTCCTGTTCTGTGGTAATAAGTAGGTGCTAAATTTTTTACTCCTGAGATTTGCTCTACAATTGATCTCTTCGCCTTATCTTCTAGTCATCATGACAAGGTCTCTATCCATTGCAGATGGAATGGTCCCAACCAGAAATTCAAGGTGATTTGGTGACCCCTAGGGCAGGTCATGCTGGTATAGCCATCGATGAGAACTGGTATATTGTCGGTGGTGGAGATAACAAAAATGGTATATAGAAACTTGTTTGTGATGTATATTTGATGTACTCCTGCGCTTTTTTCTGTGATGGTGACCAACCCCAGTTATTTAATTTTTGTTTACAGGTTGCCCAGAAACCCTTGTGTTGAATATGTCTAAGCTTGCATGGTCAACGTTGACAACTGTAAAGGGAAGGGATCCTCTTGCTAGTGAGGTCAGTGTGTTTATCAAGATATTGCATTTTCAATTTTGCCACAATCTTGTGAATGAAGTAATAAAATGTATATTGATTAGTTGAAAATCTTATGGTAAATGTTCTTGTCATTGTGCTGTTGTTTTCAAGCTCCAAGGCATTGAAACTCCTTACATCAAGTTGCTTACTTTTGTTCCAGTTTTGCATAATTTGCTTTCTGAGTTTTCATATTGCAAACGTCTCATACCAGTGGGCATAAGATAAATTAGCCTCAAAGTTTATATTCATATCTCGCTTAAGAGATATATCTCTGTGATTAACTTAGGAGTTTACTTTCACATTATGCAATATGTCTAAATATAAATTTGAAAGCAGGGACTCAGCGTTTGCTCAACATTAATTGATGGAGAGAAGCATTTGGTTGCCTTTGGTGGTTATAATGGGAAATATAATAATGAGGTATGCATAATTGCAGTTGGTGCTGGTTATGATGCCAGTATACTCCATTTCTCTTGTTTAACTTATTCTCTTCTATGCTTTCCTTGACTGACCATCACATCTAGGTTTTTGTTATGAGACTCAAACCAAGGGTCATGCTTCTCCCCAAGATTTTTCAGTCACCAGCAGCAGCTGCAGCTGCAGCTTCTGTAACTGCTGCCTACGCCTTGGCTAAATCTGAAAAGTTGGATTTCTCGAACATAAATTTGAACTCTAAAGCAGACGAAAGTGAACCATCTGAGCAAGATATAACAGTTGAAATTGATGCAATTAAAGAAGACAAAAAAGTGTTGGAACTGTCACTTGCAGATGTCAGGGCTGAAAATTCTCGGCTCAGGGAAAAGGTTGATGAAGTTAACAGTACTCATGCGGAATTATCCAAGGTTTGATCTCAAAGCCATATTTTCACAAGAGAATTGTTTTTTATTCAAGGCACTAGTTTATTCTAACATCATTTCGGCCCTTTTTTTCCCTTTTAGGAACTTCGTTCTGTCCAAGGTCAACTAGTAGCTGAGAGATCAAGATGCTTTAAATTGGAGGTTTTTTTCTTCATTTCTCATATCCTCATATAATATTTTCTTTTTGTTTATAAATATGTGTATCTATCTATCTATATATCTATATTTCCTTTGATGATCAATGGGGTCATAGTCAATTCATTTTGGGTATTGTGAATTTCTAGGCACAAATTGCTGAATTACAAAAGATGTTAGAATCGCTGCAATCCATAGAGAATGAAGTACAAATACTCATGAGACAGAAGTCTGCACTAGAGCATGAGATGGAGCTTAATGCAACTGCACAGAGACAAGGTTCTGGGGGCGTCTGGCGGTGGATAGCTGGGTAAATTAATAACCCATAAAGTTGTAAGGTCAGCACCTCAAAGTTGCACAAAAGATTAGTGATATATCTCTCAAACTAACGCGAGCAGTGTGATCCTAAGCTGCAGAAGATTCACAACTATGCTTTCTCGAAGGTCTGTGGTTAATATATGTCTCTGGTGCTATATTCACTTCGGTGTTGCTGTATTTGACTGTTGTTTCAGAGGTTATTAGATGAGTCTAAACTGGGTAAACAATATAGTCCGCTTTGTCAATTTTGTTTTTCTTTCCCTCTTTCTATATTCATGTCTAAGGATTTTGGTTTGCTCATGCACCTCAGCCTTATAATTTTTATTCCATTTATTGGTGTACATCAGCCCGAAACGTGTCTTAGAATGATGGATTTCATTAAATTTTATATGTTAAAATAATATTTTATAGACTAAAAAAATAATTAGCTATCGAGACGGATCTACGAGGTCTAGGGGGTTCTGGAGTTTGAACCCTCCAGGATCCATCTATATACATATATATGTATGTGTATGTGTGTATATATACACACATTCTTTTTTTATATATATAAAATATATACAAATTCATTTATATATTTATAAATTTTATCTTTATATATAAATTTATATATTCATTTAAATTTAAATATATTTAAACATATATATATTTATATATATACACATTCATTTATATATATATATAAATTTTATATGTATATATGAATTTATATATATTTATTTATATATTTAAATTTAAATAAATTATATATATATATAATTTATATATATATGAATTTAAATGAATTTTATTTTAATTTATAAAATTTTTATTGAAATATATATATATATATATATATAAATAATCGACTGCTTGTGTATTATATGAAAAGAAATATTTTTTAAAAAATAAAAAATAAAGTTATATGCAACTTTTTTAAAATATAGAAAGTTGTAAAATACAATTATTATTTTTTAAGTGTAATTAATCTAACAGTATAAATTAATTATTGATCTACTGTAATATTAAATATTTAATTTTATAGTAAATTCGTCTGTAATTTTTTTAATAGAAATTTAGCCCTCTTAATAAATTTCTAGTTTTGCTATATTACATGTGCAGATGCGGCGACAGGCGACAGATCGACAAGCAATATCGATGAGAAGATTTTGACCGGTCACAGACCGATTACCATAATTTTTTTGTGAAAATTGAGTCCTCATTTCAGTAATTTTTTATTTTCGTCATTGATTAGCCATTATAAATTTCATACAAATTTTATTATAATTTATCTAAATATTTTTTTTTCATCATTCTCAATGTTTATTTTTTTATTAATTAATAATGAATAATATTAAAATTTTTTAATTAATACTTTTTTAAATTTTTAAAAATTATATTTAAAGTGAAAAACAAAATTTTACGATATTTGAAATGAAACGGAGGAAGTAATTTTTTTTTGGATGGTTAGTGAAATTAGAGTTTGTTTAGCAACTAACGATGTGGAGTAATTATATGTGATCTGAAAAATGTCGGTTCTCCTAAAGGTATTGATGGTGATATTTCATGCTCTGGATATATAACGTTTAGTATTAACCCGGCTTGAGTACCCGTATGTAAAAAGCACGGTTCAAATTTTATTAATTTTATAAAATCTATTAATATTGACTTTATTAAAAACAAAATTAAATTTTAAAGTGAATTGATAAAATAAATTGAAGTTTAGTAATCATGCTGAAATTGAAGTTTAATGACTATGATTGAAATTAGCTTGATAAATCTACCATCTTTAGGCACAAGAAGTTACGAAGTAGTGTGTTAAATCATGGTGGTAAAATATAACATAATGGAAATGCAATAAAATAATATTTAAAAATTTAATTCATTACATTCCAATGCGGCCAACTTCTACCAAATTATTTTCTGCTATTTATTTTTTCCTAATAGGAAGAACTACAGTTTTGAAATGAGTTGCTGTTGGCTGTATGAAACAAGCTCCTTCCTCAGGATTTTGCCTGCAGCCGACTTGGGAATGGCACTCAGGAAACCTACCCTTCTAACTTTCTTGTATGGAGCAACCTGAATTTTGCATGTAAACAGTTATCAGAAAATCTCTCTCTCAAAGCTCAAAGGAAAGAAGATGTAATGAAGAAGCTGTAAGATTAACCTGGCTGGCAACAAATTGAATCACTTGTTCTTCGGTGAGTTGAGAACCAGTTGCTCTCACAACATATGCCATCGGGATTTGTCCTGCTTCATCATCATCGAGACTGCAAAATAGCTTCGTATTAGCAGATAAACATATATACATGCTTGCTCTTGCAGACACATTTTCAAATAGATGACGAGGAAACTCACGGTATAACTGCTGCATCCAGTACTTGGGGATGATTTACAAGTATTGCTTCCAGTTCTGCTGGAGCTACCTGCACTTGGAAATATTCACTTTATTAACAATCTAACTGCGTAATTGTGGAATTAACTGATGAAGGATAAAAGAAAAAAGTCAATCAAGCCAATTTGGTCCTTTGGTTGAAGATTCTGCATAGAGGTAGAGTTATGGAATGGGTACAGGAGCTGGCTGTAATGATTAAGTTAGATTCTGGAGATATTTTTGCAAATTATACTGTTTAACAAAATATCTCTAAAATCTCATTTAATAATCAGAGAGGGCTGACCTCACCTTCAGCGCCTATTCCAATTCTATCACTATGCAGGATCCTAAGCAATAGATTGAACTGGCTAGTCTGAATTGTGTATTCTCTATGAACAAACCTGGTAACCATTGTGCTTGATAAGCTCCTTAATCCTATCAACAATATGAAGAAATCCATCTTCGTCAAAATAACCAAGATCACCTGTTTTTAGCCACCCATCAGAATTAAGCGTTGCAGCAGTTGCTTCGCTATTTCGCAGATATCCTTTCATAATAGTAGAGCTTTTTACCCATACTTCTCCTTCTCTGAAGGGTGGCAATGCGAATCCTGTTTCAATATCTACTATCTTAGCATTAAATGTTGGAACTAATCTTCCACAGGAACCTGGATGTGCCTTAGCATCCTCATCAGAGACGAGAAAAGTGGCAGCAGCGCAGCTTTCTGTTAAACCATATCCCTGCCTTAGCTCCACCCATGGAAACCTCTTCCTGAACTCGTCACTCAGTTCCTTACTCAAAGGAGCAGCCCCGGAACCAACTCTCCTTAAAGATGACAAATTACACTTGGTCTTACTTGCGTATTTAACTAGCCCAAGTATTACAGGAGGCACCGCAGGTAAATTATTAACTTGATGAGCTTCAATTGCATGAAGCATGCTCTGGAGATCAAATTTTTGCATTAACACAGTAGTAACCCCAGCACAGAACAAGCCTAACCCGAAAAACACAAGCCCGTAGATGTGAAACATGGGAATGAAGCATAAGAATATATCATTCTGAGAAGAAGACGCATACACTGACCATTTCAGGAGTGTCATTATAGCTATGAAATTAGAATGTGTTAGTATGACACCTTTACTTATGCCTGTAGTTCCTGAGGAATATAGTATAGCTGCAGTGTCCGATTGGGTTAATTTGACTTGTGGGAACTCTAAAGGATCACAACATTCGATTATTTCTTCAATTGATAGAGAACTGCTGCTGGATGTTCGAGTTGTAAGCAGTGTAGGCACCCCATTTTGTTTCAGCTTGTGCAGCTCTTCAGGTGCTGCAATGATAAGTTTAGCATCCGAGTCAAGTATCTGCTTAATAATTTCTGATTCTGTGTTTATTGGGTTAGCAGGACTCAGGATTGCTCCAATAGAAAATATGGCAAGGCAAATTGTTGGGTATAGGATAGAGTTCGATGACAGAAGGAACACAACATCCCCTTTTTGAACCCTGAGACCATGGTACAAGCCAGAAGCAAGGGCTCGGATTGACAGGTGGAGTTGTGCATAGTTGACTTGAAGATTAGTGACAGAATCAATAAGTGCAATTATTGATTCAGCATGGTCAGGATGGGGGAATTGAGATAACACATAACTAGTTGTGTCCAAGTCATGTCTAGTGGGAATTTGTAAATTGTCACCAAGTTGGTGTAGTGAATGGTAAATTCCGGTGCCCGGATCATAGCCACTCTTACCTGACCGTGCTCGTTGAGCCTTGCCGGTTGCTTCCTCCACAGCAGTTGGCGATGAATCTTCAACTGACATTTTTTTGATGAATGTGGTAAGCTGAAGAAGCTTTTCTAAACTTGACCTTGTAGAATCATATATAAGATTAGTTTAATTGGCATACATTCTACAGCATATATCAGCATAATTTAATTGGGACATTAACATAGTTAAATTCGTCAGTTATGGATTTAATTAATTTAAGTATTTGTGCTTATAGCCGGCTATAGAAACAAAGGACATGAAAATATCATTCTCAGATGAAATTACAGGTATATATGACCCATAAAGGTGCCGCCCAAGAAATTTTAGTATTTAATTTTTAGGCCGCCCAAGAAATTTTAGTATTTAATTTTTAGGTGAATAAACAAGACTAAACGCATGTAATTAATGTCAGCTTTTGGGGGGGAAATGTCAACAATTAAGTTTATAATGTTTATTATTTTAAAAAAATAAGTTTATAATGTCTATCTCCTTGGCAAGTGAACATACAATCTAAAAGATACATAAATTTTACATATTTTTATAGTTATATTTTTTTGTCATTTCTATTTTCTGAAATTAAAATTTGAAAATCATCAACGAAAAGTTAATATTATAGTATTGAAAATTAAAAATTAAATTAAATGAATATATATAATTTTAGTGGAGCACATAATTTGCATTGAAGACATAATCTAAAATGTTAGGGTGATTCAAAATTTAATTTGAGAATTATATAAAATGCAGTAATAAAATAAATAAAATAGAGATACGATAAATTTTACGTGGTTCAACGTAAACTAATATTTATTGGCAAACTCTAAAACTCTTTTCTCAAATTCACACACTGTAAATTTGAAATAAAATTATAAAGATCTCATAACGAATTCTCTCTAATAAAGCTTGCTTAAGTATTGAACAAAAGATAATTATATGATTAAACAAATGCTAGAACGGCTCTTATAATTATCCTATTTATAAGATTATTCGCTACAAATAATTGGGAATAATATTAAAGTAGAAATTCTACCTTGCGTAAGAGATAATCTTTCACTTAATTTAGAAATATTTTTCATATACCAAATATGAAAATATTTTGTTCTAAATCACATTAAGATTTTGAGATACAATCTTAATATAAAATAATTTAATCATACAAATGTTTAAATAATTGAGTACCCAGACCTTAGTATCACTATGTCTATATTATCTCTATAATATTTTTTTAAAATATTTGTATTAACACCTTAATTAAGGATGTGTTAAGCAAGCTGATTATTTACTTTGTAATTTAATAATTATATCTATTTTTGGTTTTTCTCATAACTATCGTATTATTATTATTATTATTATGGGGATACCAGTTCAGAAATTTATAATTAATAGTTATTTATACTAAACATGAAATAATTTTACATTTTATGTTTTTAAATTATATTTATATATTTTTTATAATATAAAAATTAATTAATAACTTTCAATAAAAGTACTAAAATGTAGCTTAATGGTCAAGATTTAAGTTTTAAATTCGAGATTTAGATCTCGAATTTGAATTTAAGTGCTTTTCAATATACGTATAATTAATAAAATAAAAAATTTCAGTAACAATATTTAGTTGCACGAGTTTTCTATTGTGGAAGTAAAGGAATTGGGAAAGAGAAGACTGAAGAGTACTTATCGTAAATGCTTTTAAAAACTAACCAAATCTAACTTAAAAATCTAAAAAAATAATAAAAAAATTGAGTTGATGTATTGAAATTTGGTTTTTTTAAAAAATTATTCAAAAACTATAAATATCATATTAACAGAAAAACAATTATATAAAGAAACATAGAACTTTTTATAAAATAACAATCCAACCAAAAAAATATGTATAATACTGAAATTATAATTAAGTTATATAAGCCTAGACCAAACTAAAAGAAAAACCTATATATATATATATATGAGGAATGAAAAATTAAATCATGGTTTTGAAATTCTTCAAGGAAAAAATAAAAATAAAATAAAATTTTCTTCTTCTCTTTTAGATCAGTGTGTTCCTTAAAGGTTAAGGGTTTGGAGGCCTTTTTGTGGTACCAAAAAAAGAGATAGAGACGTCCTTGGAATTAATTACCTGTTTGAATATTATTGTACATTAATAGTTCTAAGACATGGCCTCTTTTTCAAATTTCTCACTAAAAAACAACCTTAATAATAAGATAAAGAACTCCATAATGAGATAGTTGATTATAAATTAATAATATTCATTGCCTTTTTCTTTAAAAAAAAAACTATTTCTATTGGTTCTTAATGGAAGGTCAATGTTCATGCTATCATCTAAAATCTTGAGGCAGAAGTTGAAAAATTGGTTCCTAAAGGCTAGGAGTGAATTGGTTTGCATCTATTGGATGAGTGGTTGAATTTTGGTATATAAGTTTTGCAATTCAAAATATTTAATGAATTAAGCATTTAAGATTTTACAAAATCAGCATATTTAGACTTGAAATCTATGAACAAATATTCAAGTGTTAGGATAGCTTTTATTTTTCTCTCTCGTTCCCATTATTCCCATCGTTCCAGAGAGTTTTTAGTGTTCTCGCTGCTTTAGATCTAAGACTGCCATTGGCTTTTTGGCCGATGGCAGTCCTAGATCTACCTTTTATTTTTGTTTTTTTGCTAGTTTTTTTAAGTTTCATGATTTTAGTTATTTTTTTTTCCTGAATCTAGCCTTTTACGGCTTTTTGTCTGCCTTTTTAAAAGTAGTTTATATTTTTGTTTGAGATCCAATAGCCAGAAGTGCAAGAATCTTCTCTTTTCTCCTTTTGTTTGCTTGGGTTGACATCTCCACCTTTGAGTTTCTCTCATGGATTTGCCATGAGGGAGCTATGGTCCTGATGGAATTAGTGGTTTTAAGTAGTTAGCTCTCTCTGATTGTTATATTTGAGAGGTTTCTTCAAGAGAGCCGCCGCTTTTCCTTTCTCTCACTCTCTTATGCAACAACTGAAGAGATGCATAATCTATCGATGGTATTGTAGACTCCTTTTCATGTTTTAGCTGCAGGATCTATTGATGGTGATGTAAACTCATTTTCATGTTTTAGCTGCAGAAACTATGGATGCTGCACAAACTGAGGTGCCATTCTTTTTCTTGGTTGTATGCCATTTCCCATTTTGGCTAAGGCTGAGGTTTCACAAAGGGGTACTGAAGACTAGTTTAGAATTTGTGTTTAATGAGAGAAGTTTGCTTTGCACATGTTTTATGCCTTTGTGCTTTTGTATGTTGTAGTCTATGTTTAATCTATAATATTGTCTTCATTTTCATCAAAAAGTATTCCAAGTGTTGAATTCGACTTAAACCTAACATGAATTTAAATTAGATAAACTCAAAGCCAATAGAAATGATTTGAGGAGAGGAGGATTCAATATTGATACCCCTAAACTAAATCTAAATTATTGACTCAATCTGATTAAATCTAATTAAAAAAAAAAGAAGAATATAAAAAAAATTAAAGATTAAAAATAAAAAAAATTGACATTTTGAGGAAGAATAAATGGACTTCCAAAAGTTATAAGATAACACAAAAATAAGATAAAAAATTATTAATGTAATAATCCCGATTATAAATTATTTTTAAAATATCAATTTCTAAAAAAATATATAATTATTTATATTATCTATTTGATATATTATAGATTATTTTCAAGAATAAAAAACCATCTAAAAAATTATTTTAGAAATATATGTATATATATATATGTTTCTGCTATGGTTCCAACCAGGAACCATAAGCTACATTCTATAAGTTTTAATCACTAAGACAAATAGGACAAAGAAAAAAATAAGAGAGAGAAAAAAAGAAAAGAGGGAGAGAGAAATGGAGGGATGGACTGCCGGTGAATTTCCTACAATCGATTCCAGGCGAGGTGAGGTGATGGCACAGACGATGTTGCACTCTCCGTCCTATTACAATGGCAATATGGAACTTTGGATGATGATTTTGACATTTGTTCCCAGCAATTCCAACAACATCGAGCTCCTCTCATTTCCCAGTTTCAATTTTCTACCTACAACACCACCTAAAGCTCGTTGAAGAGGTTGTTTATGTTTAATATTTCAGATGCAACATAACGTTCAACAAACAAGATCCTAATTTAATTTTTAATTTTTAGAGAGTGTTAGAGAATAATATGTTATGTTTTGATCGATTTTTAAAGGTTGTTAGAAGTTAATTAGGGGTTATTTAAGTTTAATTTTCTAGTTGCATCGCAATATTTAGCAAACACAATCATATATCTATTTTTTGATTTTTAAAGAATATTAGAAAATAATATGTCATATTTTAATAGGTTGTTAAAGGCTGTTAGAAGGTAATTAGGGGCTAACAACGACTCCTAAAAGCTTCTAATAAGCTTGACATATAATAACAACTCACTAACAAACCATAATAGCCTTTAAAATATGCAAAATTATTTCAAATATATTCTCATAACCTTCATAACACTCCATTCAACTTGTTAAGGATCTATAAATTAAAATAAAATGAAGAAATGAAGATAGGAAAGGAAAAGATTCAAATTTATAGTGAAATATAATAAAATCAATAAGTTTCACTTAAAATATAATGGAGTATCATTATTAAAACATCTAAAATATACATGTATTGCTAAAAATACGATTAACCATTTTCATAGATCAACTTTTAAAAATTGATATATAACTTACCAATGGAATGTATGAATAAATGGAGAAATATAAAAAATAAATAGGAACAACATAAACATGATAAAAAAAAATGGAGATGAAACGTAAAAAATCGTGATGAAAGAGGGAAAAATGGTGAAAAGGACAAAAAAGAAGCTGAAGGCACGAGTACAACTGTGAGTTTTTGTTTTTGTTTTTTTAAGGTAAATGACATAATTGCCCAAAATGATCCATTTAAAATTGATGGGGTCCAAAAAATATTAAAAGAAAGTAGCATGGTATTTATTTGGTTAAATCTCTATTAATTTGTTATCTAAACTATATCTATTCTTATAAGGAAGTAATAATAAAATTTCTTAGAAAATAAACTTATCAAAAATTTATGAGAAATAAATAATTATTCATTATTATATCTGTCATAATTTAATAACTTCGGATGTGCCATTATAAGCTAAATTTGAATTGTTCCAAAGTTTTACGGCCAAACCAATTGATGCAACAAAATCACAAGCCGAGTGAGAAATGTGAAAGAAAAGTTGGAGTCATGTGAAGAGAAGTGAACCCCTGTCCAAATCTCATCAAGAGGCAACTTGAGTGACAGTTAAGCAACAAAATTTCCATACAAACCAATAACTATCAGAATTTCTACATTTACAGTACCAAAAATAAGATAGAAAGAAAGTAGAGAATAAAAAATGTTTTTGGTATTTCATATAATATTTCTTACAAATCCATTTGCTTATTTTTAAGCAACTAATAGGATTTGGACATCTAATTAAAAAAAATAATATTTTTTATTTTTTGTAACATAAACATTCATGCTAAAGCATTATTAGTAGGATTTTAGTTTTGGGATATTATTACGGGATATGTAATTTTTTCTTGCAAAAATTATTTTAATTATGATATACTTTATTTGTTTTCTTACTTTAGAAAAAATTTCTATTTAGGGTATTCTTTTTATATAGAAAAAGGTAATTAGAATAAAAATTATTGGAGAGTATTTCTTAAGAAAATTTTGAAATTGGCCTTGCAAGTAACTGTATTTTACACACCAAAAAAGATTTGTGGCAAACAAATATAAGATGTATAATTAATATGTGTCGTTTTTCAATGCATGAATTAATATTATGGTTATAAGAGATTTTGTTAAATTGCGCTATTTTTTACAAAATAGGGCATAACTATGAATTAGCTCTTTATCATATATTACAATATGGCCACTAATTTGAACTATTGAACCCTAGTTATTTAAAAAACGTGATGGTGTTAGAATCAAATTGATAATTGGGGCATAATTTTAAATTATATCGATCAATATAATTTAAAATTTTCATATTGAAATTAGGGACTAATTTTGAAATAAGTGCATTTGTGTTAAACGACACATTAAAAAGTTGTGCCATTATTTTTTTATTAAATTGTGTCGAAATATTTTCGAACATCTTTTACATCAATTGAATACATTCATTTGTCGATGTTAAATGTTAAGTTTCTTTCTAAGTAGTGTCCTACTTACGAAAATAATTTAATCAATTTAATTATGCATAATAATTTATAATGTTTGCTTGCTAATATGTGCTATTGTTGTACAAGTGAATGGCAAGTTATCTCCTTCGTTTTGAAATAAAAATTTTAATCATAAATGTTTTATAGAGTATTATATCTATGAGTTCTCTCTTTTAATATTATAAATTACAGAATTAGACTTATTTAAAGCTAATTAAGATAGATTATTATTAATAAATTCATTAACTACCTCCTTAATCCCCATGTTTTTTCTATTTTCTCTAAATTAAGAGAACGGATGGAGTAGTTATTTTGTCTGAATTATAAATTTTGCCTACATTTTCTGTATTTAATAATTTCAATGACATAATAACATTCAGATTATTAAATAAATTTCTTTTCATTTATTAGTTTGTGTCATTTATTAATTTGTGTATGTGAGACATGAATTTATGCTATAAATATAAGTAAAAAATTTTCTCATTTGCTTGGAATAATTATCAATAGAAATATGAAATAAATCAACTTTTAGTTTTGTGTTATTGATACCTTCTTTAAAATGAAAATCTCTTGAATTTTAATCAAAATTAAATTTTAAAAAAAATAAAAAAAAAAGTTTGAAAATTTAAGATGAAGTTTGGTTTGGGATGAGAATCGAAATAGGAATAAATTATTCTCATTTTTGTAATTTAGTTAGATAAAATAAATAGGATAATGAGAATTTTATTATCAAAGTGAATAAATCTACTGCTATTCTTTCATTAATTAACTTTGATTTTTGACTGAAATAAAAAATTAAAAATATTTCTCTCTACGAAAAAAATAAAACATATAAATTCAAATAAATTCTCTCCATCCATCTTCAAAAATAGGTATTTATTTTTTTATTATTTATATTTTATTATATTTTTCTCTTATATTATTATAATTTTTCCTTATATTATTTATATTTATGTAAATTTTTTATTTATATTTTCATTTTTCGTTTTTATCTTAAGAAAACTTAAATAAGTTGAAAATTAGGTATTTTAATTGTTTATTACAACATTTTTCATTAATAATTATCCTAATTTCAATTTTGTTTCATTTCAATTTTGATTCTGAAATTTCAAGGAAATGTGCTACATAAATAAGTATTTAACATTGGGATTAGAATTCAACAAAATCATAATTTATCAAATGCACAATAATGGATTTATACAAAAAATTATTTATATTGGACTATAATAACAAAATCACATCACACATTGCAATTCGTCGTGATCTCTCACCAAGTTTTGAGGTGAGTTTAAATCTTGATCCAATGTTATCTTGATTTAAAATTTCAACTCTCTCTCTCTCTCTCTATATTATTATTATTATTATTATTATTATTATTATTATTATTATACTAAAACAACTAACGCTGATAACATATTGTGTCATATGTCTCTGTCTCAATCTTACAAATTAAATTTATTATACAATAGATATTTATATAATATTTATTTGGAGAATTCAAATAGATTAGACATGATTGTAATATTCTATTTAATATTGATAATAATTATATTTATTTTAATAATTCAAATATGATTATGATATATTATTTGATATTGATAATATATATATATATATATAACTACTAAAACGGATAACATTAGCACAATATTGTGTCATATGTCCTAATTTTTTAAAAATTGAAATTAATTTATTATTTATTATAATATTAAATTAATTAGAATTGATGAATATTTATTTGAATCAATATCAAATAACATGCTATTTTGACTAATATTATAATATTAAAATTTAATATTATATATCATGAAATTATCTTTTGCTTGAAGTTTACAATGGAAATATTATTATTTAATGTTTTAATGTTATTTAATATTATATAATACTATTAGAAAAACAAACCCTATTGAAAAACAAACCTTCTTATTCGATATTATTTAATAACTGTATTTATTTAGAGAGTTTAAATAAGATTATAATATTCTATTTGACATTGATAATGATTAATTATCTATACATTATATAAAAAAGATAAAACTATCACTATGCAATAATATTTTCTTATCCCAAAACACTATTGAGTTTCAAAACTATAACACTATTATTGGTTTTTTAATGGAGCTTATGAATTGTTCATTTTATTTCTATGAAAATGACTTATTTATATATAAATTTGTAACAAAAAGTCAAAAACATAATCTATAAAATCTAATATCAAATATCAAATAAAACTACTTGAACTTATTTTTTAAATTTAAAATTTCTTGATTTAATATTGATTGATTTTATATAGCAAATGAGGAGTATTTTCAACACTCATCTTTGCATCATTTGTTGTAAACTTGAAGTTCTTCTCTAAACTTAATTTTATTTATCTTATCAACCTCCTTCTTGGTGATAGCACTTTTCTTTGAATATCAAAAATCTTCTAATTTTTTATTTTAAATGAAACTAAACAAATAAAAAGGCTCATAGAATTGCAGCATAAAATTTTAGCAGTTTAAAGACATGCTTTAGGTCTCTTCAATTTTATTTCATTTCATTGCAGTTTATAAACTTGTCGGTCACTTTATCATTTGTGCATTGCAGTTTATAGAGATGTTGATCTTCATCATTTTTGTATTTTATTCTAGTTTATAGCTATGTTGGTCTTAATCATTTTTGTATTTTGTTGTAAGCTTGGTTATTCATTTATGATCATGGTTATGATTATAATTGTGAGGTTTGATTATTTTTGTGATCATGACTTGTGGTTATGGTTATAAGCATGAACATGAATATGTTTGTGTATGGCTTATGGGTATTTTTATAGAGACATCATAGGTCCCTTAAAGATTATTGAAGCTCTAATACCAATGTTGGTTTTTTAATGAATCTTATGAATTGCTCATTTTATTTCTATGAAAATGGCTTATTTATATATAAATTTGTAACAAAAAAAATCAAAATATAATGTATAAAATCTAATATAAACTATCAAATAAAACTACTTAGATTTATTTTTTAAATTTAAAATTTTTTTATAACACATTTATACCCTATATACGTATAATATATACACTCAGTACATGTAAAATACCCATATACGGAATAAAAATGTCACAACCTGACTTGCTAAAATTTTTCACATTTCTAGTTTAAAATCTCAAATATTTTAAAATGTATATTTAAATAATAAATAAAATATTCTTTATAAATTATAGGTTCCAAAAGAAGTATTTTTATGAAAATTACTGAAAAAAATTTGTCAGAGTTTTATTTGTAATTTGGACATCCCAAATTTTTAACAGTTACACAATCTGCATAAAAACACTCCCAATAAAATAAATCACACATTTTTGCCTTGACTTCTCTATTTCTCTACATTTCCTTAAAATATTTATACATATACATAGATATATATCAAAAACACATATAAAACTCACATTATACAATTTATCCAAAATACATTTTATTATTTACAATGTATACTCCGAAAACATAACATAATATACATAATATCAAAAGTACTATAATATAATATAATATATATATAATAGTAAATGACTCTGACCTTGACGTACCCAAAATCAACTCAATAAGCAATCTCAAATCTAGACCCAACCCGGTCTAGAAGAACTCTCAAGATCAACTGGATCATCCATGTCAACTGTACGATGAATTATAATCACGCTAAACTAAAAGTCTAACAGTATAAACTTAATAACAATAAAACTTTAATATAATGCCAATGCATAATGCATTTGTATGTTATGTCACAATGTGGTAGTCAATTCCACTTTAAAACATAATCTTTAATCTTTTTATAATTAACATAAACGCATATACGAGCATAGGCCCAAACAAACTAATATATTATTTAAATATCAGAGTTACTATTTTAGTCTATAATGACACTAAGTATCTAGCCCCAAAGATAAATTATATATCAGTGACGCCTAATGTCTAGCCCCGAAGGCAAATCATGTATCTTTGGTGCCTAGTGTCTAGCCTCGAAGGTAAATAATGAGGATAACCTCATAGGTATGCCGTCAAACACAGAACTCTGAAAAATTGAATAATATACTAGGCATACAAATAAGTACAAATTTTTCATAATCAACTTTTTCTCATTTTTCCATAATCAACTAGGCACATTGCATTATTTTCTCATTTTTCTCAGTCATATCAATGTCAATTTACTTTAATTCATCATATTTTATTATTTCATCACAATGTATGACATTTCAAATCAAAATCACTTTACCCAAATATTTTGGGTTATTTTCACATTCTATTCAATTTTGCCATTAATAATGGCTTTTCATAATGCATATAATACATACATAATAATTTACATGTCATATCATAATGTTCATGAATGTTCAATGTATCAAGTAGCTTAATATATTTTTCATCCAAAATGTATTAAACCCAATTTAATACCAACATATCTAATTTAATAAAAGTTTATACTTACCTTAGAAAACACTCCAAAACAAGCTATAAAACTTCCTCCAACCTACTCTTTCATGTTGCTCTTCAACGCTAAAGTTGGACAATCTACTTATTTTTAATGTTTATACACAATGTGATCAAATACAATCATTTAATATAACATTTTAAGGCATTTCTAACATTAAACCCTAATTAAACATCACTCCTATAAATTTTCAAAACTTAGCCTTTCCTTACTTTAACTGTAAAAATTCATTTTAATCCAATTAAATTAGTGGTTTAAGTTTATTTATATTATTAAAAATATATTATAACATATTTCAATTCTTCACCTTAATTAAATACACACTCTTAAAGAAAACCCTAAAATAGCATAACCTTCCTCAATAAAGGTTCTTCATTCTAACTCATTCCAATTGTTAATCCAAGCTTATTTTCATCACATATGTCATTAAATAATATGATTTAAATATTAAAATCAAACAATTAACCATTCATTGAAAATTCCCTTTTCAAAACTCTAAATCAACACTACCATTTTCAAACTCTATCCAAACTTAATCAAAACCATCATTTGACTTTAAAATTCTTATTTATGCATCAAAACAACACATTTGGAATCAAATTGCACAATTAAAACTCGTGATTTCAAAAACCCAAAAGTTTCATAACCCTAAATTCTCTCTCTTCACCAAACTCAACTTAAATTCAACTAATTTTTTAATCCAACCTTAAAATCATTAATATCTACTCAAAATAACTTCATACATATCCAATTAAGCAATTAAATTATGCTAATACAAAAATTTCAAATTCAACATATTCAAATCTTTATAAAAATCCAAAGAAATAAGTTGGAAACTTACTATTTCAAGAGGAAATTACTAAAATCCCACTTGAATCCTTGAAATCCTTTCAGTTATGGAAGCTTGAAAGAAGAAAAAAAACCTTCTCTTGGATTGCTTTAGAGGTTTGGCTAGCTTAAGGAAGAAGAAGAAGAAGAAGATTTTTAAAAATTTCTATTTGTTTCCACTTTAAATTTGACCATATAAATAATATTTTATTATATTTTTATTTATTTATTTATTTAAAAAACTATAAATTATATTTTTCATTCAAAAATAATTTATTTTTAATTTATTTTAATAATTTTAATTTTTCAAAGTTATTTTTAATTTTGCCACTTGACTTTTGACTTTTCTTTTTAAAGTATTAACTTTTATATATATTATGTATATTTTTTATATATTTCATATATACTTTTTACTTTTTCACTTAAAATCTTTCAATTTTCCATTTAAATCATTTTAATTTAATTATATGCATTATGAAAAGCCATTATTAATCATTATTCCGACATGCCTATGAGGTTATTATTACTATTTACCTTTAGGGCTAGATGCTTGGCGTCACTGTGATATAATTTGCCTTCGGGGCTAGCTTTTGAGCATTACTTAATTTACCTTCGAGGCTAGATATTTGGTGTCATTATGGACCAAAACAGTAACTGTGATTTGAATAATGTATTAGTTGTTTGGGCCTATGCTTGTGTATGTGTTTGTGTGAATTATTAAATGATGGAAGAATATGTTTAAAAGTGAGCTTGGATGCCACATTATGACATAGCATATGAGCATTTTGCATTGACATTGATTTTAAAGTTTTATTTTTATCAAAGTTTTTACTACTAGGTTTTTAGCTTATCACGATTGTAATTCATCACGCAGGTGACATGAGTGATTCTACCAGAGAGTTCTATTAGATCAGGTCGGGTCTAGGCCTGTGTATATTGAGCTTGAAGCATTTCTGCTACATCAAGATCAGAGCCATTTTGCCAGCATGTATATATTTTATGTCATAGTACTTTTTGATATTATGTATATTATATTATATTTTTTGGAGTATAAATATATATATTGTAAATTATACATAATGTGTTGAATAATTGAGTAATGTGAGGTTTTATATATTTTGATATATATATAAATATAAATATATATGTATAAATATTTTGAGGAATGGGGAATAAGAAAATTTTTATTAAACTGGATTATGATATTTTTATATTGTATACACGTATTATACACATATTGGGTGTGTATATTATACGTATATAAGGTGTAAGGGTATTACACTACATATTTATTTAGCCGATAATAAACTTTTAAATAGAAAATGACAGTTGGAATCACATTTTTAGCTTATCTATGTGCATAACAAAACCTATAGTAGATTTATGTAATCTATTTTTATAACTTTTAATATATATATCTAGAATAACTATGCTATATCCGTCGGTTTCGATTTAAGACAAAAGAATAAGTTTCAATTTGATTAACTATTTACAATCAAAATTTTTTTAGAATGTTTACCTATTTTGATTGAACATATTGTGAACTAATTGAACCTGAATAATATCATTCAATTTGGTCGGATTCAGTTAGATTTTTAATTTCTGCACAGTCCTGACAACAACTAAAAATTTTCTTTAGTTTTTTGAAACTTCACAATCTTTGACTGTTGATTAAATTGATGACATTTATTGATTATTGTAAATGTTCCTCATACTTTTGTTTTGTTTCTTGGGCTTGGCCTAATTAAAGGAAATTATTGTATTTTGTAATTTTTTTCCATGAGATATTTTAATTATTTAATAAAAATATATAACAAATTGATTAAAATTATTATACATATAATAAATTCAATAAACTTATAATAAATTATACAGATCTGATAAAATTTGTAAATTAAATTATAAATTTTAATAAATCTAAAAATATTTTAAAAATATGATAAATTTTTATAATTTTTATTTTTGGTAATTTTGTAAAAAAATCCTTTAATATATCAATTGTATCTTTAATATACTAAATATATATTAAATGTGTCTTATCAAAAAATATACATATATAATGCATAGTTATTTTTTAGAATATTTTAAAAGTAATTTCTTAATTAATTTCAGTTTTTTTCATAAAAAAGTTATATTCAGAACTAGACTTTTTTCAGACGTCTAGAACCTAAATTTAACTTTAATTGGCAGATCAGGAACCAAACTAGTTCTCTAATTTTATACATATAAGAATAATGATATTAAGACAACTGATTTTTCATTCAGAAATATTAAAATTAATAATTTGAAAAAAAATAACAATTATTTTTCCTACTTACAATATAATTTTTTTAGAAATAACATTTATATTTAGATACAAACAATATGTTTAGAATTTATTTTAACTATTTTGATTTAATTTCGACTTTAATATTTTAAAATAATATTATAAAATTTATGTTAATATTTTTTAAAATTTTAAAAGTTAAGTATGAGATAACTTTTACTTTACTTTATTTGTTTGCTTTGATTATTTACGTTACTTTATCGTTTCATAGATGAATGTCTTTTTAACTAATTTTTACCGTGTCTTTCATGTTATTTATGTTGCCGATTATATTTTACTTTATGCATTGAATTATTTATTTATTTTATTTGTAACATTATCTGATAATAATATTTGTATATAATATATTTGTAAAATGTTTCAAATGAAAACCATTATAATTCAATTTGATAAATTGCTGGGCTACGCCTTAGAATAATTAAGCCTTCCATTGCAAGTTTACAATTTCAGTGAGAATGATGATGGATCTTTTTACTATCACATTCAATTTTTTTACGCCGACTATAACGGGTAGCCTGCTATTTGATTTATGTAGCGTCCATGCCAGCAATATCATTGATGCAAAAAAAAAAAATGAACCTTCTTTGCTGGCTTTGGGCATGTTAAAAGATTTTACAACTTACAAATTATGGATTACAAATTCTTTGAGTTAAGAAAAGTTAAAATAGAACGTCAAGAATGACCAATGGTTTTTGAAAATTCATTGTTGGACCTTAGAAGAAATTGATGCATGATTACCATGTTCTTCAGAAACATTATTATATTTTGGTTGGAGTTTTGAATAACATTTGTTTAATCATAAAGAGGGTTAATTTTTTCACTACATAGGCTATTGTTGCTTTATCAGAACCGATGATGGATTTTTTTTATTGCTTTACTAATATTATAGTTGTTTTCTTTAAATATTGTTATGAACAATCCAATTTTATAAAAAATTACATGCTTTTGAGGTATTTATATATTATCCAATTTTGTAACAGTTTTATTTTACTATGTGTTTAGCTTCTTTAAGGTCTGAATTCTATGGATCCTTATTATCTCTATATAACAAGTTTTGACGCTGAGTTTAAAATATATAAATTTAGATTTTCAAAATAAAAGCCACATTAACTGATTAAAAAATAATAAGAGCTTTTAAAAACATCTCTATTTAATCTAAATAAGTAGTTTGTATTAAAGTTTTTTTTTTTTGCTTTTAATTTAAAAAAAAGATTATTTCATTTTTTTAAACAAATGGAAACAAACTACAGATTCATGATCGATCATAAATTGTTGATTGTTGTTGATTTGTCCTTCTTCCAACTTAGATAAATTATGACATTTTGTCTGTAGGACTAAGTAGCAAAATAAAAGAAGATTGAGTTTTATTATGCCTGATGCTAAATGTGCTTCTTCTTCCACGATTATTAGTCTTAATCGAAGTAGTGATTTTAACGATGATCATGACCAATCGAAGATTCTTGAATGTAGATGTCCATTTTGTGGAGCATGTTTTTAGAGGACCAAGGCAACTAAAGCCACCATTTATACACATGATCCTCATTATACCCTTTGTTATAAAAGGGGAATGATTCGTTTACCAAAATTGAAAGAGCCACCTCTATTTTTGCAATCATTGGTAAGACAAAAAAATGGGCTGATTGCTTAAAAATTTCAAGATTGTATAAGGATCTACAATTCCCTTTTAATTCAATGGGAGGAAAAATTGATTATGATATAAATAAAAAAACCCTGGTCCTTATGTTTCAGACTTTGTGGACAAAATTATCACTTAATGGGTTCTTTGTTGCCTCGCAAAAATGAAAAGCCCAAATTTGCTCAATTGTATGTCTTTGATACTGAAAATGAAACAAAAAATAGAATTTCTGCTTTTATTAGTGATGATTCTGACAAGATCATTGATGAGCACATTGTTGAAAAATTGATTAAGATGCTTGATGAGCACAATAAAATTGCTAAATCCTTTTGAATGGCAAGAGATCGATTCAAAGAAGATGATTTATTGCCATCATGTCTTAATCTAGCTGGAAAAAGAACAGAAGATGAACTTGAATACAATACTCTTGTTTGTTCAGAAATTGCAGGTTTGTTAGTTGGGGATTTTGGATTTTATTATAAGAACAAAGATATCATAATTGAGCATAAGGATGGGAGATTAAAATGAATCTATAATTTACATCCAAGTTTAATATCAATGTAGTATCCAATTTTGTTTCCTTATGGTGAAGATGGTTTTCGTATTGATATACCTTATATTTTGACTAATCATGGAAAAAGGCTGAAAAGAAAATGTATTACAATGAGAGAGTACTATGCTTACATGTTGCAACAACGTATAGATGATAAATTTTCTCTTTTAAGAGGTGGGCGTCTTCTTCAACAATTTATAGCTAATGCATTTACATGTATTGAACAATAGATTTTGGATTACATTTGAAAAAATCAGAAGTCATTGAGATCTAAAATTTTTTTAGGAATTCGAGATGCATTTTACCATGGTGATCGTAACGGAAATAATATTAGAAAAAGCATAAATTTACCATCTTCTTATACGGGTAGTTCGCGATATATGATGGAGCATTACTATGGTGCAATGGCTATATGCAATATTTATGAAAATCCAGATCTATTTATTATGTTTACCTGCAATCCTCATTGGGTTGAAGTTTGCAATATGATTGAAATGATTGTTGGTCAAAGACCTGAGGATAGACCTGATGTTGTCAGTTGTATTCTTAAGATGAAAGTTGATGACTTAGTTGAAAATATTAAACAAAAGGGTTTTTTTGAAAAAAATTAATGCAATGTTATACACTGTAGAATTTCAAAAAAGAGGATTACCTCATATACATGTTTTGGTTTGGTTATAATGTGATTTAAAACCTTTGAATGTTGCAAAAATTGGCCAGATAATTTGTGCTAAATTGCCAGATAAATAAATTGATCCTCTATGTTATGAATTGGTATATAAATTTATAATGCATGGTCCATATAGTCCAATAAAAGTGAATTCTCTATGTATGTGTAATGGACGTTGTAAAAGATTTTTTTCAAAGAAATTTCAAACTAAAAGTGTGATAGATTTGAATGGTTTTGCAACTTATAGATGAAGAAATGATGATCATTATGTTGAAAAGAATAGTATGAAAATTGATAATCGTTTTATTATTCCATATAATAGAAATTTACTAATTGAATATGAAGTACATTTAGATATTGAATTTTGTTGTTATTCTACTTTGATAAAGTATCTTTTTAAATATATTAATAAAGTTTCTGACAGAATAGGTGCAACAATTAAACATTATAAAGAAAAAATCAGTGGCGATAAGACTAATAATGGAATAGAACGAGATGAAATTAAAGCTTTTTTAGATTGTAATTGTATTTCACCTTGCGAAGCAGCATGGAGGCTATTTGAATTTCTTAGACATTACAGAGATCCAGCAGTTGAAAGATTGGTTGTTCATTTACCAAACATGAATACTATATTTTTTTAACAATAATTGTGATATAAGTTATATAGTAAATAATCCTAAATCGTGAAAAATGATGCTGACAGAATGGTTGTGCACAAATGATTTTGTTTGAGGATGCACATTCTTTAACATATGTTAATTTTCCTACAAAATAGGATATAAAAGAAAAAAAATTGGCACATGAGGAAAAGAGGAAAAACTATTGGGAAAATTTCATTTGTTCATCCAAATTCGAGTGAATTATATTTCATACGAATGTTGTTGAATATTGTTAGAGGGCCAAGGAGTTTTGATTAGATTAGAACCATTGATGGTGTTTTGTATGACTCATTTAAATTAACTTGCAATGCATATGGACTGTTAAGAGATGACCAAGAATGGATTGATGATTTAAAATAGTCGACTATTTGGGCGTCAACTAATCAATTAAGACATTTATTTATAATTCTATTAACTTTCTGTGATATTACTGACTTGAATAAATTGTTTAATATGTTTTGGAGACATTTTGCAGAAGATATAGAATATACTTTTAAAAGTTAATTTGCGTCAATGAGTTTATCTATGCCATAAGATCGATTAAGAAATTATATATTATTACAGTTAGAAAAAGATCTTGATAAAAATAGTTTTTCTTTGATCTATTTTAATATGTAAATTCTAGATAATTTATATTCGAATGATTTTTCTAATAGATTAATTATGGAAGAATTATCTTATGATTTTGAGCAAGTGAAAATAGAACATGATGATATGGTCAAGCCTTTAAATATTTAGCAAAAAGAGATTTATGATGCTATTATAGAGTCCATAATATATGACAAAAGTAGATTGTTTTTTTTGTTTATGGCCATGCTGGAAAAGGTAGGACTTATTTGTATGAAACAATAAATAAAAGACTTAGATCTGATAGTAAAATTATTTTAGTGGTTGCTTCATCAGGAATTTCTGCTTTATTATTGCCAGACGGCAGGACAACGTATTCTAGATTTAAGATACCAATTAACTTGGATGAGAATTCTTCATGTGAGATAAAGAAAGGAACACATTTGGTTGATCTGATTAAGGAATGTTCATTAGTTATATGGGGTGAAGCTCCGATGAACCATTGACATTGTTTCGAAGCCGTTGATCGATCAATGAGAGATATATTATCTACAGCTGATTTTGATGTCACAAATAAATTTTTTGGTGGTAAGACAATTGTGCTTGGTGGACATTTTCATCAAATTTTGCCAGTAGTGCCCCAAGATATTAAAGAAGATATTTTAAATGCTTTGATAACGCAATCATATATGTAGAAAGTATTTGTTGTGTACAAATTGAAAACTAATATGAGATTGAAACAAGGTGAAAATGGGGAAAATTTGTTAGAGTAAGTTAATTTCGTAGATTGGTTGTTAGATGTTGGAGACGGAAAAGTGCAAACATTGAAAATTGATTTGTTTGATGATGAAAATAATTGGATAAAAAGAGCAAAAAGAGATTTATGATGCTGTTATAGAGTCCATAATATATGACAAAAAGTAGATTTTTTTTTGTTTATGGTCATGCTGGAAAAGGTAAGACTTATTTGTATGAAACAATAATTAAAAGACTTAGATCTGATGGTAAAATTGTTTTAGTGGTTACTTCATCAGGAATTTCTGCTTTATTATTGCCAGATGCTAGGATAGCATATTCTAGATTTTGTTAGTGTATGTGCCCTAGGCCATTTATTTGGATCTTTATGTTATACATTCATTATTAATAAATGAGGTTTTATTATCATTATTGTTTATTTGCATGTTACACAATTTTGATATTTGTCCCTAGTATATTATTGTTATAGAGATAAAAAATAATAATAATTCTTAACCAGTATGAACATTGATTTGATAATCATCAGATGGTTATGTGTATAGTGATACAAATCAATTTCATAGATACTTGTTAGAGAACAATGTATTGGATAAACCCATCATGAGATTACTACATAGGTTAGTGTCATAAGTAAATCTCATGATAGTTATGTATTAATTCTTTGACTTGAGATTGTCATATTTTCCAATATAAGGACTATTATATTTTGACATGATCAAACATTATCCGTAACTGGATAGTAATAAAGGTTATGATCATATATGATAGAAATTATGTAGAGGATAATGAACAATCAAGATAGAATTTGTCCCTCTCTTTGAGAGAGATATCTTTTGGGCCCCTCGATGAGTGAGACTGTGAAATGCATGGCCGTGCTCAAATGAATTGATAGTGTGATAAATTTCATTTGTTTATATCAGTCTACTTGGAGATCGAGTAATCATAAGTTTGAACAATATAAGTATGACGTTGACCATGACTTATGTTCAAGCTAGATATCGTGTGACAAAGGGATTAATGCATGTACTATTATTAGGCAAATTGGACATTCATTATATTAATTGGGTAGTTGTAACGTCTTGTTAGAGGCCAATTACAACTTGTTGGTTTAATAGAGATTAAATTGACTGCCAATTAATATGGGCCTATCGGGTCACACACAAGAATGCGCTTTGGGCTGGATATAATATTAATAATATTAATATTATATATTAATATTTATTATTATTATTAATATTTTCATTTTTTTATATATTATTAGATAATATATTCAGAATCCTTATTAGATTTGGATTCTGAATTTGACTTACCTTATCCAATTTCGAATTGGATTCTGGAGTTAATATATTCACTCCAGACGTTAAGTCTTCTCATAGGAACCCTAATACGTTTTAGAGAAAATATTTTTCAGCCTTCGCCGTTGTAGAGAGCTAGCACTCCAGACGGTAGCATTTGTGTGGATACGCGATAGAGGGTGTTTCGCGATCGAGGCATCTCTTCCAAACTGTGATTTTGAATCATCAACAGGTTAGTTCTTTAAACACTTTTGTCGAATTAAACGAACAGCATGGATCCTGATGGGAAATCAAAGATCAAAAATTTTTCACTGCGTGTTTTTGGTTTGCAGTGATCTCCTTGATTTTCTAACAGTGGTATCAGAGCCACTTGCTGTTTTCGTTTAAGTCGAAAATGCCATGTTGATATGATTACATGAGATATATTGATTTCGTATGGCATGTTAACTATAAAACCCTAATTCGTTTTTCATATGATGAGAAAGGATTGTATTTTTGGTTTCGTTTCTGTAAAACCCTAATTCGTTTTTCATATGATGAGAAAGGATTGGTGTTTTTAATTTCATTTTCATGAGATGATCACGTATATATAATTGGTTTTCATATGATGAAAAAGGATTGTTTTTGGTTTTGTTTCTGTAAAACCCTAATTCGTTTTTCATATGATGAGAAAGGATTGGTGTTTTTAATTTCGTGTTCATGAGATGATCACGTATATATGATTGGTTGATTAAAACGATTTTCATATGATGAAAATGATTAAGTTTATATGTGATATAAACATTTGGTAATGATTCTATAATGGGTTGTACATATTCAAAATAAAACAGTAAGAAGGTTAATGAGATTAACGATTCTGTTTTAGGGTTTCGCCAAAGAAAAATGTTAATGAGACCGCCATATGTTTGCGCCCTATAGTTCGTTACCGCGACATTAAGAATGTCAATATATTTGTTTCTATTTAACATGTTGGTGATGAATATATTATGTTTGTTTGATGTCTTGGCATGGTGCATAGCATGGCCTTATGACCTATGTGATTGGTTTATTCATATCTTAATTTTGGGTAAATACGGCCTGCGTGTCGTTTATTTTATTGTAATTCATTTTACTAGTAGTTAGATTTTTTTTTATTGTAATAAATGAAGATTCAAGCTACAATGTTTGTAATGGAGATTCATACCAAGGAGAAGATGGTTCCATGGTGATGGAAGCACAAGCTCAAGTTTTGAAGATATGTAATATTGCAAGTGTTGTAATAGATAGGTTTTTCACCTAGGGTTGCCTTTATGATCTTCAGTTGGTCTCTTGAAGATCATATTTAGTTTGGCCATGCTATGTCACGTTTACATATTTTGTCATTTGGTATATGATGCTTATGTGATAAATTATATATATGCATATAGGATGCTAAAATATAATGATATGTAATGCAAGACATGATAATAATTTAGTTGAACCCTCATTAATAATTTAAGTCTAAATGCCATCCACGTTTTGAACACCTATCAAAACTAAGATTGTATTAAAGTAGGTATTGCCAAAGCAATATGCTTTAAACATTCCTAGCTAAGTAGGATGAGTAATAGTGCTACTCATATGTTTTAAAATTGGTTAGACTTAATTAGGCTATCAAAATGGTTTTGGGCCTAAGGCATTAGATGGAATTCAACATGCTATGACATATGATGTCAATATTCCATAATTACTAAGAGTTACATGAGATGTAATTGGTAAAGATGTTACCTACCTAAATAACTTGATTTTAAGCGTCACGCCAAAGCTGAGTTTAGAATTAAGTGAAATACGGATCTTATCCTACTAAAATTTTTCTTTAGAGGGTTATATTTTTAGTAGGAGTTTAAATAATTTTAACCTCATTATTAATTAAAATTTGACTTTGCATATTTATTAACAGATGGCTGCTAATAACAATTCCACCTTATCACTGCGATCTATCCTTGAGAAGGAAAAACTGAAAGAATGTGGGACTAATTTTGTTGACTGGTTTAGGAACCTGAGAATTGTTCTCAAACAAGAGAAAAAGTCCTACGTGCTTGATGAAGCTATCCCTGACCCACCTCCTGCTGATGCTTCTAATGCTGCTAAGAGTAAGCATAAGAAGCATGTGGATGATTCCAATGACATAGGATGTCTTATGTTGGCTACTATGTGTCCAGGACTTCAGAAGGATCTGGAACACTTAGAGGCTTATGAGATGAGTGTGCATCTCAAACAAGCTTTCCAACAACAGGCTAGGCAAGATAGGTTTGACACCACTGTTGCATTATTTGACTGCAAAATGTCTGAAGGTGAATCTGTTAGTGCTCATGTTTTGAAGATGAAAGGCTATCTAGATCACCTTGCTAGACTTGGATATCCCCTGAGTTTAGAACTCTCCACGGATTTGATCCTACATTCATTGCCTAGCAGTTTCTCACAGTTTGTCATGAACTATAACATGAATGACATGGAGAAATCCATTCCTGAGCTACATGGTATGCTCAAAACTGTTGAGGGGAATATCAAAAAGCCTACCCAAATATTGAATGTCAATATTAAACAAATGAAAAAGAAAGCCAAATATACTAAAGGCAAGGGTAAGGCAAAAGGTGCTAAAGGGTCCAAGGGACAAGCTAAACCAAAACCTGAACCTAAGGCTAAAGTTCCTAAGGAAGGGACTTGTTTCCATTGCAACAAGCCTGGGCATTGGAAGAGAAATTGTCAACTCTATTTGGATGAGTTAAAGAAGTTGAAGGGTAGTGCGACTACATCTTCAGGTATTTATGTTATAGAAATTAATTTATCTATTCCTTCTTCCTGGGTATTAGATACCAGATGTGGATCTCATATTTGTACAAATATGCAGGGACTCCAAAGGAGTAGGATGTTGAAGAAGGGCGAAGTGGACCTACGTGTTGGCAATAGAGCAAGAGTTGCTGCTATAGCTGTAGGAACTTATGAACTTGTTATGCCCAATGGGTTTTTGTTAATTTTGAACAATTGCTTTTATGTTCCTATTATGAGTAGGAATCTTATTTCAGTATCTGTTTTGGATAATGAAGGTTATTCATTTTTTATTAAGAATAAGAAATGTTCTATTTTTGATAAAAATGATTTGCTTTATGGTATTGCAAATTCTTATAATGGCCTTTATATCCTTAATCTTGATGATTCTAATGGTAATGATATCTATAACATAACTTCTAAGAGAACTAAG
This sequence comes from Garcia nutans, assembly GCA_947685225.1. NCBI lineage: Eukaryota > Viridiplantae > Streptophyta > Magnoliopsida > Malpighiales > Euphorbiaceae > Garcia > Garcia nutans. Next base: position 43,236,941 of record CANTUV010000017.1, read on the forward strand.
CCAAATGAGTTAAATCCTACTTATTTATGGCATTGTCGCCTTAGCCATATAAATGAGAAACGCATTTCTAAGCTCCATCAAGATGGATTATTAGATTCATTTGATTTTGAATCATTTGAAACATGTGAGTCTTGTTTGCTTGGTAAGATGACAAAGAATCCTTTTACTGGGCATAGTGAAAGGGCTAATGATTTATTGGGCTTGATACATACAGATGTATGTGGTCCTTTTAGCATTAGTGCCAGAGGAGGATTTCGATACTTCATTACTTTTACTGATGATTTCAGTAGGTATGGCTATGTCTACCTAATGAAACATAAGCATGAGTCTTTTGAAATGTTTAGAACTTTTCAAAATGAAGTACAAAATCAACTTGGTAAAACAATTAAACTACTTCGATCAGATCGAGGTGGTGAATATTTGAGCCAAGAGTTTAATGATCATCTAAGGGATTGTGGAATTATTTCACAACTGACTCATCCAGGAACTCCACAGTGGAATGGAGTTTCTGAAAGGAGAAATCGAACTCTATTAGATATGGTTCGATCAATGATGAGTCAAGCGGATCTTCCTTTATCTTTTTGGGGTTATGCCTTGGAGACAACTGCATTCATTCTGAACCGTGTACCATCTAAGGCGGTTGAAAAGACACCATATGAGATATGGACAAGAAAGACACCTAGTTTGTCTTTTCTTAAGATTTGGGGTTGTGAAGCTTATGTGAAAAGACCAGTTTCAAATAAGTTAGCTCCAAAGTCTATCAAATGTAATTTTGTGGGGTATCCTAAGGAAACTAAAGGATACTATTTCTATACTCCTTCAGAGAACAAAGTGTTTATTGCTCGAAATGGGATCTTTTTGGAAAAGGAATTTCTTTCTAAGAGAACTAGTGGGAGTATAGTAGAACTTGAGGAAACTCAAGTACCACAAGAAATTATTGAGCCGTCTATAGAGCCTATTTCAGAACCACAAATAGTTGTGGAGTCTGAAGATGTAACACAAATCCCTCGCAGGTCTGATAGGACACGTCGTCAGCCAGAGAGATATGGATTTCTTGTGACTGATGATAGTGAAGTAATGCTCATAGATCAAGATGAGCCTACTACCTATCAAGAAGCTGTGTCAGGTCCAGATTCAGACAAATGGCTTGGAGCCATGAAATTTGAGATGCAATCTATGTTTGACAACCAAGTTTGGTCTTTAATTGATCCTCCAGAGGGTATTAAGACTATTGGTTGCAAATGGGTTTTCAAGAAGAAAACTGACATGGATGGGAATGTGCAGACCTATAAAGCAAGGCTTGTTGCAAAAGGTTTCAAGCAAACTCATGGTATAGACTATGATGAAACCTTTTCATCAGTTGCTATGCTTAAGTCTGTTAGAATTCTCATTGCCATTGCAGCATACTATGATTATGAGATATGGCAAATGGATGTCAAAACCGCTTTCCTTAATGGAAACTTGCTTGAGGATGTGTATATGACACAACCTGAGGGTTTTATAAATCCTGAGAATTCTACAAAGGTTTGCAAGCTTCAAAGATCCATTTATGGATTGAAGCAAGCATCTCAAAGCTGGAATCTTCATTTTGATGAAACAGTTAGGAACTTTGGTTTCATCAAGAATGAAGATGAACCTTGTGTTTACAAGATGGTTAGTGGGAGTGCAGTAGTGTTTTTAGTCTTATATGTGGATGACATATTACTCATTGGAAATGATATCCCTACCTTGCAAAAGGTTAAGACTTGGTTAGGGAATTCTTTCTCAATGAAAGACTTAGGTGAGGCTGCCTATATCTTTGGTATAAAGATCTATAGAGATAGATCTAGAAGGATAATTGGCCTGAGTCAAAGTACATACATAGATAAAGTGTTGAAGAGGTTCAACATGCAAGATTCCAAAAAGGGATTCTTGCCTATGTCTCATGGCATTCATCTCAGCAAGAGTCAATGTCCTATGACATCTGATGAGCGAGATCGAATGAATAAGATTCCTTATGCTTCTGTTATAGGATCTATTATGTATGCCATGTTATGTACTAGACCAGATGTCTCATATCCATTAAGCGCAACTAGTAGATTTCAAGCTGATCTTGGTGAAGGTCACTGGACAGCTGTCAAGAATATTCTTAAGTACCTTCGAAGGACTAAAGATGTATTCTTGGTTTATGGAGGTTTGGAAGATGAGCTAGTTGTAAATGGTTACACAGATGCTAGTTTCCAAACTGACATAGATGATTTTAGATCGCAGTCAGGTTTTGTATTCACATTGAATGGTGGAGCTGTTAGTTGGAAGAGTTCAAAACAAAGCACTGTGGCTGATTCTACAACAGAGGCTGAGTATATAGTAGCATCAGATGCAGCTAAAGAAGCAGTCTGGTTGAAGAAATTCATCACTGAGCTAGGAGTGGTGCCTAGCATTGCAAATCCTGTGGACATTTATTGTGACAACAATGGTGCCATAGCACAGGCAAAAGAGCCTAGATCTCATCAAAGGTCTAAGCATATACTCAGGCGTTTTCACCTCATTCGAGACATTATCGATAGAGGAGATATCAAGATATGCAAAGTTGACACAAATGATAACATAGCAGATCCATTAACAAAGCCTCTCTCACGGGTCAAGCATGATCAACACACTAGATCTATGGGTCTTAGAAATTTGTAGGCCTAGTGCAAGTGGGAGATTGTTAGTGTATGTGCCCTAGGTCATTTATTTGGATCTTTATGTTATACATTCATTATTAATAAATGAGGTTTTATTATCATTATTGTTTATTTGCATGTTACACAATTTTGATATTTGTCCCTGGATTATTATTGTTATAGAGATAAAAAATAATAATAATTCTTAACCAGTATGAACATTGATTTGATAATCATCAGATGGTTATGTGTATAGTGATACAAATCAATTTCATAGATACTTGTTAGAGAACAATGTATTGGATAGACCCATCATGAGATTACTACATGGGTTAGTGTCATAAGTAAATCTCATGATAGTTATGTATTAATTCTTTGATTTGAGATTGTCATAGTTTCCAATATAAAGACTATTATATTTTGACATGATCAAACATTATCTGTAACTGGATAGTAATAAAGGTTATGATCATATATGATAGAAATTATGTAGAGGATAATGAACAATCAAGATAGAATTTGTCCCTCTCTTTGAGAGAGATATCTTTTGGGCCCCTCGATGAGTGAGACTGTGAAATGCATGGCCGTGCTCAAATGAATTGATAGTGTGATCAATTTCATTTGTTTATATCAGTCTACTTGGAGATCGAGTAATCATAAGTTTGAACAATATAAGTATGACGTTGACCATGACTTATGTTCAAGCTAGATATAGTGTGACAAAGGGATTAATGTATGTACTATTATTAGACAAATTGGACATTCATTATATTAATTGGGTAGTTGTAACGCCTTGCTAGAGGCCAATTACAACTTGTTGGTTTAATAGAGATTAAATTGACTGCCAATTAATATGGGCCTATCGGGTCACACACAAGAATGCGCTTTGGGCTGGAAATAATATTAATAATATTAATATTAGATATTAATATTTATTATTATTATTATTTTCATTTTTTTTATATATATTATTAGATAATATATTCAGAATCCTTATTAGATTTGGATTCTGAATTTGACTTACCTTATCCAATTTCGAATTGGATTCTGGAGTGAATATATTCACTCCAGACATTAAGTCTTCTCATAGGAACCCTAATACATTTTAGTGAAAACGTTTTTCAGCCTTCGCCGTTGTAGAGAGCTAGCACTCCAGACGGTAGCATTCGTGTGGATACACGATAGAGGGTGTTTCGCGATCGAGGCATCTCTTCCAAACTGTGATTTCGAATCATCAACAGGTTAGTTCTTTGAACACTTTTGTCGAATTAAATGAACAGCATGGATCCTGATGGAAAATCAAAGATAAAAATTTTTTCGCTGCGTGTTTTTGGTTTGCAGTGATTTCCTTGATTTTCTAACAGATTTAAGATACCAATTAACTTGGATGAGAATTCTTCATGTGAGATAAAGAAATGAACACATTTGGTTGATCTGATTAAGGAATGTTTATTAGTTATATGGGGTGACGCTCCGATGAACCATCGACATTGTTTCAAAGCCGTTGATCGATCAATGAGAGATATATTATCTATGGTTGATTTTAATGTCATGAATAAATTTTTTGGTGGTAAGACAATTGTGCTTGGTGGACATTTTCATCAAATTTTGTCAGTAGTGCCCCAAGATACTAAAGAAAATATTTTAAATGCTTTGATAACACGATCATATATGTAGAAAGTATTTGTTGTGTACAAATTGAAAACTAATATGAGATTACAACAAGGTAAAAATGGGAAAAATTCATCAGAGTAAGTTAATTTCGCAGATTGGCTGTTAGATGTTGGAGATGGAAAAGTGCAAATGTTGAAAATTGATTTGTTTGATGATGAAAATAATTGGATAAAAAGAGCAAAAAGAGATTTATGATGCTGTTATAGAGTCCATAATATATGACAAAAGTAGATTGTTTTTTTGTTTATGGTCATGCTAGAAAAGGTAAAACTTATTTGTATGAAACAATAATTAAAAGACTTAGATCTGATGGTAAAATTATTTTAGTGGTTACTTCATCAGGAATTTCTGCTTTATTATTGTTAGATGCTAGGACAACGTATTCCAGATCTGAGATACCAATTAACTTGGATGAGAATTCTTCATGTGAGATAAAGAAAGGAACACATTTGGTTGATCTGATTAAGGAATGTTCATTAGTTATACGGGCCGTTGATCGATCAATGAGAGATATATTATCTACGGCTGATTTTGATATCGCAAATAAATTTTCTGGTGGTAAGACAATTGTGCTTGGTGGACATTTTTGTCAAATTTTGCCAGTAGTGCCCTAAGATACTAAAGAAGATATTTTAAATGCTTTGATAACATGATCATATATGTAGAAAGTATTTGTTGTGTACAAATTGAAAACTAATATGAGATTGCAACAAGGTGAAAATGGAAAAAATTTGTTAGAGTAAGTTAATTTCGCAGATTGGTTGTTAGATGTTGGGGATGAAAAAGTGCAAACGTTGAAAATTGATTTGTTTGATTATGAAAATAATTGGATAACAATACCTTTAAAAATTTTTATTAGCAACTCTTACGATCCAATAAAAAAAATCATTGAATGTACATCCTCTTTTTCTAAATAATTATTCTTCCACAGTGTGTCTTAAAGAAAGAGATATTATTTCGCCAAGGAATGAAGTGGCTAGCAAAATTAATAATGCCATGATAGATTTGGTGCTCGAAAAGGAAATTATTTATTATAGTTATGATTCAATATGTACCTCAGCTATCAATAGAGAAGAATTAGAATTACTTTACCCTGTAGAATTTCTTAATTTTTTAAATTTCAATAATTTTTCACAGCATGAATTACGTTTAAAAATTAATACTCCAATAATATTATTGTGAACTCTTAATCCTTCGATGGGTCTTTGTAATGGTACACATTTGGTTATTGTTCGTTTAAGAAGTAGAATAATTGAAGGAAAAATTATAAGAAGTTCCTGTGTTGAAGAAAAAGTAAGTATACCGCGAATAATTTTATCGGCAAGTGAAAAAAAATGGCCATTCACTTTGAAAAGGAGACAATTTCCTTTGAACGTTTGTTATTTTATGACAATAAATAAAAGCCAAGACCATACACTTAAAAATATAGGAATAAATTTAGATAGATTCGTCTTTATACATGGTCAATTATATGTTGCTTTGTCAAGGGTTATAAATAAAAATGGAGTTAGCATTTTGATAGATTAAAATAATTCCGATGTAAATGAAAAATTTTTAGAATGTACAAAAAATGTTGTATATCATGAAATTTTTTAAGATATAGATTCGTATTTTATTGATGTATAGTTTTTTTTTAAATTGTTATTATATATATTAAATCCCTAGATTGATGTATATATTAAGTGATTTTGTTATCAATATTTAGTTATTCACTATGGCCTGCATGCCCATTGAACGCATAACTAAAGATAGCAAGAATATCAAACTGAGAGTTCGAGTAGCTTGGGCCTGGGATTTTGTTTCTCAATATAATCCTGGCCGACCTACGAATTTCAAATTTCTTCTCATTGATAAGAAGGTATATTTTTTTATAAAATTTAAAATTGCCTTATATTAATATTTTTTAATATATTTATTTTAATTTCACTTTGCAGGGAGACACTATTCAGTCACTGGTTCCTGCAAATTTGGCCATGAAATTTTAATCTCAAATTATAGAAGGAAACATTTATTACATCTCTAGATTTGAGATAGAAAAATATCAAAGAAATTATAAGATAAGTAATCATCAGTTTCAGATGGGAAAATTGACTATTTATGTGGTGCTTATTTTTTAAAAATAAATTATGTATATATATGTATATATTATTCCATTATTCATATAATTAAAATTGGATATTATGATAGATGCACTCGGACAATTTATTATTGTCGAGAATGCAATTTCAGTCAATGTGCTCTACATTTTGAAATGCAAAAGAAACATTTATCTTCAAAATGCCAAGTATTTATTTATTAATCATGATAAAATTTTTTATGTATTAGTATCAATATTGAACTTCCATTTTAAATATTTATTGTAGGGGTGAAAAATTAGAAGTTGATCTATGAGAAAAAAAAAAGGCAATCGAATTTCTAGAAGAAGAGGTTTTTAAACTAGCTAAAGTTGCGTCAGTCATAGTTGTTCTTGCGGGAATGACAGTTAAGAGTTTCAGTGGTGATTATATTAAATTGTTATTATTATTTTACGATTGTTTATCAATGCTATTATCCTTATTATTATTTATATTATTGGCGAAAATGTATCGTTATTATCACTGATTGTTTCTATGCGTATTCTGACAATTTGAATGTAATTATGCAAGAAAGGTAAGTTTGACCAGTGGTACTACCCGTACTATCCCTAAAAAACCAAGCTTAGCCCTCAAGCTCTTCAAGCTATCCTTCGAGCTCCTCAAGCACTTGTTTCCCTAAGCTCCCCTTGAGCTCTACCTCATAAGTCTCAGTTTTCCTGTAGCTTTGACCGAGCTTGATTTGACTTCTTTAGTCATGAGTCCTAGCTTGACATAAATGTCAAATGACTTAAGGGGGACTAATGATAGTACCATGCTTACCGAGCTTGCCTGCGGAGCTCCCTGTCCGGTCGTCCCTTCGGGCAAGCTTTCTGTGAAGGTTGTACCTTGGTCCCAGACACCCCTTGTCTGGCCGAGCACTTTGGACATCTCCTGATACATCTGCAAATTACGCTAACATAGCTCAGGCCTTGTCTCCCCACACTAACTATAAATAAGGGTTATCCCCCATAAGTATTACTCTCTTTCACTCTCGCTTTTACTCAGACCGACCGAGCTTTGACTTAAGCATTGAAGCCTCCCCCCTGATCCCGATCCCCCCTCTTTTCTCATCTTACAGATGGGAGAGCCACAGTAACAATAGCACTGAACTTGAGTTACAGGAGCTAGGATCACCCCTGAGTAGCCCCATCATCAACCAATTCAAGTGCAACAAAGATATATGTAAATCCAAAATTACCGAAAGTTGAAGCACTCTTCAAAAGGTTAGATACATTTTATTATTGTATGTGAGTTTTTTTATTTATTATAAATAGCTAAAAAAATATTTTTTAATTATGCATTTTGTAATAGCTTGTCGAACCTACTTACTCAATTAACTAAGGTGGAAAAAGAATCAGAAATATCGAGTGATATCGAAAGTTAAAAAGATGCTAATTAAAAAACTATATCAAACTTGTTGCAAATCGACATACATACAGAGAAGGTATTGTTATACATTTTTCTTTTTGCCAAATTTAAACCTGTTTACTATTGCATGCTACAATAAAAAAAATATTTACTAAAATATAAGTTTTTTTTTTAAGGAATTGAAATATACATGTAAGGCCGTTATAAAAGAGATAGATGCTTCCAGCGATTGGTGGTACAGGGCATGTCCACGATGCAAAAGTAGTGTTCAACAATATGATTCACGAATAATTTGCAAGAATTACGGAGATCTTGATGAACTTCCTATACCTTGGTACGTTATTACTAATTATATATTACTAACATTATTATTTACTTTTTAAAATAAATCATTTTTAAAATACTATTTTGTAGGTACAAACTTACCGTCATCATAGAAGATGAAACAGGCAGTGTTCCATGTATTTTATTTGGTCATCTTGTTGCAGGTTTAGTCGGTCTTCCAGCCAGTGCCTTTGCATCTACAACTAAAGATCATACTTACATACCTCCCATGATAGCTAAAATATGCGGCCTTGAAAAAAAAATTCCAACTTATGCTTAGTGACCGAGTTCAGGATTTATCTGAAATATCATTCAAAGTGATTCATATTTTCCAAGATGATTCCTTGACTCTAAGAAAAGAAACTCCCAGTCCAATCTTTGTGCTTGCATCTCAACTATTTTTCTGCTCTCCTTCATCAGCAATTCCTTCTAGCTATGTCAAAAAAACTTTAAATTTTACTCCTGAAGGTGAAATGAGATTTAGAAGCTCTTCGCATGGTATAACTGAAACTGATCAGGTTGAAACACATGCAAAAAAGCCCCGTATTGAGTAAGATTTCTTGCCTCATCTTTTAACCATGAAATTAGATATTTAATTTTGCAAATTTTAAGTAGATCATTACTTATTAATTTGCAAATATTTTTTGTGATTTTTTTATTACAACGAAGATGACAATTGAAGAATGAAGCTATGTTCTATTGCTTATATAATTTCAAAAATTTCATAGTCCTTCTTTACTACTTTTTTATTAATGTTTAGAATATGTATTGATATTATTAAACATACTTTATCTTTATTATCGCTAGACATTTACTTTTTTATTTGTCTTTTATATGTTTTATATGTAAATTTAAGAAACACTCTATTTACTACTCATCTTATGTATTTAATTTTTTAATCTTATTATGTTTAAGTATTAATAGTACTTGAAAATTATGTGAGGAATGGATTTAATATCTTTTATAACACTTAAGCAAGTTGCTATAATTTGTTAAAAAAAAATAGCTTCATATTAAAAATAACGTTTTATATACTTTATAATGCAAGCCTGATGAGCCAGATTGTGATTGATCTCGCAATCCAATTCCACTTAAAGATAGTTGGAGGTTTGTTCGTGTGATGCAAATTGTTGATTCACATTATAAACTAATAAGTTTCGCCATCTTTATATTTTATAATTTCAACAAGTTATTAACTTTTAAATTTATTTTTATTTGTTTTATAAAGTTAAATAATATTATTATTTTTTTTCAAAATATACCCACTGAATTTACAAAACTAAAAAATATATATCCCAGAAGTAACGCGGGAACGTCATTCTAGTTATATATAAAATTAAAAATATCCATGTGCTTTTAATTCCTTCATATATTATAATATACAAGTTAAATTAAAAAACAGAATACCATCATTGAGTTTCAAAATCACAATGTTGTTGTTCAAGAGACTAATTATAATTACAATAACTGATATTCACTTAACAAACTGAACTATTATTAAATTCCTATAATATATTATTGAAAATAACTCTTCTTATGTAAAAAATTAGCATGTCAATATGATACTGAGATTTTTTTTTATGTCATTATAAGTAACATACAAGTGTTCTATTGGAAATTTGAAGCTCTAATTATCAATTTTTTAATGTTATTTTCCAATTTTTGCATGTTTACTTATTGTTAATGAATGATTAAAAATATTTAAATTCCTATGATGTATTTCAGAAAATGACTCTCTAAATGCAAAGAATTAACATGTCAATATGATATTGGAAATTTCCAATTCTATATCATTGTAAGAAACATACTAGTATTTTTACTAGGAGTTTGAAGCTGAACCTATAATTTCTTTATGTCATTTTTCTAATTTTTGCATACTTCCTCATTGTTAATAATTGATTAAAAATATTGAAATAAAAATACAACAACTGTAATTTTAATATCTATTTATATACTTTTTTTTAACACTTTGAATATGTTAAACTAAGTAATATAGTTAAAATTATTCATATAATGATAGAAAATTCACAAATAATATATTGCGACTTATTATTTTTTTCTTATTTAATTTGTTGTAAGTTTAGGTTGATACACTTTTTTATATGCTCTGATTTTTTCCACATATTGTCTTCAATGAAATTTCCCACGTTGCAAAAGAGTCAAAGAGTTTTCATAATGCGTTTAAAATTTAAAAATACCAAATTATGATAACACGGAAATAAAAATTAATTTGATTATAAATGTTGTTTCACTGTAAATATAGAAAACTTTTTATTTAGTGATAAAGTTTCTATATATCAATTTATGTTCTAAAATTTATGAATGGTTCTATTTTTTATTTTAGTACTTAATTTTAGAGGACTTCAGTTATTATGTTATTTTAACTTTTTTTTTTCTCTTGATTATTATCGTTGTTTATAGTTAGTATTTTATTATTACTAAAGACTAAAATTTTATTGAAAATTATATAATTTAATATTAAAATTTAATCAATTTATATCAAAATTTTATAATATTTTATAATATATATAGAATTATACGGGTTCTTTTTTAGATATATATTAATTAAATAATTTATATAACCATTATATGAGCTTAATAATAATAATAAAATTATTATTATTGATTTTTTTTGTACTGAATATTATTGATTTGGTAAATTAATGATTTTTTAAATTCATTTTTTTGACAAAAAAGAAATGCTTTCCACAAACAATAGGTGAAAATAGAAGCAGTATCAAACATAGCAAATGGGGAAGCTTAACTGTGAGTATAGTAGGAAACCAAAGATAAGTTTTTTTTTTTTAAAAAAAAAACGGTGACACTGACAGGAGCAATTCAGCATTAGCGTTATCAAAAATGACAAGTGTCATTTGTATAGCCTTATAATACTTTCATGTTTCAGATAATTTCTTTTCTGTCCTGTCTCCCTTTCTTCTCCACATCTCTCGCCTCCAACTCAAACAAATACCTCTGTTTCTCTCTGAACCAGACACCTTCTTTCTCCGTAAATTTCTCTTTTCCTTTCTCTATTCTATTATACTATTAAACAAAAGGGGATACTCTCTCTCTCTCTCTCTTTTGGGGTGAGAAATTGTATCTGCTGTCATGGCGGTGGCAGAGCTCACATCCCCTGCAATTGCATACACCCATAACACTACACGTCTCCACTCTTCTTCTCAGCTTTCACTTTCATCTACCCATTTCTCGCTTCATCTTCGCCGCTCCTTTAGACCTCTCCCTCGGTTTCGAAATACTATAATCACTTGCTCAGTAGAGTAAAGCTTTCACCTTTTTTTCTTTGGAAAAAAAAAATATTTACACTGAATTCCTTTTTTTTTTATCACATATTAATATCTTTTTTGAATTATAATTTTCCTCAGTCAAGCTCCGTCCCCAGTTGCAGTTGAGAACCGAAAGCCCAAAGACAAGTCTGAATGCTTTGGTGTTTTCTGCCAAACATATGAGCTCAGGGCTGTATGTGCTTTTAACTTCTTATTCTTTTTTTTTTGTCAGTATTTTCTATGTTTGATTAGTTTATTTTATGGTTTTATATTCGCTATCTGAAGTATTATTTCAGGGAAATTTTCTAATTTCCTTTGCACTGTAATCAGGGTAGTTCCACCAATTTGCAACTAGTTCAGATCTCAAATGTCTGTCTTAAACCTTGCAGCCCTTTGCCCTAAAGAATTTCTAGTGTAACTAAATAAATAAATAAATAATTTGGTGTTGTTGACTTTTACTAGTTTATTTCTATTATTCTATGACCTATTTTGGATAGAAGTATCAGTTGGAATTTTAGTTGTTAAACCTGATGTGGCCTTCAAATAAACTTAGCATAACTGCTGAGACTATTTGACTTGAATAAATTTCTTTGAAAAAGAATTAAACTTACAACAATATGTGGTAGATTGGCTTAAAGATTCCGCAGATTTGTTATTTGTCAAATATAAAATTGTCCAATTTGTTAGTATTACATATACATTTGTTCTAAAAGATAATGTGTAATCTCATAATTTTGTCTTCATTTTGTATTTATTTTATTTGACTAGTAGACCACTGAAATCTTTGTTTCTTTTAATGTGCTCACAGGAAGAGAAGACAAAATCATGGAAAAAACTAATTTATATAGCAGTTTCTGGTGCTGCTGGGATGATTTCTAATAATCTACTTTTTAAAGTAAGATCATCTTCTTTCTAATTTATTAAAGATCTTTTTTTCCTCCTTTGAAATTTCAGATCTTCTAATTTTCATCTTTGGAACATCAAAATTTTTGACTTATACTGAACTGGTGAGTGCCTTTGATCACATAAAATAAAAGGTCTCAAAAGTTGTTCAACTGCTAGAGAAGTAAAAGTTCAACAAGGATTTAAATGGACATAAAATTGAGGAATGCCAATTAAAGAAATATTAAAACATCATTTCTGAAACTTTCATATCAATAGCATTCAGATGTGCACCATTAGCATAGCAGTATCTCAGTTTTTCTGTTATGTTCTAGTGCTTCAAATGGTTACCAAAATATAAATGAGTAATTTTGTCTCAGAAAATCTTCAAATTATGTCTTATTAATTTATATTAATCTCAGAATTATGTAGCTTTTATGATTACCATTATAATCCCCTCAAGGATATAACTATTCTATTTCGAATGAAAAAAGCAACACCGTTAGCCTGAAATTCCTCAGATTACTTCTGGAGGAAACATCAACGTGACTTTTATCAATGCATATAGATATATTTGTTGCTACTTAGATCCCGGAACTTGTTTTATTCTCCCAGCTTGCTTCTGGTGAGGTTTTTGGGCCAAACCAGCCAATTGCATTGAAACTGTTGGGATCTGAAAGATCAATTCAAGCTCTTGAAGGTATTTGCTTATATAGTCTCATATGACTTCATTCAGTCTGATATACCTTTTATAATACTATCCAGTCAGCGGCAAGTAATATAATATATTAATTTTACTATATCAAAAGAAAAAATGTTGATGGAACTTTTATTGTTTTTCTTATTTTGCAGTCATGTACTTTATTTGACATGTTTTAAACTTCAAAATCAATATTTTTTGGCTCTATATGTGGTTATTTTATACTGCATTGAATTGAATAGTTCTTAGCATCTGGAAACTGAATTGACAACATCCAAATTTTAGCATCTCATGTTCCATGATAACAAACGAATAATCACTTTTTTGGCGTCTAATCTGGCATTTTCATCAAACTGAGACTTTAATAATCTTCAGAATAACAACTCTAATTTCTTCATGCACTTTAAAATGTTAAATTCTGGATGCAGGAGTAGCGATGGAACTTGAGGATTCCTTGTATCCTTTGTTGAGGGAGGTTAGTATTGGAATAGACCCTTATGAAGTGTTCGAAGATGCAGAATGGGCTCTGCTGATTGGAGCAAAGCCTCGAGGACCTGGCATGGAACGAGCCAACTTATTAGACATCAATGGTCAGATTTTTGCTGATCAGGTACTTTTCCTATTGATATGTTCTTATCTCAGTTTGCCTATTTTAGGGTCAGTTACTGACTTAAAATCATGTACCTAAATGTAATAGGGAAAAGCTCTCAATGCAGTTGCATCTCGCAATGTCAAGGTGATAGTGGTGGGCAACCCTTGCAACACCAAGTAAGAATTATCACTTATGATCACTTTTCACAGTGTTTTTGATTGATACCTAGCTTATGTAGTTCCTTTTATTGGTTGTCTCATTCATATTTTATTCTCTTGCGGTGCAGTGCTTTAATTTGTTTGAAAAATGCCCCAAATATACCTGAAAAGAATTTTCATGCTTTGACTAGATTAGATGAGAACAGGGCAAAATGCCAGGTAAATTTTGTTGGTAAACACTATCCTTTCAATATTCTTTGGTATATACTATCATGCCATGAAACCACTATATTAACTTGGAAATGGGTCGTGCAGCTTGCCCTAAAAGCTGGTGTTTTCTATGATAAGGTGTCAAATATGACCATATGGGGAAATCACTCTACCACTCAGGTATTTTAAAGTTTTTCTATTGGAAGAGTATCTGCATATTAAATTTCCTGAAATTCTCACAAGAAGAATTCTCATATGATTTTCCACAGGTTCCAGACTTTCTAAATGCTAGAATCAATGGCTTACCTGTCAAAGAGGTTATCAAAGATCACAAGTGGTTAGAAGAAGAGTTCACTGAGAAGGTCCAGAAGGTACATGATAGAAGTTTTTCTTTTGTCTGACAAATCGACTTAGTATGTGATATACCGCGTTGACTGTGTATTTGTGTTTGCAGAGAGGTGGAGTGCTTATTCAGAAATGGGGACGATCTTCAGCTGCATCAACTGCTGTGTCCATTGTTGATGCCATAAAGTCTCTAATAACCCCCACCCCTGAGGGTGATTGGTTTTCTTCTGGAGTAAGTTCAATTCCACTGGACATGCATGCTCTTATCTATGCCCCTTTATGCATATTGTTTTAGATACAAACCAGATTACTGCATCCGGAAATTTTGAAGCTGAACCTTCAGCATTCAGAGAAAACACTCAGAAGACAATTCTGAACTCATTCTGTTTTGTTGTCATGTCCTGTGAAAAAAAAAGTAGTTTGTTCTTTACAGCTGATTACAAAATCTCCTCTATATGATGATTGAAACATCTCAGTTTATTGATTGATGAATGTCTTCATATGCTAAGGTTTACTATATTTGTTAGCCTAATAATTTACATACAATTGCAGGTTTATACTAATGGAAATCCTTATGGCATTGCAGAGGATTTAATTTTCAGCATGCCATGCAGATCAAAAGTAAAGTTTCTTTTGTTGCAGTTATTTTGGCACTATTTATCTAATCAGATTTTTTTTATGAAAAGCCAACTCTGAAATATGTCCCATTTGGCAGGGAGATGGTGATTATGAGCTTGTCAAGGATGTAATATTTGACGACTACCTTCTAAAGAAAATTGCCAAGGTGTGTATTTGTCACTATAGAGAACAATCTTAATATTACTGGATGCAACAATGCAAAGAATTTGTAGAAGAAACACAAAAGTTTTCTTATGAAATAACTCGTCTTGTACATAATTTTTCCAATTTGGCCTATTGTATTACTACTCAGAATGTGCTTATAGATTTGCAGCTTATTAAGTAATGTTTTTTTTTCCGCAGACAGAAGCAGAGTTGTTAGCTGAGAAGAGATGTGTAGCCCATCTTACTGGAGAGGTAAATGTTATACTCCCATCTCCGGGATTGTATGTTGAAACTACCAAAACTAATAACTTGATTTTTGTGCTCTCTCTTCAGGGTATTGCCTTCTGTGATCTGCCGGAGGACACCATGCTTCCAGGAGAAATGTAGAGTTGCTTACGAATTACATCACATTTCCACTTTTTTTTTAAAAAAATGCAGCAGTTGATAGAAAAACTTTGAGAAGTTTAGGAGTACTTTATGTAGTTTAATTTTTTCCCATCGTAACTTTTTGAAGTAATTTAGTTGTGATAAAATAATATAAAAAAAATTTGTTATTGGTGAAAAGTCAAGGGCGTAAAATTTATCTGTTGTTTCAAGGTTAAACCACGTGAAAAATTTGGAGACCGTAATGTGTTTTTTTTTCAGTTTTTTTCTATTTTTCATTTTATATCAATTTTATTCCAGAATGACGCTAACCCTTTTCTAAATTTTTTAATTTTATATAAATTTTATACCAAAATGACGCTAACCCTGTCTTTTGTGCATAAGTGGCACTGAAAAATTAACTTTATCACTATTTTTTTAAAAAAAAATTATCTCGATTTTTTTCATGTAAATTAATTTAGATACTTTAATAAATTAAATGTAACATTGAACTAAGTATTAATTTAAAATTAAGTATTTTAATTGATGATGATTTAGTTGAAATAGTTAGATTTAAAATGTTAAAAAAATTATATTTAAATTATATGAAAATTAAATTTGATTTATATTTATTTTTCATGATATAAAAATTTAAATAAATTTAGTTGTATTTTATTATGTGTTATATATAATTATATATATTTATTTATATATAATATATTAATATATATTATTATTCTTTTTAAATTTATATATAAATATATATAATCTATATTTATATATGATATTTTTTTATATGTAATATATTTCTATAAAATATTTATATACTATTACTTTTTTCAAAATTAATATATATATTTAATTATATATAATATATACTCATATATATTATTATTTTATCCTATATATTTGTTACCAGTCCTTTTAAATGAAAAGTGTCAAAGAAAATTATTGAAAATCGAGCAGACATTCAGTGGGGGGTAGGGGGGGTCTTGGACCCATTTGTCCACTTCCAAAAGGACCCCTATAGGAAGGAGCTTGGCCGCAGGCTTCTGCATTTGCCACTGTTGCCCCCTCTCTATTTTTTTACAATAAACAAAGAGGAGACGAGCGAGGGGTTGAAGACAACCCATCACTTGTTAATTTTTTTTAAAATTACCCCTGGTAAAAAGATAATGTTTCGCCAGGGGTGGTTTAAAAATAAGTAAAGAGAATCGGGCAGAGACAGAGAGGCAAATAGCGAGAGAAGAGATAGAGAGCGAGACGAGCGACGAGAAAGAGAGGAGAGCAGTGGCAGGAGCAGACGATCGGACGAGCAGCACCGATGCCGACCGAGCGAGCCACCAGACACCGGATCTTCGCCGGCTTGCGGTATTTATTACCTTTTTTTCATTTTAATTTTTTGACTTAATATTGTGAATATTTATTTGAGTTAGAGATTTTTTTTAGAAATATGAAATTTGGTTTAATTTTTTAGAAATTAGGTGAAATAGTTTATTTTAATTATTTTGTGATTGTTGTGATTAAATTGGTAATTTGATTTTGGTAGTAATTTGTGGATTTAGGGTTTTTTTAGAAATATAAATTATGCCATTATGGTTTAATTTATTTTGAAATTAGGTATAATAGTTTATTTTAATTATTGATTTAGGGCTTTTTGATATTTGGTATGTTGTGATTAAATTGATATTTGGTATAATAGTTTATTTTAATTGTTGATTTAGGGTTTTTTTAGAAATATAAATTATGGTTTAATTTATGTGATTAGGTTAAATTAAAATATTGAATATAATTATAAATTAAATATAAATTATGATAGATAAAATTTAAACTATAAAAACTAACTTGTAAAATATGAACTAATCCTATATTTTTAAAATAATTATAATTTATAAATTGAATATAAACTAATATAAACTACTTATTAGATTAAAGTGAAATGTTATAAATTGAAAAATTATAAATATAAAAAATAAACTAATATAAATTTTTTTATAAATTAAAAATATAAACTAATTATTATAAATTATTTATACGCTAATTATAAATTCAACCTATTATAATTTATAAATTGAATATAAACTAATTAATAAAGAAATATAAAGTAATTATGAATTGAATACAAACTAATTGTAGAATGCAATAAATATGGATAAATTTTTAATCAAGACAAAGAGAGTACAGCATGAAAGTGGTGAATTATCGAACTTTTCGACACCTAACTTCCCTCTAAGTAGTCTTGCAAGTGATGGAAAAAATAGTAATAAAAAATGCGTCAAGAATTTAGTTTTGATGATGTTGTTGTTGATCCAATATTGCGTAAATCCATTGATGAGTATGAAGTTGGGATTCGAGAAGATGTTAGAAGACAGTATGTAGCTAAAAGATCTTGTCAACCATATGGTCACAATTTTTCACAAAGAGATTTTGAAAAAATTATGAAAAGTTTTAGAGATATTTGATTTTCTAAATACGAGTGGCTATAATATAGTATATCTAAAGATACAACATTTTATTTTTGGTGTTATCTTTTTAGCTCGAATAGAGGAGCTAAACGGGGGGATAATATTTTCACACATATTAGGTTTTACAATTGGAAAAAAGCCACAAAGAAGTTTAATGAATATGTTGGATGTCCAAGTAGTCCACATAATAATGCTAGAGTGCAATATGTTGGTTTCAAAAATCAGAGACAGAGTGTGTCACATGTATTATCTTCTTATAGCCATGAGCAGGAGGTTTTTTTACCAAACGCATTTAACAACTATTCTTGACTCTATTCATTTTCTTTTATCAAATGAGTTGGCTTTTCGAGGTCATGACGAGTCGAAAAAGTCACTTAGCTGGGGGTAATTTTCTTAAACTTTTGGATTGGTACAGTCAACGAAATATAGGGGTTGGGAATATACTTAATTCAAATGCTCCAAAAAATAATAAACTCACTTCTCTACGCATCCAAAAGCAAATAGTGAATGTTTATGCTTTGAAAACGACACTAGCTATTGTTGAGGATATTAGAGATGAATTTTACTCTATATTAATTGATGAGGCACGAGACAATTCAGTAAAAGAGCAAATGGTTGAGGTAATGAGATATGTTAACAAGTTGAGACAAATGATTGAGCGATTTATTGGAGTGGTACATGTTAGTGATACATCTGCTTTATCTTTGAAAAGTGTACTGGATATTTTTTTTAGTGAAACATAGGTTATCACTAAGTAAAGTTAGAGGTCAAGGTTATAATGGAACTTCTAATATGCACAGTGAATTCAACGGGTTGAAGGCTCTCATTTTAAATAAAAATTCCTCGGTAACGTACGTTCATTGCTTCGCTCATCAGCTCCAATTACTGATTGTTGCTGCAGCAATGAGTAATAGATTTGAGAGTAATTTTTTGATTATGTCGCAATGATTGCGAATATTGTTGGAGTTTCATGTAAAAGGAGGGATGTTCTCCTTCAAAAACAGCATGATGAAGTAGTTTGATGCCTTGAAAGTGGTCGTAGTTAAATTGAAAGATGCTTGCATCAATAAACAAATTTAGCTCGACCAAGTGACATGCATTGGGGTTCTCATTATAAAACAATTATGCATCTTCTCTCTATATGGTCACAAGTGAAAGAGGTTTTTGTGAATATTTATGAGGATGGTTCATATTAAAGAAATCGAAGGGCAGTTGTGGGCATAATTGATAAAATGAAAAGTTATGAATTTATTTTCATTGCTTTCTTAATAAGAAAACTTTTAGGTATGACAAATGATTTATCTCAAGCCTTACAAAAAAAAAGATCAAAATATTAATGATGCAATTCATTTGATTATAATTGTTAAATAAGAATTGCAAAGCTTTAGAGAGAATGGATGGGATAAATTATTGGAAGTTGTTAATGACTTTTATATAGATTATGATGTCACAATGCCTAATATGGGAGATAATGCAGGTTATCTACGTTTTAAGCATTCTGGTACTCCTATTACTTATTACCATCACTTTCGAGTAGAAATATTTTATCAGATACTCTTTTTTCTTTGTATTATCATACTTAACTATTTATTATGCTACAACCTAATTTTTTTTCATTAAATTCTAGGTTATTGATTTCATTGCTCAAGAGATGGAAAATCATTTTACAGAATCAAGTATGAAATTATTTTCATGCATTGCTTATATTTCTCCTAAAAACTCATTCTTCAATTTTTAGCTATCCAAATTACTTTGTTTTGCTGAACTATATCCATATGATTTCTCCATCACCAATCAGATGATACTTGAAGATCAATTTAATACCTACATTCTCTGACCTTGATAATATTGGAGCTCTTGCTTAGAAAATGGTTGAGACAGGTTATGCCACTATATTTTCTTGGGTACATTTACTTATCAAGTTAGTTTTAGTCTTAACTGCTACTGTCGAGAGAGCTTTTTCAACAATGAACATTATCAATATGAATTTGCGCAATAAGATGGGAGATGATTTTCTGACCGATTGTTTAATGTGTTACATAGAGAAATATATTTTTTTAAAATTTGAAAAAGAGGCAATTATGCAATGTTTTCAAAACATGTAAAGCCATAGAATGCAATTATCATCTGTTAGGCATTGTTAATTTAATAGCACAATCTAATTATTAAACTATTGTAACTTTAAATTTGATATTTTGTAGCAGCCTCATATGTATTTTTTTTTTTGTGGAACTTAAGCCCCCCCCCCCCCCCCCCCTATGCATTTTCTGCGTCCGCCACTGCAGACCTCCATCCAATTTCGCTGCTCAATAAGCCACTGTCTATGGGTAAGCCACTGTCTATGCGTCTAGGACTAGATCTTGGTACTAATTTATAATGATCAAAGTCAAATCGTGAGTATATTAATAAAACAAATTCAACAACTGGTATTATAGAGAAGTGGCCATAAACTATCAAAATAGAAAATTTTTTATTTTTTAGTGATTTTTATAGTTATTCAAAGAAAGTTTCTTTAATGAAGTTATACAACATAGTTTTTATTATTTATTATTAATATTTTTTTTATCTCAAATATACTATCATTCACATATATTTAGGTATATGTAAACATATACTTATATATAACTAAACATATAACAGTTATATATAGTTATACGTGACATATAATTACATTTAATAATCAAAAAATAAAAAATAAAAAATAAAAATAATGAAGAGAATAATAATAATATACAAGTGCAACTTATCTAAAGGAATTTACTTTAACATTTAAAGAAATTATTTTTAATTGAAATTTAAAAAAAATTAATTTAAAGAATTAAGAAACTGTGACAAGCAGCCTTATTTGCATTTTGAAGCAGGGATTGAAACTAGACCTTGGAGTGGGTAGGCTGTCTATGTACTGATTATATGGTTTCGATATTGGGATTAGCCTATTTTGTTGTCTATGGTATTTTATATACTTTGGCTATTCGATGTGCTTTCTATTCTTATTATTTTGTTCTTTTACCATATGACATATTTGGTTTTTTTGGAGGCAGCTGATGAGAGGTGATTGCGGATCACTTCTACTGCAGGTTGTGCGTTGTTGGTTGTTTTCTTTATTGTTATTTCTTTGTTTAACTTGGATGCTAGGAATATTGATGGGGAATGACTATGAGAAGTTTTCTTGTGTATAAGATAGGTATTGATTGAATTGTAAAGAAAGGATACAGTATAGCATTTTTTTTTATCTCTTTGCCAAGGCATTATTGTTGGTAGAGTTAGAAGGTGCTGCACTATACATATCTTTCTTGCACTTTTTGACAATAAAATGAATTATTGACTAAAAAACTAAAATATATAAACATTAAATAAATAAAAATTTAAAGCATAATAATAATAATAATAATAACAATAATAATTTATTATTCAACGTTTATACAACAACAACTAAGCCTTAGTCCCAAACAAGTTGGGGTCGGCTGTATGGATCATCAACAAAATAAGCTCAAAAGACACCAAAAAAGATACTCCAGCCTTAGGCCCCTTCCAAGACACGAATTTTACATCTCCATTCAAGTCTGTCATTAATCAAATCCGCATCAAGATCTAAGGCACGTAAGTCTCTTGCTATCACCTCATTCCACACAGTTCTAGGTCTTCCACGACCTCTAGCCCCCTCAATCAACAAATTCTCACACTTACGAACCGCAGCATAATTAAATCTTGATAGCAAAAAAAATTATTCAACGTTTATATTAAACAAAAAAAAAATTAAACCAAAACATGTAGGTGCATATATACACAAAAAAAAATCATGAATATATTCCACATATATATGTAAAAGAATTGTAAAAGTTTTGTAAAAATGAAACACAAAAAGTATAAGAATATAAAAAGGAAATTATCACTATAAAAATAAAAACTAAAATTAAAAAAACTTATATGATGTAAATTCCTCATTTATTTATGATATATACCATTAGTTTGGTATGGAGTATCATAAATAGTTTATGATCATAGGCTGAGCATTCTATAGCTCGGTCCGAACTATCGGTATCAACCAAAGTCGGGATATTGAGTTGTTGATAACATGATTTATGAACTAAACCTCTTAAGCTCATTAGACAAGTCTCTAACACAGTAGTCATACAATCTTGATACCTCATGAATATTTGTTGATACTTCATGAAGATATGCTGATACTTTTAGATATTATCTCTTACCCCTCAACTATAAATTGAGGTAGACCCCCCACAGGTAAAACATCATGCAAAACATCTTTCCCATTTCCTTCACTCTCTTATCTAGGGATAGACCCAACTCTGACTTGGGCATAAGAGTTTTCTACTTAAACCTGAGTCTTTATCTTGACTTGCAGGTAGGTGAGTTAGCAGTAGTTGCACCCGAATCCAAGCTTGAAGTTCTTGAAATCTACCTCATCCTCAATGGTGCGATGAGCGTGGACTAGCTAGTCCCTGAATAATAAACAATAGGAATTAAGACATGACCCGTGAAGCACATAACAGTACCCACATACCAAATAGCAGGCTACCTCCACCACTATACACACTCTAGTATCACACAATCTAAAATAGTACAACTAACCCGAACAACTACCATTAAACCGGACCATCAATGGCCGGATATTCTACCCCTGAACGCTCAACAACTGCTCTTGCAGCCGAATTAGCTTCTGTCGAACCCTCTACCCCTTTTGTCCCACCGACCCAGGTGACCTTGACAGTATTGTAGTCCACATGCCTAATTGAGCAAACAGTTCGGGAGCTTACAACTACCTTTAGAGAATTCATTAGTCTTTGGATAGCCAGCTAGTGGAGCTCCACCACAACCACAAACACAACCCGTATTCCTAGTAAATCAACAAACTCAAACACCACCAACCCTCCCCCCTGCTTATCAAACACCACCCCGCCACTAGCTTACCAGATAACACAACCTCCACCAACATATTACCCCCCACAACCTTCAAGAATTTAATCCATAATACTGACCCAAAGACACATCTCCTCAACTAGAAAATGAGACTTGAAGGAGACTCTACTCACCCGAGCACTCCATATCTCACACACTGACCCATTCAAGCTTAGTCCAAATTAAACTAGGGCTATGCATGTGACTCGTCGGTCCGAATGGTCCGGCCCGACCCGACCCAACCCTGCCAGGTTGGACAAGGTTCAAAAAATAGGTTTGGGCTTTGGGCTTGATGGGCAAGCTCGAAGCCACCTCGGGTTGAGCTTCGGGCCTGAGGATAAATACATGGCCGACCCGAGGAATTTAAAAAACATAATTAATTAATTATTAATTAGTTATATTAATATTTATAAATAATTATATTAATTTATATGTATAATTCGATGTATAATAAAAATTATAGCATTAATAACTTAAAAATAACATGTAAAATATAAGAAAATTTAATAAAAATTATAATATTAATAATTTAAAAATATATATATATCTTTGGGCTGCCAAAACCTGGCCCATTGGCTTGAATGGCACGAGCCGCCCGAGTAGCTCTGGCCACTTGGGCTAGGGTCGGGTTTCGGACTTTATTTTTTTAGCCTGAAGTATTAAGGGCCAGGCTGCGGGCAAGGGCTAAACCCAGCCAAACCCGACCTATGCACAGGCTAAAATTGAACCCAAGCAGAAGGATGTCGTAATGATAAAGGATGATCTCAATGCTCTAGTTGATAAAAGGATTAAGCAGATGTGCAAGGGAACAACACTGTAGTATGATGCTACTTTTCGTTCTCCATTATCCAAAAAGATTCTCAATGATGTATATCTGAGCTTTCATGTACCAAAGTTGAAAGTGTAACACCTCTATATCACGTATACGTACACAGCATGCTTATACGATTGTAATATACGTATACTAAATATAGAAAATGCCACAGTTTACAAAAGACACAAATCATCTCTCGAAAAGAAATAAAGCAAATACCAAACGTTTAAAAGAATTTCATAAAACATAATAGATAAAAACGTTTATTAATACACAGCGGAAATTATAACAAATGTTTATAAGTACAAATACATTAAAACCAAAATTTACAAAACATGAAATATATACATGATTGGCAGCTTGACTCTCTGATCTTTAAGCTTTAGGCCAACTCTTCAAGCACAAACTTAACTAGGTCTAGAGGAATCCTCCGTCCTGCGCGATGAACCACAATCGCGCTGAGCCAACAACTCAGTAGTACAAACCATAATGATATTATGCAATATCAATATCGATGTCATGCATTCAAACAATAGAGATCATACTATCAATGTTACATTTCAATATTTCAATAATTATATCATCATCCATCATACTCATTCAACATAGACACACATGGGCCCAACAAGTATTTAATATGATATTCAAAGTTCAGAGTTGCTGCTTTGGTTCATAATCACAATAATCAAGCCCGTAGGCAACATATATATATATCTCTATCCATGGATAGGGTAACAGACCCAGTCTCTTGGACCTCAACCCACTAAACTTGAGGAGATCCTCAACCCGGCAAGACTGTTACCTGTAACAGACCCAGTCTCTTGGACCATCAACCCGACTGAATCGAGGAGATCCTCAACCCGGCAAGACTGTTACTTTTCATATATTTCATATCAATAGTTCACATAGTGTAACAGACCCAGTCTCTTGGACCTCAATTCAACTCAATTTGAAGAGATCCTCAACCCAGCAAGACTGTTACCTTTCATAGGCATGCCACCAAGCCCAGCACTCTGAAAATTGAATAACATATTCGGCATATAATCAATTCATTCACCTCTTTACCATTCTTTTTCTCAATTCATGTCTTATAAACAATTAGGCAATCATGCCTCCAACATCATTTACCTTATCATAGCCAACCACAATGGCTTCACATTTCATTCTATTTCAATTCACATTCAAATACTCATAATCAATGTACATATATCATATTGCATTTCATAAGGTTCACATTGTATAAAACATAACATTATTCATATACATCAACAATGCAATAAGATTACTTAATACATTCATACTCAAATGTATAAGTTCCAAAATCACATGAATGTATGCAATAATGCAAGGTTTGTACTTACCTCAAAACAACTCACACAACTCTATTGACTTCCTTTTCCAAAAAATCTTTCACTTCTTAAATTATGGCAAATCACCTTCTTCACAACCTATTCCAAAAGAATGATGAAACCCACATGAGATCATAAGGCTAAGAACCAACTAGGGCAAACTCTAAACATGACACGCTCAAAAACACGATCGTGTCCCTGACTGTGCCCTAACTCTACAACACAGAAGCATTGACACGCTCAGAACCATGGGCGTGTCACTGGGCGTGTAATACATTCTGTCTCTTAGAAATATTGACACGTCCAACAACATGAGCGTGCTCATGGCCGTGTCAATTCTCCAACAACATAGTGGCTATGACACGTTCAATAACACGGACGTGCTACTGGCCGTGTCAATCCTACTGCCACACATAACCATTGACACGCCTAAAGACCTGGAAGTGCTCATGGGCGTGTCAGGCCAAAAACCCAGATTCTGGCCACAACAACCTCACAACCAACATTTCTCTTCTTACCACCATCATCCACTTCAAACCAACTTAGCCAAACATACCCAAAACCATATCAAACTTGCAAAAACAACAAAACAACCCAAAATATACATCAAACACAATTCAACAATATCATCACAACCCTAAACACCACCACAACACTTCTATACCAATAAACTTACTCTTTCCTTCCATCCAACCCCAAAAATCCAAAATCAATAGAACCAAACATTCTTAAACACACCCAAAATCAAACAAACACATTCACAAACACAACTTCAACTCACAAACCCAAACAAATCAAAGAATCAAGTGGAAAGACTTACCAAGAATGAGTAAACTCTTAAATCTCCAACTTGATCTCTTGAAAACTTCTTTTAATCTTGAACTAGAAAGATCAAAACTCTTCTTGCTCTCTTGCTTCTTTGATGGCCGGACAACAAAAGGAAAAGGAAAGAAAAGGAAAGAGAACCACGATGAAGAAAGAAGGAAAGAAAGAAACCAAAGAAATCAAAGTCAAACTTTTCCTTAAAATCCTCTCTTCCAAGCAATTATAATATTAAAATAATTCAAAATAACCTCTTCCATTCATTTAATTTCCCATTTCCACTAATTAACTTAATTAATTAAAATAACAAAATATCTTCTTCCACTAACCTTCTTTGACTTGACTTGTGTATATGTTGTATATATTTTTATATACACAACATATACACTCTATATATAATTCTTTTCTCTTTCCAAAGAAACATATACATTAAATCCAATTATAACAATAATACCAAAACATCTAGGGTATATTTTGGGATATTACAGAAAGAGTATAATGGGTCTACCAACCCTCGAGCGCATGTCGACAGCTTCTTTAATACTACTCTGATATACACCACCTCAGACTCCTCCCTATACAAACTCCTCCCTAAAACCTTGACAGGCAATGCCCAAATATGTTACAAGAATCTGTAGCAACATTCTATTCACAGTTTCAGCCAATTCACTGAGCTGAGCTTTTTATTAATAAATTTATGGCTTCCATTGATTCAGGCTGAACCTCATCAGACTTCTTCAAAGTTGTGCAAAAGCCCAAGGAAACATTCGACAATACATTGAAATATTCGATGAAACTATGGGCAAAATCCTGAAGATTAACTTTGAATAGGCTCTGAAGGCCTTGATTAGAAATACAGAGTGTGCTCAATTCTCTAATTCCTTGAGCAAGAGCCCGCCATAAGACTTCATTGACCTTATGGCTTGAGCTCATAAATATATATGTGTAGATGAAATGTCCAACTATGGGAATAGCTTCATATTAGTCACCAAGGCCAAGGCCAAACATCCAAAACTCATGAAGTGGCCAACAAGTCCGAACCTTTAAAGCAAAATCCCTCTAGGCCAGATTCCTCTAGACCATCAAGATCGAGCTTCTCTTGGAGGGCTATAACCGAAACTCAATAAGACTATCTGGGCACCAATTCTCCAACCAAACTTACCATATTTCTTAGGCCCCTAAACAATTTTCACCACCAACTGTCTCACAGGCTAGCATCTTAAGCTGGCTCAAAGAGAATACATAAGTGAATTGGCCTTGACCAATGAGGGAGGACCCCAACAGAGATCAAGAACAATACTATAATTTTCATAAGGGTCATGGACATAAAACTAATGGTTTTGATATGTTGAAAAGAGAAATTGAGCAGTTGATTCAAAAAGGCCAACTAAAATAATTTGTTGCTGCCCCAAACCAAATAATCAGCCCAGACCTAGCTTAAAATGCCCTCAAACCTCTTAAAAGGCCTCTACTAAAGCGAATCATGTCATAGCAGGAGGTGAGCACTATAATATGATAGACGCTTTGAGAAAATGTAAAGCAAAAAAAGTCTTTTTAGTTGTAGAGATCCCTAAGTCTAAAAGACTGATTGTTACCTTTCATCTTGAATAGTCCTACCAGGTTACTGGCCCACACAGTGATGCTCTGGTGGTTCAGGAAGTAATTCAAGAATTTCTAGTTCAGTGCATCTTAGTCGATACATGTAGTGTTATAAATCTTCTAACCCTTAACACCTACAAAAAGCTTGGTCTATCCTCAAATGCCCTAAAGCCTGTTTCAACACCTCTAGTTGGCTTATTCGGGTATAGTCTACTAGTGCAAGGATCGATCATGTTGGATGTGCAATTAGGTGATGACTCAATTGGAAGGAATTGCTAAGCTTGTTTTATGCTTGTAGATATGAACTTTGCTTACAATGCAATTTTTGAGGTTCATTGTTGGTAGGAGTGGATGCCTACATTTCCATGAAGAGCCTAATCATGAAAGTTTCAACTTATCATGGAGTGGTAATCTTAAGGGGAAATCAATAGGTCGCACGAGAATCTTATGTCGTGCTACTCAAAGACACAAATATGGTGTTGCTTGTAGATTCCCTTGACCTCCCTAATAACTCAGAATCTATAACCGAGCCGGTTGACATGCTGAAGGATATACAGGTTGAAACATGTAAAGTGTTAAAAATGGCGAGCTCTAATGGAGCTGGGAAGGATTTTGCCCAAACTCAATCATTGGAACAATATTAGGGCATCTTTACCTGGGACTTTGCTGATGTTATGTGTATCTCACCCGAGCTCATAGTGCATGAACTCCATGTCGACCTACCCTATTGTAATACCAATTAAGCAAAAGAAGAGAAACTTAGGACCAAAGAGGTAGTTAGCCACCGAATAGGAGGTTGAAAAGCTTTTGAAGGCAGGCTTCATCAAAGAAATTTTGTTCGTAGACTGGCTAGCCACTGTGGTTTTAGTGAAGAAGCCTAACGGGAAATAGAGGATGCGTGTAGATTTTATCAACCTTAACAAGGCATGCCCCAATGACTCCTACCCACTTCCCAACATTGACCACCTCATTGATTCCATAGCAAGTTATAAAGAGTAAAGCTTCATTGATGTTTCATCTAGGGATTATTAAATTCCATTGAAGCTCCTTTTTCATTACTAGAAAAGGTACCTATTGTTACAAAGTCATGCCTATCAGCTTGAAATATACGAGAGCTACCTACCTGAGGCTCAATAATAAGCTTTTCTAATAATAGATAGGTTGGACAATCAAAGTTTATGTAAATGATATGATCATCAAGTCTAAGACCTCGGCTGAGCACCCTAAGCACCTAGCAGAGGTTTTTGAGATCCTCCGGTGGGTAACGTGATGCTCAACCCAGAAAAGCATGCTTTTAAGGTCCAATCTGAGAAGTTCTTTAGATTTATGATTTCAAAGAGAGGCATAAAGGCTAACCTTGAGAAAATTTGAGGCTAAACTTGAGAAAATTTGAGCTATTATAGAGATGGAACCATCTAAGAATATTAAAGAAGTACTGAAGTTAAATGGCTGAATCACAGCTCTTAGAATATTCATATCATGTTCGGCTAGGAGGTGTTTACTATTCTATAAGCTCTTGAAGAACGAAAATAGTTTCAGTGGACAGAGGAGTGCCATTAGGCTTTCACAAGTTAAAATAGCTCCTAAGCCCTCCTCCCCTCCTCAACCGACATATCCAAGATAAAACACTATATTTATACCTCTCAGCCTCACCAGCAGTGGTAGGCTCAGCATTGGTCAGAGAATAAGGTATCGAGCTTAGATACTCTCCTTCAGGAAAACTAACATTACCCTTCTGAGATGCCTCAGAAAAGCTCTTGTCGTACTTTAATGCAGACATTATCATTGTAAGTACCAATTCATGTTTGAAGAAAATTCTTTAGAGACCAGAAATCTAAAGGCACCTTATAGAATGGGCTGTAAGATTGGGAAGGTTTGATGCTCTGTATGAACCCAGGAGAGCTATGAAGGCTCAATTTTTGCTAGACTTTTGTCATAGAATTGTAAGAACAACCAGCTGAAGTTGACCCTAAGGAAGCCTAGTTCCTTAATGTTAACAGAGCATCATCTAGTAAGGGAGTTGGTATCGGTGTGATCCTCAAGTGCCTAAGAAAAATCTTGATGAGATACTCAGCAAGGCTTAACTTTTCAACTTCCAACAATGTAGAAGAATATGAAGTTATATGCTTGGATTTAAGACTTGCTTTGAAAGTTTGACCTAAGTGCCTTCAAATTTTCTTAGACTCCCATTAGTAGTCAATCAAATAATAGGGAGGTACAATACCAGAGACTCCAACATGATTTGCCATAAAGAGCATATAACCGAAATCCTTTCAACCCTCGAGAAGAAAGGTTACTCTTAGGAGATCCATTATATTGTATGGGCTGAAAATGATGAGGCTATAAGATGGCTAAAGCCGTTGCCACTAGGAAGAGGGCCACCAAGCATGAAGTTCTCACAGAATCTATCTAGAGCCCTAGTTATGAAACTTCAATTGTAATGATGGCAGAACCTATGAAGGGTTGGAAGCTTCTAATTTACAAGTTTCTAGATTTTGGCAAGCTCTCTAAAGATCTAGTAGATGCCAAAAAGATTGTCAGAAAGTCTAGCCTATACTCCACACATGACGGGCTCTTGTACAGAAGATCCTTTTCTCATCCGTGAAGGGTTGGAGGGTTGTACAAAAGATCTTTTTCAATTGTAATGATGGAAAAACCTATAGAGGGTTGGAGGCTTCTAATTTACAAGTTTCTAGATTCTGGCAAGCTCCCTAAAGATCTAGTGGATGCCAAAATGATTGTTAGGAACTCTAGCCTATACTCCATACATGACGGGCTTTTGTATAAAAGATCTTTTTCTCATCCCTATAGTAGGTATGCATCTGAAGATGAGAGCAACTATTTGCTTAGAGAAATACATGAAGGCATTTGTGGAGCGCATAAAAGAGCCCAAGCAATAGCTCAAAAAGCACTACTCCAAGGGTATTTTTTGGCCTTCCACGGAAGAAGATGCAAAGGGCCTAGTTAAAAAATGTAGAAAGTGCTATAAGCATGCTAACTTGCAACATCAGCCCTCCACTGATCAGAAACCCATTAGAAGCCCGTGGCTTTTTTCTCAATGTGGTATGGACAACTCGGGACCCTTTCTGCAAGCTACAGCTTAGAGAAAGCTCTTGGTGGTTGCAGTAGATCACTTTACCAAATGGGTAGACGTCGAGCCTTTAGTCTCTATTACCCCAACCTACATCATTAAGTTGCAACATCAGCCCTCCACCAATTAGAAACCTATTAGAAACCCTCTACATCGAGCCATTACAAAATAAAATCCCGACATTGAGCTACAAAAAAAAGAGAAGAAGAAAATAAATAAAATAACATGTCAAAATAGAAATGGAGGAAGCCCTCCTCAGTCGGCTGCATTTCCTCCAGTGTTACCTTGGGTTTCATCCCCAACCACCTCTTCTTCTTTCGCAAACTCCTTCGGCTCGTCCACTAGCTTGTCAATATCAATTTGGCTCATCTAAGACAAATCCATGTCAGGAATCTCTTCCTTGAGTTGCTTAGACATGGCCTGGATATAACAAAAAATGCCCCGAGCATAAGAAGGGTTATTCTCTTGGTCTTCCTTCTTGAGCAAGGCGAGGGCGATTTTCAAAGCATCATGTGCATTGCTACAAGCATCTCAACTTTCAAGGCAGCCTCCAGCTCCTCCACTCCCTTTTTCACTAACTCGTAGTTAAGATGAGTGGCATGGATGTTACTGGCGACCCCAACCATGCACTCCGTAACATCATGGCAAAGCTGACTCAACTATCAAAAATGTAATTTAAAGTCAAACATTTGAAATCTCTGCTAATAAATTTAACGTGCAACATAATCTCACTTACTGAAGTTACGAACGCTTGAAGTTTGAAGGAAAGGACATTTGAGTCCATCTGTACATGATTTCGCCTCTCTCAAAGCATTCCCCTAAAAATAACAGCTAGTGCCCTTTGCATAGGGTCATCCCTCACAAATAACTCAGACTTGTGAAAACTTTTGAGCCTCTTCACAAGAGCAGCAACTAGTCGCATCTGGCTGAATTGGCCTGGAAAAATATCCTCATAAGGGACGAGAACTAACTTTCCTGAGCTTCGTTGTTGGAGGAGCCACCAACATGGGCGACCTTTCTCCCCTTAGCAACCTTGTTGGACACCCTAGCCTCCCGGTGTTTTCCCTAATCCATTCGGGCATTCTTATGACCTTCACGCTCTGCAGATTTCTCTGCCATACATTTTAGCTAGTTGGTGGTAATCCCCTTGGACATCTCTATATAAAAATAAAACAAGTTGGGTAAATAAGCTCGAACCCTATAAACTTAAGAACAAAAATATATCAGCCCAATCCGAAGGGTGGATTTCTTTAGGAGGCCCACATAGTGGGAAATACTCATTTACCAGATGAAGGACGTTTCTTGTCTCTCTCAAAATGTCTTATCATATTTTCTCATAGTACACCCTCTCCTTGGGGTCGAGGCCATTTACGATCACATCATTACTCATACACACCGTACTCTAATCCCCCTGGCAATCAAAGCCCCCTTCCTTCTCCAGAACGAAGAATCGATCCTTTTAATTCTTTACCAAGCCAAGCTTTCCAGAGAATAATCCATGCCCGGGTCATCCTTGTATATAGAAAAAAATCTTCATCGACTCAGGGATGAACCTTTAAAATACAAAAAGCCCACAAAACTCAAACAAATGGTGGGATCTTGAGCAACTAGCACAAAACCTCAAAACCAACCACCATAAGTTAGACATTCGGCTCAGTTGGCTTAGCGCTATATCACGGTAGTTCAAAACCTCCACGATAAATGGCCATAACGAAAACAACCCCAACTCTCTAGTCCTTCTTGTACAATATCAATTGATTATTTAGGGGATCATCCATAGCTTGGGTCCAAACCCCAGGTACGTACATCTTATACTCCATCAGTATTTGATATTTGTCGCAGATGTAATATCCATGGTTTTCAATAACTTAAATAAGTATTTGGAGGTTAATTAAAATGTTAAAAAATGTATATTTGTAGTAAATACCTAATGTATACCTAGTATATATATAATATATACATCACATATTGAATTCAT
The DNA here is from genome assembly GCA_947685225.1 of Garcia nutans. Classification (NCBI taxonomy): domain Eukaryota; kingdom Viridiplantae; phylum Streptophyta; class Magnoliopsida; order Malpighiales; family Euphorbiaceae; genus Garcia; species Garcia nutans. The sequence goes on from CANTUV010000017.1 coordinate 43,269,418, forward strand.
ATTATATAGTTAATATATACATGATATACCTATAATGTACCCTTGATGTATACATGAAATACATATTATATATATTACATATACATAGAAGTAAAAATATACATAATATATACTTAAAGTATAAATGACATATATGTATACATGACATATAAAAGATATATACATATATAATTATGGATAGGAGATGGAAATTAAAATAAATAAAAAAAAAGAAAGTCAAAAGAAGAGAGAAAAGATATAGTGGAGATTAAAAGTTATTTAAATAAAATAAATAATTAAATAGTTATATTAATATATATAGTTAGAAAATGAAGAAGGAAATAAAAATATGTCATCTTCTTCTTCTTCTATGTATGCTGAAATTCTAAGACAAGAGAGAGAGAGAGAGAGGAAAATTCTTCTAATTAAGACATCAAATTTAGCCAAGAATCAAAGAAATACATGTTGGTTTTGAAGATTAATTAAAGAAATCAAGTAAGTATTTTTATTAAAGCTTGTATTTTTTTAATATATATATATATATATATGAATATGTTTGATATAGCTACAGAAAGTTTGTTTTAATTGCTAAACTTGATAGGAATGAAGTTAAAATGATTACTATATGGTGATTTATTGATTAATTAGTTGAATTGGGTATAATTGGTGAATTTAGTGTTATGGGATGAATATGTGTAAATTATGGTTTTAATATAGACGTTCATAATTCTTGTAATGGATTGATTTAGTGTTTTTTTTAACATATAGGTAATAATTTTATGGTTAGAAATTGAATATGGGTGAGTTGGATAAAGTTAGGGTTTATGGACATGTAAAATTAGGGTTTTGCATGGAAGTTGAAAATAATTATAGAAATGAGTTGTGTTATAGTTATTTTGGTATGTAAGTAATGATTTTATGGTTAAGAGTTGGAAATAAGTTGTATTGGCTGAAGTTGGGATAAAGTAGTAAGTTGTGAATTTAGTGTTTTACTGAAATTTTGATAAAAAGTTGCAGAAATAATGATAATTTAATATACATTGGACATAGAAGTTATTTTAAATAATAATGTTGTTTGTTATTGAATTTATGTGTATGTAGATCAAATTGGTGGAAGTGGTGGAGTTTAGAATTTTGACTTAGAAAGAGTTTTGGAGGGAATTTGGGAAGCAAATAAGGTTACTACAACTTTCAAATACTTGTGTTTTTTTTTTTTAAATAAGAGTTGGCATTATATATGTATAATTACTTTGAAATATGGATATGCACATAATCTATACAATATGGCATAGTTATGTGATGGGTGTCATATTAGGAAATAATCCAATGTAGATTAATGTTTGTATATGATATATGAGAGATATATTTATGTTATGTGGTATGATGTCCAAAATGGACATATTTATGAATTGTGCGAAAATGTATGGAATAAATCACATTGTGAGTGTAACTCATGATTATATAATGTGATGATGAAATGGTAATGAAATGTGACCAATTGTAATGTGATTATGGAAAGTGGTGATCGCTTGTAATTGTGAAATTATAATGAGATATGGTGTTTGTGCCCTAAACAATTACTTGTCCAGTAATGTGAGATTGATTATGCATATATTGATAGACTTGAATAGAGCTAGGTTTTGACCTGAGCAAAGCTAGATTATGTGATTGAAATTTAAAATGGACCCGAATAAAACTGAGTCGTGGAATTGATGTGTTAGCTAGACTTAGTAAATTGTATAAGAGTTATTAGGCCCAGTGGATGTATAAATGTGTGTGTTTGTGGGTTTAGGTATATATAATGAATGAGGAATAAATAAAATTTGTGGTTATATTAATATTATAAAGTATATTATGAGGAAAGTATTTAAATGTAAATGTATATATATATATATATGTGTGTGTGTGGGTGTTGTTTGTAAAATTTTACCACTAAGTTGTAGGTTTAACGCGATTGTGTGAATCGAGTATGTGATAGAGTTGCAGATAAGAGGAATTCAGACTGTGGACGATACTGGTGACTTAAGGGGCTACAATACTGATTGTGCCATTTGTATACATGTATAATTTTTGTTATAGTGCATTTTGGATTTTTGAATGCATTGAGTACATTATGGAAAGTTTGTATAAATATGCTTTAAAAGGGTTTGTGAATATTAACCATGTTTATTAAGTATGCACATTTATAAAAATAATGAGTTTTGGGTGAATTGCTTAAGATAATTGGAGAGTTGTTGGTGTTTAGATAAATGTGGATTCTTAGGAGTGTGTTTTATGTAGGTTGAGAATACTTGATCTTGGGAAACATTGAAATTTCAGACAAAACTCTAGAGAATTTTTTTCAGATATTTTCTATTAAAATTGGAATTTTGTTAATTAATTGTTTATGCATATATTTATTTACCCATCAAACTTATGTTACAAGAGATGATTTATTGTTATTAAAAAAAGATGAATTTTGTACTATTAATTATTATGACATTCTTGTATTCTACATATATATTCTATATATATGGGTTCTATGTATTATACGTATGGAGGTATAAGTGTGTTACAGCGGATGCTTTTCAGATCTGCAACACTTAAAGAAGACTTGATGTTCCTCACTCGAACTTTATCCGCCACTATCTAGGCCTCCTCCTCTTCTTCTTCCTCCATCTCCTCTTCTTCAACAGGTGCAGAACAATGCTACAGTAACTCTATCGAGCATTTCCACCAACTCAACCACTAGCAAAATGTTACCACTAGACTCCTCTCCACCAATAGGCTAAGCTCCTCCATTGGACCCGTCGAACAATCTTGAGTGACCGGGTACTCTCCCCTAAAGTCAAACTTGACTCCCTAAAATTCATAGAAATTATACTATTTGAACTTGCTATACAACAAAAACAAAACACTCATCGATCTTATTGAAGTAAGCTAGTTGATGGGAAAACACCATGCCATTATTATGAATTTGCCCAACACTTTCGTAGACAGACTAAACTATCACTCAGGAGCTAAGTGAAGTATATTTGCCATTCACCCCCTTATTTATATACGATGAACATCAAGAATCATAAGTACGCCATTAATGCACTGGGCAGGAATTTGAATTTCAAAACTCTTACTTCCGTCGTCACCACCTCCCAACCATCACATCATGCATGCATGACACAAACCCTTTCGAAGCTACAGTGCAGGCTCATCTAACAACTGGCATAAATGCCCGTATGCTAGGGGGACTAGTGGTATATACTCTTAGTTTGGTATGAAATCTCATGAACAGCTTACGATCTTAGGCCAAGCATTTTATAGCTCGGTCTGAACTATTTGTATCAATCAAAGTCGGGATATCGAGTTATCGGGAACATGATTTATGAACCAAACCTCTTAAGCTCGGTATACAGGTCTCTGACACAGTTGTCGTACAGTCTTGATACGTCTTAAATATCCGCTGACACTTCCTAAAAATCTCCTGACTCTTTCAGATCTTGTCTCCTAAACCTCAACTATAAATAGAGGTAGATCCCAACAGGTAAAACATCTTTTCCCATTTTCTTCACTCTTATCTGCAGACAGACCGAGCTTTGACTTATGCATCGGAGTTTTCTTCTGGAACCTGAGCTTTTATCTTGTCTTGTAGATAGGTGAGTTAACAACAGTTGTACCCGAACTCGGGTTTGAAGTCCTTGAAGTCTACCTCATCATCAATTTATAATAATGGACTAAGGAGAATTAATTACCCAATCATGATCAACTAAAAAAAGTCGAATCTAGTTAGTCCATTATTTTTATATCTATTTTTTGTCAAGTTCTTATAAATCAATCATATAACCATATATATATATATGTATATATATATATATAGAGAGAGAGAGAGAGAGAGAGAGAGAGAGAGAGAGAGAGAGAGAGAGAGAGAGAGAGAGAGAGAGAGAGAGAGAGATTGAGAAACGCATATTAGGGGTGTCAAATTCGATTGGATTTAGGATACTTTCCAATCCAACTGAACCCGATTAAGTACTAAAAAATACAAATTAATTACTACCAAAATTATATATATTTTCGATCGATCCATATATTTTTAATTACTGTCAAATTTGATTGAATTAAATTGGATAGTATAATATATATAATATTATAAATATATTTAATATCTATTTTATTATATATAAAAATTTATGAGTAGGATTCGATCATATCATATCGTTTCAGGTTATATAATATATTATATATATATATATAATATTTGTTGATCGAAATCTGGTTCAAAAAAAATTACATACCCCCTAATGCATATATCATTATTTTATAGTGATATATTTATAGATTTTAGGCTTAATATATATATATATATATATATATATTATTCCTCTACTATATACAATTTGTCAATTTATCTTCTCTGTTTTAACCATTTTAACCTTTAACTCGTCATTTTTATAAGTTTAACTTATAAAATTTTATTAATATAAATCATAAAATTACATTTATACCCTTTGCTTCATCTTCTTCCCTATATTTGCAATTTGCAATCAAAGGACAATTTCAAAAGTTTACACCTTCATAAAATTACAATTAATATAATATTGCTTCATCTTCTTCCCCAAATTTTCATTTGCAATCACAATTATTATTACATGGATGAAATCACAATTTTATGATATAAAAATTGGATTGTCTTTTTGTTTGCAAATATATATATATATATATATTCAAAATTCAAGAATTTTTCTTTCTCCTTCATTTGTTGAAATTATATAGAAAAGTAGAAGAGCAAACCGAAAAACGAGATTTGCAATTGTGATTAGCAAAATAAAAACCCACATATTCTCTTTTCTCCTCCAAAGATCAACATACTTCACCACCGTCAAGATTTTTCTTGCTCGCTGCTTCGATCTATTTTTCCTCTCAACCTCTATTTTTCCCGTCAAAATCCCTAAATTCATCTTGATGCCTATTAATCCTTCTTGAAACCATTGATGTCTATTAATCCTTCTTGAAACCATTTTTGTCGAAATGCACTGGTGTCGAAGTACTACCCATTTTAAAGACGATGAAACCATCAAAAAACAGAAGGTGATGCCATCTTTGAGCTTCCATTAAAGACAAAAACTGAGGACAAACTATAAATATAGTTATCAGGCAAGAACATCCAAATTTGAAATATTGATAAGAATTAAGAAGAAAGAAAATTTTTAAAATGGGTAGGCTTTAATGGAGGAGAATATTATTTTGAGGCAGCAGAATTGGTGCTAAGATAGACAAAAATTTATACACATGTTGATGCATATTAATTGATAGAGCGCATTTTACACACAATAAATGCGCTTCATGGTCTGATTTTAAGGGTTTAAGTATAAATTTATTAGGTGTTTCTCAAAACTTAAAAGCTGGTCAAAACTGATTATAAACAGTTTTTAAATTATAAATTATTTATTTAAGTGTTCCTGAAAACTTAAATAGTAGATTATAATCTGATTTTAATTAATTTTTTAAAAGTTAAATTTTACTACTTTTTTTAAACACTTATTTTTTAAACAATTTTTACAAAGTAAAAGACCATATTATCCCTACCTAATCTTCAATATTTCAAATTTGTCCATCATATACATTTTAATTTTTTATTTGTATAATTTATTAATAACACCAATATTATTATTATTATTAAATAAATTTTATTATTGTTATTATTGCAAAATAAATTTTAAATTGACATTTAAAAAATTATTTTTATACAATAAATAAATTCAGAAATAATTTGGACATTTTGACAATTTCTGTAATTAAAAACTGATTATAAACTGATTTTACAGAAACACTTAACTGATTATAAACTAATTATCAGCTGATTATTAACTAGTTAACAAAAACACTTAACTGTTTATTTTTAATCTTATTATAATCTAAAAATCACTTATTCACAATAAGCTGAAAAGCTTCAGTTTTGAGAAACATCCTCTTAGTAAATTAAAAGGAAAAAGTAGTTAATTGAATAGTTAAAAAGATAAAATGAACATAGTTGTCATACAATAAATATATTAAATATATTAAGCCTAAATTTTATAAAAGTTTTTAAATATATTTTATAAATTGGAGTGTACTCATAAAAACTGAAGGTATATATACCGATGCCCCATACATAATTACAGAGTCAAAAATCAAGACCTTCATCGATAATAAATGCATATACATGATTAATAACTCCAACTAATAAATGCATACCCATTCAACAAGAACAATAAAACAACGAAATTACACTATGATATTCCTGTGGCTTTAAGATTCATCAAATGAAATCAAACTGAAAGAAAAGAACCACCAACCTTAGTTGATCCATGAAGCCACGCTTGGCTTTCCATATTCAAGTCCTTCAGAGCGTTGCCTTGAACTGTTTTATGCTGTTGATACATATAAGCAAATAAAAATCTACCCTACAACTACTAAAACGTGTGCAATTATGTAAAATTACAATGAACCAATTGTAAGGTCAAAAAACACCATCAGCTTTGGCAGTTAAATATAAATAATCTGTAACAGTTAACTTTCTTTTCTAAGCAACCTATAAAGATGATTAATGATAAACCAACCCCCAACCCCCGACCAAAAGAAGACAAGTGTTCGGCATCTTCCAGCCAGCTTCATTGACCATACCAGTTATTTGGTATAAATATAGATCCCAATTTTAAAACTTACAGATAGTATTAGGACCCAAAAGAACATTAAGAAGAACCAGCCGCGGGACACCACAGACCATGTCTTGCCTGATAATAAGTTCTCCATTGGCACCAAGCTGGCCAGGCTAGCATTACCCTGTGGCATGTCAAAAGAGAGGATGATATTGACATTACCATTCTTGCTAACTGACCAGTCCATACCACTGCTTCCGCAAGTGACATTTTCTATTCTAATCAAACCAGCAGTAACACGAATAGAACTGGATGATTGAGCTGCATTCAACTGCAGAGCTCTGTCCTTGATAGGGAACTCAGATGCAAATGCAGGTGGTGCAGGAAAGTCGCCCAACATGTGACTAGCCTGCTTCATGAACGGGTATTTGATATCTGCAGAGTGAACAAGACAAAAAGAATGAGACCAAATCAACATTGTAGGGAAAGTGAAACCAGGCAAGCAAAAACATAATTGGGTCACAAAATTTCACTGTGCACTTATATCAACAAACAAATGAAAGGAGAAATATTAGAGGAATAGTAATAACATGTCAACTTGGGATGTAAATTACCTGATCCAAACTTTGTCTCTTCAGGTTTTTGTAGCTTTGAGGAGGATGCATCACTGTCACCATGTGCTTCTAATGGTTCTGGGGCCACTCTTGGCACTTCTTCAGTTCCTCCATTGACATCCTATTACAAGGAAATAACTTGATCAATACATGCAATTCAAAATTCGACAGCGATGGAAGATTAAAGTGAAAATTTACCTTCGCAAACAGAGGAGCTTGGTCAGAGCCAGTATATTCATCACTTCCCATAAGTTCAGATGGATCGAAAGTCAGGTTGTCATCACTAGCATCAAAGAAACTGAGGTATTCATCAACCATGTCAAAATCATTAGAATCTCCAGTAGAATCTGGCTCCACAGGATTTGAAAGATCATTAGCTTCCAGGAAAAATCCATCATTGAATGGAGGATTGCTGATAGCATCCAGGAATGGCTCCTCAGGCAAGCAATTGTCCTCAACAGCATTCAAATTTTTCCTAGATTCAGTAATACATTCATGTCTCACCGATTTTGCATCAATCTCATATTGCCCAGGTAAATTAAATAAGTTTTGATCTGGCAGATTAGATCCATAGTGACTTTCTCCTATTGTAGGCTTCTGATCATCTCCGCTGTAGTTTCCAGAGTGCTCCACGTAGTTACTTGTTTCCCCGTGGTAGTAGTTTACAGGAAAGGCAGCATTTTCAGATGCAACTCCAACTTCAAAATTCTGCCAAAGACCCGCATAATCAGATAATCATAATTTATAAATTAATTAAACTCACTATTCAGAGCAACCCAGCATCCCAGAAATTTAATATTTTTTTTTAGTTTTCATCAGCCTCAAAAACTATCCTATCAATATGCAATTCAAGCCCTAATAACATGCCATCTATTCTCTTGCCCTTTTATCCCTCAATTATTCCTTCTAAGAACCTTTCATATAACAAATTCTATTCATGCCTGATGAAACTACAAATCCAATATCTTTTTCCTGTGCCCTCTGAACTGCCAAACACCACCCGTAGACATTTCTCTGCCTTTTCCACTGCTCATATTAATAAAACAAATGATCATAGACCACAATGATTTTGCAGCTAACAGAAAATTCATACCACCAGTGCCTGAAACTCCAGCCCCCAAAGACCAGCTTTTTGTTTTTAAAATCAATCTTAATTAAAAACCAAAGTTAGGAACTACCACTTAACCAAGCAATTGAATGACAACACAATGTCATTGATTCCAAATGATAATATCCATGTAAATGACTTCACAAGTAAAATCCCATTTGAACACTGAATATATATTTGCTAGACTTGAAACAATCTTCTATTATTCATCAAAAAGATATATATAAATATAAACCTGGTCAAGGTCATTTGCGTCCATGTATGCATCATCACCAAGTGCCACTTCATCAGCCACCACCATCTCTTCACCTGGTATTTGAGCCACCAAGTCATCATCATCCCATTCCTCCTCAACAAATGGTGCCCCATATTGCTCTCCATTCTTTGGCCCTGTTCCACTCTTTTGAAAAATCCTACACAGCACAAAAGCATCCTTCCCCACCCAAGGACACGACCATCAAACAAACAAAAGTTATATGAAATATAAAGAACACCATCAATATATTTATAAGAAAAAACCCAAGAAAGTTCCAAACTTTTATATAATCTCACTTGTACAACTCCAGCTTTCTCCAAATCCTCATCAGCAAGACGATACTCATGCATTACCCAATTGCTACGCTCACCGCGAGGGGCACGTCCAAGATGATAAACGAGGGTCTTCTTCATCCCCACAGTTCGAGAGTTCCAATTAATAGGGCGATCCTTTCCAGTTGTCTTCCAGTATCCTTTCTCTGTGGCCCTGTTGGTCTTGGACCCATTGCTATACTTCCTATCCAGCATACTGAAAAAATACCACTCCAAATCCCTGTTCTTCAACTTCGACTTGACTAAAACCCAATAAATAAAAAATGAACAACAAAAATCCACACATTCAGCAACAACTATTAAAACCAGTAAAATGAAAACCCAAAAAAAAATCCCCAATTCTCTCTTTTTCAAATTCTTGAATTTCAACTACTTCTCCAAACAACTAAAAGAATTGGAATTAACCAACAATTAACCTCCAAAATCAACAATTGATTCAAAAACACAAACAAAAGAAAAATAAAATTTCGAAATCAGACCTGGAAGATCCCATGGCTCGGACTTGTAGATGTCGATAACAGCAATAGGATCAAACCGAAAGGGCTTATTGGTAACTTTCCGCTTAAGGTAGTAACGAACGAGTTCCTCATCAGTAGGATGGAATCGGAACCCAGGAGCGAGTGAAGTAGCCGAATCAGCACGGGCCATCAACAAAAATAGTTAACTGAATACCGAAAATAGAGATCAAACGTAGGATAAGGGGTTTCAAATTGGGAATTTGAAGAAAAGGCAGCTCAAATTAGGGTTAGGGTTCTGTGGAATTTCGGTGTAAGATAGGGTTTCTACTGAGAAATCGAAAGTTGAATTGGGAATTGAGGGGAGCGATAAAGGGCTAAAGCCATTAGCTTTTGCTTTGAGAAATTTCAGAGAAGTAGATTTAGGGGGTGTTTAAATATATGCATACATAATCCTTATTTCTGATTCCTCGACAAATTTTTATTTAATTCATTTATTTTTAAAAATAAAAGAAAAAAATGATAAAGTCACATGAGAAAGCACAGTTTTAGCATCACCCGAGTTGAATATGTGACGGCTCAGCTCTATTTGTTCTAGATTCTTCTATTTGGTCTTGTAGATTGACTTTATTTGTCTTTCATTGTTAACTTAGTTTAGAAGGTAAACTCTTTTTTTTTTTTTTCTGGAAAGTAAAAAGGACATAAATTATTGAACATCATAAGCTACGTTTGGATCTTTATAGGCCATATATAGACTTAGAATTCGGACATAAACTAGTTTTTAAAAAAAAAAAAAAGGGAAAAATACACCTCACGCCACTTTTTATAAAAAACTTTCTGTTTTACCGAATTTGAGCACAAAATCTTCTTTATTTCTTCCTTCATATGTAATTTGGGTATTCTTTGAGTATTTTAATTATTTTATAATAATTTTATAATAAATTATATAAATTTAATTATAATAAATTTATAATAAACTATATAAATTTAATTTTTTAATAAACTAATCATAAATTTTTATAAATTTCATCATATTTTATATGATAAATTTTAAAAAAAATTATTTTTTATGATATTTTTATTAAAAGTTTAAAAATTCATAATAAACTATATAAATATAGTAATTTAATAAATTAATTAAAATTTTTTATAAATTTAAATATATTTTAAAAATATGGTAAATTTTAAATTTTTTTTAAATTTTTTATGATATTTTTGTAAAAAAAACCCAAAAAATTTAATATTTGTTAAGCCCATAAAGTCTACTTATAGTAACAGTAGCCATTTTGCGTTGCATGTTATTGCAAAATATCTTGATGAATTATTATAAATTAATTTCATTTCAATTTGTTTATGATAGAGATATGTATATGTTGGGTTGGTTGAATTTTAGTGGTCAGCTAACTCGGCTATTAATAATCGATCAAAAAAATCTATTAATAATCGGTCGAAAAAATATATATTTAAAAATTGCCCTTTAAGAAGTGGCTTGACCGAGTTTAATTGAATTTACCAAAGTAACACTTTTTGTTTAATTGAATTGGTCCATTTTATATTATATATTTATCAATAAATTGAGTCAAATAAAAAAAAAATTCTTTAAATTATATTGAAATGAAAACCTTTGATTTCTTTTTTTTATTGCATCGAAGTCCGCTGGCAAAGCCAGAGGCTTTTTGATTTGAAATTTTAATTTCTTTTTAAAAAATAAAATTTATTTTTTTAAAAAAGACTCTTTCCCAAAAATGTTAAAAAATTATTTTTTTTTAAAGTTTAATTCATAAAATTCATTTCACTTATTTAAAACTATTTCATCATTTAAAAAAAAACTATTTTCCCAATTAATTAAAATTAATAATAACATAAATATAATTAATAATTGGTAATAATAAAATTAATAATTATATAATTGATAATAATAAAATTAATAATAATAATATAATTAATAATTAATAATTATATAATTAATAATAATAAATAATAATTATGTTGCCTAAATAATTTATATTTAATATTAATTGTATAATAATTAATTATAATTATATTATTATTAATTATATTTGAGCACAAAATATAAATATTAATTATTTGGGCTCAACATAATTATTAATTATTCTTATTATTAATTATATAATTATTAATTATTATTATTATCAATTATATATAATTATTAATTATAATTATATTATTATTAATTATAATTATGTTGTTACTATTAATTTTTTAATATTTTTGGAAAAGGGTTTTTTTAAAAATAATAATTTTTATTTAAAAATTAAAATTTCAAGTTTGCCAATAAGCTTTGATGCATTGAAACCAAAACCAAAGGTTTTCGGTTTCAATGCAATTTAAAAAAAAAAATTGACTCAAATTGAAAATTTTAATTTCAATTTGAGTTAAACCGAAAATAACAAAAATTTGACTCAAATTAAAATTAAGACGATAATTAATAAAAAAAATTAAGGCATCAAACCGAAAATTTAATTTTTGATTTAATGTTTGATTTTCATAAATGGATAATAATGGAAGCAAATTTCCCATTTTAATAAATTATATAATTTGCTCTATATTTTAGTAAAAATTCAAACTTATATGGTCTTTTATATCTTTATGAATATGGAACTTTTGAGCGCAAAGCCACTTGCTTCACTCGTAATTTTAACCACTGATTCATTTGTATTCTTAATTTTGTAAGCCATTTTCACACATAATGCAGCCTTCTTCACTTTTTGTCCAAGCATCTCATATGCAAATTCATCAAGTACATCTTCAGCTTCATAAGCTGCATCTTTGATCTTCTTTAGCCAATGTCTCACAGCCATCTTTATCATTTGTTGTTCCTCTGCTTCTTGCAACAAAACATTACAGATCATGCCAGGGCCGGGAATTCTGAAGAATTTTCAGATCCTCATCGAGATCCCATGCAAGGATCGATTATTTCTTGGATTATATGTGAAGAAGCCAACTCTTCCACCACAAAACTGAGGATAACATCGGCCATATTTCTTTCTTGCTATTAGCCTATGACATATATATACTTATTTGGAGGCATAATAAGGCAAGGGAGGCATGATAGAGAGTGAACATGAACGCATTAAGCACAGATTTTTGCAAAGGATGTGTAATTTTACATTATGGATTCAAAGCAAGTTCCCATTGTAGCATCCAGGCTAAATTAATTCAAGGTCTAAATTTGTGCAAAAAATTTTCAAGAAATTAGATTTATAATTATCCATATTTAGATGCTGACAGAATAAAATTTTGTTTATTACTCTATGTACATTCTTTTACTCTGAAAATTTATTAACGGTATAATTACATTGTTGGTATCTGAATTTTTTAAGATTTAACAATTGAGTTACTTAACTTTTTAAAATATTAATTTAGTACTGTAACAAAAAAATCATGTACAATTTAATTGTTTTAGCCGGTTACAAACTAAAAACTACTTTGTTGGATAACACATATTAATATGCTAATAAAAAGTGATATGACATTTTACCTATAATCAGTTTGCAATCTAATAAAAAAACTAAATTATACATAATTTTTTTATTCCAACACTAAATTAATATTTTAAAAAATAAAATAACTCAATTATTAAATTTTAAAAAGTTCAAACAGCAACTATATAATTATACCTTTATTCACATGTAATGTTTTAGTTAAAGGATTAAAGAAAACACGCACGTAAATGACGTTTTAAACACGCATATAAGTATCATCATATCTTCCAGCATCAACAATTCCCCGACTCTGCAGCCACAAGGAATGGCGTTGATGGCTTTCACAGGCATTTTCTAGATTTCGCCGTTAGTGCTTTCGCTTATGGAGATTCTCCAACAAGCCTATGAGCTATTTATGTGTTTGCTTGCCCAGAAAATCCAGGGAAAGACGAATGCCCACGCCAAATTTTACCATCTCAAAATAAAAAATGTATAGTTAAGAGTGAAAATCGGATGATATTACTACTACATATCCGAGAATTTTGTAGCCAAATTATGAGTGACCTTCAGCTTTGAAAAATTCAGCTTTGAAAAATGAACGTTAAAAACCTCTAAATCTGCACAAATACAGGATGTCCAAACCAAAAGTCTCGTGTATTTTAAATGAATCTACAGTGAAATACAGTATGCCAATCTTAATGATAACAACAAAAATATATAGACCATCTGAAAACTATTATTCAGGCGTCTCATACAAATAAAATAAACACCATTACAAAGATAATCAATCAATCTCACTAAAGATTATAGCTAATGATACAATGAAGGTATAATCCACTCCTGAATAAACTTTGACCCTGAATTTATCTCTGCCATCCAAGAAACTTTCCCAACTGGGCTTGTGATTCACCTGTATTATAGTCATATTAACAGTGTCATGTTCTAGCTTCAAAAACTGCTATACTTACATTCATTTCTTGAGAAATAAAAGACAAAATAGTCTAAAATTGTTCTTTTTCCCTCTACCTAAACAAAGTTTTCTTACATATGAAAAATGGAAATTACATCCGCAACCAAAGAATCGCCCTTGTATATTTTTCAAGATTGAGAGAGTCGTAGCATCCAATAACCTGGAAGCTGCAAATATCTGCATTGCTGTTGCTTGCTAAGAAGACATCGAGTCTTGTTTTTATCTGAAGAGCGTGGGATTGCTGAACGGCAAAAAGGAGATCATTCCTTTCTGAGCTTTCTCCTCGATGAACTAACCAACGATGTCAACTTGTAAGTACCTTGACAATTACAAATACCAGAGAAACAAGCAAGTTAAATTATCCTACGTTGTATGTGGTTATTTATTGGCATAAAAAAGAAGCAGAATCTACCTTTTCACGCATTGTGAGGATACGAAAACCTGCAGGATCACACATGATCCTTTTCTTTTGGAAGTTCTTGTAGAAACCATCAACTTGGAGGAAGAGATTGTCATTCACATCCAGAACTTCAAAGCGGGTATTAGATAACCCATGATATTTATTTTTGATGATCAACTCCACAGGATAAGGTACACAGAAGCCATCACCTACAACACTAATAATGGGTGCTCCATATGCTACCTCAGGAGGGGCCATTGAAATTCTCCAAAAGATATACAAACGGTAGATTAGCACAAAATTTTACAAGATGATTCTTAAGTCCTCAGCAGTGCCTCTACTAGTACAAATTTTTGCTCTGTTTCTTTGCAAGCCACTGCATAAATAGAGCTCCAGGGGGCAAATCGCTTTGAGTTGAGAAAGTAACACGTTATGACAGCATTACAAGGGTTAGACTAGAAGGAAAAAAAAATTAATATCAATTTCACCGGTTTAAAACTTCAATTGTTAATGAGGTCGGGAGTTTTTTTCTTTTTTTTTTCCTTGTTTGTATTACAAATGGCTAAAAGACTAGAAAAAAAAATGGTTTTTGTATTGTAATCTTACTCATGGGCCAAGAACATATAGAATGAATGGATTGAAAAATTAATAAATATGCCTAAATCAACATCTTTGAATATCTGCTACAATATATAAACAAAATATTATGCTGGTCAAATTTTCTCTCATTTGACCCACGGAGTATAATATCCATAAACTCTTGAGCAACCATTGACTCTGAATGAATACCAAATAAAAAAAATAACAGGCAGGTGAACTGTAGCATCAACATAGTAACATAGTAGTTTCTTGAATCAGATTCATACAGTAGAAGCTATAGACAGAACCAGAAGGTAGATGAGATTATCAAGCCACTAAAGAAAGAACACCAATGCCAAATCACTTTTTTTTTTTCAATCTGAAAAAATCTCAAAGTCAATGTCATTTGAATTCTTTCCACCTTATAGATAACAAAACGATTTTTTTTTGTTGCCTTCAAATATGAAATAATCTGCGTACAATCTTGCAGCAACTCAAAATTTTGATTAAACATGCGAGAAAAAAATTGTTAACATAATTTGAAGAATAGAAACATTAAATTATTGTAAAATATGTATATAAACAGACCAATCAGGTGAGGGAAGAGAGGGAGAAGCCGTCTACCAACTGATATTCTACCGTCCGATGAGCTTTTGGAAACACCACCACCACCATTTGATAGCCTGTCCTCCTGTTTGACAAGTGAATTCACAATTCAGATTTCTTTCATTCCCTAATATCAGTCACATATACTCAGATTCGGGCATGTGACAATCAAGGTTATAAAGAGAAACCTCTACTCCAACAATAGATTAACGTGCGTAATAATTCAGATTTTGAGTGCAAAGAAGTACCATCCACTAGTAACTCCATTAGTTGTCGTCGTATAAAATTTTTATGAAAGGCAAAATAATGCTCATCCATTCCCTTTAGGATCTTCTTTTCAGGAATCAACCCGAAAGGGATTTCTTTTTAATTCTTCAAATAGAATATTTATAGAGTTTCTTTTGGAGAGCAAGTTCCTCTGCCCACCCAAATTATTAGGAACAAAAAATAGGACATGAAAAATAAATAAAACTTTCTTCTGAAACAAAAAAAAGGCCAATTGTACGAAGCAAATATTGATTTTGTTTTTATTACACTGAACCAAACCCTCTCTTTGTAAAGTTGAAATTAATCGGCCATGCCGACATGACTTTTTAACCTAACTATAGTGACAGCCTACAATGGTGAAGTTTATATCTTAGTTGCATCTTAAGATTAACCATCATATCTCAGATCTTGGAATCTCTGTAGCAGGCTTGATCTGTAACTCTTGATTTCTGCCCCCTCAGAGGAATCCGGGATAGACTTGATGACAGATAATGCCCCAGCATGGTTTAAAGCTCCCATAGCCTCATCTGCAATTCCACAAAGTATATTAAATTCTGGTACCTAGTAGGCATTATTTTTGTTCTACTTTGCACTAATGGGATTGGATAAATATGATGCATTTGAAATCTGTATCTCTAATGTATGTTCTCAACATAGTTTCAACTAGTTTCATAACTATAAACCAACCCCATCTCTACCCAACCCAAAAGATAGAAGCAGAAATATTGACAAGTTTTTCCCCCATAGAACTTGTATTCAGATGACTAGTACCCAGAGTAGAGCGCAACGAGAAGAAGAGGGTAAGGATCACAGGAAAAAATTTTGGAATATGAAATAAGTTACTATGCAACTCCACAAAAAGTGGCTTATTTATTATGGTAATACCAAAAAATCGAAATAATAGGCATATGGGAGTTTCACATCCACATCAATCTGTCATTGAATATGCAACTGAACAAAAGCTTTAGGACTTATTACCAATATAAGAAATTCATAATGAATGATATAAAACGTAAACAGTTAACCTCACAAGTGAGAGTCTAGACATAAACATTTAACCTGAGAGTGAAAGTGCAGCAAGAGCCTTTAGAGCTGCAATCCGAGTGCTGTCATCCTTGGCATCCTCCAACATGTTAATCAACTCTTGAGCGCCACCCATCTCAACAATTTTCATCCTTTTTTTGTCTGAAAATCAAGAGGATGCAGAACGTACATATGAGATTTTCATCAACACTCAACAAACATTCCTAAGAAAGAGGGATGGGGAAACCATGCGCCCTTGATCTAATTATTCAATAATTCAGTTCCAAAATAACGACTTTTGCTTTTCAGTGGCCCAATCCAAGAACTATTTCACCAGCAAAGCATAGATGCTGTAGTGTCAGAATTCAATGATAGTTCATTTGCAACAATCAACCAGTAAAATAGCGCCTTAAAAGTCCTACAACATATTTTAAGTAGTAAAACCACTGCATTACAAAATGCTTTGAATTTAAATTTCTCAATAAGACATAAATAAAGCTACATACGCACACAATCCATCAAAAGAAAGTTACTTAAAATAAAAAAGAAGCAGCATTACCATCAACAGCAAAACGGGCTAATCTAGAAGCACCACTTCTTTTAAAGAAAGGATCCTTTACTTGTAAAAGTGAAACTGACTGCTGTACCAAGTTATCTCCTGAAAAGAAAAATAAAGATTACGCTTTCCAATTCTTGAAATCAATAAAAGCAGCCAATGCAGTACAAGCTGATTCAGAAGCATTCGATTAATTGAAGGTTACCCATGTATGGAAAGAATTGATAAGCAACGAAAATAGCAGTGCCAGCGAAAATGGATTTTAGTAACCATCCAATCTTCTTTTCAGCTTCCTCTTCAATGGAGAGCTCAACTAAAAAGTTTATTAGCTAAATTAGATAATCTACCAATTTCCCAATTGGAAAAAACAAAATCCCAAAATGAGGAAATGAACCAGAGAGCGAAAGGAAGAGAGAAAAACCTCTGCTTTTATTGTAAGATGAAAAATGGGAAGATTGGACAACATTTGGGGATTTGCTTCGAAACAGACACTGCATATCGACAAGGAAGATCAATCATAAATCAGATTGAATTGACGATAAATCAAATAGAAGAAATAAAGAAAGAAAGAGAATTTTGAGGAAGAATCTATAATTAAGAACCAAAATATTGAGTGCCATTACAGTGCTAAGTTGAGCTGCTAGCTTGTGCATAATGTTTTCAAAGAACTCTCTCTCTCTCTCTCTCTCTCTCTCTCTCTGCCTTCGGTTTCTGATTCTCAGATACGGGCCATACGGCTCAGCGATGCTACTGAGTAGTCCGATTCAGGCTCGTGTTGAAAGGAAACGATGTCGCTTTAAATGAGTTTAAAGTGACAAGTCGTTTGATGAAAGCTTGTGCTTGGACTTAAAACGACGGGTACTGCCCAATTCAATGGAACGACAACTTCTTAAAAATAACATTCTTTTAAAGATGTGAACATCGCGCATATAATCAACCGGCCTCATCTTCTTTTTTTATATCTGTAAATTTTTTTTTATATCTGTAAATTATATCAATATAAATCGATTAAATTAATTAATTTAAATAAAAAATTTTAATAAATTTATATTATTAAATTAAATTTAAATCATAAACATTATGAGTTTAAATTAGCTGAATTTAACTATGCTCATTAAACTCAATCGAATATAATATTATGATAATTAAATAAGACATTATAATGGGATTTTGAAAGCTTCTTTTCTTTTGAGTAATAATTTTGGAAAATGAATTTTTTATCTCAACGGATGATAATCAGTTTAGTAAATTCTTAAAATCTTATCAAATCGACCGATCCTAATCCAGCATCTCTCAAAAGAGTAGCCGTTTTGCAAGGATCCGTTTTATCCAACTCAAACACCGACCCGCTCCGAATTTCGTCTAAAATGGTACCGTGTGGCTGACTCCAAGTGCATTTTTCTTCACAATTCTAAGAGAATTAAGCGGCGGCGGGTTTCTGAAACAATGGATTCCACCGATTCACAAAATCCGAACAGAGCCTTAACAGATACGTGCTTCTGCGATTTAAAACCGGCACTCTCGGAGCCGGTTCTCGATGCCCTAAAACTAGCCGGTTTCGAGTATTGCACGCCGGTTCAAGCGGCAACTATTCCCCTGCTATGCAGCTACAAGGATGTAACTGTCGACGCCGCCACTGGCTCTGGCAAAACCCTTGCTTTTGTAGTCCCACTCGTCGAGATTCTCCGCCGAGCTTCCTCTCCTCCCAAACCTCATCAGGTGCTCCTCTATCTTCTCCTTTTCCTCATCTTTGTTTGGTTGCCAGGAAAACACAGGAAAGTGAAACCAACCGAAAGTTTCGATTTTCTCGCTTCTCCACTTCAAAATATATAAAAAGTTTCACCATAGTGAGATATATGAAATTGAATTAAGCTCAGTTTATTATAGTGGTGCACTCAAATTTACTGAATTTAAGCTCTTTTAGTTCTTTATCAGTTATTAGTTAGATATTTTTATCTCTATCGCCATTGCTTTTGTGTTATTGAGCTTCGAATTTTTTTGTGTGCAGGTGATGGGCATAATTCTCTCACCTACTAGGGAGCTTTCGTCACAAATATATAATGTTGCACAACCTTTCATTGCAACCGTGTCAAATGTTAAGTCCATGCTCCTTGTTGGAGGTGTAGAGGTGAAAGCTGATATGAAGAAAATAGAAGAGGAAGGTTCTAATTTACTGATTGGAACGCCTGGAAGGATTTATGATATCATGGAACGCATGGACATCTTGGACTTTCGAAATCTTGAGGTAGTGAGTTTAATCACTCAGTTGAATGGCATTTGTAGAACAGAGCAAGATGGTCCTTGTAAAAAGAAGTTCAATGCAATATGTTTTTTGAAATTCATCTTATTATTCCCAAGAAACTGATAGCATTTACTTATTTTGATTTTGTTGAAAAACCATGACCACTGGATCCGGGACATAGGAAAAAATGTGCATTTGGAATTTTAAGTGAGATGTCTACTTGCTGAGATAAAAAAAATAACTTGTGATGAGAATAATAGTTGAATGCAAAAAGCGATCACTTTAAAGTTTGTTGGTTATTATGTTTCTTGTCAAACAGGTTTTAATTCTGGATGAGGCGGATAGGCTTTTGGATATGGGATTCCAGAAGCAGATAACTTCAATTATAACTCGTTTACCCAAGCTTCGTAGAACTGGTCTTTTCTCAGCTACACAAACTGAAGCTGTTGAAGAGCTTTCAAAAGCTGGACTAAGGAATCCTGTGAGGGTTGAAGTTCGAGCGGAAAAAAAGTCACTGAATGATTCAACATCTTCGAAAACACCTTCAGGCCTTCAACTTGAGGTACATAGTTTTTTGTTATCAATATTTTGTTACATTAGAATTTTTCAATTTACGTCATCCTTCTTTCTTCGAGTTGCATTTCATGTAGAGATACTCTGCATGAAAGTGAATGCAACTGCCTGTAAATGTCTGTATTTGGTGGAGAGACATGGTTTACAAAATTCACTCTTCAGCCTTAAAAATAGGAAAACAAGCGTATCAAACTGTGCCATTGTATCCCATCTTGTCCAAGTGCTTGAGGAATCATGCATGCTCTCTTCTGGGGAGTTCTTAATTCTATTCACATATAAATCCTTAAATACTTATATTTCAGGGAAAACTTTGTTCTAAATAAATTTTTTTCCCTTCAATGGTAATCTAAAGTAAGTTTGATAATTTTTACTGTACGGCATACAGTTCATTCAATACTTGTACATAAAACCATATAAAGTGGGTTATCTGTGAGGAAAGTATTTTTCATTAGGTAATAAACATGATATATAATCCACGTTTCCCATGTTGGCTGTGAAATCTTTTCTATTCTTCTCCCTTTCCCTCACAGTCTTCTTGCAGTATTTGGAATGCGAAGCAGATAAGAAACCGTCTCAGCTTGTAGATATCCTTATTAAGAACAAGGCTAAAAAGATTATAATGTGAGTTACTATTTATATTTTCCCAAGGATGGGTTACTGTAACTAATCTTATTGGCTTATGGGATGAATTTTACAAAAATGTTTGCCTTACATTGCAGATACTTTATGACTTGTGCTTGTGTTGATTATTGGGGGGTTGTTCTTCCTCGTCTTACTGCTCTAAAAGACTTCTCTTTGATTTCTCTTCATGGGAAGATGAAGCAGGTAAATAATGGGAGATACCCCAGTTTGATGATTTCAAAATCATGAACTAATCACTCTGTATTATGAAATTTTCTATTTCTTTTGGCTGGTAGACTGTAAGAGAGAAAGCATTAGCTTCATTTACTTCTCTCACGAATGGCGTTCTTCTATGTACGGACGTTGCAGCACGTGGACTAGATATTCCAGGTGTTGATTGTATAGTGCAGGTAGCATGATAACTTCTGAGATTTATGTGGCTTTGTAATTTATGAAGAATGAGTATTGGGATTCCATGTTATGGTTGTTGATATTTTTATTATATTATTTAATGAGCAAAGGCTGATTTTGATGATCCCCTTTTTTTTTCAGTTTGATCCCCCTCAGGATCCAAATGTGTTCATTCACAGGGTTGGCCGAACTGCCAGATTAGGTAGGCAAGGAAGTGCTATTGTTTTCCTGTTGCCAAAGGTTCATTTCTTACATCTTTCTGCATATGATCATTATTACTTGGTTCATAAGTTACTCTTCTGCTTTATGTTTATTCATTCTTTTAATTCATGGTTGTTTCTATTTTATGAAAAGATATCAGTTTGTTTGTCTTTCTGCAGGAGGAAGCTTATGTAGAATTTCTGCAACTAAGAAGGGTTCCTCTTCAAGAGAGGAAAATTACAGATGATGTTCCCGATGTTGTTCCTCAGGTTAGCATGATTTCTGTAGTAACGTAGACTTGTAGAGGGTCTGGAGAGAACTTCTAATCCCAGTTAAGTTCATTATGCTAGAGAACAATACCTTATTGGACATGAAGCAACATGTCCAGACTGTTTTACTGTTATGCTTTATGATGTCCTTGTTATCATGATTTTGATTTTGATTTGATTGCCATAAGTATATCCTGAAACCATCAGAAACAATGAATCCTAGCTTTTAATTATCTTAATATTGCATCATGTGGAGAAATTTGATTTCTATGCACATATGCTTCATATTTGATGCTTTTGAGCCAATGTATTTCACTGGATTACTTTGAAGATGTTCTATGCTGTATTCGCGCTTCCATTGTGTCTTTTCTCATCATCTCTTTCCTTCTTTGGCCAATTAGCAAAATATTATCATGACATTTTCAGATACGTTCTGCTGCCAAGAAGGACCGTGATGTCATGGAGAAAGGACTGAGAGCATTTGTTTCATTTATCCGAGCATACAAAGAGCATCATTGCTCATACATTTTCAGGTTACTAATTATGCTTATTTCTGAACTTGATCTCCAGTGTTCCTTCCATAGGACCTTACTGTAGTGGGACTACAATTGGATGTGTTTTATTCATATTTGTGTTCTACAGATGGAAAGAACTTGAAGTTGGGAAGTTGGGCATGGGATATGGGTTATTGCAGCTCCCTTCAATGCCTGAGGTAAAGCACCACTCACTTTCCACCGTTGGTTTTACTCCAGTAGAAGACATCAAGTTGGAGGATATCAAATACAAGTACGAATTCTTTTCAATCCTTTAATATATCTCATTAAGTTGATTCAATGGTATGAGAACTCATGTGATTGAAATTGCCCGCCCTAAAATTTCTTAAAATCAATTTTATTTTATGGCCATCTCTAATTTTGGTTTTTCCTTAATTTAAAACTACTTTTTAAAACTACTTTTCTGTATATATTTTATGGAAGGATTTGAAAGATGATTTTGTTCCCTGACCAGAGTTTTTAACTTCATTCATATGAATCTATTAAGGACTACATCTTTTTAGATATACTATCCCATGCATATGCTCTGACATATTCATTTTTCTTACGGGTACCAGTTCTTGTTCTAATGGCTAATGATTCTAATTAGGGATAAATCTCGTGAAAAACAAAGGAAGACAAATATGCAAGCGAAGAAGGAAGCACAATTGCAAGCACCAAAACCCCAAAAGCCCAATAAGACTCCCAGTACTGCCAATGCAGTTACAAGGAGAAAAACTGCTAAGCAGAGACGGGCTGCCCAGACAACTGAAGATGATGAGGAGTTGGCTCGGGAATATCGTTTGCTGAAAAAGCTAAAGAAAGGGATTATTGATGAAAGTGAATTTGCGAAGTTAATGGGAACTGAAGAATTAGTATAAAGTGCATGATGTGCAGGTGGTGATTTTGCGGATCGACAACATTATGCTTCTGCTGAGACCTGGGCGTAAAGCTTTCAGAAGTGAGGAAGCTGAGCTGAAACTCTTGTTAGGAAAGTTGAAATCATCTGAAGCTTGTTTTGAAGACGCATTCTCAGATGGATAAACAAAATACATCATTGGAGAAACTTCCACAGGCTAGAAAAGCTGGACTTCCTGTTAGTCTACTTCCTACACCATAACTGATTCAAAATCTAGGTTTTCTTGCTATTTATATTCCTTTCTTCTGATGTAATTTCATTCATTTTCAGTAGTTAAATATTGCGAAAACGCACGAAACCAATTGGTATTGTATGTGGGTGTTGGTTATTAGCTATCTCAAATGTATACAGTAACAAAAATTTTGCAGCCAAATATGGTAATACTTGATAGGTTAATTGTTGAGAAATTAAGGTTGTGTTCCGACTGATTAAGTTTTTAACCAAATCGTACATTGAATTGCATTGGCAGTAGTTTGTTGTGGCAGATGGAAATAACCTGGCTTTTATCGTGTACTCGGAGCATGAAGGGCTAATGAATTCAGCATTGTTTAATTGTGGAATTACTCCTTCCGTTTTAAAAGGAATGTTATATTTTTTTTCTATAATTTTAAAAAATATATATTTATATGTATTTGTTTTAGTAATATTAAATGAATTAAATTGATTCGGATAAAAAATATTTTATATATTAATTATATTAGAGAAATGACTATTTTAACATTGTATTTATTATTGTCTTTAATAATAAATACAAGATTAAAATAATTATTTTTCTAATACAATTAATATATAAATATTTTTTATCTGAATCAATTTGATCTGTGTAGTATTTTTATTAATTTTTATTTTTGTTTATATATTTATTTTATTTTGAAAATAATTTAAGTTATTAATTTTTTTAAAGTGAATTTATTAGAGGATAAAATAGTGAATTTATTAAAAAATAAAATAATAAAATAATAAATATATTTTATAAATAAAAATAAATAATTATTTTAAAATAAAATAATGATTGATTTTTATAGTAAATGTAATTTAACAGCGGGTTAGCAGATGTGCAAGAATCTAATAGTCAGAGTCGAGTGGATGCAGTGCGGGAGTCTCGAGCATTCAGACACACCCACATGTAATGAACAGATTATTAAATTTCCACGTTTTTATATTTAATGTTTAATAATATAAAAAAATTATTATTTTTTACTAATTTATTCTTTATATTTAATGTCAACATTTAATGATAATATGATATAATATTAAAAAAATTATTAATTAAGGGCAAAGTGATAACTCTATTTATTTCTGTTTAAAATAAAAGTAAGGGAGGATTTGATAATTTGACCATGAAAAGTCCAGTCCTTGCAGCAAAGAATATGCAAGTAAAGTTGTAAACCCTTGCCCAAGAAATTTGCACATGGCGTCATTATCAACATTAACTAATACTAAAGAAATTATTATTGTTCAGAACTTCTGTTATTCTCATACGTATAAATTTACTTGGCCACCATTTAATTTTGAACCGGAATAGCACTAATTAAATTTGGAGTTGACACCAATGCAAACTATAGCATGTGTAGACATATTTCTAAACCGATCTGAAATATTAAAAAAATATATATTTCAAATTAAATTATACTGTTAAATTTATTTATTAAAATTGACTTAAATAATATGATTAATTTTAATTGATATAATTTTAAAAATTAAATAATATCTACACTAATAACGCTATCGAGCTGTATTAAATCATATCAAATTATTTTGAATTGTTAGATAATGTTATATTTTAATAATTTATTTTATGTAATAATAATTAAATTTATTTATAATTTTTATTAAAATTTAATATATTATAATTAAATATTATATAATATCTCAGTAAATTTTTAGATATATTTAATTAATATACATAATTTGAAATTATAATTTTTAAAAATGAGTATTTACTAGAGTAATTTATTCTATTAATGCTAAGTATTTACTAGAGTAATTTTTTAGAGGGCGTTTGGTATGAGGGTAAGAGAATTAAAGGTAAGTATTAATCTGGTAACATTTAAGGGAGTAACTATTAAGGGAGTAAAAAATTTTAAGGGAGTAATAATTAATGTTGTTTGTTTATATCTTAGTTATTAACCTATTAACTTTTTTCGTTGTTTGGTAAGGCTGTAACAAAAAAGAATAAAGTAGCTTTTTTTTGTCATTATTTAAATAATAATACTACCCATAAAACTATCATACCAATATTTATTCTGTAATCATAAAAATAAAAAAAAATTCACTTTATAGAAAATACGGGCAAAAAAGTATTATTAATAATATTCAAAACATAATAATATAACTGTCATTCAGTTAAATTTGACTTAAAATTCAATGATAACAAAAATTATAATCTTCTATATTCTTATTATAATCTTCTGTCGGTCTCTAGTTCATTGATTTGAAAGTGTAATATCATCGATTTTCTGAAACAACAAAAATAAAATTTGGTTAAAATAACTTGAAAACTATAATAATGTCGAAATAATGATAATAAAATAAAATTATAATGAAGTATTATCACCTCTATATATTTCCAAGAACCATTTGTACAAACTCATACTTCTCATCTTCATTCTTCAAAGTGAAAAACATGGTCACATCGTCATTAGACATTTTTCTCATAGCATGTAATATTTCAGATGTGGTCAACTTAGAAACAAGTCCAAGCTCGTCACGCAAATTAGCTCTTTCATTTTTCTCTACAGCTGTAAGAGTTTGCATAAGTTGTGCAACAGACTCATTATTTTTTTCTATAATTTGTTGCATCATTTCCACATATTTTCCTTGTAATTCCTCAACTTGCTTTTTTGATGTCTTCTTTTGTTTTTTGCATGAGTCATTATTTGTTTCCTCAGTAATTGGATCATCAGTAGATAATAAGTTTTGAGTTCCATTACCATGATTTAAATTACTTTCCTTGACTTTATTAGTTGCTTGGTTCACCTCTTGATCTTCTCGATCCGCATCATTTGCAGCTTTATTTCCTGTAGCTCTATCTCTAGCATAAACTTCTTCAAAATCATCATATAGAGGCCACGGTTTTCTATATAATCCTTTTGCATCTTTGTGACTCTATAAAATTTTAAAAATAAAAAATTTAATTCTACTAATTCAATGTGTAAAATACACAGAAAAAAAAATTTAGAAAGAAGATAAAATATTTACCTTAACCCACTCATCAAATACAACTCGATCTCCTGTAACCATTTTCTTTTCATCATCCCATCCAAAGCCACTACCTTTTTCTTTAATTTCATACAATGCAAAAAATTGCCTTTTAAGATAACTCAATCTAGAATCTATGTTGGATGCTTTTAAACCACAATCAGGGAGTTTTTTACTCATTAATTGTTCTAAATAAAGCAAATGTCCTGGTTTGAAACCACCTTCACTTCTATATTTTCCTTCACGATGCATTTGAATTAAGCAATCTGTCAAACATCTATCCTCTTCTAAAGCCCATGTTCTTCTCATTGATTTTATTTTATTTTGGCTTGCTTGAATTTCTGAATTTTCCATACTATATAAATTGAAAAATTAAGTCATTAAAAACATCAAAATAGTAAATTAAAATATAAAATAAAAAATAGTAATAATATCATGATTACATTCAATTCAAAATAGACAAGTCAAATATAATAATTACATTATCCCATAATTCAATAAAACAAAAGATACCAGTTAAAAAATGCAAATTAAAAATAGCTAATTAGTTCTCCTATTTGCTCTCCAAGTATTAAATATTTCAGTTGCCAAATTATCTCTCCAAGTTGTCCATTCATCGGAGGGTTCTATTGCTCCGATATGTTGTCCTTCGTCAAATGTTTCTCTAAAATGTCTTGCCATTTCCTCATCTAACATGGCCTCCATTGGATCAATTCTCATTTCTCTTCTAATAAGATTATGGAGTAGACAACAAGCCATTATAATATCGGTGTGCTTACTAATGCCATAAAAACAAGTATTCCAAAGAATTTTCCATCGCATTTTTAATAATCCAAAACACCTTTCAATCACATTCCTAGCTGAAGAGTGTTTCATGTTAAAGAACTCTTCTCGATTAGTTGGAATATAACCTTGTCTCCATTCATTCAAATGATAACGTTGGCCTCTATAGGGAGCTAAGAATCCATTTCCATTTGTATAACCCGCATCCACAAGATAGTAATAACCTATAAAATTGAAAGATAATAAGTCTCTATATATGCTACAAACTTGTACTAGAACTAAATGTTTTAACAATCTCACCCTGAGGTATTTTTAATGGATTTTTTCTGGTTATAGCATCCCTTAGTATTCTTCCATCAGCGGCTGACCCTTCCCATCCAGGCAAAACATAAATAAATTGCATGTCCCAAGAGCACACTCCTAAAACATTAGTTGCAAATTCCCCCTTTCTTGTTCGATATCTAGGCTTATCCCTAGGGGGTATTTTAACTTTCATATAAGTTCCATCTAATGCTCCCAAGCAATTCTAATTCAACCAAAATGAAAAGATATTATATCAACTTTGATGAAAGTAATTTTGTTTATGAAAAAATTATTGAGAATAATTTACCTTGAACCACTTTAATCTATTATCTGTGCAATTCTCAGGAATAGGCTCCGATGCTTTGAGCAAAACTCCATGCAAGCGCAAAACAGCTCTTAAAACAGATCGAAAATGTCTACTAATGGTTTCTTGTGACCTCTTAATTCTACGCTTAATAATCCTATTTTTAATATCATGTGCTAGAATGTTTAAAAAGATAGCAACTCTTTCTTCTAGAAACATATTTTTTGTATCCTTGAGATGTCCAATGGTACGAAGCATATTACATAATGTGTAGAATGTATGTAAGTCCATTCTACATTGCTCAATGCAACATAAATCATCACTAAGAAATTCATGCATATTTTTAAGTGTTTTAGTAATATTCATTTTGTCAACTCTGTTGTTAATAGTCTCAAACTGATTTATATATTCAAGCATAGATATCATGTATCCACACATTTGTAGTAAGATCATTGCTCTAAATCTAAGAAATAAAATCATTAAAAATACGATCTTTCTCTTTCTGGATAAAGGTGTACGAGCCATACTGCAATAAAAAATATAACAAATAAAAAAAAATTAACAAACAGATGAAATGCCAATACAAGTTTTAAACAAAATTAGCAAGTTTCTAAGCCAATAGCGTTCTAAGCCAATAGGAGATAAACCAAAACTAGTACTAAAGAGGAGCAGAAGCATTTGGAGTAAGGAGCAGGGGACCGCTATTCAAATAAAGACACCACATCATTTAAACAAAATGGAAGGAAGTGGCAAAATTATGGGTTAAAGTTTATGAGAAGCAGCATAATATGGTGGGACGGGTGGAGTAAATAAACAATTCAAGAAAACACCACATAATTAAAACAAACTGTAAGAAAGAAAACACCAAATATTCTTTCATGCATTTTATCAAATACTTTAACAACATGATATCCTCTTTAGCTATTAATACAACACAAAACCAAGAAAGCTTGAAAATAATAAAAACACATATCAGTAGTGGAGATTAACACAAAAAAATCAACTCATTACCAAGATGCATTACTTTTCATAGAATCAAATTCAGTTTCTATAATATTATTTGACAGAAGAAGGATAGCAATAAAAGGAAAACAAAAACCAATAATAAACTCACCTGTTGTTTGATTTTGAAACTGAAGTTAGAGATCAAAGACAACACGATGTAGACGTAGACAAAGAACAACGCAGAGTGCTAGTTCTTTTATTTTCTTTTCGGCCATCTCCAAGTTTTTCTTTTAACCCCTGTTAACCTAGTCTCCCCTAGGTTAACGTTTCACCTTCACAAAGGTGAAAATTTTTAATTGGATTAAAAGTTAAGCTGGTACTAAAAAGGAATCCAAACAAGGGTAAAAGAGGTTAAATTTTGACCGTGTAATACTTAACCCTCTGTTACTCCCATACCAAACGCCCCCTTAAGAAAAATAAGAACTAGATAGAATTTTACTGTTTAAACTAGTGGTTTTTAAGTAAATAGTAGATGTAGATAAAAATATTATTATGTCAATTTTTTTAAAAATATATTTACTTTGGATTTTGTAAAGTTTTTATTTTTAATTTACAAATTAAATTATGGAGAGTATGAGTATTTATATTGAAAAATTTTAAAATATATTCATTTTTTCTATCAAATTGAATTGTCTTGAAAAAATTAAATCTCTATTATGTATTATCTCAAAAAATCAAAATAATATAAGAAGATTTTATTTTTAATAGTTTCAAATATTAAAATTTTTTAAATCTTCGAGTTTTAATATATTTCTAAAAATTTATAAATTTTTGAATTGTATCGAATCATGCACAGTCTTAGTAGCCATAACAAATCAAAATCAACGTCTAATTACTTAAAATCGCAATCATAACGTATCAAAATCAAAGTTGTAGAATAATAATTTTATTTTAGGACTTTTTTAAAAATATTCTAAAAATAAAATTATTTTAAAAAACATTCACTTTTTTTCTCTTTTAATACTAATTTTTGAACTTTAAATTTTAAAAATATCCCTTTTAAGATATATTTTTGATATATATTTAATATCGTAAATATATATTTTATTTTTAGATATATATATTGGATATATATTTAATGTATTAAAGTTATATAAAAAAGTGAGTTATTTTTAAAAAAATTTAAATTATAAGATTTAATTTACTCTTTATTTTAATTCATAATATTTCTGAATCAAAACCACCCATTCGAATCAAAATCAAAACTAACAGTTGTGGCTTGAGCAGTTGGGCTGCTATGAGCCTACGATAAAAATGACTTTAAACTAATAATTATCATAGATAAAGTGATACACAATATTAACAGGAAATTATATTGTGTAATATATTTTTTAACTTTTATTTTTAAAATATCATATTTTTTTAATATGTCTTTAATATATCAAATATCTATATTTTAAAATGGAATATATCTTTAGTATACTAAATATATATAAAAAATATATCTTTGAGAGGGATATTTTTTAAATTGAAAGTTAAAAAATATTTTTAAAATAGAAAAAGAAAATTTGATATTTTTAAAAATATTTTTATTTTGGTATTTTTGAAGAAATCCCAACATTAAATTTTGGCTAATACTATTCACTTCCATATTTAAGTGAAGGAAAATGTTGATTTTATGTGAAAATATCTAATTTAATTTTACATATTTATAATCTATCTATACTATAATATATAAACTGAACAAAAAATAACAATATATTTAAAATATATTATTTTTATAAAAAAAAAGTTCGTTTGGAATTTATCAGTTTTACTATGTGTTAAATTTAAATCAAATATTATCCTTATAAATGTTTGTTTTTTTTATTAATCATGTATTTTTTTTTTCATTGAATATAATATGTTTAATGAGAATAATATTTTTAAAATCTCCAAGAAAACATATCATTGATTAACACTTAACAATCCCATCAAAACTTAAATATTATTTTTGAATCAGATATTTTTTTTTTCTAATTCAATAATTTTTTTTTTCATATTTTCGAAAGAACATTTTAGTGGTAAAGACTTAGAATGCAATTGATGATTTGTATGACCTAACAACCAAAGAGGCAACAACTGAAACAAGACATGAAAGCAATTAGTATGTAACTGCAATCTTCATCAAGTTACTGTAAAAATGCAAAACAATACATGATATATCTTTGCTAAAAGAAGACTCTAAATTCTTGCATGACCAAATATTAAACTTGAAAAGAAGAAAAAGTAAACCCATATCAACAAACATACACTAATGCAAAGTCTGTTTGTTTTCTCTTCTTTCAAACTTTCCCACTCAACATTGATTGTAGATGACGAAAAACACCAAAACAATACTCATCAAAACAGCCGCTCATCTCTGTCTCACTTTCTAAACTTAGCTTCAAACTTTCATAGTAAAAATCACCACTCTACACTAATATAAAATTACCAACTATTCTTTTCTTTTGCCTTTCATTCTTGTTATTTCCTCTTAACCATGTCTCTCGCAAATGAAGCTCAATGTTCTACACTTGATCCTCCACCATTTGATCCATTAAAGCCTTCAATTCCCATCTCTTATCCATTGAAAACCCTTAAAGAAATCGAGTCTCGATCTTACTTTAAGTCCTTTCTGTTAGTGTATATGCCATAGGCCATTGATTTGGACCTTAATGTTATTCATTTTGTTATTAATAAAGAAGTTTTTATTATCATTG
Organism: Garcia nutans; assembly: GCA_947685225.1. Classification (NCBI taxonomy): domain Eukaryota; kingdom Viridiplantae; phylum Streptophyta; class Magnoliopsida; order Malpighiales; family Euphorbiaceae; genus Garcia; species Garcia nutans. The sequence continues at coordinate 43,300,663 of CANTUV010000017.1, forward strand.
TTAGGTTTGCATGTTATATATAATAATTATTATATCCCTGGTTTATTATTGTTATGGAGATAATAATAAATATAACTAGTGTAATATTGATTTGATAATCATAAGATGATTATAGGTATGAAGATACAAATCAATATTATGGATACATGTTAGAGAACAGTGTATTGGATAGACCCACATAGATATCACTTCATGGTTTAATGTCATAAGTGTATCTCATAATAGTTTTCATTTAATCCTTTGACTTGAGATTATCATAGTTTCCAACATAAAGAATATTATGTTTTGACATGATCAAACGTTATCTGTAACTAGATAATTATAAAGGTTATGCTTGAACATAGTATAAATTATGTAGAGGAAAATGAACAATCAAGATGGAATTTGTCTCTCTCTATGAGAGAGATATCTTCTGGGCCCCTCGATAAGTGTAACTGAGAAATGCATGGCCGTGCTCAAATAAGTTGATATAAGATCAATCTTATTTGTTTATCAGTTAACTTGGAGATCAAGTAATTATAAGTTTGGACAATATAAGTATGACATTTACTATGACTTATGTTCAAACTAGATATCGTGTGACAAAGGGATTAATGCATGTACTATTTCAGGTTTTCATTTATAATGATTCTCATGATTAATTGGGTAGTCGTAATGTCTTGCTAGAGGCCAATTATGATTTGTGCATTTCAATAGAGATTGAAATACACTACCAGTTAATATGAGCCTATCGGGTCACACACATAGAACGTAGGCTGTACTTAAATAATAATAATTATATTTTTATTATTGTTGTTAGTATTATTATTATTATTAGATATTAATAATAATATTGTTATAATAATTATTATTAGATAATAATTATTAAAAACGTGGGTCCATATAGGATATGGACAGTTAGGGTTTTGACAAGAAAAGTCTTTTAAACGGTTTTAAAAGAGCTAGAGGGATGATGATCTGATTATTATTCGTTTTGAAAGAAAACGGAAGAAGAGAAAAACCTAAAAACCTTAGTTTCGTTTTTGAAAAAGTTCAGCCACTGCCGTTGGTGAGCTAGCACTCAAACCAGCGTACGTTCGTGTGGACTTCGCTAGAGGGTGTTCGTCTTCAGAAGGCAGCATCTGTTAATCGATTTGAAGCTACACAAAAGGTTAGTTTCAAATCTCTTTTATCGAACTGAATGGATCACATGGATCCTGGGAATAAATCGAAAAATAATTTTTGTTTTCCGCTGCGGCAAAAGGGTTGCAGATTCTTCTCGATTTACTAACACTTTCACTACCCATTTAACAAGTCCTCTGTTTCTCTTAAGTCCTCTGTTTTAGTTAGCAGGCCTAGGATCCTTGTATGCCATGATATGCAAGGAGGTTATGTCGATGATAAGTGGGTTCAAGGAGGGAAAAATGAGAGTGCTTATGCTATTTGGCATTGGTATTTGATTGATGTTTTTGTTTATTTTTCCCATAATTTGGTTACTTTGCCTCCTCCCTGTTGGACTAATACTGCTCATAGACATGGGATTAAGGTACTTATCACTTTGTTCTGTTTTTAATACAACAGCAACAATTACAAAGCCTTAATGATCCCAATATACAAGCATATTTTTTCCCCATTCTGCTTGATTTTGAGTATTTTCTTTGGAATGATATTGCTCGTCTAAATCTTTCCTTATCAAGATTTTGTTCTGTTTTAGAACTTGCATAAAAATGAGTTTATAGTCTATAACAGAAATGAGCTTAGCTTTAGTTAGTTTAAGCAAAGATAGTCAATTTCTTCAATTTAAATGTTATTGTTGGAGAAAACTAGGAGTTCTAAAAGAAAATTTTAGAGTTAGACTTGATGCATATTTAGCTATTAAATTAAATATATATATATATATATATATATCTAAAGTTGTGATCTTTTTCTTTTCTTTTTGTTTTTTGACATTCTATATTTTTTGGTTAATGGAATTTTAAGGTGTTGGGGACTTTCATAACAGAAGTGGATGAAGGAATACAGAATTGCAAGAAAATTCTTGCAACAAAGGAGTCAGCTCACTTCTATGCTGAGAGATTGGCAGAGCTTGCTACTGATTTGGGCTTTGACGGATGGCTGGTGTGTATATACTTAGCTTATGAACTACAGTACCATTTTTTCAATTTTTGTTGTCTTTTTATAGTTCAAAATTTAGTGAGAAATGGAAATATAGATGAACTATTTCCTTCTAGCAAAATTATATTCTGAACTAATGAGTTTTGGCTTGGTGGTATTTGGGTCGTATCCATACGGAGAGGTTTCGAGTTTGAACTATAGTTAGAGCCTAGTTAAACAAAAAATGAAAAGATTTGATTCCACAAGCCAAGTGAAGTGTGAGAATTGAAAGGAGTTCATTTCAAGGGAATTATTTCCTTCTTAATCATGTTTTGAGAGTCCCTTTATTTAAGTTTCATCTTTTTCTTTTTTTGACACACTGACTGCTACTTGCAGATGAATATAGAGGTTAACTTAGAAGAAAGGCAGATTCGTAATTTAAAAGAATTTGTCAGCCATCTAACTCAGATTATGCACTCCTCAGTGCCTGGATCTTTGATAATATGGTGAGTGTTATACATGAAACATTCGATATCATTTGCTTTAATACTTATAAACTATAGCAAAATTGATCATAATATGTGGGTATGATAGAGTCACAATCACTGGACAACTTGACTATCAAAATCAGCTGAATGAAAAGAACAAACCCTTTTTTGATATCTGTGATGGGATATTTGCAAACTATTGGTGGGAGGTATTGCATTCTAATTTTATTTTTTCATAGTTCAAAATCTCCATTCTTTTTGCGCACAATTTTTTTTTTGTTGCAGGAAGACTATCCAAAACAGTCAGCAGCTGTTGCTGGCGATCGGAAATTTGATGTCTACATGGGAACAGATGTTTTTGGTAAGGGGTACTTATGGTGGTGGACAATGGAATGTGAGTTCCACAATAAATCTTGATTAGCTTTAGTCAAGTCATATGTGATCACTAAATTACAATACGATTTCAACTTCAGATGAATATCGCGCTTGATGTATGCAAGAAGGATGGTGTATCAGCTGCAATATTTGCTCCTGGATGGGTCTATGAGTCTAAGCAACCTCCTGGTTTTCAAACTGCTCAAAATAAGTAATGCGCTTCTTTCTTTCTGCATAATTTTGATACAGCTATGATTGTTATAGTTCTTCAGACAACGTTTCTGTTAAATATTACAGTACCATTTTTGTTGGTAACAGTTTTTCTTGGGAACTAACTTAGTTAAGGTGGTAGGGCCTTGTTGACAAATCATGGGGAGTAGAAAAATTTTATCCTAATACACTACCATTCTACTCTAACTTTGATCTGGTAGTTTTCCTTTTCTTTTTCCCGGAAAAGTTATTCATTTCTTATTATCAGCACATGAACTCAGATAATATTCTTTATGTACTAGTTTTCATAATATGAAAGTGTTTGATATTGTTTAGGGCCATGGCTATCACATTTCTATTGAAGGAAGCCAAGTCTCAAATGCTCCTTGGAATAACATATCTTCCCAAGGCTTTCAGGTTTCATGACTTCTAAATCTTTCATCATGTCGGCAATTTGGTGAAGATGTTTGCCTTTTCCTTGCTTTTGTTTAGCATGACATAATCAGTGAAATTTTGAGCAGCATCAATGTTTCATTTTTTTTTCCTGTGCTTATGACAGCCTTTTCTTTAATTTAACGACAACCCAACTCCAGATTCCATTCAAGTTTCTGTAGAGTAAGTCTCATGATATTATATGTATGTTCTATTTAGTTGAAATATGGAATCGTAAACAATGTCATAGAACTACAAATTGCAGTTCTATTTGGCACTAATTTTATCTCTTGCAATTATGATTAATTGATTTAGGCTACATTAATCTGAATAAACATATTATTTTTTGCTAATGGTAGCTTTAAGGAAGCATCTTATAGTGGTGGAGCAAACATCACATTTCAGGGAACTTTCAAAGGCAATACTGATTTTACAGCAAGACTATTTCAGGGAAAGTTGCTTCTGGGTAAACTGCCTCTCCACATCACATATTCTGTAAGCTCTCTCGCCCGTTGCTAAATCTTCTGCTCTTTTTCTTCAAAAACTCAAAACTCAAGAATGGACAGAGGGAGATTCTCCACTGGGAGTGTTTCTTAAGTTCTCTTCCCCCCTGAATGAAAAAAAAAATCTGTACTTATTTCACCATGGGGAGCAATCCAAATATCGAAAAAGTTTGATAAAATCATCATGGCATGCAGAGTTGATAACCCTGAAATGGCTCCTGGATGGCTCCTGGATGGATACACATTAACAGAAATTGGAGCTTTATGCTACAAGCCAAAGCTTCAACATACCAATCTGATATTAGAACACATATCAGATAGAAATTGGGATTCATCAGCTCCAGCCGCTTTACCATATTCTGCAGCACTTGGTCATATGACAATCAAGACTTCTAAAGAAAATCTAGTATTTCCTCCTTCTAGTTCGTGGCTAATTGAAGGTCAATATATCAAGTGGGGTTCAGGTTCTAAGGGTTTTAAGACAATTAGCATTAAAATCACTTGGAAGTTGAAGATCAAAAGTATATTTCAATTCCCCAAGTACAATATTTATGTTGAAAAGATCCCAGAAAATGAGAACAAAAATTCAGGAAGAAGATAAGAAGGGATTCAGGAGTATATTGGAGTAGCATATGTCGAAACCTTTTACATCTATGATCTTTCCATTCCCTCAAGCACTTCTAGTCTGAAGTTCATTATTCAGGTTTGTGATGTAGACGGTACTTGCCAGAAACTTGAAGATTCTCCATTCTTGCAATTGGAGGTTGAAGGTCAGTAAGACAGTAACCTTTACTGGTTCTTTTTTTCCTGTAATATATTCTTGCTTTTTAAACAAAGCTGATTATGTTGATGCTATAAGTACTTAAGAAAGGACAGCGAAAGCTATTAAACTTATCACTTAATTTCAATGCGATTCGAACTTGAATAAAATTAACTGAAGTATCACATATCCTATGTTTGTTAGCTCCATAACTTTGAAATAACAGTCTTAACTACTTCCACTTCAATGACAACGGCATCTAATCAAGTCACTGTTCCCATTTATGGTGAGAAGGTCTCACTGAAGGCATCTTGGACTAATGCAAATCCAGGGAGAAGATTTATTAAACGCAAGAACTATGAGGTAATATTATTTCGGTTTCTTATGCAATTTGATTAATTCTTTTCCAGAAATACATATTTTTGAGACTTGGGATTGATACAATATTTAATCAAATTATGCAGACACCTAAAGTCTGGTGTGATCTTCCTCTTCAAGAACGTGCTAAGTATATGACTGTTGAATGGCTACGAAAAGTTAGTAAAATGGATAGACAAATCACCATTAGTAGATTGAAAGAAAGAGGGTTAAGGTTGCTGCTAATGATGTGTTTGGTTATATTAGTTATGATATTATGGATTTTGAACCATGATGTTGTGATAATATTGCAGGAAAAATATATTGGTAAATGATGTTCTGCCTGTTTTTCACCAATTAAATGTATTATGGATCCTTTCTTTGTCGTAATAATTTCCATTTCCTCTCAATAAAAAATTAAAATTTTAATTTTTTTTTCTTTACATTGGTTACATATCCAAATTACTGTTATAATTAGTCTGAATGTTTTACCAGAGAAGAATATATAAAATTTCAAAAGCTAAAATTTAAAAGTCTATGCACATTCCATGCACATATAGACAGATCTAGCCTCATAATTTTGAGACCGGACATTAAAATATTTTTTTAAAAATTTGGTGGGACGAAAATAATTTTTTGAAAATTTATATTAGTTTTTAGTACATACTATACTAAAGTTATATTTGGAATTAAGATATTTAAAATCCACACAATCAATTCAAATCAGTGGAATTAAAAACCAAGAAATTAAATATAATTCATCAGTATATTTTAATTCATTAAATAATTATTTATTAAATTAAATAACTTTCAAATCCATCAGTATTTTTTTAATTTGAATTTTTCGATGAAAATAATATTAATAATTGTTAAAAAAATATATGAATGACTACTTAACTAAATTAATTTCATCTTATCAAAATTATAATTAATTTAATCCTATCAAGATTAAGATTGAATTTACGATAGTTGTAATCTCGTATTTTTATCTAAAGAGTACTTACTATATTATATATACTCATTATGAGTAGTGTATGAGATAATCCATAATAAAAAAAATTATATTTCTCTTTCTCTGCCTATTTTTTTATATTTATAACACGTTATCAGTATGATAGTCTCTAAAAGATCTAGTTTTTCAAATTTAAAAGAGAATTTTATTCTCTCTCATATTAAGGTTAATCTCATAAAATTTGAATTTATTACCCTTGATATTTTCTGAAAAAATTATCTGTTATGGGTAGTTGACAACGAAATTTACCTTGATATTATGAATCTTAGAGATATTATGAAAAGAAAATAAAGCATTCTCGCAAAATCGCTTAAAAATATTGATTTTCTTTTTATTATAGAAATTGAAAATTGATTATCTTATTATCGAGGATTTATTATAGTTTTTTTTGGAGAATATTAAATTTTTTATGATGTGCTCTTGCAGTAGCAATATTAAGAATATATATTCACAAAATGTTATAAACTAATTTCTTGTTTACATATAGCTAAATAAAATTTTTAGCTTTTGATAAAAAATCATCAAACTCGTCTAGCTAACTTAATATTATTTTCTGAAGTGAATGTGTTATTTTTTCAAAACCATGGATGAGAGATCTTGATAAAAAAAGGTTGTGGTGAATTTTTTTTTCTACCATTTTTGAAATCAAAAGTGCTAAAATGATATATATTGGCACAACTCTCATAATTCTTTATAATCAGAAAATAATTGTTAGTTAATATTAACATAAATTAATGTTAATATGATATTTGATTCCATAAATGTGGTTGAAGACTCCAGAATAGTCCACCTTATATTCTAATCTTGAACATTCAGAATTTGAGTAAAATGATATTTCAATGATGCATTGTATTCAAGTAAATCCCGAATAAATATACTAAGTTTTAAAAAATACATCGCGGTGAATATCCTAATTATACAAAGTGAGAGATGTATCGAATTTTATATATCATCTTTATAAATTTGAACCAGAAGTTTATATTAGAAAATTTTTCAAGTTTATCAACTGGATTATACTATACAAAAATAAAGATGGTTCAGATGTATTATATGTACCGAAAGTGCATAAATCCTAAAATTTTTATTCTTTGGCATGATCGTCTTAGTCATCTAGATTCAAATATGATGTGATATATTGTTGAGAATATGAATAGACATTCACTGAAAAATCAAAAACAATTTTATCTGATAATTACTTTTGTGCTTCTTGTGCTCAAGATAAATTAATTATGAAATATTTACTATCTAAATTATATTTAGAGCCCCTTAAATTTCTACAAAGGACACATGAGAATATTTATGGCCATATCATTTAATCTTATGGACTATTTAGATAATTTATGGTTTTAATTGATGCTTCAACTTGATGGTCACATATTTGTCTGCTGTCAACTCATAATATTACTTTTGTTAAATTTCTTGCTCAAATTATAAAAGTTAAGGTCAATATTTCTTGATTATCACATCAAGAAAGTTTATCTAGATAATGCATATGAGTTTATTTGAAAAGTATTTTATGATTATATTATTATTAAACTTTTTATTGAATATGTTCATATTCAATATGGTTTAGCTGAATCGCTATTTTACGATCAATTATTATTTATGAAATCCAAACTTCATATATTTACTTGGATACTTGTTTGGATACATCTTATTATTTATGTTACACTTTTAATTTGCATTTGACTATATGCACATTACAAGTTCTCTACTTTAAACTTGTGTTTAATTGACATAATATATCTAGAATTTGTGACATTGAAATTTCTTGTTGCATTGTATATTTTCTATATATATTTTTATTTATATTTTATATATTTGTATCTCTTCGAAGAAATTAAATGGGTTATCAACATCATTTTGATATTTATATAAGTTTGATAGTCTACATATTATTAGATATTTTGGACCTATAACTAAAAATTTTCTAGAGCAGGATTTTAAGATTATCATTTTGATGAATTAGTTTTTCTATTATTAGGGGAAGATAATTGAATATAGCCAAAAGCATAAGAGATTACATTAATCTTGTTCATTCTTGATATATGCATAAATTAATGTGAACCTGAAGTTCAGAAAATAATTCATTTTCAGATTAAATTAGTTGTTAAATATCTTTATTGAAATAAAAGATCTCTAAATAACATGTTCTGACTGCTAATACTTTTAACAGAATGATTGTCCCTGCAGGACATCTTATGAATATGTTAATAAATAAATCTCATATACGCCAAAGCATGGAAGACCTATTGATTTAAAATACTTTTTTTTTTGAAAGAAGAGAAAATAAATAATTTCAAAATGACACTCTTGAAGAGGTCAAAAGTAACATAAATCAACAACTCATATTTCTAGAGAAGTAACCCCATAAGTGATTTCAGTACCGAAAAATTATGAGATCTCATTAAAATCTAGAAATATGTGAAGAAAAGATGAAATTATTATTGATAATATGTTTGCATATGTTACTGATAAAATTATCAAAATTTGCTTGGGCCTAAAAATATTTAAAATTGTCGATGTCGAAGCGATCGGACAAAATGGAAAGTAATCAAGGTTGAGCTAGATTTATTTATTAAATATACAATATTTAGACTAGTAGTCCAAATACCAGAATATGTCATACACATGGGGTATTGTATGTAAAAGAAATAAATCAAATGAGATTGTAAAAAGAATATATTTTCTCTATTATACACTCACTCTCAAAATTAGTTTGGTAGCCTTTGGAAGGGCTCGATATATATTATGATAACTTACTCATATAACTCGTAAAATAAATGGGTTAAATAAAATTATGTGATATAAGGCACGGCTTGTGGTATAAGAATTCTCATAAAGATCTATTAAAGATTTTGCAGAGACATATTTTCTTGTCATAGATACTATTACCTTTAGATTTTTGATATGTTTGGCAGACTCTGAAAGGCTCGACGTATATTTAATAGATGTTGTGACAATTTATTCATATGATTTATTAGATAATAACATATGTATAAAAATCTCTAAAGGATTTAAGATGCATAAATCATATAATACTTTAAAAAAAATACTATATTAAGATCCAAAAATCTTTGTATAAGCTAAAGCAATTTAAATGAATGTGGTATAATTGCCTATTTAAATACTTAGATAAATGGATATGAAAATAATTTTATTTGCCTACATATTTTTATCTGAAAAATAAATTCAGAATTTATCATAATTATAGTTTATATTAATGATTTAAATATAGTGACAACTTCAGAAGAGATATTAATTACTATAGACTATTTAAAAAAAATTTGAAATGAAGAATCTTGTAAAAATAAAAATTTTATCTTGAATTTCAAGTTGAGTATCTGTCAAATGAAATTCTTATCCATCAAATATCATCTTGAAATAATTTTGTATGTGTAAATTTTATCTATTAATTACTCAAATGATTGCTCATTCTCTTGATGTAAAAGAAAATTATTTTTTCCCACAAAAATATATTGAAGAGATTCTTAGTCCTGAAGTACTAAATCTCAATGTAATATGGGAGTTTTATATCTTGCTAACAATACAAACTAGATATTATTTTTGTAGTTAATTTATTTGCAAGCTTTAGTTCTACACCAACTAGGCATTAGAATGAAGTGAAACATGTTCCATGCTATATATGTGGCACATCTGATATGAGTTCATATGTAATAAGATTAATATGTCATGGCGATATATGAAGCATACAATCACTACTACGCGATATATGAAGCATACAATCACTACTACACCAAATCATTCAGAAAATATTAGTCATTCATGAAGCTAATCGTGAATATGTATGGTTAAGAATCATAATCAAACATATTAGATAAGCTTGTGGATCACATATTAGAAATCAATAAACCAACAATATTGTATGAAGATAATGTAGCATGCATTGTGTATATCAAGAAAAGCTACATAAAAGGTGATAAGACTAAATATATTTCACTAAAGTTCTTTTACACTCGTCAACTTATGAAGGAAGAAAAAGTTAATGTTTGCAAAATTTGTTTAAGTGACAGTCCAACAGATTTATTTATAAAGACACTATTAACATCAATCTCAAAAAGATATGTACTCAATGTTGGGATGTGTTCGCTTAAAATATCTAAGTTCGATATATTTTTTAGGGAAAGTTACCTATGAATACCATACTCTTTTTTCTTCGCTAAGTTTTTGTCCTACTCGATTTTTTAATAAAGTTTTAATGAGTCATTTTCATATGGATAATCATCCAAGGAGAAATGTTAGGATGTGAATGACTACTTAATTAGATTAACCTTATCTTATTAAGATTATGATTAATTTTATCCTATTCAGATTATGATTGACTTTATGATAGTTGTAATATTCTATTTTTATATAAAGTCTACATACACCACTATATATATCCATTATGGGTTCATAATAAATAAATTTCTCTTATTTTTGTCTCTACCTATTTTTCTTTATATTTATAATAATAAGCAAATTAAAATTTTTTATTTTTGTTGCTAAATCCCAAATTAATCTATGGCTGACTTTAACGCGCTTCCTAGATGGTGCATTCAACAACGAAATTTTCTGTTATAAAATACATGTTTCTAATCGTGGCCTTGGTTCACAGTGAACCATGAACTAGACCAAAATAGAAAAGATCGATTCTTAACCGAAATTAAAATTGGATTATAAGAGTTTGATTCAAGTTCATAATTTTGTGAATCGGAACCTGAACTGGAGGTTCAAGTTCTAAAATGTGAAAAATTAAAAATAAAAAATAATATATATTCTAATATATATATATTAATATATATATATTAATTTTTAATATATATATTAAAATATATAATTTTTAGTTGAAAATTAAAATCTTAGGGTTAATTTTTTTAAATTTTTTTAAACTTCAATTTAAATATTAAATATATAAAATTATGTAATTAAATAAATATATTTATAATGAAAAAAATTATATTTGTAAAAATTTATCATTATTATTACTATTATTTAATAATAATAATTATTATTATTGTTAATTTATTATTATTTTTAACAATTAATATTATTTAATTTAAATTATATTATCAAATATATGAGTTAAATATTTAATCTCATGAAAATATTAACAATTAAGGTTATTTTTATTAAAAAATAAATTATTAAAATTAATTTGAACCAGCGATTTAAACTGAAATAAAAACTAGAACTGGTCAATCTCTTAAGAGTATGAATCTTAACCGAATCGACTTTTGCCGGTTAAGGTTCATAATTTTTATAAATTAGACTCGACAGTTGCGAATCATCATTTTCGATACCAAACCGTGGCCATAGTTACATGTTTCAATTAATATAACATGTTTTTTTATAACTTAAAATATTATGATTATTTTTAATTTATATTCGTAGTTAACAAAAATTTAAATCATTAAATTTTTATAATATTATATATAAATTTTATTTAAGTTTATAAATTTATTGAGTATAAATTTATATTTAAATAAAAATATTATTCATGTTGTGAAACTTTTATCGCTAATTTAAAAAAAGAAAAAACATGATATTAATTTTGTGAGAATAAATTTACTGAAATTAAATCTAAATAATATTATTTTAAATCATTAATATATAATGTATTAACTATAATATAAAAAGATAAAAAATTATATGCATACTCATAGAAAATAATTATCATCTTTTAATTATTGACAAATTAAAAATAAAAATTTGTTGTTGTATTCTTGTAATGTTAAAAAATTATTTTTGTTTAATTTTATTTTAAATTTATTTGTGGTTAACTTATATATTAAATGTAATTTTCTTTTAAAATTTTAACCCTTCAATTGAATCATATTCCGGCATTAAATATATATATATATATATGTGTGTATATATATTTATTATATGCTAAAATCACTGCAAGAAATATTATTTCTTATTGCAGTGAATTTTCAAATTGATCAAAGTTTTTTTTCTTTACTACTTTACCCCCTGCGTATTTTTTTTACTCTCCTAATCGTTCTTTTTGCTTGGTTGGTTTACTCTCTTTTCCTTTTTGCGTTTTTTGCTTTTCTTTTATCTCCTTTTTTTTTTTTTGCTTTTTTTTTTATTTTGCTTTCCTTTTAAGTATAGGATCTCCTCTTTTTTAATTTTCCTCAGTAATTTTGTTTTTCCTTTTAATTCATGAGCATTATATTGTATTCTTAGCTAATTTTTATTTTTCCTTTTAACTCATAACCCATTGTTTGTTTATTATTATTATTATTATTATTATACAAGTCATTGTATTTTTTTTAACACAAATTACTATTTCAATAAGAGTTACTACTCAAATTATTATTTATTTTAACTTTTAATAAATTTTATGAGTTATAATTTTTAAGATATTATAAGTTGTTTCTTCCTCTCAGTTCAAAGTTACAATATTTTAAGTTGTGTATTTTTGCAAGACCAGTGCATTGCCAATCCAAAAGAGAATTTCACTTTCAGATATTTATTGCTTAGTATTTGTCGGTCAGCGAACATAGGAGTTGCTTGCAAAAGATGGAAACAAGTAGCATGATGAATTTCAATTTAGCTAAAATTTTCATCATTCTGAAAATAAAAAACAATTGAGAGGAGTTATGAAGAATGACAAATATCAATTACTGAGCCACATAAGACTCACCAACTTGTCTTATCTCTGATTGAATCTATCCTAAAGACGCCTTTGATTTCAGGGTGAAACACTCAATGATTTTTCCTACTTGAGCTTGCAGTATGAGATCTGCATTAAAAGAGTTATTAGCATGTCGATTGTAAATTCTAAGTTATTAGTATTGAATGCTGATTGGTAATATTTATTTATAGTTTCTTTGTTTCCGCCCCTCCGATGATAGTTGCTTGGTTTCGCGCCTACATAGACCGTCAAGTCATAATCTCTATCTACAATTTCCTCAAACTAATTCACCAAAAAACCCAATCCCTCTTTATCTTTTTAATCATGTCCCGAGTCAACGATCACCAGCAGCAATCCTCCGCTGATAGTCACCCTCCTTTTGATCCATTAGAGCCATCGATTCCGCTCTCATACCCAATCCAAACAATTGAAGACCTCGAGTCTCGAGCTTACTTCGATTCCTTTCACTACCCATTTAACAAATCCTCTGTTCCTCTTCCAAGTTATGCTGTTTCCTTGCCCAATCGGCCTAGGCTTCTTGTTTGCCATGATATGCAGGGAGGTTATGGGGATGATAAGTGGATTCAGGGTGGGTCCAATCCTGATGCTTATTCAATTTGGCATTGGTATTTGATTGATATTTTTGTTTACTTCTCGCATTCTTTGGTCACTTTGCCTCCTCCTTGCTGGACCAATACAGCTCACAGACATGGTGTTAAGGTAATCCTCTGTTTCATGCTGGTTTTTTAAGTTTTTCTTAGCTGAAATTAGTCATGGTGGTTGGTTAACAAAGAATGAGTGAAGAAATTAATGGGTCTACTGTTGTTTCTCATTTTCTTGTGCTATTTTGCATACAAGGTGTTGGGGACTTTCCTCACAGAATGGGATGAAGGGAGGCGTATTTGCAATAAATTGCTTGAGACAGAGGAGTCTGCTCGAATGTATGCTGAGCGGTTGGCTGAGCTTGCTGTTGTTTTGGGCTTTGATGGATGGCTGGTATTTAGTTTTTTTTTAAGACTTATTGCTTTGAATCTGAGCTTTACATTTGACCTGTATTTCAATTTTTATGGCATTTAAATTTATGCAATTTTTATAGGATTTTAATTGTCAATGACTTATCTTGAGGAGTGTCATCTCTAGTACAACAGTAACACATTCTGCAGTGCAATTGTTAGATAATTTCACAGCAGTGCACCTCCAGTGCACAAATATTCCATTGAATTTATACACTTTTGTGATATATGTTGGTGAATTTTGAATGATCTATCCACTTGAAACTATTCCTAATAAGAGAGATTAAAATAATGGACTAACAAAAGTCAGCTCAACTAGCATTAATCCAAGCTAAATGGGTCTGGATGCATGTTTTTTAACCATTATGCTCTATGCCAAGCAACTTGTTGGAATTTCAAGTGTGGATGGAAATCGTGCATTGGAAAGAGAGGGGTTATCTGGGGATATTTAAGTGAAAAGAACCCATAGAAAATCTCACATCGGTAAAAGAGGGGTTAATTGGTGGATATTTAAGTAGAAAGTACCCATGCATGAGGGACACATCCAATATGGGATTCCAATCACATTTGAAATTCCTAAAAGGATGTGTCAGGCCTACGAGTATGTTCTATCACTAGGACCAAGAAATTCCCAAATAATTGGAGTTAGGTAATAATGGTGGTTATTGCTAACCGTTGTCATTCTAAAATGTCCTGTTTGACACCGATATGAATTGCAAAGAAATATACCTGTAAGATGGGAGTCTGTCTATTGTACACACTTAAAACAGTTTTGAACGTTGAAATCACTATCTGCAGATCAATATGGAGATTAATTTAGAAGTGGAGCACATACCTAATCTGAAGGAATTTGTCAATCACCTAACCCAAACTATGCACTCCTCAATACCTGGATCTTTAGTGATTTGGTGAGTGTTAGTTCCACATTATTGTAAACTGTGGAGCATTCTGAAATTGTAGTAAAATGTTATTCTCATGACTACTGTCAGTTTGCAGGTATGATGCTATTACAATTTATGGACAGCTTAAGTGGCAGGATCACCTAAATGAAAACAATAAACCTTTCTTTGATATATGCGATGGAATTTTTGTAAACTACACATGGAAGGTAACAGCTCTTTTTTTTTCCCCTGCATTTGAAGTTGTTTTATGTGTTTCGATTTTTACATATGCTATTTTATCAATTTTCTGTGTAGAGAAACTATCCAAAACTTTCAGTTGATGTTGCTGGTGATAGAAAGTTTGATGTCTACATGGGAATAGACGTATTTGGAAGGAATACTTATGGTGGTGGGCAATGGAATGTATGTATTTCTTCAACTACACTTGCATGAAAATCTTTAGGCTACACGCTCTAGATATTAGTAGGTTGGTTTTCATTGTCCTACTCAGATTTTTTGGCACAATTTTTATTTTTACCCATTTTGCGTGCATTTTCTTTTTCCAAAATGCATGCTAGTTTATCACCAATTAACAAATATAGTGTACACTGGCATTTTTAATCTTTAGGAATTATCGTGTGGTTTATCCTTTTTAAAGTGCTTATGGCTGTCTTCTCCTATCTGTTGGGCTGATTTCATTTATAATTTCTGGTCAATCGATTAATAAAAAATTTCTGCATTTTAGGGGCAAATTGAACTGCATTAGGCATGATTACAAGGGATCATTCTTGCTCACATGCGGAAGTTGGGTAAATCATGTTACTTAAAATAAGGCATATATAATTGATGTTAGTTTATTAGAACTTATAAGGTGCACGGGTCTTTATAGTTGGAAGTCACCG
This sequence comes from Garcia nutans, assembly GCA_947685225.1. NCBI lineage: Eukaryota > Viridiplantae > Streptophyta > Magnoliopsida > Malpighiales > Euphorbiaceae > Garcia > Garcia nutans. Next base: position 43,316,312 of record CANTUV010000017.1, read on the forward strand.
TAGCTAATTCTTGATATGCATGTGCTCTATAGAGTCAATCTCATTGCCTGTGTTGTCTTGATAATTCCATCTTCATTTCTTCAGGGTAATAGGCATTTTGTCTTTGGTTGGTGTTTGAGATAGTGAAGTCTTGATATAAGTTTTTAGTAAGACGTTTCAACATATTTTCTAGGAGAAATTGATTATCTTTTACGTTCATACAACTCCTTGAACATTAGCCAAATCCCTGGTCACATGGATTCATCTTACAAAACATGCAAAGGTAATCGCTTATAGATTCTTGAGGATCATCTAGTAGTGTTGAATGATACTTGTGGGGAGAGCCTACACAAGATGGCTGCTCTGGTAGCTTGGAACGCATCATCCTGAGTTGGAGGACAATCTAGCCCAACCAACTGGGATTATCTGTAACTCAGTTTGTTTATTTTGCTCTTGAAACAGTTGATGAATGTCTTAACTCTGTTTGTATTGTAGGTATTTCTAGGATAGACTAATAGTAACCTGGACACAACCTGTTAGGAGTCATGGTGGTAACAGTTTTGTTTCTATACAGCCCTTATTACCATCAGATCTGCTGTTCTAAGAAGATAAATTTATCATTTCTGCACTATGTCGAATCATCTTTCTGTCACATATTTCAATGGAATAGAACACAAAGCGGCCAATATGATTGGGTCATGTCCAATTTAGTTTAGAAACTTTGAATTGGGCATATTGATCAGCATCATGATCTCCTATCAAGCTTCATTTCACCATCACACGTCAAGGACTAGCTTGACCAAGTCAAGGTTGTTGGACTAAATTTGATGTCACTTGATTGTTCAGTGGCCAATTTGATCTCCATAAGAAACTTGAAGTGCATAACTCTGAAGTATTTGCTCAGTAGGAATATGAGGACATTGTTTTGTGCATTAAGGATGACATTTTGCTGTTGATTCTAGTACTTCTTGTATTCTTAATTAACTGTATTAACTGTTTGGACATCAGACTCATGTTGCACTTGAGGTACTAAAGAACGATAATGTGTCTGCTGCCATATTTGCTCCTGGCTGGGTCTATGAGACTAAACAACCACCTGACTTTCAGACTGCTCAAAATCGGTATGCAGTTTTGCTTTTGTAATATTACATGGATGTTATAAGTTTTCCCTTCGATTTGGCTACACTTTTGTAATTTCTGATGCAGTCTTGAGCCTTCCAAGTCTCCAATAAAAGCTGTTTAGCTAGTGAGAAGTGGTTCTTAGCATAATTCATCATCAATTTTACACATGAAAATTTTAAATCTTTCTCAATTTAGATATACTCACTGATTTTGTTGCATTGCCATAGAATAGAAGAGGCAACTTTATTCTTACTGCCAGTGTTAGTAGCTTTAGGATGTCGAACTATTGCCTTTGTGAGAAAGATATGATATATTAAGGTATACATACAAAAAGGGTTAAGAAAAGTGTTTACCACTAAAAGGATAATAATGTTTCCAAGATTTGTAATTATTTGCTTCTTCTGATATGGTTTTGCAATTCTTTATTTTTCCTCCAATAAGCTTAAAGGCCTTTTGGGTTTCCTAAAGTTCAGTCAATTTCTCATAGGGGTTTAAGTTTTACCTATTTGTGGGTTTTCATAGTTCATTTGGTGCCTTGTAAATCCTACACAGTTTGGTTCTCTGTGTTTCATTGTTGTGTGCTACATATTTTTGCAGTTGGTGGACCCTTGTTGAAAATTCATGGGGAATAATAAACAATTATCCCAAAGTACTACCGTTCTATTCAAATTTTGATCAGGTAGCAACTATATCTAACTCTTTTTATTGGCAAAAATCAACTTGGATGAATAATTAACTTCTAAAGAATTCTAATTTTAATGTTTCACAATTTTTTTTTCTAAAGAAACTAGTTAAGATTCCTCACATTCATACTTCCAACTATGGGAGAGAGCATATTGCAAAATAGATCTTTTCAAATAAGGATTATATGTGTTGTATTGCCTATTATCCTTCTGTGAGAGCTGGAGTTAGGATTCAACTTCTTCCAATAAATTCTCTGTTCTAAATGACCACTAAACAACTTTTATCATCAATCAATATGTGAGGATGATGAGCGTTAATTCTACTTATGATTCAAGTTGATCATAACACCAGCTTTATACTTTTATTCCTTCAAGCATGGGAAAATTCTTAACATGTCCAAGGCTACAGGAATCTTAACAGATTTTGTTGATGACTAAGATCTTATCTGGTCAGAGAAATTATTGTTTACGATGGAAGTATTCTGCCTCTTACTCACAGGCCATGTGGCACCCACCTCAACGTAAGTAGGAGAGAGCAATCCTAAATAATTTCTTGCCTGGTCAAAGAAAGATATGCTGAGTTGATTACCTTTTTTTTTCAACATTTTTGGATCTATTTGGAGCTTATTTTAAGCCAGAATTGTACTTAATTGGTGCTTAATATTATGTTTGCACTTCCTACATGTATCAGTCCTAATACTGAGAATATTTGAGGTTGTTCAGGGTCATGGCTATCATATTTCAGTTGAGGGAAGACAAGTAACAGAAGCTCCTTGGAACAACATGTCTTGCCAGGGCTTTCAGGTTTGCACAAATAGAACAGCCATTTTACAATAATGACTTGACATGTTCTCTTTTCCAGATTGGGTAACATGTGATATGTGTGTTTGGCTGCCTATTCAAACCACAGTTTTATATGATTATGGAATGACTATTTTGTCAAGATCTCAGTGACCATTCCAACAATCATTCCATGAGAAATTCTTTAGTCTGCATGTTGCACTGGTTCAATCTGTTAATTATATCATCAGTTTGGTTGACCATATTGTCACAAATCAGAATTTGTAATCCTGTTCACAACTAACTGTATACATGAAGTTGAATAAATGTAGCAGATATTTTTATTATATTATCTTGTGGAAAAGAATAAACTGTACTAAAAGGAGATATGGCACTGATGTAGAATTGTTATGAAAATATTGAGTTCCCTCTTGCTATTTGCACAATGACAAATGCAACAAGGTTCCATTTGGATAGAGGATTTATTTGAACTTTTAGTTCAAAATTGGATATTTAAGATCCATAATTAATAATCAAGAAAGGGAAACTCATGCTAAAGTAAATTTTAGAAGGTTCCTTTGAAATTAATCTTTATCTAGGTATTTCAGTTCATACTAAAAAAGGTGATTGCATTTATGAATTTGGAGTTCATTAGATGAAACTACTTAACCAAGTAAAAAATCTATATCGTAGGAATTATGAACTCATATATCAAATTCAAACTCTTCACTTCAAAAGACTATCTAAGTGCAATCTAATGTATTTAATATAGATGCACTTCAAAGCTATGTGTTTTAGCTTTTTGAATTTATATTCAAATGTTATTTTTACTCTACTATGTGTCTGATGGAGAGATATACTTGAGCGAATTATTAGTGAAATGGGTCTGGGAAGAGTTCTTCTATCCAATTTGGAATCAATGTGTTTTCGAGCATGTCATCACTAATGCTCTCTAAGACTGGACTTGGTAATATTGCCTTCTTATCTATTTACTCCAATCTTTTTGGCAGCCTTTTCTTGAGTTCCTTGGAAATCCTAAAACTATTCAAGTCCTTGTTGGGTAAGTTTCCATTGCTCATAAATATTTTTTATATTGAGATTGTGATGTTTTATTTTGTGTTGTTTGCACTAAATAACCAAACAGTATGACAGACACATGCATATTAATGATTTAATTATGTGTGCAATGGCACTAGTTAATGAAAAAAAGAAGCAAAATAAAACCTGATTTTGTCATTGGCTCATTATGATTTTGCAATAAGTCTCAGTATCGTTTCCTTCGATCTCGTGTATTTAAAGGATGCAAAGTTTCACATATCTTATGATTTAAAAGCAGCCTTGCAACTCATATAGCTTGGTACGTCTACCAATAAAATTTATTTGCGAGTGAACCATAACCTGAACAGTGACACACCAAAGGCCTTGACACATTAATGCTACCCATTGATGCTGGCGCTTCTAGTAATCCTTGATGCGCAAGCATGATGTTTACTTTAGAATTGTGTTGGTATAAATCATCATTCTGGTTTTAACCAGTAAGTTACTGCTGGCCAATGAAGCCAAAAATATGCCATTGGCACTGCATTTCTTATTTGCGCTGATTTAATTAAATGTTTATTCGTATATGGCAGTGTAAAAGAAGCATCTTATACTGGGGGTGGAAATGTCACGTTTAAAGGATTTCTTGAAGACAATGCACATTTCACTACTAGGCTTTTTCAGGGAGAGCTTCTTTTGGGCAATCAACCCCTCCACCTGACATATTCTGTAAGCCATCTCTTCTGTAATCTCAGGTTGAAGACAGTGCAAGTGTCTATTCTATCATATAGTGGCAATTGGCAAATACTTCTTTGTTACCCACCTCCTAAATTTATTCAATAGCCATTAACAATTCTCAAATCATATATATTGAGTATATGGTGATTTGAATTTTAAATATATCCATTTTTCAATGGCCTCCCTGAATAGTTGCAACTTTCCATTTAGCTAGTTGTGAGTTTATCAAGACCAGGGGTAAAAAAATGAAATTACAGTTGTTACAAAAACTATTGCAGGAAGGAAAAATATGAAGAAGGCTATAGGATCTGCCTGACCTCTATTATTAGTATTCTTGTCTTTGTCCAGCTTAACAGAGCTTTTGATGACGTTAAGGTACTCCAGCTTTTTAAGAAGAGTCTCTGCCTGACATTTAGAAACTGAAAACTAGAACTGATTGCACCCCTAAAACCGATAATATAATTATGTGACGTCCCAATTTGTGTTTGTCTTCTGCTTCCATTTAATCCTATTGTGACATGAAATAACATAGGTGAAATCAGAGGGAGGTTCTCTACTGGGCCTTTCTCTTCAATTCTCCTCTGCCACAAATGAGAAGACATCAGTGCTTATTGCATCCTGGGATATGAACCAATGCTCGAGCAAATTCAGCAAAGTGATTATGGCTCGTCAAGTTAGAAAACCAGAAATGCATTCAGGATGGGTCATATATGAGGCTAGCATTGCAATGAAAGAGCACATATTGACGGAGATTCAAGCTGTATGCTACAAGCTGAAGCCTCTGCATAGTGAAGTGAGCTTAGAATCCAATGTAGATGGCATTCCTGTGAAGTATTTTGCAGTACTTGGTCACATTGCAATTAAAAATTCTGAAGGGAAGTTGTATTTGCCTCCAGCTAGTTCATGGCTTGTGGAAAGTAAAAACATCAAATTTAGCTCTGATACTCAGGGATCCAAATTTGTTAGTGTGAAGATCATTTGGAAATTGAAAGATGGAAATGGTGTGTTCCCAAAGTATAATATCTATGTAGAGAAACTGGCAAAACAAGCTATCCAAAATCCAGGTGGATGTATAAAAGGCGCTTGCTTGTATCTTGGAGTGGCACAAACTAATGCTTTTTATGTTTGTGATCTTTCTATTCCTTCTGATATTTATAGTCTCAAATTCATCATTCAAGTGTGTGATTCTGAAGGATCTTGCCAAAAGCTCGATGAGTCCCCATATTTTCAACTTGATATTGGAGGTTAGTAAATTTTTGTTGCCTCCATTTTTCTGATTTGTTACTTATTGAGATAATAAGTTGTATCATAACAATTGTCTTCTGTTAATGCTTTGAAAGATGATTTGTCCTCGAAATCCTGAATGAAACCAAATGTGCTTTATTTTCTTGCACTGTAAAGCAGGGCAAGAAAATTATGTGGGTGATGATACTTGCATTATTGGAATCTTAAGATTGTTGCTGCAATTACAAAAACATTTCCATGTAGAGATATAGTAAGTTCTGTAGGAAAGGCTTCCCTTTGAAAGAATACAGTCCTTTTTTCTTTTTCTGAGCACTGTGGAGAGAAATCAAACCTAAATCTATTATTCAAGTTGTGTGTGCATTTACTGTTAGGTTACTCTTAGGCCCTGAAAGAGCACAATCTTTCCATGAATACGCATATCCCTCTTTCACCCTCCGACAAACAACCTAAAGGGACCAATATTCTCTCGCAGGACCAATTACTTTCCCTTAGTAGAAGTTATGGGGAAGTAGTTGACTTCTAAAAAGATTCAAACAGCCCTTCTGGTTTCCCTATCGTAAATTGCAAGGCCAAAAGGTGGCCTAATGGGCACAATGGCAAAGATGTTTGTAGCCGTACAAACTTTATAAGAAAAAGACAAAAAAAACCCTCTACAATGTCAAACTTGTAGCTATCACCTTCGCTAAGAACGATGATCTGATGGTAAAAGCACATTTATTTAGATTAGATTCAATGTTCTTAGAAAGCAATTCATTATATGTAATGTCTTAAGTGTTAAATATGTTGTTTCAAATCCAACTTGATGGGTTGAAATTAAGGATGAGAATAGTTATTTTTATGATTCTGATCTTGCAGAAAAAGATTTGTGCCTGCCAATAATACTCAAGTAGTGTGCTTTATTAGAACGTATAGGAACACTGAATTGGCATTTCAGACTTGGCGATAAAGTGGGCACTTAAAAGTCCCTTTTTTTCAGCTATTAAAAAGAGAGAGAAAAAAAATAAACTACAGCACTACGAAACAACAGTGGAACTTTTTATTAGTGAAAAAAATTGTCATTAGTAAGTAATGTGAGTAGTAGTTGTGTAGTGTGGATTAATGATCTAGCACATACTCGATGGTTCTTATTGGTAGCTCATCATGGTATTCTTGAAAAATCTAATGATTGAAATGACAAATCACACGCCAAGTACAGCTATAAACTTGACAAAATTGGGATTAATACATGTCACTTTTAAGTGGTGGAATTTGAAAGATTCAAACTAATGTTGAAAAATGAGCAAAGACAATATAGAAAAATTCTAATTTACTTGAAAAGACAAAAGGCAACTGCTCCGTTTTACCTAGAATTTTGCCTCTTTATGGAGACAAGAGAGGACGCTAGGAGAATCCTCGTTTGTCTTTTTTTTTTTTTTTGAGGGCTCGAGGTTAATACATCCCAAACACAAGGTGGTTTACTTTTCAATTATGATTCCATCATTTACTCATCTTGCTTCTAAATTCTTTTATTCTATGTCACTGCATTTGCCTTTTTTTTTTTTTAAAAAAAAAAGAAGTTTTAATGGGCATTTTGCTTAAATATTAGAAGCCCTATTATTGATTTATGGTAAATTGACTCTGCATATATTGATGTTCACAGTTAAATTCATCCCTTTTCCTCCTTTAGGTCCACCAGTCGATACCAATTCAAAGTTTATTAGTGCATTGCTCTTAATAATTTTTTATAAGCTCATTTTCATTTTCTTTTATTTTTCTTTTGTAAGTATTGTTTATTTTTCCTTTTAAGTAACTGAGAAAAGAAAAACCAATTTAACTACTATTCCCATTTTTTTTAAAAAAAAAAGAAAAAAAAGAAAAAAGAAAAAATAATAATAAGAGAAGTTAACTTCAATACAAATAGATCACCCTCTCCCTTCACTTCCAGAAACATTACTATCATGTAATCTTCTTGCTGAGTTTCACATTCATTGAACCAAGATTAAAGTACATCTGACCCCACAAATGATCTCACTAGTTTAAGTGCTAATTAAGCCTGCCACTTATTTTAACAATATCTGATTTCTTAGTGGTTAATCAAGAACCAATTTGTTCCTTCTGCATTTTCTTGTTATTTTTTTATGCTCAAGTGGGAGATTAAATTTTTTGATTAATTAATTTTATATGGCGTAATATAAATGAAAAAATTTAGAGAGGGTTGGTGAAATTATTGGCTAGTAATTTCAGTTTTATTTAGTAATAAAGTTATATATATATACAAAGAACATGTGATCTAAATGAAGCCAACATTACATTCTTTACAACCGCATAAATATCTTTTAATAGACTTGTTTTGGTACATAGAAATCTCGTCATTCTTTTATCTTCCCCTAGTCTAATGCAACATGCATACGAAGAATTATTCAACTTAGGACTTTATAAACACAATTTGACACCAATTTTCTTCTTTTTTTTGTTTATTGATTTGAAATCTTAGAATTGGTGTATCAATTTATAACTTGCAACTGAAATCTAACCGTTTTAATTAGCTTAGGCATGTAACCCTAAACTCAGCCGAAAAATTTAGAAGGCCATTACATCATTTACTGATTTTTTTTTTAATTTTTTAACTTTAAGCCAAGTCAAATGTATAAAGGACGAAGATCAACGGGTGTTGACAGGAGATGTTGAGATTAAGGAGAGGTGGAAGGCTTATTTTGAGCAGTTATTCAACCCTGAACATGAACAAGATTTTCAAGGTCTTCTTGCAATAAATGGTTATATCAGCTAGTCTAGGAGGATCTTGCATAGTGAAGTAAGAGAAGCCTTGAAGTATATGAAAGTTGGTAAAGCTTGTGGCCCGGATGGTATTCCTATAGAGGTTTGGAAGAACCTTGGAGAGGTTGGAGTTGCCTGGTTAACTAAACTCTTTAATGCTATTGTGAAAGGACGTAAGATGCCGAATGCCTAGAGGAAGAGTATCCTAGTACCCATATATAAAAATAAGGGAGACATTCAATGTTGTACAAATTATCGGGGTATCAAACTTATGAGTCATACTATGAAATTATGGGAAAGGATTATTGAACACAGATTGAGGAAGCTTACGAGAGTTTCGGAGAATCAGTTTGGGTTTATGCCAGGGAGATCTACCATGGAGGTTATTTCTCTTCTAAGAAGACTAATGGAATTGTATCAAGAGAAGAAGAAAGATCTCCACATGGTATTTATTAACTTGGAGAAAGCCTATGATAGAGTACCAAGAGAAGTGTTATGCTGGGTTTTGAAGAGTAAAGGAGTCAGCGGCAAATATATCAACATCATCAAGGACATGTATGAGAATGCATCCACTAGTGTGAAAACACCTGGTGGAGACACTGAGGCTTTCCCCATTACTACCGGATTGCATCAAGGTTCGGCCATGAGTCCATACTTATTTACCCTGGTTATGGACGAGCTAACCAGAAGCATACAAGACGATGTTCCTTGGTGTATGTTGCTGATGACATTATTTTAATTGATGAGACTAGTGCTGGTGTAAACCGTAAGTTGGAAGTGTGGAGAAAAACCCTCGATGACAAGGGTTTTAAGTTAAGTAGGAGTAAAACGGAATATATGCACTGTGAGTTCAGTCTAAGGAAGAAGCAGGAACATGAGGTTAAGTTGGATGGAGTTTTGATGCCTAAAACCAAGCAGTTCAAATATTTGGGTTCGGTGTTCCAGAATGATGGCCGTATAAATGAAGATGTGGCTCACAGAATACAGATAGGGTGGTTGAAGTGGAAGGGTGCGACCGGGGTTCTATGTGATAAGAAAATACCTCTGAAAGTGAAAGGTAAATTCTATAGGACGGTTGTTAGGCCTGCGATGCTCTATGGTAGTGAGTGTTGGACACCAACAGGACAACATTTGCATAAGATGAGTGTGGCAGAAATGAGGATGCTAAGATGGATGTGTGGACATACCAGACTGGACAAAATTAAGAATGTTCATATTCGACAAAAAGTCCAAGTAGCGGATGTCGGAGATAAGGTGAGGGAAGGAAGACTTAGATGGTATGGACATGTTTTAAGAAGACCTCCTAATGCTGCGGTTCGTAAGTGTGAGAATTTGTTGATTGAGGGGGCTAGAGGTCGTGGAAGACCTAGAACTGTGTGGAAGGAGGTGATAGCAAGAGACTTACGTGCCTTAGATCTTGATGCGGATTTGATTAATGAGACTTGAATGGAGACGTAAAATCCGTGTCTTGGAATGGGCCTAAGGCTGGAGTATCTTTTTTGGTGTCTTTTGAGCTTATTTTGTTGAGGATCCATACAGCCGACCCCAACTTGTTTGGGACTAAGGCTTAGTTGTTGTTGTTGTTGTTATTAATTTTTTCTTTTCATAAGATATGTCTCTATTTTCTTCCTTTTCTTCTTCCTCATTCTCTTTCTTTCTGTATGCCTTTTTTCTTCTTGCTCTATCATTGTCTTCTCATCCTTCATCGCTGTTGTCTTTTTTCCACTACCAATGTCTCTTCTCCTCCATCTCCGATTTGTATTTTTTTTCCTTTTATTTTTTTAACTTGTTTTTAACTTTCTATCACATTTAATATATTATATGCAATATCTATAATATATAAACATCATATTTAACAGATTATATGTGATTTATATAGCATATAGCAAATTATATGTAATATATATAACATATAAATGTTCATATAACATATTTATATGTTCATCTGTAGTCTATCAAATTAATCATATTATATATAATATATATAATGTTCTTAATTTGCAACCTATGAAATTAATTATGTTATATATAACATATATGATATATATGCAACACATTTATCATATATAATGACATATATGCAACTTATATGTCATATAGGATTTACTAAAAAAATGATAGTTTTACATTTTTAGACATGTTTTAGTGTGTGAGGTTTTTGTGTTATTTTGAAAATTTTCATTGTATTTTTATTAAAAAAAATTAAGCAGTATTGTTGAAAAATAATTTTTTTAAGGTTATTTTTATAATTTTCTCAAAATTCAAATAGATGGTCCCAGATACTGCCGCACTACACCATCTGGAAAGGGCTAGATTGTTTTGAGTTCAGGATGGAAACATAGAAAAAATCCATTTTTTTTAAAGAGCAAATTTTAATAATCTCTAATCAAGATTTTCAATATCAAATCCAAAAAACCTTTAAATCATTTGATTTTACAGGTATTTTATTTCTTTTGTTATTTTATTTAGTAGTAATATTTTCTTAATTATGGAAAAGGGAAAAATTAAAGAAAGGGAAAAGAAAATTACAACGTTTTTATGAGTGGACTACTAGAAAACTTCCATCACATTAAGTGGTAGGTGAAACTCTTATCATGACTATTTAATAAAATATTGGGTGGCATTTGATTGGCCATATTTGATTCTAATAGATAACACACATTTTATGTTAAATTTCTTTTAAAATTTTGTCTTTTCCCTAAACTTAGAACTTGAGTCATTAATTAATACTCTTGTTAAAATTCCTTTTTTTTGGGATAATTATGATCAAAATTAGAGCTATAATCGAGCCGAACAAAATTTTAAACTATACTAATTATAAAATAGTCGAGTTTAAATTCGAATTCAATTTGAGTCTGAACTTATATTGAGTCAGCTTATTTATTATTTATCTCGAGTTAGAACTCGAGCTTAATTTAAATAAGTTAGCTCAATAAATTTATTTTAATTTTTATTTTTTATTTATATTTTTTACATTTTCATAAAAAATATACTAAACTTAATATTTTTACGAAAGATAAATAATATAATTATATATTAATAAAAATAAAATATTGTATTATTATAATATTATATTTTATTATAAGTTATTAAGTTATTTTATATTTTATATTATTTAATTTATTCATCACATATGTCATATATTAATAAATTATATAAATTAAATTAGTTAAAAATTAATATATTTCATATATATATTAATATATATAAATTAAATTATATATATTTTTAATCCAACATAAAAAAAAACGAGCTGGATTATAAACTTAACTCATGAGCTTTTTAAATAAGTCAGCTCACAAGTTAAGGAGTCAACTATTTCTTAATTTGAGCTTGACTTATTTAACAAATGAACGGTTTGAATTCAAGCTTAAAATGAACTTTTATCGCGTCAAAATCCAAACAGAACTCGAGTAACTTGACCCATTTACAACCCTAATCAATATCCAAAGCTGGCTGCACAACCGATTACTCATAAGAGCTCTATGATCAAGAGTCATTCACAACCTTATTTTAACAACGCTCTTCTTGTTTAAACCTCTCTTGTTTTTGAATTATTGATTATCACCATTATAGCCTCCATTTGCATATCTTTTATTCTTCAAAACTGATTTTTTTATAAGGTGGAATATAAACTTGCTTGAGCAAGTGGCTTTTAAAGGGAGTTAGTAGGATATATCTAAATTAAAAAATCTAATTTGCTTGTTATTATGTAATTTAAATGAAATTTATTGGATATATAAATCTAATAATTCTAAATACCCTTTTCTTAATCGTAGTTGAGGGTTAAAATTAATGCGAAATGTGAATATTTGTAATATATAATTTTACACTAAATAAGCTCTAATTTATTATAAAATTTTCAAACACATATCAATTAACCTTCATTGAAATTTTATTTATACCCTTTATATTTATTAAGTAAATAATCCAATAGTCAAGTCAAATATCTTGATAATCAAGTATATGATTCGTTATATAAAAAATTTTAATTCTACAGTTTTCCATCTAAGAAAAAGAAATAATAATAATTAGTTTTTTCTTTCATCTTAAGAAGAATCTTGTGCAATGTGTAAAACTAAAATTACAAAGAGAAATTTGTTACTGTAAATACATTTTCTAGGAGTATAGAAGCAGCCAAAGCTGGGAGTTAGCACATGTAACTGTGAAAACCAAAAAATTCAAGCAGACATGATCTTAGCGGAAGCTTTGTTTTAGTTGGTAAATAATAGAAATTTTGACAAGTAGCTACTTATTCATTTAATTATATTTTACTACAATAAAAACTTTAGTTTATTACCAGACCTACAAAAATTAAATTCAAAAGGCTAAAACAGATAGATTAATTTTATAGGTTTTTTTTTAATATAAGGTAAATATATAAGATAAGTTTAGAAATTTGACTTAGGAAAATGCTTCCACATTATACAAAGGTACTGAGGAATCTTTTTTAAGTCAGTTGTTGCCTTTCGTACTCAGTACTTCTTAAATATTAATTACTTTATAACACAGATATATAATTGTATTAAGAGATTGATTTAGAATTAATTACTATTATATTAAAGTCCAAAAAAAATTGAAGATTGTCCTCTTTCATACTTCCCATGAACTGACCACTTCTTCCTTTGCACTGCCCTCCACGTGAACTAACTTTAGAAGAATCTGTGATCTCACTACATCTGGCAGTATGCCATTTTTGTTCGTTCTACATTTTCTTTGGCTGCTAGACAGTATGTTTGGTTCTCAAGAAAATCATTGAAAATGTTGGAAATCATGAGTTTATAGGAGAAAATCAATAGTAAGGCCACCGCAAAAAATGAAAAAAGGAAAAAAAAAAGTCAATTAAAGAAGCAAATGCAAATTCTTGTTAGCTATTTCCTTTATATATCCAAGAAACTTAGTATTACAAATCTCACTGTAAACAATTAGTTTAAAGAATTTATGTCTGAGATTTCTTGAGAAATCCACCCACCGACTTGCTTAGTTGTTTATTAGCTAATTGATTAAGAGAACTTTCAAGTTTACTTCACTAATCACATGCTAGAGTTGACCTCATCACTTACCATTGTTCTATATATAACTAATATCAAGTAAAGACAAAATATTTGATCATATGCAAAGTAATAATAAAACATAAGATTAAAATAGTTTGTATTACTTAAGAAATAATGTCTCCAAAAATGCTCTCTCTTTTAAGAGAGTCATGAATTACATTGCTAGAAGAGGCAAAATTAAGGTACTGAGGGAGATTATTTTGGAGAAGGAATGACTTGTCATCATCTGGTTCTATTTGTGGATTAGGCATAACAGGTTCATTCTGCATCTGGATACATAATATCTCTGCTTGAGCAACTGCAAGCTGCATTTGCAGCTGAGATACCTGATTTTGCAGATATGATATGGCTCCAACACACCCATAAACTGGGTCTCTCACCCTTGCATTTGCTTCATACACCAAACTGCTCACTGCATCTGCCCTTTGATGATCTGGTAGCTCCTGCTTTCACATATATAAACTAGTTAATATCTTACAGAAAACCTTACTACAAAAATATTTTTGTGCGTGGGCGATGCATATATTATTTTGAATATATAGATATAGAGAAAAAGAGAGAGAAGAAAAGAAACCTGCAACATTTTGCTAACATTGCTAGCACCAAAAACCTTGTGAACAATGGCAAACTTGTGAGGATCATCAGAAGGGAAATAAGGAGCAAAAATGCAGTCCTTAGCACAGCGGCGTCTAAGCAGTTTACAGGAAGCACAAGGAGAATTTCCGCCCATTTTTTCTTTTCTTTTTTGGGTTTTGTGTGAACGGAAAGAAAAGGAAGGGAAAGATAGCTATAGAATGAGATATGAATAGAAAACTTGGGGGAGAGAATGAGATGGAAGTGTGAATATTTATAATGGCTATGAACGTGTACAATAGATCAAAGTCACACACTGTTAGACATAGTAATGACTAAATAATTGACTTGGGAATAGTTTATTTGTTATAAAAAATTATTTAGTTTTGAGATTAGTTAAGAAAGTAGTACTTTTATACTTGAAATTTATTAAAAGGGTTATTATTAATTATTAATTAGTTGTTTAGAAAGGGTAAAAATAAATGAAAAAGAAAGACAGTTCCTGTGGCAGCAAGTTAGAGACCAAGCCAATGTGCCATAGGGGCTATTCCAACCAAAGCATCTAATTTAATCAATCAATCAATAAATAAATAACCTCCTAATCTATTTTATTTTGTTGAGGGTATTCTATGTTTTTTTTTTCTTTTTTTAAGAGAATATTTTATATTGTTGAGATATGAATCACAAACTCATAGAATTGGATATTAGGGTATCTTACCTTTGTCATTAATTAGAAATAATTAGACTCATTATTTACTCTTAAAGTATCTTACTTTTATTATTAGACTACGAATTCAAATATTTTAATTTAAATGAAAAAATAGGTTGAAAAATTAAAACTTTTATTTGTGAGAAATTTGTATCTCTAAAATAATCTCTGTATATATGATATATATAAAGATTTTAGTATATATAATAATAAACCACATTAGATTTTGTTTAAACACAAAAGCCTTTTGTCACCGCATATATATTTGGCAAGAAATAAAAAATCGACTCTTAATGCTATTCAAACTTTTTAATTAATCTTAATTTTTGTTTTTTATGTTTGAGAGAAACATGTTTAATCGATTAATCTTACATACTAACCACTACACAAAAAATAAAAACAAAAACATGATTAATGTTGGTCTTTGACTAACCAAGAAAAGGATCTATATTAAATAAAAAAATAACAATAAAAGGATGCCATCATAACTACAAAAGACAATATTTATCTCTCCAAAGCAAATCTTTGAACTTATATTTCATATACTATAAGATATAAGTTTGAATAAAGTTCATGTTAAAGAAAAAAAAAGGACCCATTTTTTGTATATAATCGTTCATTGCCCCTAATAATAATCAAAACCCAAAATTTAAAAAAAAATGTTTGGCCTATAAGAGAAGAAGAAAATACTTACAAGTATAGGGTGGCAAATAAAAACTAACTGTTCTTGTTGACCGCCGCCAAAGAGTGCTATAAATAGGTGAGGTTTCTACGTTCTATATATATTGTTTTTGTTTTATTTTCCTTATAAATTAGTATATTTATATATTTATATATTATTGAAAAAATGTGAACCATTTCTGAAAGTGTGTGCTGTTTTTTTTTTTCAAAGCTAATTAGAGAAATTAAAGATTAGGGTTTGTATTTAAGCATTTAAAAGTTTAAAAACACTAAAGATTTCTATATGTTGTATATGTGAAAACCCTAGCCAAGATAATTAGAGATTGAGCCATATCAAGTACCAACGATCATATAGCCATATTCACATCAATAATTTAAAATTAAATGTATGAGATATTGATGTTTTTTAAAATTTAATTATCAATCTCTACCAATTTTTTTAAGAATAAATAGAAAGATATTATTAAACTAGACGGTGAGCATCTATATTCGCTTGCCTTCTAAACCATTATAATTATGGCAGTCTAAATATCTGTTTAATAGCATCACATTTAATAAATTTAATTCTAATCATAATTATTAAATTTATCATCATTAAATTTAAATTACAGTAGTTATTTTAATTTTATTTTAGTAGCATAATAACTATTATTGGATTGGAATCATTTTCACTTAGTGAAAAGTTAAATTCAAAATATTTTATTACAATAGATAATTAAAATAATTAGATTAATTGGAAGTTATATGATCACTGGCGAAGCCATTTTTAATGAAGAGGGCAATTGCCTCTTTTTATTTTTGGAGAAAACATATATTTTTTTTATTAAATTTTTTAAAATGTTTATTTATCCCCCTTTAAAATCTTTATTTGCCCCTTCAAACTCATTGAAAATTAATGTAAGATTAAAAATTTTATTTTTTAATATATTTTTACTTTTTTATTTTTTTATTTTAATTTTTTTATTTATATTTTTAACATTTTATCACGTAAAAAATAACTATAATTTTTTTTCTTTATCTATAAAAGAAATTTTTATATATTAATCTAAAAAATTTATAAAAAAATTATTATTTATATTATTTTTAATATATATAATTTTTTTTTTTTTTTACCATCTTTCTATTAAATCTCTGCTTCGCCCCCGTATACGAAGAAATTAATTAGAAGCTAATTTTTTTAAAAAAGAATTGCAATAGACAAGAGTTTGATGAAATTATTGTTAGTAGGTGAGTACAAAAATAATGGTCTCGTGATAAGCTAATAGTCTTATTCAATCACTATCATAGATATTCAACTTGGATTAGTTTCAATTTGTTATTTAAAATTAGATCATTCAATTTATCAGTCACGGCTAAGATTACTGTGTCTTTGTGTGCTTTTGCGCCCGATGGCCATGACATTCTAACAACTAACAATTCTCATTATATAATTATTTGTTTTGGATAATTAGCTGATTTAGAGTACCAATTAACATATCCTAAAGTTTTATTATCTGCAAAATTATGTATAATTATATATATAAGCTCAAAGCATAAATAAAAAATAATCATTGCGTGCAATTAATTTAATTTATACACACAATAAAAGAATATATGACAAATCTTTTTAAAATATATAATCGTCTCATTTAAATCTGAAAATATTGTTTCAATTAAATAAATATATATATTGATTTTTCAAGTTTAACTAATTGATTTATTAAAATTTCTAACTTTATTCTTGCACATATCAGCAAAAATAAACTAAAACATAACTTGCTTACGTCTATTTATGTTCCTTTTTTTTCATGAAAAAATTATTATTTTTAGACTAAGAAAATAAAAAAGTAAATAGTAAATAATGATTTATTTATTTGAATAACAACTATTTTTTCATTCAGTCATATGCATTTCCAAAACATATGCATATTGACTTGAGTAGATTGCATCTCCAAAATATGTTTCCCCATTTTCTAATAATATTAATCTTTCTATAAAAAAAAAATCATATGCATGAATTTATGCAATTGATGAAATAAAAAAATTGATTTTAATAGAAACTAAATAAATAGTAAATATTTTACATATTAAAATTAATAATATCTTATAAATATATAATCTAAAATTCATGTATTAAATAATTAAAATACTTATATGTATTAATTTTAAAAAATAGCTAAAAAATGAGATTGGAGATTAAAATTTTTTTAAGAAATAATTAAATAAATTTATTTGGTCAATAAAATAAGATAATAGATAATTTTTTTTTAGAGTGCACATGTCTAGCTAGACTTATTTGGTTTAAAGTCAGCAACAATAGTTAGCGGCCAGTATTGAACAGGATTTAAATGAGATTGTTATGTTATTAGTGTTAAAACTTTATCATTATTTTTCCCTATTTTAGTGTTTAGTTTTTTTTATCAATTGCATTTAATTAGTTAGAATATCTCATGAAAAAAATAATATTCTATTTATCTTACTTACTTTTATTTTTTCATTTTATTGTCTTTTATCTCTTTTTAACTCAATTTTTTTTTGACAATTGATTTCATCTTCTAAGAAACTTTTGATAAAATAAAAGACAATATGGAAAAGAAGGAAGAAGAAAGTATAAAACTATATGAATGAGATAAAAAAAAATGGTGTAAAATAATACATTTTAATAATTAGGTGACAAGTTCCAGTTAATATACTTAATTAAAAATTTTAAACACTTGAATGATAAAAAATAAAATTGAAATATTAAAATAATAAAACACGAATTTTATAGTTATTTCAATGATTAAATATATCAATTTTTAATATATAAAAATAAAATATTATCACTATTATGACTACATAGCTACTAGCGCAAATAATTAATATGAAAATCAAATATTAACTTTGATCGAGAAGAAATTTAGTATTAATATGCTATCCTTTTTTGTTCGACATTTTTTTTTAAATATAGCTTATAATTGCTTAGAATAAAAAAAGATTTATATAACTAACCCTATGAGATTAAATTTTTGTTGAGTTGAATTATATGCTACTTTTATTTGAATTTAATTTTATTTGGAGACATCTCTAGAGTTTCTTTTCCTAACTATTCAGTGTTTATTTTTTTTTTCCTTCTTTTTTCCTTACATGTGAAATTTTTTAAAAATAAATAAATTTATCATTAGGTTTAAAGAAATTATCCATAGCCTATCCCTACAGGTTTGCATTTAATTTCAATGTGCAGCCCAAGATTAGTTGCGGCAAAGAAGAGCGGTCATCCTCTACAAGGAAATTTGTATATTAAGATTAACAATAATTTTTTTTTTTTGCCGATTCATCCAGTATTTTATAACTATTCAGAGATTATAAATTAATATAGATTAAAATCGGGCTTTATTCTCTTAATGGGTAAAGTACTCATCTCAAGTTTTAAAGAAACTCTATTTTTAAGAATCGAATTCGAGACTTCTGATTAAGAAAGAAGAGACTCATACCATTTCATCTTACCCTCCCAAAGGTTAACAATAATATTCTTAATTATATATTATTATCAAAGAAAGTTTTTATTTATAAATTAATAATGGAAGAATCTATATGGCAGAAACCCTTTTGGGTTCAACATCACATGAGACATGATTAAAAACTTAATTATTCGTACATTATTATATGAAAAATCAATAAGAAATGGATGGATTATTATAAAATTAATTAAAAATAATTTATTGAAACTAAAAAAAAAACCACAACCCCACCAAGAAATTAATGAGATTCTGACATGAACATAAAGTATAGAAAATTAAAATTAATTAACAATATAAAAAATGAATTACCCAATTCAAGAAAAAGAGATTAATATTGAACCTTGTAAGAGTTTTGTAAAACCCTAAACTCTTGCATTTAATGAACCTCACATGATTCCACGCTTCTTTTCTTTGTCTTCCAAAATAAAACAGCACTTCTTTCATTGTATGATGGTCTCTTAATTATGATTTTTATAAATTATTAATTAAATTTTTTTTAATTATTATTATTATGCTTCTTAATTCATTAAAAAAATGAATTACAATATAAAAATAATAATTTTTTAATTTTAATTTTGTTGTTGAATGTTCTTTGGGCACCCTTTTTATACGTTAATATTGCAATTACAAGTTTCTCCCCCTACCGACAATGCAAACCAAAAGCATGTTCTTCTTGTGTGTTTACATACGAATTCTAAATTGGCTTTGCAAAATTACTTATTATTAGTATCATTATTTTGAATAAACTTGAAAATAAACTTTCTTTCAATCTTAAATAAAAAATGAAAAAATAATTAGAAGAAAAAATAATTAATTTTAAATTTACTATATTTTCAAAAATATTTTCTGATTTATAAAAATTTATGATTTTTTTTATAAAAATATCAAGTTTATCTAATTTATTATGAGTTTATTATAAGTTTATTATAAAATAATTAAAATACCCTAAAATTTTATAAAACTCTTACAAGTTTATCTAATTTATTATGGGTTATTTGTCGCAGTTAGAAATTTGCCTTAAGAAGCTGCAGATTTTCTGATATGGAAATATCTCAAAAATATTTTTCCATGATTTTAGAATTTCAGTTATAATTTTTTGATTTTGTTTTAGTTAATTACTTATTTTATTTTCAAGTTGTAATAGTTATCTTAGCAATATTTTTTGCAGATATTTTCTCATTTTTTAGTTAAGTTTTTATTTGTATTTAAATAAATCTTTTTTGAATAAAATTTTTAGACTTTTGCAGTCAAGTTCTTCTTGGTTCTTAGCTGTTTTAATGTTATTTTCTTACTTGTTTATTATTAAAACAACAACAATTGGTATCAGAGCTCCCTTCTTAAGGGACTTGTCAGTGTCTTTGTGAGTTTTTGAGAGCACCTAAACACTGACCCTGCCCTTATAGAAATTAACCCTTCAATTTATGGATACTGAAGCAGGTTTTTCTTCAATTGCTCCACCAATCTTTAATAGGGAGCATTATCAGGTCTAGGCAGTACATTTGGAGGCCTATCTTGAAGCTTTGGATGTTTGGAAAGCTGTCGAAGAAGCAGACTTTCAAGTTCCTGCTCTACCTAACAATCCCACTATGGCTCAATTCAAAAATCATAAAGAAAGAAAAACAAATTAGACAAAGGCAAAGGCCTGCTTGTTTGCTGCAGTCTCACCTTCAATTTTCAACCGAATCATGACTTTGGGATTAGCACATGGCATCTGGAATTATCTTCGAGATGAATACCAAGGTGATCAGAGGATCAAAGGAATGAAAGTGTTGAATCTCATAAGGGAATTTGAAGTACTCAAGATGAAGGAGTCAGAAACTATCAAAGAGTGCTCTGACAAACTTCTTGGCATTGCAAATCAGGTAAAATTGCTTGGTACTGAATTTCCTGATTTCAGAATTGTGCAAAAGATCCTTGTTACTATATCGGAGAGCTTTGAAGCCTCCATTTCTTCCTTAGAAAATGCTAAGGATATGTCAAGCATTACCTTGGTAGAAGTGTTTCATGCTTTGCATGCTTCTGAACAAAGAAGGATCATAAGACAAGAAGGGACAATTGAAGGAGCTTTGCAAGCAAAGCATCAATTTCGTGGCAAGGGAAAAAAGAAAGGCAAAAAGATAATGGCTGCAAATAATGAAGTTGCTGCTAACAAAAATAATAGTAGCAACAATAAAAAAAGGAAGGTTTCCACCATGTCAACATTGTGGAGGGAAATCTCATTCCCATCTCAAATGTTGGAAGAGACCTAATGAAAAATGCAACAAATACAACCAAATGGGACATGAGGCAGTAATTTGCAAAGCAAAAACTCACCAACAAATGGTAGAAGCACAAAATGCAGATCAAGAAGAAGAGGATCAGTTCTTTATTGCAACTTATTTTTCTAGCAAAAATTCAAGTGAATCTTGGTTGATCGATAGTGGTTGTACAAGCCACATGACCTATGACAGAGAATTATTCAAAGAGTTGAAGGAGACTGAAGTTAAAAGGGTCAGAATAGGAAATGGTGAATACATTTCCGTGAAAGGAAAAGGCACAGTAGCTATAACAAGTTGCTTAGGTACAAAAAATCTCACTGATTTCTTGTATGTACCTGAAATTAATCAAAATTTGCTCAGCGTTGGACAGTTACTTGAGAAAGGATTCAAAGTGTTTTTTGAAGACAAATGCTACACAATTAAGAATCCCACTGGCCAAGAAATGTTCAAAGTCAAAATGAGGAGTAAGAGCTTTTCATTTGATCCAATGGAGGAGAAGTAGATTGCTTACCCAGCAGCAGCAAGCTCAACTGATCTTTGGCACAAAAGGTTGGGTCACTTTCATCATTCTGGAATGACCTACATGCTAAGAAATCAACTAGTTCGAGGTGTCTCCGTGTTAACAACAGACTTAATTGATTGTGAAGCATGTCAGTTTGGGAAGCAGACAAGGCAACCATTCCCTAAAAGCACATGGAGAGCCACACAAAAGCTTCAGCTAGTTCACACTGATCTTGCTGAACCTCAAAGAACTCCATCGCTAAAGGGAAGTCTTTATTACATTATTTTTATAGATGATCTAACCAAAATGTGTTGGGTCTATTTTCTCAAATACAAATCTGAGGTTGCAGGGGTGTTTTGAAAATTCAAAGCTGAAGTAGAAAATCAAAGCAATTGCAACATTCAAGTTTTAAGGTCTGACAACGGGAAGGAGTATATTTCATATCAGTTTGAACAATTTTGCAAAGATGCTAAAATTGAACACCAACTTACAGCTCCTTACACTTCTCAATAAAATGGAGTGAGTGAAAGAAAAAATTGATCAATCATGGAGATGGCCAGGTGCATACTTCATAAAAAAAAATTATCAAAGAAGTTTTGGGCTGAAGCCATAAATACTGTGATATTCATTCAAAACAGACTGCCTACAAGAGCTGTTCAAAATCAAACACCTTTTGAGGCTTGGTTTGATCTCAAACCTTCTCTGAATTTTTTTAAAATATTTGGCTCTTTATGCTACTCACATGTACCATAGGTCAAGCGCGATAAACTTGACAAAAGAGCTGAACCTTAAATATTTATTGGCTATAGCACTATCTCTAAAGCTTATAGGATCTTTCAGCCCCAAACAGAGAAAATCCTAGTAAGTAGAGATGTGCACTTCATGGAAGACAAACAATGGAGCTGGAAAGACACAAATGGGACTCAAAATCTCCAACCATAATTGGTACTTGAAGACACAGAGGATGAGCCTTCTATTAGAGGGACCAGATTGCTCTCTGATATTTATCAAAGATGCCATGTAGCAATTTGTGAACCAACAAGCTTTGAAGAAGCTAAAAACAACCAAAAATGGATGGATGCAATGCGAGAGGAGTTGTCCATGATTGAAAAAAACCAGACCTGGAAATTAGTTGAAAAATCTTTTGACCGAAATGTCATAGGTGTCAAATGGGTGTTTCGAAAGAAGTTAAATCCAAATGGGTCAGTGAACAAGTACAAAGCACGGCTTGTCATAAGAGGTTATGCATAAATTTTTGGTGTTGATTATTCTGATACGTTTGCTCCTGCAGCTAGACTTGATACAATCAGAATGCTACTTGTTATTGCTGCACAAAAGGGATGGCAGGTGTTTCAAATGGATGTTAAGTTAGCTTTTCTCAATGGGTTTTTACAAGAAGAGATCTATGTTGAACAACCAGAGGGCTTTGTAACTAAAGGGTAGGAAAATAAAGTTTATTTGCTAAAAAAATACGCTTTATGGTTTAAAACAAGCACCAAAGGTTTGGTACAGTAGAACTGATGACCATTTGCTGAATTTGGGATTCAAGAAAAGCTTATCTGAATCTACACTCTATGTCAAGCATTCTGGTGCTGAAATTCTAATTATCTCTTTATATGTTGATGATTTATTAATAACAGGGAGCAATGCAGGTCTTATTGATCAATTTAAGCAAGAAATGATGAACATTTTTGAAATGACAAATCTTGGTCTTATGACCTATTTTTTGGGAATGGAAGTCACTCAGAGAAAGCATGAAATTTTTATTTGTCAAAAGAAGTGTGCAAGAGAGATCCTCAAAAAGTTCCATCTTGAAGATTGCAAAGCAATGAGTACTCCTATGAATCAAAAGGAGAAGCTTAGCAAGGAGGATGGAGCTGAAAAAGTTGATGAAGCCAATTTCAGAGAATTGATAAGTTGTTTGATGTACCTCACTGCAACAAGACCATATATTTTATTTCCAGTCAGTGTTTTGTCTAGATTTATGCATTGTGCAAGCGAATTGCACTTAAAGGCAGCAAAAAGGGTTGTAAGATATGTCAAAAGAACTGTAGACATTGGAGTTAAATACTGCAGAGATCAAAATTTTTATTTATCTGGCTATTCAGACAGTGACCGGGCTGGTTCCTTAGATGATATGAAGAGTACATCTGGGTATTGTTTCAACATGGGATCAGGTGTTTTCTCTTGGTGTTTCAAAAAGCAAGAAGTAGTTGCTCAATCAACAGCAGAAGTTGAATTTATTGCAACAAATGCAGCTGTTAATCAAGCCATTTGGCTCAAGAAAATTCTGTCAAATCTATGTTTGGAACAAGATCAAGCTACAAAAATCTTTGTGGACAATCAAGCAGCAATTTCAATCTCACATAATCGTATCTTTCATGGAAAAACCAAGCATTTCAACATCAAACTATTTTTCTCAAGAGAAGTTCAGAAAAATGGAGACATAAATTTGGTTTATTGCAAAACAGAGGACCATGTTGCTGATATATTCACCAAGTCTCTGTCACTAAGCAAGTTCGAGTTGTTGAGGAAAAAACTTGGAGTTTGCAGCTTTTGATCCAAGGAGGAGTGTTAGAAGTTTGTCTCAAGAAGCTGCAGATTTTCTAATATGGAAATATCTCAAAAATATTTTTTCCATGATTTTAGAATTTCAATTATAATTTTATGATTTTGTTTTAGTTAATTGCTTATTTTATTTTCAAGTTGTAATAGTTATCTTAGCAATATTTTTTGCAGCTATTTTCTCATTTTTAGTTAAGTTTTCACTTGTATTTAAATAAATCTTTGTTGAATAAAATTTTTAGACTTTTGCAGTCAAGTTCTTCTTGGTTCTTAGTTGTTTTAATGTTATTTTCTTACTTGTTTATTATTAAAACAGCAACAGTCGCTCTAAATTTGATATTGAGTTATAATTACTGTCGAAATAAAAAATAAAACAACATATATAACTTTTTTTTAAAAAATTGACAATTAGTATTGTTTGATGAGAAGTCCGAATATTATAATTTTAGATTGGTGTGAGTGTGTTGTTTGCTCAGAAGAGCACTCCAAATATTATGCTTTTAGATTGGGGTGTGTGTGTGTGTATCCATATATTGGGGGGGGGGGGGGGGGGGGGGGGGGGGGGGGGGGGTATCCATATATATACTTTTAGATTGGGGTGTGTGCGTGCGCGTGTGTGTGTGTGTGAATTATGAATATTTAGGCGTGTGTGTGTGTGTGTGAATTATGAATATTTAGAAGGAAGGATAGACTCATTTCAGAAAAAGAAAAAAAAAAGATATATAGGGAATTTTCCCATAAATAATTGGAAAAAAATGATATATGTATTAAAAAAATGTCTTTAAATATCATTAATTATTTTAATAAATTATTCAATTAATAATTACTTTTTATACTATTATATTTTAAAAATATATAATATATTTATATACATATTTAATATTTCATGTTAGTTCAAATTATAATGATTTATATGATGGTACTGCATTGATTATTGAGTAATTTCAATCGAATAATAACCGTGACATTTTTTTTTCACAAATAAGAAGATTTCATTAATAGATAATGTAAAAGTACAACATAAACAAACAGAAAGAAACAAAGAGCATGGAAAAAAACAAAAACCATCAACAAAATGAAGAAAAACAAAGCAAAGAGAAAAAGAACAAGCAACATTACTAGAATAGGCAAACAGAGAAAAACCTAGGCAACCTTGACAACAAAAGACAAAACACCAATCTTTAATATTCTCTTTGTAGTAAGGCACGAAGAACTCAGTGTTAAGGAACCCTCCAAAAAACGGTAGTAGAACACAAGAGAAAGGCCGAGAAATGAGAAGAAAAGCATATCCAATAGCTTGTTAGTCCACCAGAATTGGAGCAGCAACAAAGTGACGAAAGAGAGAACACCGTTGCTACCTCATGCATCCTTAAATCTAGAAGCAGTTGAGGGAAATGAAGGACCAAAGATCCTAAACTAGGGGGCTAAAGAAGGAATTTTTAACCTTACAAGAATAGAGCCACACCCGACAAAGAGTTTTGTCGGAGCTCTTGACAGAGCTTCAACCTGAAACTCTAAAATACGTATGATGGAGGGAATAAACACAGAAAGCCAACTACCAGTAAAAAAGTGAAGAACAAAAATCTTGGACATATATTTAGTTGGGTCTAAAAATGAGAACTTGAAGCTTCCAAATCCAAATGTGAAAAGAAATCCCCAAAAAGAAGCTTTGGAGAGCCTAAAACCAAAAGAACCAAAGGTGTTTTCAATATGGAGTTTTAGCTGCAGGAAACTCTCAATAGTAATCAAAAAGCAAAGGAAGAAGAAAGCCAAAACAAAACAAAACAAAAAAAGAAAAAAGAAAACGAAGAACTAGAGAGAAAGAGGACGAGATTTAGGGCTACCGCCGGTGCTAATCTAAGGCTTGAACCGACAGACAGTCGTGAAGCTCTATTCTAGAGAGAAGTGCTTCACAAAGAAAGAGAGAGAGGCATAAAATTTACTACTTTCACATTTACTACTTTCACATTTACTTTTACTGTATTGTTTAGTGTCTAGCACATTTCTAGCTTAGTCACACACGGGACTTTAAAATAAAGGAGGTAATTTTTTTTTTATAAATTTTATTTTTTTCATAATTATTTATCTCTCTTTTTATTTTAATAATATTTTATTAATTTATTAATAATATATTTTTATTATTAAAAAATTAATTAATAAAAAAATATTAATATATATGTGTATAGAATTTTAAATTTATAAGATTGTTCATAATAAAAATAAGATATACAGAAAAAAATTAAATAATGAATATATTTTTTTAAAAAATAATTAAAATAAATGAATACTTTAATTTATTAAATGGGTTCAAATTAATTTAGTTGAAATTTTTTTTTTGTATTTGTATATTATCAATATTTTGTCAATTTTTTAAAAGAGAATTATTGCATATAGAATAAATAATTTATTATAATTTTTTTGACTTCTTATAAAAATTAAAAAAAAGGGCAATTTAAAATTTTTTAAAAAATATTATATATATATATTTAAAAAGAGAAGGGGAGCAACTGCCCCCTTCTCAACAATGTAGCTTCGCTAATGGTCACACAATAAATGAACTGCGACATATATAGTCAGAGAGTTTATTTGTTTACACTCATAAAAATTTTAACTTTCAATTCAATTTATAACCTAAAAATGAATTTTTTAGAAAAAATAAATTTAAATTCAAAAAATATCAAAAATTTATTAAACATGATCTGTTGAATTTACAATTTTTTAAAGATTTGATATATGCAGGTTAACTTACTATTTTTTTTAGTATTATAATATAAAGAAGAAGAATTGAACCTGAATTTATTAAGAGAGGTATATTTGTGCATCAACATGCACCTACTAAAAAATATTGCAAGTCAAAACAATGATAGAAAATTTTCTCTCAAATAAAAACTAAAGAAAATATAGACTAAGTACTATGATAAATATTATCATATATCCGGTATATGTGCACACATTCAATAATAAATTATTGAATAAGAAATAATAGAAAAAATATTTATATTTTCTTAATTTTTATTGGTTGGATGCATGTTTATTGGTCCATGCTAAAATTTTTGTATTACTTGAACATGAACTCAATGGAATAACAAAGGAAGAAAGAAAGAGGGAGTGCCCGAAATATCACAAAATATGTATTAAAATACTTAGAAATAGATAGATGGAAGAACAGCAATAGAATAAATGAATTTCAAAACCCTAAGCTCTATATGAGGGTGAGACCAAAGATACTGAGAAGTAAAGAAAAAATAAGCTCTTTTTTTTTCGATTATGGGAATTTTTTGAAGTTTGAGACCAAAGTAATAATATTAATTTTAATATTAATTAAATGGAAAAAAAACAGACATCTTCACCACCTTAAAATAAGATGACAAAGAAAAACATGAGACCTTCAATTCAAATTTGCATTAAATGAGCTTCGTGTATGGTAATAATATACTATTATTAAGATTCCTTTCGAGATGCTTGGTTTTTTTCTACTATCATTTGATGATGATGATGATAATAATAATAATAATAAAGATAATTAATTGTCTTTTATGTCATTAAGATTACTCTTTCCTTTGATTATTAATTTATAATTTTTAATGTTGGTAATGTCAATGCTAAGCTATGTGTCATTGTAAGATCATCTTTAGGTTCTGTGGCAAAATTTTATTCTAATAATTATTTAATTTGTCTGGATTTATACAGTAATTAATTTATTATTTTTTTGTCTCGAAGTAATAAATATATTTTAAAAATTAAAAATATAATTATTTTAATTAAAAATATAAATATAAATTTATTTTTTATTATATTTTTATTTAAATATAAAATATATTTATTTAATATTTTTAATAAGTAATATTATATATACATATAATAAAAATTTAACTTATTAATTAATATATAAAAATGATAAGTAAACTATAATTTGAAACAAATAAAAAAAATTCTTATTGATTTGGGATGTTGTAAGTATTTTTTTTTGTTATGATAGGCACTTATTTTTATTATTATTTCTTTATAATATATTTTTATATTTTTATAAAGTAGAAAAATTATTAAATTTTAAATGATAAAATGAAAATTACTTGAATAACCTTTGAATCAATCTTTACATCAAACTTATTTTAATATTTGAGCAGCGGCGGAACCACCATGGGATCGTGTGGGGTCACACGATTCCCCCTCACCGGCTGCCAGACGTGGAGGATGACAGGACGTGGAAACTCAGCCCCTGTGAATGGGGGCTGAGTTTCAGAGAAAATTACAGCGAGGGGTAGACGAATCCCTCGCTGCAATTTTAATTTTTTTTATATAAATTAGTCCCTGGCGAAACGGCGTCGTTTCGCCAGGGACTAATTTTTTTTTTTTTATAATTAAACCTCTGGCGAAACGGCGCCGTTTCACCAGAGGTTTAATTATAAAAAAAATAAACCGGCCCAAGCGAAACGACGCCGTTTCGCTTGGGCCGGTTCAAAAAAATTAAAACATTTCCTTCTTCTTCTTTCTTCCCTTCCCCCTCCCTGTGTCTTTGTTCCCTTCCCTCCCCAAAACACAGCCACCAGAAGCACCCACCCACGGGCGACGCTGCAACACCGAGCCACCGTCCACCGGCCACCGGAGATTTTGCCCCCCTCAACAAATCTCTGGTTCCGCCACTGTATTTGAGTTTCGTTTACATAGCTATATTCGAAATGATTTTTATTATTTCTCAACAACTTTAATCTTTTAAGAAAAGAAAATTGTGTAAAATCTTTTAAGAAAAAAAATTATGTAATATTATTAAAATTAAAATTTGCTAATTAGATAAAAAATGATTTCACTCTGAAAACGAAAACTAGTTTTGAAAATTTTGTCTCGGAAAAGACATTCAATTATATCAATCAATAATATCATTTTTTTTATTTTATTAATTACCGTCTCGCACCATTGTCTTTTTATCAATCAAAAGTCAAAATTTTTTTTCTTTTTTCATCATATTTTATTATAGTTTATGCAATTTTTTTTCTCTGCTCTTTTTTCTATATTTTATATTTTCTTTTATTCTTCCACAAATCCAATAATAAAGGTTGTAAATAGATGTTTGTGTTTTTTTATTTTTTATTTTTAATAATTTTATTTTATTTTAATTATTATCTATAATATCTAATTAATATTATGATGCATTATTGAAATAAACTAATATAATATTTTTTCCTAATTAGTGAATAAAATGGTAAGAAAGTTTAGAAAAAAATATTGAGTATAAAAAGTTATATATCATACATAGTGGTATTGCTACTATAAAAACTAATTTTTATCCTTCTATTAAAATTTCTTCAATGAATGAAGATGAAGAAGTACTAGAGAAATTGACAGTTCTAATAAAAATGTAAAGACACATATAAAAAAATAAAAATAAAAATTCAAAAAAGCAGATGATTAAAATCTAATCATAGAAGGATCATAAGAGAAAACTAAAAAGAAAAAAACAGTGACTCAAACTTTAGCTGGAATTGTTGAAAATTTAAGGGAAAAAGTAGAATCTTTTATTATGTTAGATTATTTTTTTATATTCATTATTGATGGTTTTTTGGATTTTAGTATAACAATTATTAATTTTTTAAGAATATATTTATTGTTAAATAATATAAATTATGTGTTTGTGCATATATAATTAAAAATTATAATATATTTTTTAAAAAATATAAAATAAAAACTAAAAATAATTTTTTATTTTGAATAATAAAAAGCTAAAAATTTACAATATTAGCCACACGGCTTAAATTCAAATTTTCTCCTTCATCGTTATAATTAAAAAAAAAAAAAACTTGTTATGAAATGAGTCTTATTAGGCCTTATTTATTATAAAATTGGATCAAGGCAAAAAGTTTTGTTGACTATTTATAATATAGGGATTTGTGTAAAAACATCATAAAAAAAATCTCACTCTCCTAATTTTTTTTTTTTTAGAAATACCAATGATCTGTTTTCCAATTCCAAAAATATTTATTTTTAATTAACAATTTTCTATATATCAAAAATATGAATTTAGTATACAGTTACATTATACAATATATGGCTGATACATACAGAGGTTTTTATACTTAGAGTACATTTTTAGTCAAAAATGGATTTTTAAAAAAATTGCAAAATATCTTTTAAAAAAAATTAAAATGTGATACAATATTTTTTTTCTATATAACATAATTATATTTATCTTGTAGAGAGAATTACATGATATATTTTTAAAATATTCTACAAATGTTTTTTTAAAATTTCAACATACACCTTTAGTATTAGATATATATCACTGAAGGTGTCAAATAGAAAATAAAAAAATAAATATTTTTAAGATATTTGTAGTTTTAAAATATTTTTATATAAAGCTATATGTATGGGGAAATTTACAAAAATAACTTAAAAAGAAAAAATTACAAAAATACTAAAAAATTACAAAAATACTATGTAAATAAAAAAAATTATAAAAATACTATATAAACAAAAAATTATAAAAATATAGTTGTAAAAATATACAAAATATGATTTTAAAAAAACACAATATAAATAAAATTTTAAAAACAAAATAATATTTTATATAATTTCCTCTTATATATATATCATTAGTGACATATAGTCATTGAGTAATTTTATTTTGGAGTCCAATCATTTGAGACTTTGAGTAATTTTATGGGTCTTATGTTTTTTGCTGCATTTTTACGAAAGTTAACCTCTTTCTTTCAAATTTAGTTAACTCTTTCTTTCAAATTTACCATGGATCATTTTTTTTTATTTTTCTTTAGTTTATCTTTTTTTTAATGTTTTCTGTTTTTTTTTTCTATGCTGTTTCTTCTTTTTTTTCTCTGTTTATTTTACTCATAAATAATTTACAGTTTTCTCATTTTCACAATATATACATAAAATATATAAATATATATATAATACATATATACAATATACACAAAATAAACATAAATATATATATATATATATATAATATATATAATATAATTAAACAGCATATAAAAAATATATTATTTTATCGATTTTAATTCTATATATATACAATATATATAAAATAGATACAAATATATGTATAATATGTACATAATATATATATAGTGTACACATAACAAATACAGACATACGCACAATATATACACTTCAAACTTAATTTTTTAACTTAATTATTTTAATTTTTATACACATAACATATATACAATATACATAGATATAGAAATAACATATACATATGATATATACACAATAAATTTAATATTTTTTAACTTTATTTTTATGAACATATAATATGTAAAATTTATTTAAAAATAAATTTAATAATTTTTATTAAAATATTTTTATATTTTTTACTTTTTTATATAATTTTGTGAGTATTATTTTTTATTTGAAATCAAAATCAAATTTTTTCTTTTTTTAACAAATTAATAAATATGTTGAAAGTATAATTTAAAATACTATTTTTTTTATTATTTTGATTAAATTATATTTATTTAATATTATGGTTTAAAAAAAATAAAGTAAATATTGCTTGAAGTGAGAGAGGAGGTATTTTTATAAAAAAAAAATTATTTGAAGTGAGGAAGGAAATATTTTTGTAAATAAAAAAAGTTTTGAAATATTATTTAATATTTTTTAAAGGTGTAATATTTTTAAATTTTAATTTTTTTAAAAAAAAATTACACCATTTACTACTTTTTAACTTTTTTTTTTCATTTTTACTGTTGATTTTTTTATTTATAATATTTTCCTTATTATTTTTACTATTCGACTTTTTCCTTTAAAAAACAAGTCTCCTTTTTCTTCCTTTTGTTCTGCATCTTCCTTTTCATATCTATTCAATTTTTTATGCCTTTTTTCTTTTTACTCAACCAATGCCTCTTCCCAACTACCGACGCCTATACTCCTTCATCACTGATCTGTATTTTTATTTCTTTTATTTTTTATTTGTTTTTTTCATTAAAATGATGAAAAACATGAATTTTTTTTGTTTTTTGTTTTAATTTTTTGTTTTTCTTTGATTGTTTTTGGGCTTCAACTAGAGAAGAGTAGATGCCAACCAATTCGACCGCTATTTCGATGAACCTAACAAATCATATCGATTTAAATTGACTGGGTTATTAGTTGATTTTGACTTTATCTTTGCTATTTAAACAGACAGAATCCGATAAAACTAATCAAAACTGACTAATAGTAGTCGGTTTTGAAGAATAAATTTTTTAAGCCGACCAATAATGTTCGGGTTGACCAATAATGCTCATCCCTAGTTTCAACTATATTGGTTGAGAATTTTTTTTTATCAACAGTATCGCACTCCACATTGTTAGTAAAATGCTCCAAATAAAGATTTTTTTTTAATTTTTTAAGTTTTTTTTATCACATTTAATATATTATATCTAATATATATAACATATAATAGATTTTATGCAATAAGTATAATATATAAACATCATATTTAATATATTATATATAATATTTGAAACATATAATACATTATATGCAACATATATAACATATAATAAATTAAATGTAATATATAATATATAACATATTATATATAATATATAAATGTTCATTTAAAGATATATATATTTCATCATATGCAATCTATTTAATTAATCATGTTATATATAACATATATCACATATAAATGTTTATATAACATCTATATGATTTTTCAGCTGTAATCTATAAAATTAATCACATTACATGTAACATATATGACATATATAATGACATATATGCAACATATATTTTATATATATTGCATATATTATCAGTATTTATCAAATTATATGAAATATATATATATAATATATAAGGACATATATGCAATATATGTGAAATAAAAATGTTTATATAATAAATCTATATAGTCCTTCATCTGTAATTTATAAAATTAAGCATATTATATGTAATGTATATGACATGTATAAGAACATATATGCAAAATATATGTCATATATAAGGACATATATGCAACATATATATGTCATATATGCTGCATATATTATCAATATTTATCAAATCATATGTTTCTTAAAATTAGATTTATCACATTTATCAAATTTTATACAACACAAATGACATATATATAAAGACATATATGCAACATATATGACATATATATTGCATATATTATCAATATATGTCTAGAATATATCTAGAATTTACATTTATCAAATTATACATAATATATATATATGACATATAAAATGAAATATAAAAGTTTATTTGTTTATTATAAATTTTATATATTGATTTGTATGTTATTCTATTTATCTTATATGTTGGTTCGTTGTTCAGTCTTTTCACTGATTTCTTAGTGTTTTTGCATAAAAAGTGGTAAGAAGAATATCTATTATATTCAAATGAAGAAAAGTTGAGAAAAAACTAAAAAATTTATAAGAAATGTGCAGACACGGCCCTCGGACAAGAGCCTTGGGCAAGGATAACTGTGCATCTGACATGACAGATTTGAAAGGATCTGACAACCTGCATCTGATCTAATTTAACTATTTTGAGATACAATTTTGGCAGCATTTAAAAGATGTATCTGATATTATAATCCCTTTTTAATTAGGAATTTAATTTGGGATAATCTTTCTATTTTCTTTTATTATTTTTAGTCTTTAAGTTTTTCTAATTATTGACAAATTAGGAAGTTTTATTTGAAAAAGATATATATATATATATATATATCAGAGTTTTCTTTTCTTAAAGCATGAGTAACTAATTTTACATCTTGGTTGAAGGTTAATCAAAGTTCATATTCAAGAATTGTGAGATCTAAGCAATTTAACTTTTCTCTTCTTTATTATTCAGTATTTATATAAATCTCTGCGGTTTGATTTAGTTGTTGTTTGCTAATTAATCAAAAGTATCCATTGCTTGATTAGTTAAATAACATATAGCTATTCAAAATTCTAGAATCCATAATTATTCTTGATATTTTAATTTAAGTAGCGATTAGGTTTATCCTAAGAGATTATATAACTTAATTAAATAAATTTCGAAGTTAGATTTATTGATTAGAATCAGGTCCTTCTAATTCTTAAGGCTGTCAATAATTAGATTCTAAGAATGTTCCTATAGGATAAGTTATTTGCATGAATTAATTAGAGAATGTTTCCTAGTTAATTTAATCCCTAAGGAAGGATTGAAATTGAGAGCTTGTCCAATACTATAACTTATTTATTGAATAATTAAAAGAGTGATATTTGAATCTATAATCAATTTAAGAATTGGACTAAGATTATTCCTTCAATTAAGGTTTCTCTCATTGAACTCTTCTTAATTAATATTTTCATCTTTAATTTAATTGGTAGAATTTATTTCTTAATTTTATTTAGATTTTAATATTATTTAAAACCCCCCATTTTAATTTCTTATTTTAATTTAATTTTCTTAGTTATAAAAGAATTAAAATAATTAGCAATTCCTTAAGGTTCGACATTCTATTCACCACTTTTACAAATTAATTTATTTAGGAATAAAAAATTATTTTTGATAGTTTCGACAGTCATCACAAAATGTTTGGAATAACTTTTATAAATATTCATGAATTTATGATGGAGCATAAGGCTATAAATGTACTGATATTAAAGTGTTATATGTGTTTGAAAGATAAGTTACTTATAGCATAAATTACTTCTAGTTTCAAAATATGAAATTTTAGGTTAAGATAAATGTCATTAAAATTTATTGAAACTTTGAAGTAATTATACTAATGAAATGTTTAAGATGGAAATCACCTTTTTTATGCTTAAAGAAATTTAAAAAATGAGTTAAGTATTTTATTATACAATTTAAGTGGGGGAATGTTAAATATTAGATTGCAATATAAAATAAATAAAAGATTTTAATGTTTTAATAATGGCATAATAGTTTGGTTGTTTTTGAAAAATACAACCATACCATATGGCACCATAAAACTAAAAATTATAGTTTAATTTTTAGTAGTTATTTTGAAGAATTGCATACCCTTTTAATAAAGTCATGCCTTTTTATAAATAGTTATGTTGATTTTAAAAACATGAATATTAAATAAGGTTATGCCTTTGATGAAAAGTTATATATTTTTTAAAAGATATAACTCTTATTTAAATAAAGACTTATGACATTAAAATCTAAACATATGTGAATAATTTTTTAGAAGTGTTAAATATTAACAAAATAATTATACTTTGACTCCATACTCTTGAATTTTCTTATATATTTTATAATATATAGTTTTTTTAAAAAAATAATTTTTTACAAGGGTTTTTTTTTTGTCTTTTTCATGTGTACCTTTTTTTTTTTTTACCAATTTACCATATTTTCATTATTTCTTCCCCTTTTACAATATTTTTGATATTGTTCTATTTTTCTTCCCTTAACACCGCCAATTTTACAGATCGCTAAATAAAAGGGTCTATATTTTGTGAGTTTCAGAATGGTGAAGATTAAAACTACTTCACAAGTGATGAAAAAATTTGAAAAAAGTAAGCTTGATAAGTTGGAGAAGAAGAAAGCCATTGAAAGTGAAGGAGAGAAACTTGAAGAAATTAGTATTTCAAAGAAAATGATTTTTGTTGAATCTGGTATGAAAGGAGGTGGTGATAGAGAAAAAATTTTAAAAAAAAATCTAAAATTAATGTTCAGGAGCCAATGGATGAACAATCAAAATCTATAATCAAGGTAATTTTCTTTTTAGTTTTTTAATTTTTTAGTTTTTATTCTAGAGTCAAGGTTTAATTTTTACATTAGTGTTTTTCAAAAGTAACTCCCAATATCTCTGTTTAAATTAAGCAAAAAAAGAAATTAAACTTCATTGAAGGGGTAAGAAATCTATTTATAGTGACACCATTATTAATGTTGAAGGAGATGTGTTAAAGAGATGAATGGCCCAATTTGAAAGCAATGATTCAAAATGGAAATTGATAAAAATAAGTGATTATTTAACATTTTCACAGGACATATATATATAATAAAAAATATATGTATAATAAAATAAAATAATCAATAAATAATTAGGCAACAATCCAACTCTTAGATCTATTAACATCGTTTAAGAATATAGAGAAATTATATAAACATAAAATAAATATATATAAAAAACATATCATATTATTTATTTATATTAATTGCTTTATAGAAAATAATAACCATTCAACAAAGGCTATTGAATTTTACAAATTATTATACAAAAATTCATATAAAGCTACTGATACGTGGAATTGTTACACCCAAGTACAGATACGACTACTGTCCATTCAGATTCAACTTCTGAATTTATATCTGGATTTTCATCTGATATATCAATAGTATATATATATATAAATTTATATAATAAGGCTTTAAAGAAAATATAGAAATTATATAGAAATTTTAAATATAGATTTCTGATGCACCAGATCAAACTAAGTTGTAGGTACAAAGCATACTTATACAAAATAAACTTTAAAATACAACAAATAAATAACTTACATGAGAGTTTTTTAATGAAATGATATACTGAAATGAAAGAAGATTTTTAGTGAAGAAAAAGGGAAAGAAAGACTTAAACTAGAGCTTGGAGTTCTTCAAAGCTTCTGGAGGTGAGAGGGTTCTCCAAAAATATTCTCAAGCTTCAGAAATGGCTTTCTTTTATAGACAAAGGGCTTTAGCTTTTATACTATTTTTTTCACATGCGTACTGTGGATAACTAGTAATATATCATTACTATTTATTTTATTGTACCTTTACGCGTCTGAAACTGTAGATAAATAGCACCTTATCGGGGGATACTATTTACTTTACTGTGGAGAACTATATATGAATAGTTCTTCTAACATTCTTTTGGTAAATACTGTAGATGAACATTACTTTACCAGTGGGTACTAAGTTTATTGACTTTTATTCTTTTTTTTACACTGAAGGAATAAAGTTCATTCTGCCTTTAATTTTCTGACGAGCTTGTGTCAGGGTCAGATTTTTTTTTCTTTACATTTTTTTTTCATTTTTCTTTATTTTTCTTTTCATTTTCATTTTCTTTTTTCTTTATTTTTATCTTTATTGAAGACAAGACACCATAACAATTATCCTCATTACTGGGGTAATAGTCTGAGTCAGATGTGATATCAGTGGAGGATGATGTCATGGATAATGAGGAAGAGGAGTTAGAAGAGGAATATGATTTTCTTCTTTTGGACTGGGCTTTAGATTTTTTAGAATGAATTTTATTGGATGATCCAATAGTGCTAGTCTTACTGGGCTTTATGGGCTCAGAGGTTGAAAGAAGAGATTCAATCATCTGTTGGATCAAGGCTTTATAATCTTCTGCAGACTTAGCAATTACAAGAAGGGTTATATTTTAGGCTCTTTGTACTCCAAATGAAACAAATAGCTTGGGTTAAAGCTACCATGGTTTCTCTTTAAAAGTCACTACTTTACTGTGTGCTCATAGGTAAAATTGCAAAAGGCATTTTACCATTTGATTTTAGTTCTTCTTAATACTACGGGTATATTGGTATTTAATTGTATTACAGTATCAAAATACCACTGGTATACCCAAGATATATAGAAGAGCATATAAAAGAGAAGAAGAGGAGAAAATTTCTTCTCATATGAGCTTAGGTTGAAATGGGCTTTAAAATATTGAAAAGCTAGCACTACGTCTTGTGATAATACTCTATCCTCATTACCACAATAATATTACCAGTCAACAAACCACATAAGTATGTTGTCAGTTTTAATATTAGTATCAAAATATATGAGCCAGGAATGTGTTTGGCTAGGGTCTTGAAAAAATAAGACTTTGGTCTAGGCTTCCATATAATCTCAATAATTATAAAAAGGGCAAATAGAATTTTAAGAAGGGTTTTAAATTGCACAGAAATATGCAAAGGTTTTTTCCCATTTAGAAGGAAGAAGAATTTTCTTTATTTTAAAAGAGGAATAAGCTATGACAACCTTATTATTCTGGTTATAATTATGCTTTAAATAAATAGAACCAGAATCCTCTAGAATATTTAAATAATATTTTTGAGGTTTTGATAAATCATTTGATTTAAAAAAATTAATTTTTAGGATATACAAATTCAATAATTTTTTTATGGAATTTGCTGAGCAGGTCCATTTTCTATTATTAATTTTGTATTAAAAAATATTTTAGTAAACCATTCAGATTTATGATGCTTTAATGAAAAATTTTAAGAAACTATTTGAGTTGAAAGGTTTGAAACTTCCAACTCAGTTTTAGAAATATTTTGAGATAGAATTTTAGATTTTGAAGATTCTCCTATCTCTTGTTTTAAATAAGGGATAAGAACATCACTACCTGAAACCCCTGGAAGGGGGTTCATGGCCCATCTTTAAAAGGTCTTTAATGACTTCTGTAGAATGAGCCAATTGAGAGACACATTTTTCCATCTCAGCTTTACTTTCTTCTTTGACCACTTCGGCCTAAGATTTTATTGCTTTAGGAACAGTTTTAAGAATATTATCTGAGTGATCAGATAATACTTTAGGAGAATCAGACTTTAGGATTTTCTTCTCTTTGTTTTTCTTATTTTTCTTCTACATTTTGTCTGTGAAGAAATTCACGGGTTAAAAAGTCTAGCATACTATTATTTTCTCCTTTTATAAATTCAATATCAAAATAAAAAATACTCAAAATAACTTGCCATCTAGTAAATATTTATTTTGAGACAAGATTTTTAACATCCTTTTGTAAAACTTCTTTAGCATTTTTACAATCAATATGAAGTAAAAACTTTTGATTTAATAAATCATATTGAAATTTTAAAATTCATAACACAATACTCAAAATTTCTTTTTTAATAGTGGAATAATTTAATTGGATTGGACTCCAATGTCCTGAATAAAATTAGACTATAGTTTTTCTATCCTCTTTTATCTGTTTTAATATTCCACCGTATTTTATATCTGAAGCATCGATCTCAACTATCTTTGAAGCTAATGTGTCAGCTATATATAGGCAAGGAATGATTTTAACTAGGGTTTTAATATTTTTTTTACTATACTAGTATGGACTTCAGTCCATAGGTCAGGATTTTTTCTAAGCCTATCATATAGTGATTTTATAATTCTATTCAGGTTTGGAAAGAATTCTATAACATGATTTAAACATTCTAAAAATCTTTGTAGTTGAGCTTTATTAAGGATTTGGTTGGAAAATGCTTCTCCAAAAGCTAAGTTTCTTTCTATAGGCTCTAAAATTCTTTGTTCTATATAATGTCATAAGAATTTCATCTCAGTCTAAAACAGAGACATTTTACTTTTATTTAATACTAATTCATTCTTCTTTATCACCATAAAAAGATTTTTAGGTGTTAAAAATATTTATCTAAAGTTGTAGAATATATTAATACATCATCTATGTATACAATATAAAATTTAGTGTATGGGTTAAATATATCATTCATTGCTCTCTGAAATTCAGATGGTGCATTCTTTAAACTAAAATGTATAATATTCCATTCATACTATCAAAATAAAACAGTGAATACAGTTTTATACCTGTCTTTAGAATTAATCTGAATTTTCCAAAAATTAGATTTCATATCAAATTTACTAAAAATGTTTGCTTGATATAATCTACTTAATAAATCTTTTTTATTTGGAATATGATACCTAATCCATTTTTAAAGATTTTTTTAATAATTTATAATTTGTTACTAATATATGGGCTCATCTTTCTATTTCAGATGCCTTATTCACATAAAATATTGAACAGGACCATAAACTTCTAGATTTAGTAATTAATTTTTTATTTTCTAAATTAGTTATTTCTTTTTTACAGAATTCGATCATATCAGACGCCATTTGAATGGGCCAGACTTTAGTTATAATAGACTTTTTATCAAAGTCTATCTCATAAGGTAAATCAACCATGTTGCTCTTTTCTATTCCAAAATGCATCTGGAATATCTGCACATAATTCTTTTTCAATTTGAAGCTTTAATTTATTAATTTATTTTGTATAACTTTAATTTTTAATTGTTCATTTATTTTTTGTAAATAAAAATTATTTTTTAAATTATAAAGTTGTTCAGACTTTACTTTTATTTATGCATTTATTTATAGTTCATAGATTTAATGAGCTTTAAGCAAATTTAGATTTTTTTTTGGATTTTTCTATAAATGAAAAATAATTTTTTTAATTTTTAATTTTAAAACTTATACTATCATCTTTTACAGAATATTGTGTAATTAAATTTATAAATAGAGTTCCTAAGATCACCATATGATACATTTCTTTAGTTAGAATAAATATATTTTTTAATTTAAAATTTTTATCAATTATTGAAGTTTTTGTTTTACCAATAATATTTAATTTAGATTCATTTACAATTGGAAAATTTTCATTTATTTCTTGCCGAAAATTTTTAGGAACTAAGCTAGATTTAATGCAGTTCAAATATGCTCATGTATCAAATAAAACTATAGTTTCTATATTATAATTATCTAAAAATTTTAATTTTATTTTTATTAAATATTTTCTCAATGTAATTTCCTGCAATATAAATATTATATTATCATGAATTTTATCTTTACTTAATATACTAATTTCATTATTATTAATTTCTTATTTATTTATTTGTTCAGTATTTTCTTCACCCTCTTCTTTTTCTTCTTTTTCTTCATAAGAAGAAGTATAATTTAATAAAAATTTTATTAATTCAGAGTTATTTTGCTATTTAATTTTTAATTCTTTTAGTTCTATTTTTATTTCTTTAATTTTTTTTTGCAAATTATTTATTGTTGGTTCATTTTTTAATATTTTATTTTTATTTAAAATTGAAATTAAGTTATATGTTTGTTTACTTTGTACTAGGTAATACTAAATATTTAGATTTTTCATTAAAATCTTCTAATAATTTATTTAAGAATTTCTCTTCAATTTTTGAATCATGTATATATTTTATTACTTCTAAAATAGACTCATGTTCTTTAGTTAAAACATTTATTAATTTACTACTAGTTTTAGAATTAGTTTCCGAACATATATCATCTATCTGATTTATTTTTTCAGAATCTGAATAATCTTTAGAATTTGAATATTCTAAATATAATTTATAAATTTTGTTTATTATAGATTCTTTTAGATTTAATTCTTGCAGCTTTTTATTAAACTTGCAAAATCTAGAAGTATTTCCTTTTTCACCACAGTTATAACATTCTAAATCTTTATATGATTTAAATTTTTTATCTTTCTTTTTAAAGAATTTTCTATTACTAGGTTTCCTAGATTTATAAGATTTATAAGGTTTCTATTTCTTATAGTAAACTTCTTTATTATATTTTTTTTATAATTTTTTTTATATGGTTTTTTATACCTTGTAAAATATTTTTCTTTATAGTCTTTATAATTCTGAGTTATACTATAATTAAACTGTTTACAAAATGAACCTAATTCTTATTTAGTTTTTCTTATTTCAAATTTTAATGACTTTTAAATTTTAATATCTTGACAGAGTTTTAATCATTCTTTCTGAACTATACTAACCAATTGATCATAAGTTAAATTGTTATAAGGAATATGATTTTCATATTCTTGTTTTATACGATTTTTAACCTTTTCTCTTAGGAATAAGGGCAATCCTGCTAAGAATTTTTTATTCCAGAAAGTCTGGTTGAAATCTTCTCTAAGCATAATTCTAGTTAGAAATGTTGTTTTATAAAACTGAAAATCACTAAGTTTTTTACACCTGAGGTTACTTAGTAATTTAACATTTTTATCTTTTAAATAAGTATGATCTCCTATAAAATGAAGAAATATAGTCAGTATTAGTGTTGTCACTACATCCTGAATAGTATCACCATATTCATTTAATATAGGGATTTCATTCTTATAAATTTTTATAGCATTTAATATTTCTAAATATTGTTCTTCTGTGAGATGATTATTCCACCAACTTTTTAATTGGCCTGTGAAGCCAGCTATAATTAGCTCTGCTATAGTTCTATCTGATGTATCAGTTTGGATTATATAAGTATTGGCAGCCATTGTCATATATTGTAGAAGACTCAAAATATTATATTCTAACGGGCTATCAATGTTCCATTCATATACTGAAGAAATATTATATTTATATTGTGACAGTGTGTTAGATCTATCTATAATATGATTTATTTGTGGATTTATATCTTTACTAAAAGATTTAAGATTTTCAGTTTCAGGCTAAGAATTCTCAACTGAATCTGTCTCTTGATCTTGGGTTACTATACTAATAGTTTTTGAAATTTTAAATTGAGATGTTTCTTGAACAACCTGTTTTGACTCAAAAGTTGAATCGATTTTACTTAATTGATCTTTAATAGCTTTTATAAAGTCAGATTTTGATCTTTAATAGCTTTTATAAAGTCAGATTCCTTAAATTTGACGTCTTGTTGACCTGTTTTAGAAACCTTAAAAGGCTTAAAAATATGAGTCTTTAATTTTTTTATTTGAAATATATTTTATTATTTCTTTATCACTAATAGCATTTTCTATCATATTTAACTGTTGTCCTATATTATGCAGATGTATATTACTAAAATTATTTTGTTCTAATATTTTTCTATACGTATCATCATCTGCTACTGTTTTAAATGGTACAATTTTTATTTCATTTTCTCCATACATAAATGCACTAGCGATTTTAGATAGATGTTCAGTTTGTATAACTTCATTTTTTACTTTCTATTCTATTTCTTTATTTCTAATAGTTATAGGATTTATAAGTTTATGGGATAGATTTATAGGTGTATTCAATGGAAAGGCATCAGAACCTGAAAAAATAAAATAAAATAAAAAATATATATATGTATAAAAGATATAAAGGATTTTATTTGAGTTTGCACCACTAAAGTTGTTTCAGAATTTGCATTGAAACCCAATATTAGTGGCCTCCTCTTCTTCTGATTTAATTCTAATTTTGACTTTACTTATTTATTGGATTATATTGTTTTGATTATATTGCATTTAATTTATGTTCTAAAATAATTTATATGTTTTGAAGTGTGAAATCATTTTCATCCTACAAGAGTTTAAGATTATTTTTTAGTACATTTAAATATATTATTATTATTATTATTATTTATTATACAAAAATGAGATTATTTGGTAAAGCCAAATGATTATTTTTATGGTAAAATTAGCCCTAGTTATAACAACAATATCATAAAATTATTGAAAGAGAATTTATCTGAAGTTCAATTGGGAATGTTTCAGAAAACATGTTTTGGTCATTTTTTTAGATTTACCTAATTTGGTTTTCCAATCTCAGATAGTTCATTCTTTATTGCTTCGAGAAGTGAAATATTTAAATCATAATGAGGTATGGGTTGTAGTTAATGGTGTAAAATTGAAGTTTAGCATTTCAGAATTTGTTGTTGTTACAGGTTTGAAGTACATCGGTGAGTGTTATAAGGTGTCTGATGTTATTGTTAGTAATAGGTTGCTGAAGAAGTACTTCTCAAATGTCAAAAAAGTTAGCAAGCAATATGTTGAGGAGTTATTTAAGTTCAAAAGATAGGATTGTGATGATGATGCAGTGAAAATTGCTTGTTTATATTTTTTGAATTTGTTTTTTTTTAATTCTCCACCAAGTAATTTTGTTAGTAATTTTCATTTTGATTTAATTGAGAGTGGTAAGTTTGAAGATTATCCTTGGGGAAATGACGTGTTTATGGAAACACTAGATTCTTTGAAGGGTAAAATGGTTGGTAAGAAGTACGGTTTCAATAGGAATAAGGATAGAAAGGGAGATACATATATGTATAGGTTAAATGGTTTCCCAATGGCTTTTCAGATATGGTTTTACAAGTGTTGCCCATTTATTAATGGAAAATATATTGTTTCTGTTAATGATAATTCTAGAAGTAGAATTTTTAATTGGACATCATCTCTACAACCTTCTTATAAATAGCTTCAAAGAGAAGTGTTCAGTGTTTCTGCTATGAAGGTACCTTTGTTATTTTATAATTTTCATATTTGTTTATTTTATTGCCATCAAAGTTTTTTTATTCATTATTTTTTTATTATGTAGTTGAAGTTGAAGAATGTCACACCTTTGCCTTCGGAGAGAAAAATTATGAATTTGGATTTGTTGTTTGTAAAGGGTAAAGGCAAAGGTGTTGATGATTATGTGAAAAGTGATACGGAAGATGATGATGACTTTGTTTCACCTCATCCTAAAATGGGTTTTTCTACTCCATCTACTTCTTTTGAGCTAAACAGTGTTAGTGGTAGCGATTTCTCAAATTTTGATGATAAAAAGGTTAGATTTGTTATCATCTAGACAAGTTAAGTTGTCTAGAGATTTTAATTCTTTTAAGGAATATTTGATAGAAAGCCAATTTGATAAGGTTTTTGAAGCTATATATAGGCTTTCATTGAAGTTTGATGCTGGTGCTAAAATATACATTTAGGTAAAATATATTATTTTTTGAATTATTTGGTTACATTCTTATATTTTTAGAGTTATACTATTTTTTAATTTTTTTCTTATTTATTTATATTTTTTATTGTGTATAGTTTAATAAAAA
The DNA here is from genome assembly GCA_947685225.1 of Garcia nutans. Taxonomy (NCBI): domain Eukaryota; kingdom Viridiplantae; phylum Streptophyta; class Magnoliopsida; order Malpighiales; family Euphorbiaceae; genus Garcia; species Garcia nutans. The sequence goes on from CANTUV010000017.1 coordinate 43,360,968, forward strand.
TTCCACTGAGGAGGAAGGCAACTTGCATGGTAAAGATGATGCGAATTTGGAGGTGAATCTTAAATTTGTATTCATGAATATATTTATCTTATGTGTTATTCATTTTTGTTTAATTTTTGTAGTATAAATTAATTATAAACTGATTTTAAACTAATTTTATAATATTTTATTTACTGTTATGTTTATGTATTATAAACTTGGCATAATCTGCGCATATATTACTTTACTTTCATCTATAATATAATTTTTGATTATTTGGTTAGACTTATTTTACAATTTATATTTTTTAGGGTTATGATTTTTTAGACAATCCAAATGTTGAACTACATGAAGAAGTTAAAGGAGATAAAAAAAAGAAGAAAATGAAGATATTGAAATTATTGATGAAGGTAATTCTGATGATGTTTTGTCTAGAGAAGATGATGAAGATGATGGAAATGGAAATGGTACAGAAGACGATGAAGATGGTGGAAATGGAAATGGTGACACAGGGATTGATGAGGTTGATTCTGGCATTGAGGATGATGGTCATATTGGAGATGGTAAAGATGTTGATGAACAAAAAAGTGATCAGCAGGTACTTTAATTTTTGTTGTTTATTAATGAATGTTTTATTATAAAACATCTTATTAAGTTTTTTATGCTTTACCAAGGTTGCTCTTTATGGTTTTGAGAAATTCAACAAGGATGAATTGGCAAATCAAGAGTTATCTAGTTGCTTTCTTGATGAAATCAGCCCGCCCTTGTTGGATGAAATAGTTGAATCTACTGTGAAGAAAGTAAATTCTTTGTATTTGTGTTTTTTTATTTTATTGAAGCTTTATTAGTGTGATTTTATTTTTTTAATTAGCTTTTCATATTATTACATATGTTTTATTTTTTTTATCTTTTTCAAGGTAAATATGGATGTTGGAGGTGATCTTTCTTTATCCATAACTCCATATATTAGAAGAGATATTAAGCCCTCTACTATTTTGAAATCTCTATTCATCAATGAATTTGCTTCTGGTGAAACAAATGAGAAGATTGCTTATTATGTGAAAGGTTTATATGTATTGGATGACAATATTGGAGAACCTCTTGATTATCAAATGCAATGCAATTTTTCTGATTGGATTGATGAAGGGATGTTGCAGAAGAATAAGTAACTATTTTTATTTTTAATTTTTTTTTTGTTTTTCTATATATATGTTTGTTTCTTATTTATTTTTTAATAGGAAAAAAATGTATCAAGCAAAGCATAATGTAATCAATCGTCCTTTATCTTTTGTTATTGATTTTGTAGATGAGAATATGTGGTTTCATTCTTTGCTATACGGTGGCAAGCCGTTATCATCATTGGTATGTTCTTTTTTGTTTTTTGAGATAACTGAGTATAAAACTATTAATGTACTTACTATAAACTGAATTTATACTAATTGTAAACTCTATATATATTATGTGTCAACCTTAATTATTAACTGTATAAGTTTTTATTTTTGGCTTATTTTTTTTTCAACATATCAATGTGATCTTTTTTTACTTGAGGAAAAAGGGGAAGTATTATCATAATATGTCATTTAAGTTCACTACTACAAATGTTCTTTTTTATCAGAGATTGCAAAGTTTATATTCCACATTTTTGAAGAAGAAGATGGATTTTTTTGTTGTAAAGTCTAGACATCTGGTTGCTGAATATGTTCCTGGGTACATGCATTGTAATACACCATGGATGGAAGTAGACTATGTGCTATTTTCAATTCATTTGAATGAACATTTTTATTGGATGCTGGTTCGTTTAAGCTTCAAGGATAGGAGGTTGTATGTTTATAATTCATCAAGAAGCCCATGATATAAAGAAGGGGTTAAATCTGTCATAGAGGCATATAGTATCCTTTTACCTCACTTTCTTCAAGTTGTTGGATTCTTTGATGCTCACAAGGATATTGACTTTAATGATGGTGCATATGCTGAAAAATCATTTACTGATCCATTTGAAGTTATTTCTATTGATAGGTTGCCATCTCAAAGCGATAAGTATGTATATATTTATTTTTTTAATTATAGTTTCAATTTTTTTTGTTATATCTGATAGTTTTCTTTTTTCATTTTTTCAGTGATTGTGGTATTTTTGTTGTTTCATTTATTGAGTACTTCATTTCTAGTAAGGAGATTTCACTTTATAACTTTGATGTGGATTTGCATAGAAATAGGCTTTGTGCATTGCTATACGATTATGCAAAGAAGAAGCAAAAGAACAATTATGAAAGTGATTCTGAAGAAAGCGGGAGGATGCCAAAAGGTGATAAATATAAGAAGAAAAAGAAAAAGTAGACAGTTTTTGTAATTTTGATAACTATAAGAAGAAAAAGAAATAGTAGGTAGTTTTTGTAATGTTTTTTTTTTATCTTTTATATTTCTAGGACAAAGGACATATTTTTTTGTTGTGTTTTCTTTTTATTTTTCTAGGACAAAGGGCATATTTTCTTTTTGTAATTATTCTTATATTAGAAATATAAGTCTAGATTGTTTTTATGAAATATGTTTATATAAAAAAGTTTATTATAAATTCAATATAAATTTATTATAACCTCAACATAAACTTATCATAAACTTTTTATAAACTTATAGTGAATGTCGAGAAGCTCAATGTAAACTTGGTATAAACTGAATATAAACTTATCAGAAACTTTAATTTTTCTATATGCTTAATATAAACTTGTTATAAACTTATTATAAACTCATTATAAACTGAATATAAACTGAATGTATTAAACTCTTTAGTAAATTTGTTCAGAAGATCAATGTAAACTTATTATAAACTCGTTATAAACTGAATATAAACTTATCATAAACTTAAACTCATTATAAACTGAACATAAATTAATGTATGCTTACCATAAACTCTTTAATAAATTTGTCTAGAAGTTCAATGTAAACTTGTTAAAAACTCATTATAAACTGAATATAAACTTATCATAAACTCTAGTTTGTCCAGATGCTCAATGTAAACTTGTTATAAACTTAATATATTCTTACCATAAACTCTTTAGAAAATTTGTCCAGAAGATCAATGTAAACTTATTATAAACTCATTATAAACTGCATATAAACTTTTCATAAACTCTAATTTGTCCAGATGCTCAATGTAAACTTGTTATAAACTTATTATAAATTCATTATAAACTGAATTTATTCTTACTATAAACTCTTTAGTAAATTTCTCCAGAAGCTCAATGTAAACTTGTTATAAACTCATTATAAGTCGAATATAAACTTATCATAAACTCTAGCTCAATATAAACTCAGTATAAACTCATTATAAAATAAATGTATTCTTATTATAAAATCAGAAGCCTAATATAAACTTGTTATAAAATCATTATAAACTAAATGTAAACTGAATGTATGCTTACCATAAACTCTTTAGTAAAGAAGCTCAATGTAAATTTGTTATAAACTCATTATAAACTAAATGTAAGATTATCATAAACTCCAACTTGTCCAGAAGTTCAATGTTAACTCAGTATAAACTCATTATAAACTGAAGGTAATCTTATCATAAACTCTTTATAAATTTATTATATAATTCAATTTTTTAAGTTGGATTAGCAATAAAAATAAAACATAAAACAAAGTAAAAATACTAATTTATCTCTAAAATTCTTTCTAATATATTTTAGTTTTTTATTTTAAATTATTTTTAATGTAAAGAATATAATTTTATATTCTAATTAAGATAGCTATCAAATATATATATATATATAAGAATATTTTATTTATAAATTTTAAAATTGATAATAGCCATGTAGAAACAACGACATATGACAAAATGAATCATTATAGTAAAAATGAAAAAAAAATCATTAATTCTTTGATGTGTTTCTATATGTATCATTGTAGAAAAAAATAAAAAAGAAATCAATTCTTTGTTATGTTTCTACATGTTTTTTTATTGTGTCCTTTTTCTCCATATCTTTCACACTTTATTTGAATTTTCTTTTCCCACATTGTTTTAATTCTTCTTTTTATTGGCCTTCCGGATTTTGTCCTTCCTTGAGGGGGGTAATAAAATAATTTCATTCATTTCATTTGGGATGCTCTATGTACAATCATTCTTTACCGGATATACTACTGCTTCATATGTCTGAAGCATTATTTCCTTTTGTATAATATTTTGAGCAAAAGTCTCATGAGGATTAAGGTGCAAGTGATTGATTGCAGCCAATGCATGTATACATGGAATTTCATCAATTTGAATTTTTTTGCAAGTACACTTTCTTTCAATTAAATTCACAAAATGTTATTTTCCATATTCAAGGATATTAAATATGTTGTCTTTTGCTAGTTTCACCTACAAAATATTAAAATATTAGAAAACCTAAGCATTGGACAATGAATCTGCAACTTATTATAATAAACCCAGAATATACTGAATATAAACCATTTATAAACTAACTTGTAGAAAATTGGCATGCAACCTCTTTACAATGAATTTTTAATAAATGAATTATATTCTAAATATAAGAATTTTATATAGAAATTATCTGTAACTTCATTGAATCTATATAATTTCTTTGCAATATATCTTCTTGTTTTTTTACGAGATGCGTGAATGTACATAGTGCATCACTCCTATTTCTATAGCTCTATTCTTGTATCAAGCTACGCAAGTACTCAACAAGTTGACAAATAGGTAGTTTCCGAGCTACATAGTTGGTAGAATTTAATGATTCTATTATGTTTGATGTCCTTTATGTGTACCTATTATTGGTTGAGTGCACTCTTGCCCATTTATGAAATCCTATTTTTGCCAAATGGGCTCTTATTTGCACATCAATTTTGTCTAGCTCTTCCATATGATATTTAAAATCAGATATAGTGTAAGCTTTTGCTGCTCTAAGGAATGAGTCCCTTATAGACTTTGGATTCTTTTTAAACTTTGATTTTATATTGTTCAACAAATGATAGATACATACCCCATGACCTGCTTTTGGATAAACCATTGTTATTGCTATTTCAATGCTTTCATGTAAATATAAGACAATGTTGATTCCTTCCCTTGTGCCATATGTTTCTCTAAACTTTCTAAAAAACCACTCCCATGAAGAGTTATTTTTTGAATCCACTATGCAAAATGCAAGTGGAAAAATTTTATCTGCTGCATTTTGGGTTGCTGTTGAGATCAATGTTCCTCCATAACTTGATTTCAAAAAAGTTCCATCAACTACAATTATGGGTCTACAATGCTGCCATCCCTTTATTGATACGTTTAATGCTATGACCAAATAGAGAAATTCATTTTTTTTCATTTTTTTTTCAGCTCAACAACACTTCCTTGATTAGATTTCTGCAACATATACAAGTAACTTGGTAATGAAATATATGATTGTGTTGGATTATCTCTTAGATTTTCCAATGCTATCTCCTTTGATCTCTATGCTTTTCGATAGTTGATGTTTACTGAAAAATCTTGCTGCATATCTCTTATAATGTCTGCTAATGTGTAAACTGTTTTGATGTTCAAGTACTTGTTCTTGATATATTTTGCAATCCCTTTGAAGTAGCTTGCCTTTTCTCGCTCAATCTTATTTACAATATGCATGTGTGTACATTTGTCATTTTTTTAATCATAAACATTCTTGTTTTTCCTCTTCTTGAAGCCTTAATAAACCATTTGCAATCATCATTAACACATTTTATAAAATAGTTGATTGGGCAAGACTTTATTACCATGTACTGGAAGTTGTTATTTATTGCATAAAATCTCAATATTGAAGTCAGAGTATCTGTCTTTGTACATTTGTCCCAGCTGGATTTTGATGTTCATATTATTGCTTATTACTGATGTTTCTTCAACTTCTTTTCTCATGCTTACTTTTGTAATGTTGCTAATTTATTCAACAGTATTTATGCTCAATAATTTTGCATATGCCATTGAATCATAATTTGGTTCTTCATGATATGCAATTAGTAGATTGTTTGTTGCTGAGCTCATTGAAGTTTCTTCTACTAATTGAATTTCATTCTCAATGACTGATATGCACAACGGATAAGCTGTATAATTACTTTCTTTGCTTCTAAGCTCCAAATAGAATAACAAACTACTGTCATCTTCAATTTTTAGTGCAAGATATCCTTTTTACAGTTGATATTTTACATCCAAAATGTTGTATTGTGAGTTTATATTCAACTCATTTCTCAACTTTTCTATCAGGTCTAAGAAGTTACATGTGGGAGGGATTAATATACCTTTAACTTGAAAATTGACAAATTTGTCTTCATTATTCCAATGCCTATTGAACTGAACCAAAACCGATATTATAGTCATCACTATAATTAGAAATTAAAAAAAAAAGTTAGAATGTATCAGCTAAATAATTTATATTATAAATCGCAGTTGCTAAAAATTAGGGAAATCAATTTGTTTAATGTATTTAGATTGTAAATAATGCAAGTTCATTTTGGTACTTCTTTGTATTTCAAACAAGAAATATGAATTTATCATAAAATTTTAAGGAATTATAAAAATCATTGTTAGATAAGAGGAAGAAATTTCACAAAATTTTTAGAATATATAGTTGTAATTTGATTGAATGGAGAAGTAGTATGTTTTAATTTACCTGAGTGTTTTATTTTGTTTAGTTGAATTTGAAGATTTGATTTTCTTCTAATTTGCTACTTCATTATTTTTATGTTTGAAGCAGTTGAATTTCTCATATTTGTTTTTCTACATTTTTTGGAGGAGATGCTCTTTCTTTTTCTGCATTTTCTCAGATTTGCGTCTTTTGTTTTTTAGGTTAATGAATTATAAAAGCTGGTATTTTGGTAATAGTATTTAGGAGATGGTATTTTAGTATAACTGATGATTTTTTTAGTTATTTTTGTCAAAAGCCCTATAGATTTGTGAACACTGACCTCTTACTAATGGATCCTTTCTGGGCCCTTTGCATGATAAATCGTAGAGCTTTTGACCTAATTTTTTTTTAGTTTAGTTTGAGTGAATGTAATATTTTTGCTAGATTCTTATAATTTTTAAATTTTTTTATTGTGTTAGTTGCTAGAATTGAGATTTTATCTGTTGATTGTAAGCTTTTGAATTTTTGGTGTATTGAGTGTTGAATTTTTCAGCGTATTGATTATTGAATGAGTAAACTCAGCAGCTGAATCCTTGAGCTTTTGTTGTGTTGAGTTTCTAAATATTTTTCCTTTTGCCATTGTAGGACTACTTGTTCTGCCAATCACTTAAATGGATTGGCTTGAATGATTTTGCAATATATTTACTTATTTTTTGGCTTCCATGTAAATTTTAATTGGAAGCTATAGTTTTAATGATTTTTATTTTGTCTTTTTGTTAAATCAGAAAGCATTAAAACTATTAAACTGATCATTGATGCATCATATTTATATTATTTTTTGGTGCTTGTAGTTTTAGTGCTTTCTGTTTTATTTTTTTATCAAATGACAAAGCACTAATACTTTTTATTTAATCATCATTGATGTGTAGATAGTGCTTGTAGTTTTGGTGCTTTCTGTTTTATTTTTTTGTTAAATGAGAAAGCACTAAAACTATTTATTTGATCATCATTGATGTGTAGATAATATTTTTGGGTGCTTGCATTTAAATTTTTAAATTGTAATTATATAGCAGCAGTAGCAGGATGGATTAAAGGTTGATTCATATTTTTGTTTTAAAATAAAATTACTTGCATGAATATAGATTTTACTAAATTGATATTTTTTTTTTACTGAATTGTAAGTTTTACAAAATTGATTGAAATTTTAAATTTTGATTTATATGTAAGGTTCACATATTGTAAGTTAATATGATTATAGGTCTTAATATTTTACTTTGTTATTTTTAAAATTCCATTTTACAATAACTTTGTTAAATTATTAGTTTAGGTAATTGGTATGAAAAAATAAGTCAATATCTCAAGTTCATTGTCAATTAGCCGAGAAAGTTCTAAATTAAAAGCCGAATTCCAAAATAAAGGCCCAATTCAAATTAAAGGCCCAATTAATAAGCCCAAACCAAGTTGAACTGCTTGTAATGGACCGAACCCGAGATGCCTATGGATCGATCAAAATATAAATAATATCGATTGAATTTGGATAGGGAATTTACATTTATCAACGGGTTCAGTCGAGTTGAAAAATGCTGCAAACCCGACCGAATCTGAACCATGCACACCCCTAGGTATATAGGTATCAAAATAGTCAATACCTTCCTATAGATACTAAATTTTACCACCCTAATAATTATTATCGAATTCAATAATATTATTATCGAACTGGGCAATTTTCTAAGAATGTCGAAGCGGATAGCTAAAGAGCATATTAGTTGATTCTTAAAAGTATTAAGTTTAGAAATTTTATACGTCAGAACTCGATAATCTTATTGTACAGACATCACCTCTTGCCTATAAAAGGAAGCTTCTAGCTCCTTTTAAGGGTGACTTTTTTTGCCAGATACATTCCTTTTCTTTTGAGGAGATAAAAAAGAAAGGGTTAGAAAACATTCTTTGTCATTATTCCAATCTCTTATCTTTTATTCCATCTATAAAAGAAGCATTATTCAAGAAGCAAAATCATTAAAAATAAAATCAAGGAAATTCTACATATCACTATGATCTTCATCATTTGGCAGTAAGTTCCTCAAGTCTTTAGTATTGTTTATTCTTAAATCTAGATCACCTAAGTTTGTTACTATTGTTTACATTGCATCATTCACTCCATTTATATGATTTATTGAGAAAAAAAGCCACTTAACTTCAAACAACAGCACCCTAAAATCTATCAACTTCAAGTTAAATCCATAAATCAATGACTTATGACCAACGGGACATATTCCAAGGGACTATATCCAACTTTCCCCAACTAAAGACTAGGACTCTTGAACTAGGAAAAGACTTTTAAAACACTTTGTATGCTACATCTACACATGCAAGTTGCTTCTGCCAAAAATGGTGTATAATTGTTGAATTCGATATTTGAATCAACTATCAGTATATGTATTGTATGTATTGTTCTCAGCTAACACTTATTGCAGGATATTATCAAATTCGTTAATTCATAAATTATCGAATTTGAATATGATACTCCCATATATATCTGCTATTTCATATCTCCTCATAATTTTTGACATTCCACAACTATAGAATTTAGTTATATCACTTTAAAGTTCCCATGTTATTTCTAATTTCATTATGTTTTTGTTACACAAAGGTTCTTGAATTCCATATTCACATGAACATCGAATTCAACATTCTTATCTAACCTTGTGCATACATATCAAATTCGGTAGGTTGTTTCTGTATGTGGAGATTCTCGAATTCGATATTCACATTAATGTCGAATTTGGCATTCTTATCTAATTTTGTATATGTCCATGGTATTTGGCTAACCTATCTTGCAGGTTATTTTGGAATTCGATAATAATTAAATATCGAGTTCAATAGGATTACCAGAACTCATTTCTCTCTTATCTTTTGTTATTCTATTATTCTTATTACCAAATTCATAACATTGAAGCATTCATCTAGCATATCTCTAGACCTTTTCTCTTCTAGATTTTTTGTACATATAAAATGATGTAATTTTCTTTTTAGAATAATGTATAAGATTTGTAAAGCTACGTAATATAATTATTTCTCTTTTTAAATTCATCTTTGTAAAGAGAATTTTTTCACCTCGGTGAGTGCCCGTAGGAATTTTTTGTACAAGCATGTATCATGTGCATCATGATATGTATATGTATATTTCATTTTTTGTTTATTTATATCTTATATATGTTGATCCTCATCTAATATCTTGAATAATTCTTATTAACGTATGAATCATAGAGGAGGCTGGTTCTCTGAATTGAGCATAAGTGAATAATAAGAATTTTCATCTAAGTTATCCATATATATACCTAACTTCTCGAGCTCACATTCAAATGAGGGTTAGGGATTTCTGGAAAAATGAATCAAGAGTATGCTACCCCCTATCATTTCTTGGTCCTGCTGGGTGGCAACTCCATTTCACATAAGTCTTACATGTCAGATCCTAAGATCAATAACCTGACAGCGTTGAGACTTTTAAATATTGAGCATGGACAGACCAAGTGCTCACACTTCCTTTTGTCTAAAGCCTTTAGCTACCAACATTGCTTTGAAGGTGTGTAAAGAGCCATCAATATTATATTTCTTCCTAAACACCCATTTGCAGCCAATTGGTTTTGATCCAAAAAGTAACTCCATTATGATGAAAGTGTTATTAGATAATAATAAATCAATTTCATCATTTATTGCATCCCTTCAAAGTACAACATCTCTTGATACCATTGTGTGAGCGAAAATTTTTGCCCTCACTCCCACGTGGAATGGTTCTTGCGACTTTGGCACTGTTAGGCTTAAGGCCTTAGAGAACACGGGCCTAAATCCGGATAAAATGGAGTCGCCACCTGGACAAGCTGAAAAAAAAAAAGAAAGAGGTGGATGACTCGATTCCTAAGAAATACCCAACTCCCTATTGTGTTCGGAAAGCTGAGTACCCATGGAAAAGGTGAGAAATGGTCTAGCATACCCACAGCGCCCAGTTCATTGAAACTGACCTTCTTTTTAGGTCTTAATATTATAAAATTATTAAATATAATGATAATATCCATATTACATGCAATCATAAGAAAAAATAAATACTTTATTAATAATCATAGCAATGTTCAAACAAAATAAAAAAATGGACATTTATCTGAGGATAAAAACATGTCCTTATATCATCCATATCTAAAACTAAATAGGACACCTACCGAAAGATGAAAATGTGTCCTTTACATTAATTCTAAAATATGAAAAAAATTTAAATTATATAAAGATTAATTAATGAGGTACCCAATCATGGAAATATACCTCTTACAATTTTAATACCAAGATAAATAAATAATAATAATAAAGAAATCATCCATCCATGATAAATAAATCAAATATTGAAATCAAATAAATCAATCATTAAAACATATAATAAACTACATAATCAAATCTAAAACTAAATAAAGCAATAAATGTATAAGTTTAGGGTTTATATTGTAAATTAAGATTTTAGAATTTTAATAACTAAATTAGGATTTAAAATAAAGGAAGTTAAACACAAAGACTTATAATATACAAATAAATATTGACCTCTTTGAAAAGCCCATACGGCGGTCCCGCTAAACCCCATAATTAACTTATGTACCTCAAGTGCAAATTTTATGCCCTTTTTACACAACAAATTTATAGATATAAGATTTTTTCTAATGTCCGGAATGTGAAGGACATTCACAAGTAGTAGTTTCTTTCTCAAAGTTAATATAATTTCAATGCTTTCTTTGTCAAGTACTCTTATAGTGTCATGATTGCCCATAAGCACTTGTTGCTCATTTTTTGTATCTTTGTAATCCTTGAATAGTTGCTTATTATTGAAAATATAAGCGGTTGACTCGAATCACACCACCAATCACTAGATAAAGTGGCAGCAGCCATATGCAATTTTGTAATTATGCTAATATGCATACCCGATACCATTACATCTAAATCAATAATCTCCTTTTCTTCCACCACATTAGCAATATTAGCACTACTAGAATTTTCATTTCCTTTCTTTTGTTTCTTTTTAGACATGTAATCTCTTTTAAAGTTTCCTTTCTTATCATAATTATAGCAAGTTTTGTCTTTCTTAAAATTGTTGGAATTACTAGAACTTACTTCATTAAATTTCCTTTTATTTCCACTAGAATTTTTTTTTATTATTAGTGTTAATAAAGTTCACTTGGTTATTTAACTCAAAAGCAAAGTTCTTTTCATGAATTCGGGATTCTTCTTCAATCCCAAATGCTTTGTGAGTTGATCCAAAGTGAAATTTTTAGAAGTATGAAGCAACTTCTTTCTATAATCATTCCAACTTTGAGGAAACTTCACTATAATTGCCCTTACTTACAATGCCTCAGAAACATCAATCTTCAAGTCCCTTAATTTTGAAATTAGAACTTGGAGTTCATGTTCTTAATCAAGAATATACTTATTATCAATCATATCAAACTTAAAATAATTAGCAATAAGATATTTATCCACACCTTGTTTCTTAGTGTTGTATGTGTTCTCCAAAGCAACCCATATCTCCTTTGGTGACAACATAGATGAGAACAAATCATATAAACAATTAGATAATGAATTCAATATATAGACTATATATAAGAATTCATCATCTTGTTGTTTCTTCCTTGCCCTTTTGACTTCTTCATTCTCATTTGATTGTAGTTCAAACATTGTGGGTAATGAGGCATCAAGAACATAAACTATTTTCATAGTAGTGAGTAAATACTTTATCTTGTCTCTCCATCTTGTAAAGTTGGTTCCATCAAACTTGTCCGACTTCACAAGTTCTTGATTGGCATTTTTGAAAATAGAATCCGAATAAGGTTCCATTATACACATGTCACTTAAAAATTGTTAGGAAATTTTGTAGTAAGAAGATGTAGAATGAATTTGGTTGTTGTTTTCAGGCGTGAGTAGCATTATCTTTTAAGTAATATTTACCCTCCACAAGTTTACTATAAGACTATAGCAAATCACTTTCAGAATACAAAAAAACTACACAAATATCTTTAGATAAAAATTTCTAGAGGTATTTCTTATGTATATCTTAGAACAAGTGAAATTAAGAAAGAAAAAAATTCAAGTGAAAAGAGCGAAAGAAGAATTCTTTTGTTTATCTTCACCGCTTCTCAAAAATCCTTCACATATATATAAATTTTAATGTCATAAGTCATATCACATTAAAAGTTATAACTTTATTCAAATAAGAGTCATGTCTTTTAAAAACATCATAAAAAGCATAGTCTTATTTAATAGTCATATTTTTTAAAATCAATATAACTATTTATAAAAGGACATGACTTTATTGAAAGGGTATGAAACTATTCAAAATAACTACTATAAAATTTAAACTATAATTTTCAGTTTTATAGTGTCATTTGTTATGATTGTGTCTCTTCAAAAATAACCAAACTATTATGCCTTTATTAAAATATTAAAATCTTATTTATTTATTTTATATTGCAATCTAATATTTAACATTCCCCATGTAGATTGTAATATAAAATACTTAACTCACTTTTCAATTTGCTTTAAGTATGAAAAATGTGATTTTTATTTTAAACCTTTCATTAATATAATTACCTTAAAGTTTTAAAAAATTTTAGTGACATTCATCTTAAACAATGCCGTAGATATGGCTATTAACAGGGGAGAGGATTTGGATTAAATCAAATAAGATGAACTATTGAACTTGCAAGGCAATATTTGAGGTTTTGTAAGAGTAACGAACTCTTTTTTGTCTTTATACTTTGTGGCAGACAAAATATGCCTTAAGTTAGACTTTAGGCTTACATAAACTTTTTTTTTTGTTACAATAATATGTATCCTTTAATTTACTGTACTAAAATTAATTATATTTGCACCAAATTAGCATACTAAAAGCTAAAGTGTTCTATCAAGTATTCATAATGATCGAACTTGCGACTTCATAAATATTTATTTAGGTACGTTGTTTAGATTTGCAAAAATTAAGTCATACGAATCCCATTTATCATGCTGTAATGATGAGATCCAATTTTTCGTCTGAGAGACATAAGCCATTCGTTTTCAAATAGATATAAAAAGAAAAGTAAAAAAAGAAAAAAGTGGGGCGTGAAGATGGTAGAAAAAAAAGGAGCGAAATGGTTTCTTTTGGAAGCTTAAACTGAGAATAATCAAACCTTATAAATTTATTTATTCTCTAAATTTTATGCGCATATATATACATATATATAGTGGTGGAACTAAAAATTAAATGAAAGAGGACAAATTTTTTAATTAAAAAAATTACAGACTAATTAAAGATAAAATTAAATATTTAATATTATATATAATAAAATCTATATTTTTATTATTTTATATCATTTATTGAATTTTAAAAAATATATTAAATTTTCTACATTCTTTTCATTTTAATTTTTAAATCTATTAATTTATTTAAATAATTTTTTGAAATTGAATTTTATAAAAATACTATTTCAAATGAGAACATTAGTTTTACCAAATTTATAATCAAATTATAAAATTTTAGTATTAAACTAAATACCAAATCACAAAATCATAAATATCCACTAATTAAAAATAAAAATATATATAGTGTAAAAAAAGTGAATAATATATATATAATTATACATATTTATAATAATTATATATTTATAAATATTTATATATATAAATTATTATATAATTATATATAAATATATATTTATATATCATATAATTATATAATTATATATAAATCATTATATATTTATATATTTATATATATAATTATATATAATTATATAATATTTTATATATGTATAAAGGATGGGAAGGGGGGAGGGGAGATCCATTGCCCTTTTAGGACTCCCTTGCCATGTACATACACACGTATGTATATAAAAGAATATTTTGCTAAATAGAAGGGAAAAGTTATATGCAGGAAAAGCTTCTTTAATATATTAGCAATAAAAGGTAAATTAATTGATTAATAAAGTTATGCTGTGAACACGATAAGAGAGATTATAATTTAAGAATATAGAATTTAAAATAGACAGAAATTATATTAGGGTTTAAGAAGACTGATTTTAGATTTATAAATAATAGGCAAAGAGATTTCGATTTATTATATCTGAATATTGTCTTTAAATTTTAAAATCAGTTAGCTCTATATTTAGAATAGCCATAATTATTTTCAAAAATAATATATATATATATGTTATTATCTTAATTTTTGGAAGATTAATTAGAAAATAATCTGAAGATTTATTTCAACTACAATTAAATTTTAAAATTAATTATCTTTATTATTTAAGGTAATCATACTTATTTTTAAAATAAAAAAATAATATTTTTATCTTAATTTTTGGATTTAATGCCAAATGAAAAATAAAAATATATATAATTTTATTTATGTGTGATATAATTTATCAATATAATTTTATTTTTTTATATGACATCCAATATGATTTAATTTATATTTAAATTTAGCTCTTGAATTTGAGTTCAAATTTAGATTAGAGTTTAAATTTTAAATTTTCTTTTTCTGAACATGTAATTATAAAAGAAGTCTATTCTCTTACCAATTGCATGTTTTTATACTGCTTTAATTTTTTTATAAAAAAAAGCACTAATATGCTTAGTCTTAGTGATCAATTCAAACTGATTTCTTATATGTTACTACTGACACTAATAATTTTTAATTAAGTTTTTATGCTAACATATAAAATTGAAATTATTTGTATGATTTTAAAGAAGAAAAAGTTATTATTTACTACATGATTAAGATTTAACAAACCTTTAAAAAGATTAAGATTAATTAATCAATTGCCTTATAAATATCTATGCTGTATACTATAATTCTTAGTATTTAATAAAAGCACTCTAAGAATCTCTGTCACCATCAGACTGGTCCGTCCATTTTCAATGATTATTTTAATTAAATCCTTACCACCAAAGCTAAATAATAATAATAATAATAATAATAATAATAATAATAATAATAATAATAATAAAGTCGTGGTCATGTTTCAATATCTTATTGGCCAGTTTTTATTTTATTTATCTCGTTACAAAATGGCATTGAGAAGTGGAGAATGTAGACAAAAGATGAGTAATTATAATTATTACACCCTTTCTAAATTCCTTATTCAAATGATAAAAGTAGAAAAGAAAACTACATAATCAATTTCAATTAAATCAATCTCAACTGAAGTGAAATTTTCTTTTTTTTTTAATAGAACTGAAGTGAAATTGAACTTTAATAAAGCACCTATCCGAATTTACAATATATATATATATATACCCTTATTTGTAAAAATTCGAAATCATATATATTTTTTTAATTTTTTCTTAATTTTATTATATATATATTTTAAAATTTATAGTTGGTTCCATTATGTTTACTAGGACTCCACACCATTGAAAAAATTAACTTTTATTATTTTTTTAATGCCACATCAGTGTTACATAAGCAATAATGTCAAATACTTCGCAACTAATGGAATAAAATTCAAACTTAATTTTGAAAAAATAAATTCATACGTACTCTAATTTGTAAAAAGCAAAGTTATATGATATTTATTTTGAAATTTTACAAAAAGAATTTATATTAATGAAACGTTATACAGTATAAATTTAATAATAATAATAATAATAATAATAATTTATTATTATTATTATTATTATTATTATTATTATTATTATTATTATTATTATTATTATTATTGCCAAGTCAATTAAGCACCTCAATTATAGCCATGTTAGCAACTACATACCTAAAAAAATTTTGAACCCTTCAAATTTTTTTTTTAGTTAAATTTAGATCAAATAAGCACATCTATTAATGGTAACTCCAAATTTATTTGTACATTTTGTTTAGCATAAATTTATTATTAATTTTATTTTTTTAAAAAAAATTTATTTTTTTATAGGATTTAATTATTATTCTCTATAGAAAATAATTTATTTTTCTCTTATAAAATTAATTATTTTTATATTATTTATGATTTTTTATTTTATTCAAACAACTGAATTTATTAAAAATTTAAAAATGATTTAGTTTAAATTGTCACGTGAATTAATGTGAAATATTCCTTACCATTTGAATTTTTTTTTAAAAAAAATCAACATTGCTAAAACTTTGGAAATTTATTTACAAATTACTCTATCTATTCAAATCCAACTAGTATTAAAATTCGCATGATGCATAGGACAATATAAAAAAATACTAATGACAACAAAATAAAAATTATATATTGATATTTTTTATGAAATTATATTTAAATTAATTTGAAATTGTTTAACATACATTATGAATCGAAACAACTAATATACATAATTATTTAATAAAAAATATATCTAGTAATGTATGAAATTAAATTATGAAAATTTTCTTTATATATTATATTTATATATAATTTTATTTGTAAGTTATCTATCATCATTATAAATTAAAATTTTTAACATCTTTTTATTTGTCGCTCTTGAAAGAGCAATATAAAGTTTTTTAAGTGTAAACATGTGTCTTTTTAGAAATAACACAATATAAGATAATAATTGGTCTTAACTTTTATTAATGATCATGGCAAAAGATAATGTGATTAAAATTATCTTTACTGAAATTTAAAAGGTATTCATACATCAGATGGAGTCAATATCATTCTTAGGATAAACATTTTTACTCTAGCCATAATTCCTAAAAAAGTTTTTGTTTCAATAACTTGATTCACAAGTCTTGTGATGATACCTTGTGCCATTACATAATTTTAATAATTAATCTATGTTTTTTAGTAATATCGCAGGAACATTAACCTTTAAAGTGATAGAGTGATTCAGAACTCTAGAGAATTTATAGTTATTTAAGAATTCTGGTGTTATATATGTATATGTTCTAGAGATCCAAAAACATGATTAGACATACTAACTATATCATAAGTCAAATATGATTTCTCATTACTATGATTAAGTGAAACCATATATTTTTTTTGATTAATTCCATTGTGTCAAGAGTAGAAGCAAGAATTACTTTACGTTGGAAGTAATTTATATAATTGGTATTGTAATATCTCAAAATATACCCTAGAAGTTTGGTATAATAGTTGTTGTAATTGAATTAAGTGTAATTGTGTTTTATTGGAAAAGAGAAAATTTAGTGAAGAGAGAGTTTATATGTTGTATATATGTAAATATATATATAACATACACACAAGTCAATGGGAAAGTCAAAGAAAGAGATTAATTATTGATTAATTGTGTTTAAAGGATTATTTAATTATTTGAATTTGAGTTAGAGTAAGTGGAAGTAGATATTTTAATATTTTATATTAAATACTTGGATGGGAGGATTTTAAGGAAAAAGTGGGTTTGACTTGGGTTGTTTGGTTTTCTTTCTTTCTTTTCCTGCTTGGTTCTCCTCCATTTCCTTTCCTTCTCTTTGTTTTTCTGTGTTATCCGGCCATCAAGAAGAAAGAGAGCAAGATAGAGATTTGTTCTTCCAAGTTCAAGATTGAAGAGAGTTTTCAAGAGATCAAGTTGTAGGTTTAAGAGTTCTTCATCTTTGGTAAGTTCTCTCTTGATTTCTTGTGTTGTTTTTGAGGTTATATGGGTTTGTGAGTTGAAGTTGTGTTTGAGAATGTGTTTGGGTCGATTATGTTGTGTTTAAGCGTATTTGGTTTAAGAGGTTTTGGATTTTGGGGTTGGATTGAAGAAAAGAGTAAGTTGGTTGGTATAGATTGGGTTGAGGTTGTGTCTAGAGTTTTTGATGATGTTGTGACTTGTGTTTGATGTGTGTGTTGGCTTGGTTTGGTGCTGTTGTAAGTTTGAGATGGTTTTTGGGTATGTTTTGTTAAGATTGGTTGAAGTAGATGTTGGTGGATAGAAGTGATTTGTTGGTTGTGGTGTTGTTTTGGCCGGAATCTGGGTTTTTGGCCTGACACGCCCATGAGCACTGCCAGGACTGTGGACGTGTCGAATGTTCTGTGTGGCAGTAGGATTGACACGACCAATAACACGCCCGTGTTATTGAGCATGTCATAGCTACTGTGAGTTTTGAAATTTTACACGGCCAGGAGCACGCTCATGATGTTGGACGTGTCGATATTTCTGAGACACAGAATGTATTACACGCCCAGTGACACGCCCGTGGTTCTGAGCGTGTCAATACTTCTGTGTTGTGGAGTTAGGGCACGGTCAGGGACACGCCCGTGTATGCGAGCGTGTCAAGTTTAGATTTTGCCCTAGTTGATTCTTAACCTTATGATCTCATGAGAGTTTCCTCATTTTTTTTTTTTTTGGAATAGGTTGTGAAGAAGGTGATTTACCCTAACTCAAGTGGTGATAGATTCTTGAAAAGTAAGTGTTTAGAGTTGTGTGGGTCACTTTTGAGATAAGTACAAACTACATTGTTGCATACATTCATATGATATTGAGAATTGAGACATAATTGGTTATATGTTGTGATGAGCATGCAAAATATGTGTTAATACCATTGATGATATTTATGTGATGATGAAATATAATGTGAAAGATATGAGGCCATGATTGTTGGCTATGATAATGAAAACGAGATAATTAAGGCATGGTTGCCTAATTGATTATGGATTATGAAATGAGAAATGAATTGAGAAAGAAATTGATAAAGAAATAAACGAAATCATTGTGTACCTAATATGTCTATTCAATTTTCAGAGTTCTGAGTTTGGCGGCATGCCTATGAATAACTGGATAGGTGAAATGACCGGGTCGTAAGCCGATTCCAGTTGATAAATGTGAAATGTGATGTTTTTGGGGTGAAATGACTGGGTCGTAAACCTCAAAAATAGATTATTGAAACTAGATTGAGTGAAATGACCGGGTCGTAAACTCAAATCTAGTTGATTATCCATGGATAGATATTGCCTACGGGGCTAGACACAAGGTGTCAATATGGACCAAAGCAGTAACTCTGAACTTTGAATAACATATTAGTGTGTTTCGGGCTCGTGTCTGTCTTAGTTGTAAAAGTGATTCATGAATGAAGAAACAATTGAATAATAAGATCTAATGTACAAATATGAAATGTGATATGATTATGTATGGTTTATGAAATATAGAATTGTGACATTTGCATCACATTAAAGCATAATGTTAGTATGAGTTGTACTACTGAGCTGTTAGCTCAGCGCGATTGTGGTTCATCGCGCAAGTAACAGAGTTGAACCCGAGAGTTCTTCGAGACCGAGTGAGTCTAGACATTGAAGAGTTGAGTTTGGACTTAAAGATCAGAGAAAAGCTGCCAATCATGTATATATTTTATATTTGTGTATTCTGATTTTGATGTATAAGTATTTGTAAATATTTGTTCTGTTTTCCGCTGCGTTTTGAATGAACTTTCTATTTATTTGGTTTTTATAAACTCTTTTAAAAGTTTTTAATTTGTTTACATTATATATACGAGTGAAATTTTAAACCGTGGCATTTCTATATTCAGTATACATATATTACGATCGTATTAGCATGCTGTGTACGTATACAGGGTATAGGGGTGTTACAGGTATGACTAAAGAAATCAAGATATATATTTTCTACAGTTGTAGATATGAGATCATCACAATGATTTATGAGAAGATCATCGAGAATTCAAACTTTTTCAATGCCATCAATTGAATTTCCAATCTTTCTATTACTAATTACTAAAATCCAACTAGAAAATTCATTAACTCATCTAAATGCACGCCCAACTGGTCTTCTTGTAACCTCATATTCTCAGTCAACTTTAAAACTTGACAGTAGAGCTACAAATATGAAGAATATAAAGTACTATAGTCAATATCTTGCCCATTAACTTTTTCAATGACATGCAAAAACTAAAAAACAATGAAAAAAAAACTATTTTATCTTATAGCATCATCTTAAAAGTGAATGCATTCTCTAAGTTATCATGATTTGGAATCTACTACAATTGCACCTAGCAGTGAGCATCGTTTGGGTTTAGGATATATTTCAACCCAATCAAATCCCATTTATTACTAAAAAAATGAAACAGATTTCGCCCAAAATAATACATATTTTTTATCCACTCATATTATACAATATGTATTATATGACTATACAATATGTATAATATATATTATAAATATATTCAATATATATAATATATATATAATATTGTATAAATTTTCTGGTTCGGTTGGATCGGATCAAGTTACATAATGTATATTATAAATATATATGTATAATATATATATTTATTGGTCAACTCCGGGTTCAAGAGAAAAAATAAAATATCAATCTAATTATCCGGCCGAACAAAAAAAATTTAAAAATATAAATCCAATTTCTTATGATGTTATAATGTCACATCTATCAGAAGAGATAACTCTAAATCATATTAAGTGAAAAAGAAGAATATATATAGCCGACCTCAATTAACTTGGGATTAAGACTTTGTTGAGTTGAGTTGAGATAAATCCAATTTCTCATGTATAAACAATATAAACCGACCAAACCCGACCAAAATATATTCAGTTTGATTGAGTTCAAAAATTTATGCCCCTAATTGCACTGCATACACTTTTAAATTTTACTTCATCTTATTTATGAAATCAATATATGAAGCCAATAATTTTTATAGTTCCTCAAGTAAAATAGTTTTGCTTTTGGCATAAAAAATTTCTAGTAGATAGAATTTTTGCAGAGAATATTTCAATCCAAAAATATTTTTTTACTACTCTAACATCACAATTAATATAATTCTTGAGGAATGAACAACTCTATTATTGTAATTTTAAAAATATAAGCCTTAAAGAATGAACGGTCACATTGTTATATTTTGAAAATATAAGCCTAGAGGAATGAACATTAGGCATATCTTCCATAAATATTTTTAACGATATTTATTCTTATTTTATTAATTTCTTTTTACCATATTATTTTAAGATAAATTTTAATTTTTCTTTTTATCTAAAAAAAATTAACAAATAATAAATTTTCACTTATTCTTTTATATTAAAATTACTAATTTTAATTACTTTTCAAAAAAATTTTAATTCAAATAATAAAATTAAAAATTAAAAATTTGATTATTCATAGTAATCAATGAATTCTCAAATCAATTTAAAAAATATCTTAATTGATTAGACATATCTTACTATAAATATTTTTCTAATATTTTAGTATGAAAATTTTTAATAAAATGAGCATTTAAATATATAATATTATTTTTTATATACTAATTATATTAATATATAAATTATTTTTTATTTAAAAATATATAAATCACGGGGCAGCACAACGTTATTTACTTGTATCATTCTAAAAAGTATATGAAAATTTAATATTAATTAGAATTTTAGACACAGATAAAGTTAATAAGTTTTAGATATTTTTAAAGTAAAATATTTATACTTATAGATTAATTTTTAAAATTTTCTTAATGATAGTAATTTTCTTAATAATCATATATCAACTTTAATTATTTGCATTATAAGATAGATATTTAATTACTAATTTATTAATTTAATAGCAATAAATTTATAACATTGAGATGCAGGATGTGCATCTTTAAATTCTTTGGAGAGGAAAATTAATCAATTGCAAAATAATTTCATTAGTAGTTTATAATTTATGATTAACATTCTAATTTTCTATTATTTTGAAATCATTTGTTATTTTAAATAAATATAAGTGAAATCTATTATCTATTTATATAAATTTATATAAAAAGGTCTATTCTATTTTAATTCTATTCAATTTTCTAATAAAAGCTTTGTAAAACAAAATTTTAATAACCTGAAAATAATAATAATAATATATTTAATAAAAATAATAATAAAAAAATTTAAGTATAAAAAAAAAAGAAAAGAAAGAAAAGAAAAGGAGAAGGGAGAGAAGAGAGAGGAGAGAGAAAGTGACAGAGAAAGAGAAGGGAGAGGGGAGAGAGAAAAGAGGCGAGAGACGAGAGAGAAAGTGACAAAGAAAGAGAAGGGAGAGAGAGAGAGAAAAAGAAAGTTTTGGTTTGCCTCTAACATGCTGTCATTCGTGGGTCACCGGTAGTCACCTCCATTACCACTCGAACCGCCATTGTCTGATGATCATGTAGCTATCGAAATCGCTGGAAAACAGTGGCCATTTGACAGAGCATGCACCGTCTGATGAACAGTGGCAGCGTGAATTTCCGATCGGCTTTTCGACCTTTTTCAATATCTTTTTCTCTTCGTAAGCTTCAATTTAATATATTATTTATAATTATGGTTGAGTTTTTAGAAAATATAAAAATATATTATTAAAATAATTATAATTAATAATTTATTTAAATTTAATTGTTAATTAGAAATCAATATAAAAGATATTTGTGAAATTTAAAAAAATTAAATGAATTCAGAATATTTTTAGATAATTGATGAATAAATTATATTGAGGAGAAAATAATAAAAATAAATAAATGTAATAGTATTATTAAGTTTAAAAGTAATTTGTTTATAATTTTTATGAAAGTAATTGCATTTAGAAATAATAATTTTAATTAATTGAATAATTATTTATAATTAAAAGAAAATTTAGAATAAGTAAAATAGAATAAAATAAAAATGAATAAATAATGGAAATAAATATATTGTAAGTATATATTAAATTTAAAATAAAAAAAATTAATCTAAAATGTGATTAAAACAAATTAACTATTGAATTAAAATTTTCGTTAGTAATTTGTAAAATAAATTAATTATATTTAAAAATACATATATGTGAGTGTGTATGAAATTAGTTAATTAATTGTAAGAAAAATAAATTACTAGTTGGTTAATTGAGTTATAATTATTGATTATCAAATAATTAAATAGTAAATAGTATTTTCAAATTTAATAAGATATGGAATTTGTAAATTTTTTTTTATAAGAGAAGATTATAATTAATAATTATACAATATGGATAATATTATTATTGTTAACATCATATAATTGTTTTTAAACTTAGTATAAATTATTATTATTACTATAGTTATTATAATTATTTAAAATTTAAATAAGGTATTATTAAAGCTAAAGTAAATAAATTATGTAGTATTTACTTTTAATTATGAGTATATAGAAAAGTTTTTTTTTAGGAGATTATGTATAATAAGTTATGCTTTGTTCAAAATATAAAGTAATTATTTTAGAAACTAAAATATAATATTAAGGTTATTTTAATAAATCATTTTTATTAATGTTATTAATATTATAAATTAATATTTATAAAAATAAAGTAAATAATAAATATACATATATTAAATAGTTTCATTGGAGGATATTTTTAAATGGCATATTCATATATAATTTAAACTAAACTAAATAAAGATATAAAGAAACAATATAAATATGCCCTAAAATATGCAATAATAAATAAAAAGAGTTAAATACCCTTGAATGACAAAAAAAAAATTTTAAAAAAAATTTAAGTGTGCAATTTATGTTTGAATACGAATGCAGGTTGAGGATTGTGAAATAACTAACTAGTAATTATCAGTGATTTAGAAAAATCATATATGCAAGTTTAAAGTGAGTTATAGTGTCCATTTTTTTCTTTGTTGCTTTGAAATTTTTGATAAATTATGAATCATTTGATACCTTTATTAATTGCGTTCTTATATTTGTGAAAATTCTATGTGACCTCTGGGCCTATGTGATTATTCCAAACTAATTATTTAACCAATATGACAGAATATTAATTTGATGGGGTTATATCATCATATTATGTGCACATAGAGATTTGTGAATAGTAGAGTAGAAGCTACTGTCATTATGTTAATATGATGTGTGATAGCACTGAGTTGTATATAAAAATATATTTTCTTCATTGCTATTACTATGTAGTTATTTGTCATATTATTTGATTTTATTTTATGATATTGATTCAATTGTTGTGAGCCCTCCTTGTTAATTGAATTTTATTGATATTCTTTTGTTGTGCTATCACCTTGTGTTATTCTTATTGTGAATCATACCTTATGATACTATAATTTTATTGAGTTGATGACTCATCCAATTGTCTGTGAGGTGTCAAGTAAAGGTTGCTCAGATCAATAAGCTTCTTGGTTTCTTCTTTCCTGCAAGAAGTCTAAGAATAATGTGTTTAGTCAATAACTATTATAGGTAATTAATTACTAAGTTTGTATAACATTTTAGTTATTCCGTGCCATTATTTTGAATGATTTAGTTATGATTTGAATATTAAATATAAAGTAAGTAATATGATATATGTGAGAGTAAAATTGTTAATTTTAGTTCTATGCAATATCTGGCAGCCTTAAGCCTTTTGAACTCTAAGATTGTCATATTTCTGAAAACAGAATCTGACAAAAATCTATAAAAAAAAACTATCAGAAATTATCTTATTTAATATAAAAATAATAATTAAATGAAATTAAGTAGATATTATAGAATTAAATAGATATTTATGTTAAACAAAATCTATAAAAACTATTAGAAATTATCTTATTTAATATAAAAATAATAAATAAATAAATTTACGTAGATATTATACAATTAAGTAGAAATTATAAATAAAAAACTATTAGATAAGCTTGAGACAGTTACCGTAATTTAGATAGCTTTATTATTATTATTATTATTATTATTATTATTATTATTATTATTATTATTATTATTATTATTATTATTATTATTATTAGAAGCTTTATTGTAATAATACTGCTAATCAATTAAAAGTGGGATATATTATAAAGTGGTCATGTTTCTCGTCTTCTCTTAGAGAAGTTAATTTTTTTGTTTCCTTTTGTCCCTGGTTTTCTAGGGTTTTTGTCCAACCTTTCTCTTTATCATGGAGGAGGATCATATATCTATTGAGATGCAAAATCTGGTTGTTGAGGAAAATGATGACGATGGCCTGATTTATCAAGAGAATGAAGTGGACGAGGAAGAGAACAGAGAGTTGTCTCTAGTGGGTCGTTTTATTACAGATAAAAATATAAACTTCCAGGCCATGAAACAAACAATGGCCGCATTATGGCGACCGCTCATGGGAATGCAAGTGAGGGAGGTTGATGGTGATCGATATGTTTTTCAGTTTTTTCACGAGGTGGATGTTCACCGTGTATTGGAAATGTGCCCTTGGACATTTGATAATCAATTGCTTTTGTTGGGAAGGTTTGAGAAGTATGTGTTGCCTCATGATGTGCCTCTTTTCTGGTTTCCGATTTGGATTCAGATCAGAGGGTTACGGCAAGGATTTCGCAAGGAACGTGTGCTGGTAGATATTGGCAATAAGTTAAAGGAGTTCCTGGAATCAGATCCTAATAATTTCACTACTTCTTGGGATTCTTATTTGCGCATAAGGGTCAAATGGGATGTTAGAAGACCGGTACGTGCCGAGTTTAAACTGAAAGTTGGGCAATCTGCAAGCAATATGAGTGATTACCCTCCTTTTGTTTTATCTGTGGTTTTCTTGGGCACACCGAAAGATTTTGTCCCAAGCTGTTGGAATTTGTACCTGGAAAGGCGGTTAGAAAATTCTCTCCAAATTTACGTGCTTTGTCACGTCAAAATCAGAGTTCTATTGGCCAGAAATGGCTGCGTTCAGCTGAGGAGGGTGTTCTGGAGGGGTTGCAGGGAAGGAATGATGGGGATGGAAAGCCCGAAAATCAAGCAAGTGATGGAGGGAATTCCGCAAATCAAGCTAATGATGACGGTAATAGAGGAAAGAAGGACTCTAGTAGTTCATCAAATATGGCAACTCGGATTTTCTCAAATCCCTTATCTGTGAATTTAAATTCAAAAGATGCTAATGTTGATATGGAAAGTTTGGATAATGTTGACCATGATAATACTATTATTAATGATTCTAAACGCAAGAGGGTGGGTCAGGATCAAACTAAGGTGGCCCCGGGTTTTGCTTCTCACTCAAGCATGCCAATTGATCCAAAGAATCAGAAATCGGCCGATTCGGATCGAACCCGCCGGACGCAATGTGTTGCATTAGCTGGAACTGCCGTGGGTTGGAGTCCCCACAGGCAATTGAGCACTTAAAATTTATTACTCTTGAAAAACGCCCTACTTTTCTTTTTTTAATTGAAACTCTTTGTCTTAAAAATAAAGTTAATGAAATAAAAACCATTTTGGGTTATGATGATTGTTTAGTTGTTGATGCTATTGGTCATAGTGGTGGTCTCGCTCTACTATGGAAATCTGTTGCTTCGGTTAATACTCTTTTCCTTTCTAGCCGTTGCATTGATGTTGAAGTCTCTGTTGAACTTTTTAGATCATGGAGTCTGACTGGATTTTATGGGAACCCTAATCGAGCCCATCATACTGAATCTTGGACTCTTCTTCGTAATCTTACTGATAGTAGTAATTTACCCTGGGTTTGCCTTGGGGATTTTAATGATATTCTTCATGCTTATGAGAAGAAGGGTGGAAGACCTCAACCTAATAATTTAATTGAGGGCTTTCGGTCTGCAATTACTGATGCGGGTCTTTTGGACTTTAAAACCAAGGGTTATCCCTATACTTGGGAGCATGGTAGAGATTCGGGACAGCTTATTGAGTCCAAGTTAGATAGAGTTCTCACTTCTCCATCTTGGTTGACTCTTTTTCCTGATGCTCAGGCTTGGGTGTTGGATACTACTTCTTCAGACCATCTCCCTCTCTTTTTGGAGGTCCGAAAGTTTATTCCAAGCCAAAGTGCAATTCGCTTCCGTTTTGAGAATTTTTGGCGTAGGAATCCAGCATGCCGTGAACTAATTAAAGAGGTTTGGGAAAGAGATACTGATTTGGGTGTTATTGATCGACTAAAGGCTTGTGGTTCTGAGCTGTATAGTTGGGGATTGTCAATAAAACAGGAAGAGAAGCTGCAGCTTGCTGATTGTCGAAAGAGGATGAAAGAATTGCGTGGTTCTCGTAATCTGAGTGATGTGAATAATTTTATTGCCGCTAAAAATCAATTCCACTCTTTACTTCATGACCAAGAGGTTAGATGGAAACAAAGAGCTCGCATTTTTTGGTTACAAGAAGGGGACCGTAACACGAGATTTTTTCATACTGCTGCTACAGTGAGACAAAAAAAAAACCAGATTACTAGATTGAAGAATAGCTCTCGCGTTTGGGTGGAGGAGAAATCAGAGCTGGGTTCTCTTATTACAGGCCATTTTCAGCAAATTTTTTCGACTAATGGCGTGGTTTTGGACCCTGTCTTGAATTGTATTGTGCCGTGTGTGTCTGATGAGATGAACACAGTTCTAGATGCGCCATATTCAGCTGAGGAAGTTAAGAGAGCCGCTTTTGCCATGCATCCAGATAAAGCTCCTAGTTTGGACGGGTTTAATCCATCTTTTTTCCAACAGTATTGGGATATTTTAGGCCCAGCGGTAACTGCTACTTGTATTCAGTTCTTGAATTCTGGTGAGTTCCCTCTTGAATTAAGTGATACTCTTCTTGTCCTTATTCCTAAGAAGGATACTCCGGAATTTGCTAATGATTTGAGGCCAATTACGCTGTGTTGTGTGTTTTATAAAATTTTGAGTAAGGCAGTGGCTAACAGACTTCAAGGAGTTTTGCCGGAATTAATTTTTGAATCCCAGAATGCTTTTGTTCCTGGAAGAAGTATTCAGGACAACAGTATTATAGCTTCTGAACTGATGCATTATTTTTCCCATAAAAGAAATGGTCGTGAAGGTTTTGCTACTCTGAAGATTGATATGTCTAAAGCCTACGACAAACTGGAGTGGAATTATTTATTTGCAGTACTTCGAAAGATGGGTTTCTCTGAAAAATGGGTTTTTTTTTTGTTCAGAGATGTGCTTCTAAAGTAAAATACTGGGTGAATTTGGATGGCAAGATGTTGGGGCCTATTTTTCCTTCTAGAGGCATTCACCAGGGTGACCCATTGTCGCCGTATCTCTTTATTTTAGCGGCGGAGGGTTTATCTCGCTTGATCAGAGCTCATGTTTCTGCGAGTTTATGGCATGGTTGTCCAATAGCTACTAATGCTCCTCCTATTGATCATCTGTTCTTTGTGGATGATAGTTTACTTATCTTCAAAGTGGTGGATTGTGAAGCTCGGATTGTTAAATCAGTGATAGATGTTTATGCGGCAGCCTCGGGTCAGGAAATTAATATTAGTAAATCTGCTATATGTTTTTCTAGAAATGTTTCACCACAGCTTCGTCTTTCTGTGTGTGATGTTCTAAATGTTAAGGAACAGCAGGATTTAGGTTGGTACTTGGGACTTCCAACGAGAGTTGGTTTAAACAAGAGGGCTGTTTTTTCTTTTTTGAAGGACCGCCTTTGGAGGAGATTGAATTCTTGGAAGAATAAATTTTTAACGAGAGCAGGCAAAGAAATTATGATTAAAACCATCCTTCAAGCCCTACCTAATTACGTGATGTCTTTGTTTCTTATCCCTAAGACACTTTGTTTAGAGTTACAAAGAATTATGTGTAAGTTTTGGTGGAATTCCTCTAAAGATTCTTGCAAAGGGATAA
This sequence comes from Garcia nutans, assembly GCA_947685225.1. Classification (NCBI taxonomy): domain Eukaryota; kingdom Viridiplantae; phylum Streptophyta; class Magnoliopsida; order Malpighiales; family Euphorbiaceae; genus Garcia; species Garcia nutans. The sequence continues at coordinate 43,389,978 of CANTUV010000017.1, forward strand.
GTTGGATGAGTTGGGAGAGGTTGTGTTTGCCGAAGCGATTTGGTGGTCTTGGTTTCAAGAAGATTCATGAGTTTAATGTGGCTTTGGTGGGTAAGCAAGCTTGGAAGTTAATTACCATACCTAATTCTCTTGTGATTCGCTTTCTTAAAGCAAAGTATTTCCCGCATACAGATTTCTTACGAGCTCCCTTGGGTAACAATCCAAGTTACATTTGGAGGGGTTTGTGGGAATGCAGAGGGATTATTCAAAAAGGGGGATGTTGGAGAGTTGGTTCTGGCAATAACATCTCTGTGTGGAGTGATAAGTGGCTGCCTAGGACTGAGACTATGAGAATTTCTACTGTTATGCCTGCTGTTACAACTATTTCCATTGTTTCTGATTTGATTATTGGAAGGAACTGGAATAGGGATTTGATTAATGCAAATTTTGTTGTGCAAGATCAGGAAGCAATTTTACAGATTCCATTAAGCAGTAGACGCAATGAAGATTCATTGTTTTGGAGCTTGGACAAGAAAGGGTGCTACACTGTTCGTAGTGTTTATAGACTCCTCACTGAAGTGGTTCCAAATCAGATTCAAAGTCAAAGGTCCTCTTTATGGAGGAAGCTATGGAGATGTGAGATTCCACCAAAGTGTATTAATTTTGCCTGGAGGTGCAGTTCGAAAGTCTTGCCTACTGTTAAAGCTTTACAGATGCATCATGTTCCTGTCTTCTCTGGCTGCATTTTCTGTGATGATGTTGAGGAATCTGATCTGCACCTGTTTTGCCAATGTCCTATGGCTAGAGAGGTTTGGAATCTTGCTTCTATACCGTTAAATTTACCGGGGGGTTATTGATTTCTGCAGCTGGTTCTTTGAATTGGTTAATCAGCTTGGCCATGAGGATTTGTGTTTAACCATTATGATTATGTGGACTATTTGGGAGGCTCGGAATGCTGCAGTTTGGAGGCAGAAAAGATCTAATGCTAGACACATCTACACTCATGCTCTTAAATTCTTACAAGAGTGGCGGAATGTTAAAGAGCAACGGCAAAGTACTGCTGCTGCAAATCGGTTGAATCGGGTAGCGAAGTGTTCCAAGCCAACTGATGGTCTTTTGAAGTTAAACATTGATGGTGCATGTTTTGAGCAAGGTTATAGTGGCATTGGATGTGTTCTTCATGATTCAAGAGGTGATTTTGTTGGAGCTTTGCAGAAGACTATTATTGGTAGGCTTGATCCAAGTATTGTTGAGACGATGGCCATGCGTGAGGCATTAAGCTGGATTAAAAGACGGAATTGGGCTTCTATAGTCATTGAATCTGATTCATTAATTGTGGTAAATGCTATTAATAATCCTTGCTATAGAGACTTGACTAGTTTTGGCTTATTGGTTGAAGATTGTAAACCCCTCATTGATGTTCCAAGGGATATTTCTATTGTTCATGTTTGTCGATCTGCGAATAATGCTGCTCATTCACTTGCTCGGGCATGTATTATTTCGGAAGATCTTGTGGAGTGGATGTCTAACCCTCCCCTGTGTATTTTGGACGTTATTGTTAATGAAAAGTAAATCCATTTTTTCCTCAAAAAAAAAAAATAATACTGCTAATCATATCAAAAAAATTTACAAAATGTACAAAATTAAAAAAATTGGTAACATGAAAAGACTAAAATAACCTTAATAAAAATTCTAACATGAATTTGTTTTTGAGCAATTCTAACATGAAAATTTAAAACAAAAAATTTATTTTCCTTCATTCCCAATATAGTTTATCCCATTTCCAAATACAAAAAATTTAACATTACCATATAATTAATATTGTTTAAAATTATAAACATAACTATATTTAAGTATTAAAAATTTTAATTATAAAATACTAATTAAATATAAATTAATGTTCATAAAAAATTAGCATCAAAAATTCGTTACTGCCAAAAATAAAACTATAAATTTGTTATTGGATATTGAAAAAGATGATTAAAGAGAGAGAAAAGATGTGGTTATTTCAGTTATTTTATATATTTAACATTTGAATTTTGTAATTGTTATTACAATAATAATAATAATGTTAGAACACATCAAATGGCAATTTAATATTCTCACACTTGACTTAATTTTAAGATTACCGTTCTCCTTCTATATATATTAGTATTAAAACATGCACGATGTGTCATGCAATATTAAAAACAATTAATATTTTTTAGAAATTTAAAAATTGATTTATTCTGATTCTGTAATCCAAATATCTTTATAAAGAGAATCACATTCCAATTTTAAAGAAAACAAAATAAATAAATAAATAATTATTACGATTTCAATTTCAATTTCAAACTTGGAGCCAAATCCCACTTAAATATTTTTTTTTCAAAATATCATTATTTTATGAAGAAATCACACAAAATATTATTTTTCTTCAAAATTTTATTTATACCATCCTTAATTTTTGTTAAAATTTTATACTTTTGAATTTACAAAAAATTACTATTTTTATTTTACAATAAGATGTCCAAATTTTATACTCAACACATAAAAATATACCATAGTTTTATAAAAAAAAAATTTATTCATGTCGTATTTTTATAATTTTTTTACTTGTATAATATTTTTTGTATTTTTCTCTTTTTAACTTATTTTTTATAAATTTTCATTTGATAATAAGAGGCTAAAACTTGCTACATTTCACATGCACAACAGTTGAAGCACCTTTTATTTATTTTTTAATATTATATTAAAATTAATAAAATATTAATTAAACTATTAGTCAATTTTAATTCTATCACTTTACTACTAAATAATTTGATGATAAAGTAAATAAATAAAATTTTTAGTGCTATATCACTCTTTATTTAATTTGTTATATCTCTATTAGTCTCCTATAATTGTATTGCTATAATTATACATTAATTATTAATTATCAATTGTTCTTATTGAAAGTAATATTTTATTTTTATTTTTAAGTGTAAAAACCTTTCTATTTTACACTTTCTTTATGCTTTTATTAGTTTTCACAAGTGTAGGATCTATATATATATATATATATATATATATATATATAAAGTGGTCCAAAGTATATTTTACAAATATATATCTATTTGAAATTTAAATTTAAAATTTTTTTGTTTATACAAAAATGATTATCTTTTAATTTATGACAAAGTATTCATATCTATATATATATATATAAAAGCTAAGAAAATAAAAACTCTTCTAATGTTGTCATGTCATCTATTTCTAAGGATATTACAAAGCCATAATTTCTCAATTTCTCATATTTTTATCTATTTTTTCTAAATTTCACTCTCTTTTCTTGATAAAAAAAAAATTTTAATCATTCAATTTGATATTTAATATTTAATACTTTTTTTAATTAATTTTAATAATTTATATATAATTTAAAATTTAATAATTAATTATATTTATGACTTTTAACATTCTATTAAATAATTACATATTAATATAATTTCATAATATTAATTAAATAAATTGTATTTGTAACTTTTAATTTTCTATAATATTTAATTATATTTGTAACTTATAATTTTCTATAATATTTAATTATATTTGTAACTTTTAATTTTCTATAATATTTAATTATGTTTGTAACTTTTAATTTTTTATAATATTTAATTATATTTGTAACTTTTAATTTTCTATAATGTTTTTACACATTAATATAATTAAATAATATTGATTGATTTATTTTTTTTTTAGAAATTTGAAATTTTTCAAAAAGTATATGATTTTTGACCTTTATAATAAATTAATTATAAATTAAATAATTTATTTATAATAATGATTGATTTATATACTTTTAGAAATTTAAAATTTAAAATAATAAAATATATAACTTTTAACATTCCTAGCAAATTAATCATAAATTGATAATTTATGAAATGATAATATATTTTAATAATACTTCTATAAAAATTAATCGAATAATTATAAATCTCCATACTCACTTTTTTTCATATTTGAAAATTTTTTATTGAAATTTTTTTCTCATTTTTACAAAATTTATGATTTTTTATAAAAAAAAAAAAGTATGTATAAATTTTATTCTTGATTAGTAAAAGTATCAAGTTATGAAATAAAAAGATTATATTTCCCATCAATATTATTTTAATGAAATTATCATAAAAATTAAACCAAATATTTTATTTTATATTTTTTACAATATAATTTGCTGTTAATTTATGTATGAATTATTTATATTTTATTATTCTTACTTGCACGCAACTGATGGGAAGGAATTAAAAAATTAAAAAATTATAGTTGCTATGTAAGAGGATAAAAAAATATAAAATATAAAATTTATAATTTATTATTATAAAAATTAAAATTTAAAAATTTAAGGATTGAAAAAGATAAAATTAGAATTTAAAAAGTCATGAATTAAAAAAGATATTGTGAGCGGAGATTTTTGCCCCCCACTTCTGATAGAATGGTTTTTACAACTTCAGCACTGTTAGGCTCTGAGCCTTAGAGAACACGGACTTAAATTCAGAGAATTTGTAGTTATCACCTGGACTGGCCGGGAAAGAAATAGAAAGGAGTGGATGAATCGATTTATAAGGAATCTCCAACCTCCTATTAAGTATGCATGGGGAAGGTGAGAATGACCCAACACCCCCATAACATTCGGTTTATTGAAACCAACCTCCTTTTCAAGTCTAAATATTATTAAATTCTTAAATTATTATAATATTATTTACATTATAAGTAATTAAAATAAATAACAATATACCATTAATCAAACGAATAAAATTGGCACTCATACTAGATGAAAATATGCCCTTATAATATTCAAGTCCAAAATATAAATAAAATAAGACACCCACCAAAAGGTAAAAACGTGTCCCTTACAATTGTCCTAAAAATAAAATAAGTAACATAACAAAAAAAACAATTTAAATAAACTAAGGTACCTACCATAGATAGAAACATGCCTTTTATAATATCAAAATTCTAAATAATAAGAAATTGCAATCCATAAACATATAAAGAATTATAGAATTAGGGCTAAACTAATGAAATTGAGACCAATCATAAAATTGCAATCCATAACTAAATCTTAATATTAACATCTTAACTAATTATAGTGCGCCACGCACACGGCTAGCCAGTTATGAAATAGGTTTTATTATGGAATTAGGGTTTTATATTAAAACTAGGGGTCAATCTTAGAAATTAGGGTTTTAAGATACCAAATAGGATTAGAACATAAAAAATTAGGGTTTTGAATGTAATTCTAAAATTTAATGAGAAAACTAGATGAAAATATTCAAATTAGGGTTGAATGTAAAGGGTTAAGATTTTGAACTTTTGGAATTACGGCTTTGGAAGATGAATTATGTAAACCATATTTGAAATAATGTAAAATTAAGATTTTAGGTCTCAGATCAAATTGAAGTTAAAATTACAGTTTAGCAAACAAATTCCATAAAGTCAAATAATGCATCACAATATATTGAATTCCTAAACCAGTATGAAGATGATTAATAAAAATTTAAACAAAGTAATAAGGTGATACCGCTTTGTAGACTCCACCAATGTCAGTATATTGAACCAAAACTCGTTTAGGTTATTGCTTGGGTCAATTATGATCTTGTCCGAGCAAATGCAATTGGAAGACAATTGCTACTTTCAGCTATTGCTTCTCCCTTTGCTATATTTTGATTATGTATGTTTTTTTATTAATAAAAGTGGCTCCGATTGCTAAAGTTCGCCCCCTCCTTCCTGTGAGAGGAAATTTTCACCCATACTCCCAGTGAAATGGTTCTTACGACTTCGGCACTGTTAGGCTTAGGGCCTTAGAGAATACACTAAATCTGAATAATTTGGAGACGTCACCCGGACAAGCAGGAAAAAAAAGAAAGGGGTGGATGACTCGATTCCTAAGGAATCTCAATCCCTTATTGGGTTCGGAAAGTTGGGTACGCATGAAAAATGTGAGAATTACCCAGTATCTCCACAGCGTCTGGTTCTTTGAAACTGGCCTCCTTTTCAATTCTAAATATTATTAAATTCTTAATTATTATAATATCATCCATATTACATGTAATAAATATTCATTATATTAAAACCAAAGAAACCAAACAAAATGGACACCTATACAAGATGAAAACATGCTCTTCCAATATTCAATATAAAAAATACAAGTAAAAAAATTTATGACACCCACCAAAAGGTAGAAACAAGCCTCTTACATTAATCTCCAAATACAAATAAAATAAATTAAATTAAATAAATAAGACACTCACAAAATGAAAATATATCTTTTATAAGTCTCTTAAAAATACAATCAATAAATACTTAATAATCATCCATAGTAAAGTAAGTAATCAAATAAATAACCAACCATTGCACAAATAATTATAAATTAGGGCTAAACTAATGAAGTTAAAGTTAATTATAAAAATTATAATTTACAAATAGATCTTAATATTAATCTATTAATAAAATATAGGGGGCAATGATGCGGGTCACCCCTACGGTGGTCCCGTTAGCTAGTTAGCTAGAGGGAGTCAATGGGGCAACGCCCCGAAAGGTAAAAAATAAATTTTATTATGGAATTAGAGTTTTATTATGAAAACTAAGATTAGAACATGATAATTAGGGTTTTAAAAAATCAGATAACAATATTATTGTGCAATTAGGGCTTTAGATTTGTGAGAACATAATTAATGCATGCAATTGAATTCTGAGTTAATTTTAACCCTAAACTAAAACTAATCGTAAAATAATTTGTAAATTCACATGTATGATTTGGAAGCACAATGGATTAAATACTGAAGATAATCAATGAATTTAATTGGATTAGTTAGTGAAAATCGCACCTCCATTTATTGGCTTCACCACATTTAATTATTGAACCAAGCTTGATTTAAATACCACAATCTTTCCATTTAATAGTACTACTGCCTGGATCAAGTTGTGTTTTGGCCAAGTGAAGCAATCCTAGTTTTTTAGCTACCGCCTTTTTGTTTTGCCTTTTGTCTTGCTTTCTGTGCAATTGCTCACTATTTTTAACTCTCGAAATCTAATTACTAAGCACTTTGTGACTGTGTGCTTTTTGTTCGTTCTCTCTTGATATTTGTCACCTCCCCATTTCTAAATTAAATCCTCTACTTATATGCTGCAATTAGGGCAAACATAACCTGCCAATCCTCAATCAACTCAAATTGACCCTCCTTATCCGAAGCTTATTTGAATTTTACTACAATTAGGACTGATTTTAGGCTAAATTGAGGCCTTATGTTGATTTGGAGGGGCCAAATCGATATGAGTCATGCTCATGTCGATTTGGACTTGGTCCGACTCAAACCGAATCCATTTTTTTTAATTTTCGGACTGAACCTGTTTTATAAATTGAAACAATTTAATTTGGACCTTTAAAAATTAGACTGCTCTAATTCAAGCTTTTAAAAATTTAACAAGACTATGCTTAAGCTTCTAAAATTATATCGGACTAGGTTTAAACTTCTTGAATCTAAATTGCCCTTTTAATTGAGTCTAAATTTAATCTGAGCCAAAATTAAAAGTCTACATTTTCTCTCTTTTGTTTGTTTAATTGGCTATTTATAAGCAAAATTGGGGCAACTGTTCAAGAGTTCTAAACCATTTTGGAAAAGCCCGAGCCAATCCTAGTCCTATTAGAATTAAAATTGTTTGAAATGAGGCAAAAGGCTTTGCCAATTCGACATGAGCATGGCTTTTAGCTCAAACTAAGTTGGTTTGGGCCAAACCGACTCAATTTGGGTTTTAAAGTTGGTTCATATATAGTTTGGGCTTTTAAAGTTAAACCAACTTTATTATGGACTTTTAAAATTTAATAAAATAAGATTTAAGCTTCTAAAATTGTACCGGACTGGATTTAAGTTTCTTGGACTTAACATGACATTTTTTAATTTGGACTGAACTTATTGGGGCTAAAATTAAGGGTCTACAATAATAAATAGCTAAATATTATCTATTATCATTTAAAAATGTTATATATTATTATTATATAATCTGAATTAATCTGGTTGAATCATGGATCAATCGCAAATTTGGATTGGTATTCGGTCTGATTATAAAAATATTGCTTCTCAATAAAAGACTATTCTGCTAAATAACGACAACTCGTTTGTAAAAAATAAATACATAAATAAAAAATAAATATTTAAAAAAACTATATGTGTAATAGTAATTAGTTTGAATTGAACGAAAATATTTAATTTTTTTTTTTACTAAAATAGTATATGTAGTTTCTGTTTTAGTGAGGAAAATAATATATATATATATATAATAGATAAGTTGCAGAATTAATTTAACATAATTTATTAAAATTATTAGAATTTCTATATATATTATATGATAATAAGTAATTACCTCTCTCGTTATCTAATGTATTATTATTAATCTATAATGAATATATTATAAAATATATAATAGAATAATTTTTTAAAATTTTAATTATTTATTAATTTATATTTTTGGTTAATAAATTTTAATTTATTAATTTATTTTATTGACTATTATGATAAAAAAATATTAATATAAATTAATTATATTTATGATTAAGAAAAAATTTATATCTGTATATGGTGCAGGTAAATGTGTATTTTAATTAATATTTGCTTGTCTTAATAAAATTATGCTTCTCCCTTGTAGAATACACCAAATGGCAACTTTTAACATCTTACACTTGTCTTGGTTCTAGAATCACTATGCTTATATATATATATACTAGAAAAAAAAAAACCCGCACTATGCTACTGTGTAGGTATTTTTTTAAATACTTATATATATTATCTTTTATTGAATAAATATTAATTTCAATTAAATATCACAAAATAATTTTAAAAAAATAAAACAAATCTACTCAAGTATAAAATAAACTTACACTAATCATGAAATATATTAAAAAGAATGTATTTAAAAAATAGTTTTTAAAGTAGGTTTTAATAATTAATTTTAATAACAATTCCTATTATTTAAAATAAATCAATCACATTAATATAATTAATAATGTATAATTACTTAACCATTTCACATGTAATCTGATATCAGATATTGATTAAGTCTCCGTTACCAATTTTTTCATCCTTACTCAAGATTTTTAGACTATATTGTGAATATAAGGACTGCTATTTCTAAACAATTAATTAAGTTGCCACTCTCAATATTTGATTATTAAATTAAAGCAATTAGATTTTTTTTTCTCATTTTTAAATTTCTTTTTAACTTTAATGTGAATAATCCAATTTTAATTGATTTAGATGAATAAAATTTAATACAATAGATAGAATTTAACTCGTAATATTATTTTACTGCTAGAAAGACAGATAAAAGAAAAAAATTATTGAATCATTTCAATTCTGTCATTTCATCTATAAATAAAATTCTTAATTCAAATATTATACACGTTGATAATAAATTTAATTTCTTAATTAATTACATTTATTTAGTAATAACTAATAATATTAAAACTCTAATTTCAAAAAATATACATTTGTATAATTTGACTACAAATTAATTTTAATTTATTTATTTTTTCACAAAAATCAAAATCAATTAAATGTTATTATTCATAGGAATAAGCACCATATTGTTTAGTTTGTGATTGTAATTTTAAAATATCCATAAACATAAAAAGAATCAATTGTATAATTAATTTGCTGAAAAAATTGTATATTTAATTTGGCAAATTAATCGATTTTGTAAATTAAAAAATATAATAAATTTATCAATTTATTAAATTTAAAAATTAAAATTTCAATTAGAAATATATTTTCCAATTCTGACACATCTTACAACAAAAAAATACTTCATAATTATGATTAATTTTAAATAATAAATAGATTTTTTTTTTCAGAAAAAGTGAAAATGAATAAAAATATAAATCACTAAACAAAAGGAGGAAACTAAAAACACGAAGAGGAGAAGATAAATCCAATATAAAAGCATATTATGTGTAAATGTGAGAAAAAAAGGAAGGGCTATTTTGATAATGAAACAAACTCACTAAACACAGCCTTTTTTTCCTTTCCTTTCCCTTCTCTTTCTCGCTCTCTATCTATCTACAAAACAGGATTTGGCAAATTCACAATGTCCAATTTTTTTTTCTTTGCAAAGACCAAATCTTTAAATAGATTCCATCAAAGGCTAACTAAAAGAAGCAGAAGAAGAGTAAGTTTTTTTGGGTTGTTCTGTTCTCTGTTTTCTTTTGAAAATAAGGTGGACGAAGTGTTACAGAAAAGAAGATTTTGGTGTTACAAAGACTTTTTCGAATAAAATAGATAGAAGAAAAAGGTTTGTTGGAAACATGAAATGTGTGAAGCATCAATCTCAGATATTAACTCTTGAAAAATTTAATTATCAAAATAACCTTGTAAACTACGTCGTTTTTTCTATTGGCTCTGAGAAAAGAAAGACCATATTAATAATTTCAATTTCATTCACAGTTGGCGGGTCCCATTTAACAATACAAAGACTAAAAAACCTTTAAAGAATAACCATTAAATAAAGAAATTCCTGGGCAAGACTGACGTTTTGAAAGTCAAAAATCAATTGAATTTGTACCATTCCTAAGAATAAGCGTTGTGCTGTTATGTTATGGTTTCAATTTCATTGACAGTTGACCGGGTCCCATTTAACAATAAAAAAATTAAAAAACCTTTAAAGAGTAACCGTTAAATATTTTTATTTGATAAAATATTTTTTACACTTTAAAATTTGAGAATATCTTTAGGTTGATTTTACAATAATTAAACTTTTTATTTTATTTAAAATTATTATTTAATTATGATTTTATTTTTAATTTGAAAATTTATACATATATATTTAGATTATGAAATAGTTTAGGCAATTATATTTTGGTATAAAATAATTTTAAAAAGAAAATTTTTTAAATATTACATAAAAAATTAGAAAATAAGACTGAATAAATATTTTTCTATTTTTTTAATTTTTTATTTGAAAAATAATTAGAAAATAAAAATTTTAAAATCAAAAACAAAAATAAAAATTAGAAGATGAAAATGAAAAATATTTTTCAAAGCTAAATAGCTCCTAATTTATTCTTTAAATTATATAATTCAAAATAGTTTTACTACTATATAATATTTAAATAATAATTATTGGTTTTAGCAATTTCAAACTCATTTACATTTATTAGAACTTCAACTTAATATTAATAGATATATTTATTTTAATTATGTTAATAATAAAAAATTAAATTGAATTTGAGTATTTGAAGTATTTGTTGAATTAAATTTTGAATATAATTAAAAATTAAAATTCAATTGAATTATAAATGTCAATATTCCTAATAAAATCAAATATATATATATATATAAACTTTGGGCCTGAGGCCTACTACTGAACAAATTAATTATTCTTGGGATCCATAATTATCAGCAAAGTAATTTTAACGTGAGATTGAACTGTCGTTAATGAAGACACTTATTTGATCCAAGTTTAATAAAAAAAAAATTACCTAAATAGTTTAAAATAATTTTACCAGAGCCATAGTTGAGGTGCTTAATTAAACATTTGGTCTTATTATTCATTACACCTCACAATATTATTAGTGAAATATACATAAATTTTATTCAAATTAAAAAGGAAAATATAATTTAAATTTAACTCAAGTAAGCATAGTAAGAGGTATAAATGAGTAAAACTAACAATTAGGTTTGTGCAATGGGACGAGTTAGGTCAAATTTCAGCCTATTTAAAGTGCAATTCAAAATTTACTCGGATCTAAGTATGTGCCTCATGGCCTAAATGGTTTGGGCATGATCAGATCACTCAAATAAATGCACATCAATTATCAATTATTAGATTTTGGGTACTATTATGTTGTTTTTTGTTTTAATGTTGTGTTTATTTTCAATCAAAAAACAACAAGTATATAAAAAAATACTTGGACCGAATTTTTAAAAATAAAATTAGATTTCGGTAAATTTTAAAACTTTTTAGATTTCGGGTTGAATCTCAGGTTTGCTTCAAAAATAGACTGACCCAACTTGAGTAAATAAATATCTAACTATGCTACCTTAGCTTCTCATTTTACTCTTCCATCTTTCCTCTTTTCCTCTTTATTTGCATGTCTCCATTTATCCCTCAAAATCCTCAAGCCACAATCCCTTTTCTCTCTCTCACTTGCGTGCACCATTAATTATCCTTCTCTTTCTCCACTCTCCTCTTTATCGATGGAACCTAGGCGCCACTCTCTTTTTTCATCTGTGTTACTCTTCCTCTATCCCTCAGAACTCTTACTTTGGACCCCAACTTAACAGAACAGTTAAAAACCATTTAAAATTGCCAAGCTGAATTCATGGACCTATTTATTCAATATTTAATTCAATGAAGTGCACTTTTTTTACAAAAATACTAAATAAATAAAAAAGAGTTGGGTTTGATGTGTTTTTTATTATTTAATTCGACAGAAGAAGTGGGTCATGGTCGGGTCACCTAGTCAACACTCAGTGGAATCGAAAGTTGATTGGTGTCAAGCAACGTGAGTCCAAACAATGAGTTATCTTCTCCAACGACACCATTTGGGGCAAAAAATAATTAATGAGACTTGACATATGAGGTCATTGGTCATGTTGCGCGGTTAAAATCAGTTATGAAAGTAACAAGAATTATAGATATCAAGATAGGGGATTGCTGGGTCCTGTGAGGAGCCAAATTTCTGATTATTCAGGGCAAAACCATTTTATTACTCAAGATAGAGTTTTGGTCGCAATGTTTTCCATTTAAATTGGGTAATTAAAATACCTTGTTTAAAAGAAGAGTTGATTCTTTATAAGGGAAAAACAAGGAAAAATGAAATTGGGTCCATATTTACTTTGTCAATGAAAATTTTAAAAATCTTTATCTATGCTTAGCTTATTACTAAATAGCATATACAAAGACTCCATGGCTTACCCGTGTTTGTTTTAGTTAAGCAAACTGAGTACTTAAGAGCATATAAAAAGCTAATAATTTATTGCATTGGATTCACTTGATGTGAAATCAAACAGAGAAGTCTTTGAATATTTGAATCTTAACTACTAATTCTTCTTTTCTTATTATAGTAGAGAGGATTGGTTTAGCTTTTTAAAAAGTTAATACGAGAGAGAGACAAAAGAGGACCCTTTTTGTTTTATTAGAAATTCATTTATTTATTTGTATTAAAAAATACATTTAATTCAGTCAAATATTAAATAAATGGATCCAATGAAGCCAACTCAATAAAAAATGGTAGTTTATTGTTCTATTATATGGAGAGTTCAAAGTGAGTAGGAGTGGGATAAATTTGGTTAACCGATTAAAAATTTGATTTGGTTAATCGAATTTAGAATAATTTAGTCAGTTCGGTCGAAAAATTTATATAAATTTAATTTATAATTTGGTTAATGATTAATCGATTCGGTTTGGTCGGTTAACCATTAACCGAATTTTTTTTAAAAAAAATTATTTAGTTATTATTTTTTATTTAATTCTTTAATTATATTAATTTTTTTACTAGAAAATATAAATTTTTATTGCAAAATAAAGTTATTTTTTAGTTTTTTTTAATAAGTTTTTTTAGTTATTTAATTATATTAATTTTTTATTCTAAATAAAAATTTTATTATAAAATTTTTAAAAAAATTGGTCAGTTCGGTTAATTAATTGAACCGATAAATTTGGTTTGGTTAATTAACTGAATTGACCGAAATAGAAATTTAATCGATTCGATTAAAAAATTTTATAAAAATCAGTTCTGTTAATCGATCGGTTCGGTCAATTAATTAACTAAATCTACCGATGCCTACTCCTAAAAGTGAGCCATTTTTTACCAAAAACAAATGTTCAAATGGATAAAAAAAAATTTCTTGGTCCAATCTAAAATACCACAAATAGTTGAGAATCATATATGTACATTTTCCCTTATTATTATCATAATCATATCGAGAATTTTGATTTTTAGCTTAGAAATTTGATATAGGATTTTGGCATAAATTGTTCTTTTTTTCTTATTTTATATTTTTGCTTTGTTTTTTTTTTTGTTGAGGACCCAAAATCCAGTAGATAAACCTGAACAGTCATAGTAGCCTGAACGAATCAGGCCACCTAGGCCTAAGGTTGGGCTGTGAGACACATGTCTAGACCCAATTTGAACTCGAGCTGAGCTTTAGATAGGGTCGAAACCCAACTTAACCCATGCATAGCCCTAGGACTTATAAGAGAGAGATACTAACTGAGTTGAGGCAAAAAAAAAACTTCAAACCGAAAACTAAAGGCAAAGAGCAAGATGGTTGACAAATTAAGCTTCAGCAACTAGCAGGAGTGAGAGTGATTATGGTTTGTGACAGAAGGGAAAGAGACTGTGGGAGAGTGAGGTTGAGTTTGAGAGGACAAAGTAAAGGTGACAGGTGATGCAAACAATTAGCAAATTTTAGTATACATCTATGAGCCAAGGTTAGTTTTTGTTAATGTTTTGTCTAAATAGCATCATTTTTGACAAATAATAAAATGACATTGTTTTGGTGCTAATATATATATATATATATACACATATGATCGGGCCGGATTGGTTTGAAAACTTGAATGCCAACCCCTAAAACTCGACTTAGTATTTGAAGAAATTCTAAACCCCATCCCAAGGCCTAGCCCATCTTAGTAAAAGCGGGACCCAACTCGACTCTAATTGCACAATCTAGACTAGACTACGTAAAACCAATTAATTTATGCATAAGCCTACAAATAATAAGTTATTCCAATTCAAATAGGGAATGTTTGATTCGAACTTTAAAATTAGAATCAAAATCGGAATAACTATTTATTCTTTGTATTTGGTTCAGTCTAGAATCGAAATCTAATTCGTTTTAAAACTGTTTGGATTATAATAAAACTAGAATCAAAATCAATAAGAATTTTTAATATATAATGAATGAGAATGTTATAATGAATTAGTAATTAATTGTTTACAAATTTCATATGTGGAATTAATATGCATTATTTTAATTGATGAGATAAAATGTGTTTTTTAATTTTGTGTATTTTGTTTAATTTGATAAGAGAAAATATATATAATAATATAAATAATTGAGAAATATATTTGTTTTTGAAGATGGATAAAGAAAATTAATTTGATTTTGTACGTTATATTTTATTTGTAGAGAAAACATATTTTTAATTTTGATTCATATTAGGAATCAAAATTGATTAACAAGAAAGTAGTGGCGTATTTTTTTTTTTAATTTTGATTCAAGTTAAGGATCAAAATTGATTAACAGAAAAGTAATAGGTATTTTTTTTTTAATTTTGATTCAAGTTAAGGATCAAAATTGATTAACAGAAAAGTAATAGAGAATGACTCGTTCTTATTTAGGCTCTATTTTATCTAACTAAACAACAACAATGAGAATCATCCATTCTCATTCTCATTTTCACTTTCACCCTAAATCAAATGCCACCTTATATTAAATGATTCCAACTTAAACTTAATTAGGTTGGATAACTAATTACATTAAATTTAATTATTATAATATCCAGTTCGAATGACTCATAAATTTAATAAAGTATTGATATTTTTTTATAATTTTAAAAATATTTTTATTATACATTATAATTTATTAATTTCATATTGAATTCAAACTTAATAGAGTTTATTCAAATTGTATTTTGATATTAATAAATATATTAATTTATTTTATTAATGACAATCAAGTATCTTTTCTAATATTTAAAAAAAAACAAAATCACTGTATATGAATAGTGATTTTACGTCAATTTTACCCATTTTGCTTTTATATCCATTTTGCCCTTATATTAATTATTTGGTGAATGCAACAATTTTTAAATTTATAATTGAAAAACAAAAAATTTAGATATTAGTATTTTTAAAATTCTTTAATGTATTGCATTAGAAATTGAGAAAAAAAAATTTTGATTTATTAATTTCGATATGAATGATTTACCATAAATTTGATTAGATTTGTAGATTTACACAATGAAAAATATTTTTGACCGACTTTATTGCAATATATATAAAAAGAAAAGTTATAATCAATTATTGCTAGATGGATAAATAAAATAACTTATTATTTTAAGAGTGAATTCAATTAATAAAGTGGATTATTTATTTATTATTTATTTTTTTTTTGTTGATGAAAGTTCAATTTTATAAAATTTACATATGTATTAAAGCTTCTCTTAAAGCTTATAATGTTTAACCTACAAAACAAATTGTTTTAAAATATTAGGATTAGAATATCCCCTCTTCTCACGCTTTTTCTCTTTTTTAAAATATTTATGTCTCAAATTTTTAAATTTCAAATTAAATTTATTAAAATATAAAATTTATTATTTATTAAAATAGATAATTAATTGTTATAGATATTTATTTAAAGAGTTTAAATATGATTAGAATATCCTATTTGATATTATTAATAATTAGTCAAATTAAAGAAATAAATTTTAAAAATATTAAATTTATTATTTATTATAATAAATAATTAATTATTATAGATATTTATTTATAAAGTTTAAATATGATTAGAATATCTTATTTGATATTGATAATTATTAATTATTATCTAATAATATAAATTAAATTTTTTTAGATACCATATTCTTGATAAAAAAAAAATGCACCCACTCTTTAGTAAGTTCTATTTTCAATATGAATCACCCTCGTAAAGTGATTATTGACTTACTCTCTAATCTTTTTATTTTTTTATTTACTAATCATAGAGTGACCATACTATCACGACATCTAATAATCTTTTTTTTTTTATGAAATATGAGATAAACCAGAGATTATTGATTCTAGTAAGTTCTTATTATTCATATTTATGGATTTTTTTTTTGTTTTTATTTCTATTATCAGTTTAGTTTTTATAAACTTTTATTTTCTCAGTGAACTTTTGTAGATAATTATGTATTTGTAATTTTGGATTGTCAATTTTGTTTTTGATAGGAATTAATATTTTTATGACGGTGTCTTGTTTATGTTTGATAAAGTTCTTAATAAAAATTGATATTATATTAAATATACACTAATTCAAATTAAATATATATACTATAGATACATTATAAAGTCGTTGCTAAAAGCTAATTTTTGCTACGACAAATGCAATTTAAAAAAAAAGTTTAAAAATTTATTTTGATAGACTATTTTTTATAACTAATGAAATTATTATTAGTTATGAATCATAAATTTCATAGTTAATATTATACATTAATTATTATCAAAAGTGTTGTAACAAATGTTCATAACTATATATACTAATTGTTATAGTGATATTTATATTTATGGTCTATTTTTCATGTTTTAGAAGCATTAGATACTTTTATAAGCTATATTTATTTTAATTCTCTCATAAAAATATTACAATGTTTGTTTTGCTCATATTATTATCAATATCTAATTTTTTTATATAATAATATATAATAACTAATTATTATCAATATGGATATTATAATCCTATTTTAACTCTCCAAATAATAATAAATTTAATATTTTAAAAATTAATTTACATTATTAGATAAATAATAACTAATTATTAGATAAAATTTATATAAATATCCTATTAATTATTTAAAATTTTAAATTATATTGTTAGATAATAACTAATTATTATTAATATTAAATAAAATATTTTAATCTTATTTCAACTCTCTAAATAAATATTTATAGAAATTAATTAATTATCTTTTCTAATAAATAATAATTTAATTTAATATTTAAAAATATTAATATTATACTACGTGACATAATATTATATTAGTGTTATATGTTTTTGTATTATACTAGAATTTAACCCCCCACACGATGTTGTGGGTATTTTTATTTTTTGAATCTTATGATAATTTTAAATAAATAATTATTTTTCTGAAGCTGTAAAAAATAAAATTAGTACATATACTGATAAATCTAAGCAAATTATTTATAATTATTAAATTAAAAATACTGAAAGAATTGTGACACCATATGATATTATCATAATATTTCATATAAATAATAAATATTATTTTTTAAACCAAACGAACTCAACACCATCAATACAACCCAACTCAACTCAACAAAGCCTTAATCCCAAGTTAATTGGGGTCGGCTATATGGATTCTTCTTTTTTACTCAATATGATTTAGGATTATTTCTTCTGATAGATGTAACATCATAAGATCATTTTGGGTTACCTTTGACCAAGTCAGTTTAGGTCTGTCTCTGTCTCTTTTAGCTATATCTACTATAACTTGTTCAATTTTTTTAATCGGCGCATCGCTGGGTCTTCGTTTCACATGACCAAACCATCTCAATATATGCTCTCTTATCTTATCCTCATTAGGTGTTACCCCCACTTTTTCTCTAATGCACTCATTGTGGATTCTATTCATCCTAGTACGACCACACATTTATCTTGTTATTCTCATTTTTGCAATATACATTTTACTCATGTGTTGTCATTTTACTGTCCAATACTCACTACCATATCTCATCGCAGGCCGTATTGCAGTGTGGTATAATTTTTTTTTAAATTTAATTGGCATCTTTCGATCACATAGAACTCCTATAGCACTCCTCCACTTATCCAACCAGCTTTAAACCTATGATTTACATCTTCTTCACAACTCTCATCTTCTTGAAGAATATAACCAATGTATTTAAAATAAGTACTATGAGGTACTGTTATTTTGTTTAAAATAATTTTGTCTATTTCTCTATTCTCGCTATTAAATCTACAATACATATATTCAGTATTAGTCATACTTCGCTTAAAACCCTTAGATTTCAAAGTGTTTCTCTATAACTTCAACTTTTGACTTACCACTGCTTGAGTCTCATCTATTAATACAATATCATCTGCAAATATCATACACCAAAGGATGTTACCCTGTATATGTCTTGTTAGCTCATCCATGAACAAGGCGAAAAGATAAGGGCTCAAAGCTGAACCTTGGTATAATCCAATAGAAATAAAAAAATTCTTAGTATCTCCTCCCACAGTGTGGACACTGGTGATGGCTCCCTAATATATATCCTTCAAGACTTGGATATATCGTATAGATATTCCCCTACGCTCTAGGACCCACCATAAAACTTCTCTAGAGACTCTATCATACGCCTTTTTCAAGTCAATAAAAATCATATGTAAGTCCTTCTCCATCTCTCTATACTTTTCCATCAAATCTCTTATAAGAAAAATAACTTCATAGTTGATCGACCAAGCATAAAGTCAAACTGATTTGAGGAGATACAAATATCTAAGTCCAAACGGTGTTCTACAACTCTCTCCCACAATTTTATAGTGTAACTCATAAACTTTATATCTTTATAATTTGAGCAATTCTGAATATCTCCTTTATTCTTAAAAATAGATATCAAATTACTTTGTCTCAATTAATTAGGCAACTCAATACCATCAATAACAAATAAAAAAAAGTGCTTAAATCAAAAATCAAAAGAGCAACATCAACAAATTTAAAATATTAATTTGATAATAATTGAAAATTTACCTCAAACAACTTTAGATCAATTAAAAAACTAGCTTGTATATTAACTGTTTGATTTATTATTACATTAACTGTAAGATTGATATCATAGGAAAGTTAGATTAACAAAATCATACTTTAAATCATGAATTATGTATATATAATTATAAGTAACTTCATTTGTATATTAACTACTTGATTTATGAATTATTCCTTATACACCACCAATTATATATGTAGTGGTATAAGTAGACTTTAGATAAGAATATATAATTAAAAGATCACAACTATCATATAAATAAGATGAAGTTAACCATAATCTGAATATAATAAAAATAATCATAATATTATAATCTTGTTGAACTTTTTAAATAAATATAAATTAATATAATATCCTAATTCTATTTAAACTCTATAAATATATATCAAATAAATATATATTATTATAATAGGATAAAATTATTATTGATCTTAAATATGATAAATTTGATCTTATTTTATTTTACAATAAATAAATATCTATTTGAAATTATACATTATTACATAATCGTAAAATTGTGAGATAAATATTAAATTTATTATTTATTAGAATAGATAATTAATTTTTTATTAAATATATTTATTTAGAGAGTTTAAATATGATTATAAATTATAGATAAATATTAAATTTATTATGTATTAGAATAATAGATAATTAATTAGTTATTAGATGTATTTATTTAAATAGTTTAAATATGATTATAATGTTATATATATTTGATATTAATAATAAATAGTTATTATTCAATAAGATAATAAACTATTAAAAACTTATCTCTTATCTTTTTAGATATTTATATTTAGACAAATAAATATCTATTATAATAAATAATAATTTAATTAAAAATAATTAATTAATTAATTTTAAAAAAATTTAATTGAAACACGTAATATAATATTATATCAGTAATAATTGTTTTAGTATTAGATATATATATATAGATATAGATAATACAATTAGTTATTTAATTAAGTAAACACTACCTAAGCAGAAGGTTTTGATAAATCCAATATATGAAAATTTAATGAAAAAGAAAGAAAAGCAAATGTATCATAATTATCAATATTAGTGAGAATGTCAATGCCAAAATGATCGGATATGCCTTCTCCTTCTAAGTTATAATACGTGTCAAATGTTGAGCAGTGGCGGAATTAGAGACTTGTTGAGGGGGGGAGCAAAATCTCCGGTGGCCGGTGGCTCGGTGTTGCAGCGTCGCCTCTCCTCCGTCCGTTCTTCTCTCAGTTCTCTGCCTCTGCTCTCTGTTGTCTCTGCTCTCTGCTTTAATTTTTTGCCTCTGTTTCTTCTTCTCTCGCAGTCGGAGCAAGGCAGCAAGCAGGGGGGGGAGCTCTCCTGTTCTCTCTGCAACACTCACCGCCGGCGGCACAGACTCCCTATATATATTTGTTCATTGCGGCCGGCGAGAGGTGGTCGTCAGCCCCACACGACCCCCCCTCCCCCTGATGCCGAGAACTAGGGCAACGAGGGAAGTTAGATGTATATATAATTCAAATCATTAACAATAATATTATTAATTATTACATAAATATTAAATTTGATAATTTAATTGTATGGTGAAAAATTGGCATATGAATGTGACATAAGTTGCTGGAGGTGGGTCGTATTCAAACAGTAAAGAACGAAGAAAATGGAAGACAGAAAAGGGAAAAAAAGAACTCTGAAAGACTGAGCTCTTAGCTCTTTAAATGGTCAGAGTAGTCACGCAAAAAGAAATTTTAAATTTCACAAAAACAAAAAATTAAAACTAATTTATATTTATTTTATACTGAGTATATATATATAAGAAATTTTAAATTTCACAAAAACAAAAAATTAAAACTAATTTATCTTTAAAAATTTAAATTAATTTATATTTATTTTATACTGAGTATATATATATATATATATAAGAAATTTTAAATTTCACAAAAACAAAAAATTAAAACTAATTTATATTTATTTTATAAATTAAGACCCCACTCTGTACATTCACTGAGTATATATATATATAAATTAAGACCCCACTCTGTACAGTCACATTCTTCATGCACCCAACATGAAGAGTGCGCCCAACATAAAGAGCGAGGTATGGGCGTGCTTTTGGTATGTAATTGTAAATATTAACTATAACAACGTTCTTTTCAAATATATACATATTTTATTTTTTATAAAATAATTTTAATTATTTAATTATGTAAAAAAATATTTAAAATATATTATAATATTTAAAAATAAAATTAGAGAGTAAATAAAATATATAAAAAATAAAAAAAATATTTAAAAATTTATAAAATAATTATACTATTTACTTATTTGTATTCAATTAATAATATTTTATAATAATTATAAAAATATTTTATTTATTTACACTCAATTAATAATATTTTATTTTTAATTTTTAATTTTATTTTTTTTATTTTTTTAAAAAATATTAATCAATTTTTATATTATATATAAAAAAATAATATATATATTTCTGAAACAATGCGGTGATGTTATTTTAGTAATTAAATAAATTTAAAGTATTTTAAATATGAGTTCAATTATTAAAATAAAAACTTGATCAAATTATAATTCATTTTCGAGTATCAAAATTTTCTAATCAAATCAATTTAAAGTTTGAAAATATTTCAATTCAATTCAACTTAATTACATTCTTAATATTATATATCATCCCAAGTGGAACAAATTGAATCCTTTCTAATAATAAGTTATTAATAAGTGTGAAATTGTGGATTTGTGAACAAGTGGGAAGAAAAAAAAAAGAACTTCGAAAATAAAATAAAAAAGGGACAAAAATTGCTAATATTGATCACAAATTTTCTCTACTACTCACCAAAAACAAAAGGAAAAAAAAAAGGTTTTTTTGAACTTAGATTTCCATACAATTAGATTTCCCTCTGTAAAAGGCATACAATTAGATTTCTCTCTGTAAAAGGCGACAAAAAAAAATGATATCCCAGTTTTTGGGACCAAAAATAAAAATGCCAGAATCTGCTAGATAAACCACAAGCCAGCCACGCGCCCTACATTGACCTCGCAATCTTCACCCTCCACGTGTACCTATAATCCAATGGCCCACATTTCCCCTCCATCAATACTATATCTCTTCACTACCCAGTACCCACTCACTATCGCAGAACAACAGAGTTACTCGTTCTTCCATTTGCATTTTCATCTCCTATCCCGTTTTCTTTAAAATCAAAACCTTTTTTTCTCTCTCTAAAAACTCATACAAAGTATGTTACTTAAGGCCGCTCCAGCTTTCTCTCTATTGAACACGCATGGGGACAATCCGGGTCCTTTATTTTCCTCTGTTTCTTCATCGTCTAATTCTCTGAATTCTTCAATTCTTCGGGGGAAATCTGGGCCTGGGTTCGTGACTTGTGCAGCGAAGGGTTCAAATAACAAGCCATTAACTGGAGTCATTTTTGAGCCCTTCGAAGAGGTGAAGAAGGAGCTCAGTTTGGTCCCTACTATCCCTCAAGTTTCCCTTGCGCGACAGAAGTATACCGATGAGTGTGAAGGAGCTGTTAATGAACAGATCAAGTGAGTGTTTCTTTTTTTGGGTATATTAGATGTCGCCGATTTAGTTCGTTTCGTGTTTGACTTAAACAAGAAAAGATCCTCTTTTTTTTGTGGGATACATTTGGTATTTCTTTCTTGTATGCCTGTGTTATATGTGTAAATGCGTACGCGTCATTTGTTTCTTACTTGGTGTTTTCTTGAGGGTATGGCTTGTTGTTTTTTTGTTGGTGTGTATAATTTGGAACTCGATTTTCTTGGAGTTTTTTAGCCTTTAATGGTTCTGTTTGGCCTCGTGGTTGTTTGCTATATATGATTCTTTTATTTTTGAGCTGTGTTTTCGTTGAATTTTTTTATGTATGTAGTGTGTCCAGTAGAACTCTAATACATAGATTTACGTCTGTGTATATGGCTAACTTCATCTTTTTCCTTTGAAATTTGTTTATATCTTTTTATATTTCTTTATAATTATTTTGTTATTTTTGTAATGACAGTGTGGAGTACAATGTCTCCTATGTGTACCATGCCATGTTTGCTTACTTTGACAGAGACAATGTTGCCCTCAAGGGTCTTGCCAAGTAAATTTTATCTCCAAACTTTTGAGCTATATTAGTCTCCTTTGTTATTTTGTTTGTTTTGGTTAAAGCTAATATTGACCGAGTTAAAATAGGTTTTTCAAGGAATCAAGTCTTGAAGAAAGAGAGCATGCTGAGAAATTGATGGAATACCAGGTGCTTGGGCTTTTAACATCTTTGTTTTGATAATTCTTTGGTATCTTTTGCAATTCTAAATCTGTTATGTTCTAAGGTTTTGTTTTAGAATTGAATTTTTAGATGTCAATTGATCTTTCAGAACAAACGTGGTGGTAAAGTGAAGCTGCAATCTATAGTGATGCCCCTTTCGGAGTTTGATCATGTGGAAAAGGGTGATGCATTATATGGTGAGTTTTCCTATGCTTTCTTATATCTTGGTTACGCAAAGTTATACCAAGATGGAATTTTAATCAATGGAGAACCTGTTTCTGATGTAAAATGATTTCTGTAGTCAATATTTTCCAATAGTTTTCTCTTCAGTGCCATTTTATATAAAATCAGGGGACATTTTCACATGGTATTACTGTTTGTTGTCTTATTGATCATGTTATGGTTTTTGAAGTGGATGTGCGTTGTATGATATTAAGGTAGATTTCTGAATGGCAATTGACATCGCATATACTAATCACTATGTATCATTATATGCCTTCCCTAACTTATAATCTGTTACAATTGTTTATTTATTGTTATGCT
Organism: Garcia nutans; assembly: GCA_947685225.1. Lineage (NCBI taxonomy): Eukaryota > Viridiplantae > Streptophyta > Magnoliopsida > Malpighiales > Euphorbiaceae > Garcia > Garcia nutans. The sequence goes on from CANTUV010000017.1 coordinate 43,414,263, forward strand.
TGTGATATCATTTAGTTCATTAGCTGTCAAGTATTTTAATTCCATGCATTTGAATTTGAATTTATTTGTAATTGGTGATGAATTTAGGACAGTTATTTCTCTGCTTGGTTCTTTATTGCATTAGAGTGCAATCGGCAACTTGTTGAATCAGTTGAGATTTATGCTATATCGCATAGTTCTCATGTTATATTCTCTTCTTGATGAGTTATCTGTTAGCACTAATGCTATTCCTTTTATTGGTTCAGCAATGGAGCTTGCTTTGTCTCTGGAAAAATTAACGAATGAAAAGCTTCTGAACTTGCACAGTGTAAGACATTTCTGCTACTTATTTTTTTGTTTATTAAGCTTGAAGTGAATGTCCTTTAAAGCATTATGGATCCTACAAGTGCTTGAATGTTCAAAAATAATGTATGTGTTAATGTTGCTAGTTTTGTTACATACATGGCATCAGATCTTGACTTTGAACTTGACCTGCAGGTGGCTGGAAAAAACCATGATGTGCAATTGTCAGATTTTGTTGAAAGGGAGTTCTTAGCAGAACAGGTATAATTTCCAATTCATTAGTTGATTCTGGATTTGTTCTTCTCAATAACCAGCATCTTATATGTCTATTGAAATTTGACTTTGGCTTTGCTGTTGTATCCTTTATACAGGTGGATGCCATAAAGAAAATCTCTGAATATGTTGCTCAGCTGAGAAGAGTGGGCAAAGGACACGGTATGAATCCAAAATCTTCTTTCATATCCCCTTTTTACAACCATTTATTTAATCTTAAGCAACATTCTCTCATAATCATATCATATATGAATATCTTGGATCTGTGGTCATCCTTTTATAAATGTATTACATGTATTTCTCTTGGCATATTTTACTGTTCTCTAAACGTGTTTTGGTGGGTCACCAGGAGTATGGCATTTCGACCAGATGCTTCGCAGAGAGGAAGAGGCTGTTGTCGCATGATGATGGAAACATCTGTTTTGCTGCAAAAGTACCATTTTGAAGGTTGTTCTATGGTATATCCTTTTGGGTTTGTAGGTCTTTGTTCAAAGTTGCTGGGGTGTGCTTAGCTCAGATATTAGATGATGTCAATAGATGATAGACAAGTAAAAATGGATTGAGCTCTCTTACTTAAAACTTGGAAGTGGTTATAATAATGTTTACGAGTGGTTGAAAAACATGGATATCATTATTTCATAAATTTTGTGGTTAGTGGTTGCTGTTATTCACTTGAAAAGAAAATTAATCATATTGATGCCAATACCTTGTAGAACAGTGAATCATCAGCCATCCTCAATGATAAAGAGTAATGAGTAATGATCTGGTGTGGCCAACTTTCTAGAATTTCTAGTGTCCGAGAAATTCATGCTGCCAATATCCATCGATCTCTTCTATTGAGCACTTTTAAGAGTCTATATTTTGGGTCTCCACCATATCCTAGGTGATTCTCTTTTTGCCATATTTCTTACGAACTGATAATTTCTAGTCTTCCTTCTGCTCACCTGATTACCTAGAATTAGATTATTCTCCTTGATAAAATTACACAGCAGCATTAGTATAAACCTTTCTTTAAACGAGTTATTCCTACCAGCTGCGATCCAGTTGCAGATCAGGTGCTGACTTGAGATAATTTGAGTTTTTATTTTTTATGGAAAATTTAATAAGTGTATTCACTTTGTAAAAATGAAAAATTATTTTTCGACGCTGATATGGAAATTATCTTTTCTATAATAGGAAATTGAACTATTTATAAAGGAAAAGTTTTGGAAAACATCTTAAAATAGGTTATTATAGACGTTTAAATCCTTCAAAGCCACAATGATAAAGGTGATAGAAATTTATAAAGTACTTTTTATTTGATATGAAAATTGGTGGACCATTAAATTCATTTGCACGTATGACAGATTTCCAGTTGTTCAACTGAGCTTTCATTGTTTAATATTCTCAACGTCAATAACCTTTTTATTGCTTTATTATAACATTCGCGTGCCGACCAACTGGACACCTTAAATTGACACTTGCACTAATTATTAAAATTTGTATATCTTTTGTCTTGGTATTAATAAATGCGTGTGCATGTGTTACCTCCTTATTGATTAAAGGAAGTGTTAAGGGGGAGTTTATTGTCAGTTAAAAAACAACAAAGGGTGGAGTTTATTGTAAGGCAAGTCTAAGATTAATTATAGAGTAATTATAAATATAATTTAAAATAAGATTATATTTTTAAAAATATTATAATATATTTCTTAAAATTTATATTATTTATATTTTTAAATTATAAATATATAATAACAGCTGAAATTTTAAAAATATAGGGTTAAATAATTATAAAAATATCATTGTTTATAAAAATATATAAAGGTATATAAAAGTATATATAATATATATCTGTATATATCTATTGTCTTAAAAAAATATTAATATATAATTTTTCTATTTTAGTATTTATAGGATTATAATAATTATAATTACATATGTTTAATATCTTAAAAAAAGAATATCAGAATATAATATAAAGGTATATGTAACATATATATATATATACCTATTATTTTTTAAAAAAATATTAGTATGTAATTATTATATCTTATTATCTTTGAGTATATATTAACTATAACTACTACATATATTTATTATCTTTAAAAAAATGTCAGTATATAACTGTAATATTTTAGTATATGAAGGTATATGTAGCATATACCTATATATATCTATTGCCTTAGAGAAAAAAAATTATTATGCAACTATTATATCTTAATATACAACTGTAATATAAACTTTCTTTCAAATATTATTATACAATTATTTTATCCCATTCTATTTTCTCCTAAAATAAAAATATTTGAGTTTGCTTGTTTATTAATGATAATTAGAACATATACAGTAATTATATGATTAAAATCTAAGATGTTAAGTTGTCAATTTTTGTATGTTGTTCTTTGGTGTATGAATTTTGATAACCAAGCAACTCAAGCAAGTCATTATGAGGATGACTTCATTTTTTCAGCTGTACATAAGCTGTAATTTTGTACAACTAATGGTCCGCCATGGTGCTCTTCAATTTTGAAAATTATTTGATACATGTGAAAAAGAAAGGAAGAAGAAAATAAAATGTCATATTTTTTAAAAAAATAAAAGATAAAGGAGAATAAAAATTAAAAAATTAAAAGTTAAAAGATAAAAGATAAAATAAGAGCATTAAAATTGAAAATGAAACTTTAAACATAGTGTATGATGTAATTTTCTTTTAATTATATTATTTTTTTCAAAAATGAAGATTAAGATTAATTATATTATATTTCAAATGTGTTATAATAAGTGGTGAAACCAGAAATTAAATAATAGGGATGGAGGGAAAAAAAATTTTAAGTCAAAAAAACATTGATGAATTAAAGATAAAACTAAATATTTAATATTATATTAAACTTTAGATTTTTATTATAAATTTTTATAAAAAAATTTCCTATTAAAATTTTAAATTATTTATTAAATTTTAAAATTTTATTAATTTTTTCACATGTCTTTTCATTTTGATTTTTAGACTTATGTAATAACCTAATTTTTAAATTATTTTAAAATAATTTTAAATAATAAAAATAGTTAATTTATATTATTTAGTAATCTATTATTAAATTAAATAAAATAAAAATACTAAATAAAATAAAATAATAAAATAAATAAATATTATTATTATTTAAAAATATATATGTATTTGAAAAAAAAGGGTGAGAAAGTCAAAAGGAAGAGAGAGAGAGACGGTCGATTTTTTTCAATCTATCATCGTTCGGTGATCATTTTTTGATACTTTTGACACTATTAGAAAGCCCATCGTCCGACGAGTCCAACGCCACTAAGATGGTGCCTCCCAAGAATTTTTGACGAAGATTTCAGCCAATTCTGACATCTTTTTCCGGCAAGGTTGGTATTTTTGGAATCCTTTCTTTTTAAGCTTTATTTTGGTATATTATTTATAAATTTTAGACTACTTTTGAGTTTGCTGAAATTTGACTATCATTTTTTGGCAATGGTGATACTATTTCGACGACGGAGATACTATTTCGGCAAAAAAATAAAATATATAAAAACATAAATAAAATAGTAAAAAATAAAATAAATAATAATAATAATAATAATGATAAATGTGTATAATTAATGATTGATAGTTTAATAGAATAAAATTTGAATATTTAGAATATGTTAATTTAAAACTAATTAATTAATTGTTAAAGTAATAATTTATAGAATTAAAAAATATATATATAAAATTTTAATTGGTTAAAATTAAAAAAAATAGATTAAAAAAATAGATTAATTATAATTATTGTTTATTAATTATAGTCCAATATTTAATATGTTATATTAAGTTAGATTATAATATATATAATTTATGATTGAATTAGAATTTAGATAATTAATGAATAGAATTAATTAACTACATATATTTGTATGTATGTGAAATAGATTTACTAATTTAGATTATGATTTATAAATTAAGCTAATTAATAATTACTATATGAGTAATTGATTAATTGATTTTTAATGAATTAAATTAATTAGTTAAAGTATTATGTTTAAAATTTATAAAACTAATTACTTAATTTAAAATTAGTATTTTTATAATTAAAAATAATCAAGTTATTATTATTATAATTAATATTATCTAATGAATATATTGTGGTAGTTCAATAAACTATTGCGTTAGATTGAGAATATTGATGAAAGCCCAGATGGGACAGTTGGATTGATGTTGACGGTTGTGAAATATTTAGAAGTATTATTCCTTATTTTATTTTAGGAGGGATATCCTAGTTATAGGGGAGACTCTATCGAAATTTCAGCAGAATTTTTAGAGTCATCAATCCGTCCATATTCTAATAGTTTTTATCATCGTTTCAAAATAATTTTCAGGTATTTTTTCATCGTTAGTCGGATGCTTCGAGGAAAGTTATTGGATTTCGCTTAGAGTGAGTTATATATATTAATATAATACTCCGCTTTCCTAATTTATGTTCATAGTTATATTTACATAAATGTATTGATTACTTATGCAATATATAAACATTTATTATTATAAGTATAATGTGTGTTAAGTATGAGTTGATTGTGCTTGGTGTGTATTCTCCGTGTTTGCTAGATAGGGTTAGGATGATATGGGACCACACGTGATCTAGGATATTTGTTATGACTCGATGATATTATATGATGATGATGAGATTTGGACTAGCGTGATGGTGGGGTATTCTCATGTTCAGCGCTGCTTGTCAGTCGGGTAGTACTGCTTGGCTAAAGCCGTAATAGACAGACTCTATGTATTGAAATTTAAGAGAAATGTACGGATCAAGGGAGTTAGATAAGGAGGATCAACTCCCCAATTTGAGGTTTAGTGTGGTCCTATTGACTTACTCCTATACTTGTGTTGACCTAGATTTAGGTCAATCTTGTTTTTGATCTTGGCAAACAAATTGAAGTGATCTAATGGCTTCAATGAGTGTCTATATGGCAGGAAAGCAACTTAGAATGAGTTGAAATGCAAAGAAATTTGAAGATTTTCTAAGTGCTGTAAATCTGTCTTTGAAGGGATGCACAACCGCCCCAATGGTTTGCGCGACCATCCAAGAATTAGCGACCGCCCAAAGGGGTTGCGCGACCATCCAAACTGTTTTGGTTTGACAGAGAGGTTCGCGGTGGCGTGGAGCAGTGAATGACTCGACGCAAGACAATGCGCCACCGCCCAATGTGACTGCACGACCGCTAAATTTATATAGCCGTTGGTGGGCTTCAACGGCTAGTTAAAGAACCAATAAGAAGATGCCACGTGTCAAGTAGCCGTTAGAGATTTGAATTGCGCGATCGTATTAGACTGCTGGGATGACCGCACAAACAGATGCGCGACCGCCCAAAGGTGGTGAGCGACCATCCCAGGATGCGCGACCATCCAAAGGTGGTGCGCGACCGCACCAACAGTCTGACACAAAAATTCAAGAAGATTTTGTGGCTGTTGGAGTTGCACTTTTCTATCCACTTCACCAACGGGCATAACTGGTTTGAGGCCTATAAATACCACCTCAAACAAGTCTTCTAGCAAGAGAATAAATACTAATATTGTCCAAACTCTTGCAATTTATTTACTTAAGCTTTCATCTATTTATCTCTTCATGTAAGGTTGAGTGTTAGCCACTAAAACACCAATTGTAAGGTTGTGAGAGTGAGCCTAGAAAAACTCTTGTAAAGGTTGTGAGAGTGAGCCTGAGAAAAACTCTTGTAAAGGTTGTGAGAGTGAGCCTAGTAAAACTCTTGTAAGTGGTTTGAGTGTTAGCCTTGGTAAAACACTTGTCAAGTTAGGTGTGAGCTTGTAAAAATACCAAAGTTGGAAGTGAGCTTGTAAAACTTCAAGTATAGTGGAATACCCAATTGAGGTTGGGGAGTGGATGTAGGATTGTTGAATCCGAACCACTATAAATCTCTTGTGTTGATTTTTCTACTCTCTACTCAATCTTCTACATCTTCTACATTTCTTATTTATTGAAGTTTTAATTTGCCATCATTTCTTGAGGAAACCAATTCACCCCCCTCCCCCCCTCTTGGTTGCCATCTTGGGACAACAATTGGTATCAGAGCTTGAAATTTCTTAAACTTAATTGTGAAATTTGATCCTCAAAGGCAACCACACCCACTAATACCTCTACATCAATTTTTTCTTCCAACTCCATGGCTCATTATCATGGAAACTCAAACTGCCTTGTTATACCTCACTTTGATTATTCATATTGGAAACACAAGATGTTTTTGCTCCTAGATAGTGAAGGAATAGAGCTTTGGGATTATGTTGAAAATGAGTGGAAGATTCCTACAAGAGTGATTGATGGTGTAGAAAAAGAGATTCCACGAAAAGAGTGGAATGAAGAACAAAGAAGAAACAATGGGAGAGATAAAAAGGCTTCTTTCATTCTCCTAAGCTCATTGCCAAAGGAAGAATGTGGAAGAATTCTTGGATGCTCAAATGCCTATAGTATTTGGAAGACCTTGGAGAATTATCATGAGGGTACTAATCAAGTAAAATTCATGAAGGCCCAAATGCTTGTTCAAGAGTATGAACTCTTCAAAATGAAGTCCTTTGAAGATGTCACGGAGATGACCAACCGACTTCTTGCCATTGTCAATGATTTGAGGAAATTTGGCAAAGTCTACTCTTTGGAAGACATAAATTGCAAAATCCTTAGAATTCTTACAAAGAAGGAATTTGAAGCAAGAGTATCATCCATTGAGGAAGCACATGATTTGAGCAAGCTTCCAACAGATGTCCTCATTGGAAAATTACTCACACATGAGATGGCAATGGAAATGCAAGAAGAGCAAGAAGAAGAAGAAGAGCAAGCAATTGCAAATCTATGTCTCATGGCTATGGGAGATGATGAACACTCCAATGAGGTAGGTACCCAATCTTTAAACATGAATTTAAATTACAACAATATTGATGATGCTTTAGATGATAGTGATATAATTGAACATATGAACCTTAGAGTAGAAAAGTATTTTTCTAAGATAAAATTTCATAAGGACAAATGCTCTAAACTAGAAGAGGATTTTGTATGTTTAAAAAATTCTACTTTAGAATTAAAGACCTCAAATGAACAAATATCTAAAAACAAACATAGCTTAGAAAAGGTTATCAAGGAAAACCCCCTAATTGACAAGGGCAAATGGCATGAAGATGGAGGAGAATGAGTACTCCATCAAACCAAGTCCAACAATGCTAATAGTAAGGCAATTAACATTAAAAAATTGGTAACAATTCTTGCCTTACAACATTTGAACTTTTATACTTTTAATTTTTACTTTACATATTGTGTTTGACATTACGGTTGAAAAATGATTTTATGGTTGACTAAATTATTTTTATTACATTTTAAATTTGTTCATAATTAAGTTAATCACTTTCTTGAATTGTATTTAATTTTCTTTTTATAGTCCTCTTGATTTGACTCCAACAAGAGAGGAGAAAACTTGAATATTTTGATAAAAATGGATCTTAATTGTTTCTAAGTTTTTCACTTCTTGAGGGGGAGATCATCAATTGAGGGGGAGTATAATCCAATTAATTGGTATCCTTAACATATTTTTCATTGATTTTGATATTTTTCATTGATTGGTAATTTTATTTTTCCTAAGTATATGACTTAGATTTGTGTTAATTGTGAATTTTGTTTATGGTGATTGGCCATTGGCTTTGAATTCTCATATAAAGTCACACCAACACTGATTTTGATCTTATCTTGGCCATTGGCTTGATTGCTCTTCATCTCTCCCCTCCTCTTTTTGAATTTTGGCAAAGGGGGAGAGAATTTGATGAATTTGAACATTATCTTTTAAATTTTCTTATGTTTTTCCATAATGGGAAGTATTGCCTATTTTTGTTGATTATTTTTATTTCAAATTCAATTTGATTGCCAAAATCAAAAAGGGGGAGATTGTTGACCTAGATTTAGGTCAATCTTGTTTTTGATCTTGGCAAACAAATTGAAGTGATCTAATGGTTTCAATGAGTGTCTATATGGCAGGAAAGCAACTTAGAATGAGTTGAAATGCAAAGAAATTTGAAGATTTCCTAAGTGCTGAAAATCTGTCTTTGAAGGGATGCGCGATCGCCCCAATGGTTTGCGCGACCATCCAAGAATTAGCGACCGCCCAAAGGGGTTGCGCGACCATCCAAACTGTTTTGGTTTGACAGAGAGGTTCGCGGTGGCGTGGAGCGGTGAATGACTCGGCGCAAGACAATGCGCGACCGCCCAATGTGACTGCACGACCGCTAAATTTATATAGCCGTTGGTGGGCTTCAACGGCTAGTTAAAGAACCAATAAGAAGATGCCACGTGTCAAGTAGCCGTTAGAGATTTGAATTGCGCGACCGTACTAGACTGCTGGGATGACCGCACAAACAGATGCGCGACCGCCCAAAGGTGGTGAGCGACCATCCCAGGATGCGCGACCATCCAAAGGTGGTGCGCGACCGCACCAACAGTCTGACACAAAAATCCAAGAAGATTTTGTGGCTGTTGGAGTTGCACTTTTCTATCCACTTCACCAACGGGCATAACTGGTTTGAGGCCTATAAATACCACCTCAAACAAGTCTTCTAGCAAGAGAATAAATACTAATATTGTCCAAACTCTTGCAATTTATTTACTTAAGCTTTCATCTATTTATCTCTTCATGTAAGGTTGAGTGTTAGCCACTAAAACACCAATTGTAAGGTTGTGAGAGTGAGCCTAGAAAAACTCTTGTAAAGGTTGTGAGAGTGAGCCTGAGAAAAACTCTTGTAAAGGTTGTGAGAGTGAGCCTAGTAAAACTCTTGTAAGTGGTTTGAGTGTTAGCCTTGGTAAAACACTTGTCAAGTTAGGTGTGAGCTTGTAAAAATACCAAAGTTGGAAGTGAGCTTGTAAAACTTCAAGTATAGTGGAATACCCAATTGAGGTTGGGGAGTGGATGTAGGATTGTTGAATCCGAACCACTATAAATCTCTTGTGTTGATTTTTCTACTCTCTACTCAATCTTCTACATCTTCTACATTTCTTATTTGTTGAAGTTTTAATTTGCCATCATTTCTTGAGGAAACCAATTCACCTTCCCCCTCTTGGTTGCCATCTTGGGACAACAACTTGTATAATTATGTGACTTGTTCTTCCGGTTGTTATTACATGAGCATTATTGGCATATGAATGATGTATTATATTAATTATTATATAGCTCATTGAGTCAAACGTTCATTCATGTTTATCATTTTTTTCAGGTTGTAGGTTGAGTCTAAGAGTACTATTTATTCAGGTCATCCTGCCTTTTTAATTCATCGGCAGAAATTATTTAATTATTTATTTAATTATTTATTTATTTCACCTTGTTGTATTTCAGAACTCCGCATGATACTTCTTTCATTATCTATCTTTCTATGTAAGTCTATTTTTTGGTCAAATATATTTATTAACCAATGTTTGATAATGAGATATTATATTAATAGTATAATATTAATAGGCTTGTGGGTCCGGTTTGAGATAGTGATTGTTGTTACTATATAGATTTCTCAAAAAATGAGCTGTCAGGCTGACTATGGATTCCAAAAGTCACATACTTTCTCATTCTCTGGTGCCGGTCATGTGACATTGAGTTTGAGTTATGACAATTTATTAATTTATTTATAGAAATTTATTAAAATAAATTTTATAAAAATACTATTTTAAATGAGAATATTCATTTTACTCAATTCATAATCAAATTGTAAAATTCTATAAATGATTTAAATACCTAATTACAAAATTATAAATATCAACTAATTAAAAATTAAATAAATATATATGATACAAAAAAGCCAATGAAATTAATTATATTATGGTAAATTTATCTATTATATTATGGTTATATAAAATTAATTCTTTTATTTCATGCATGGATTCAAGCTAGTTTGACCTAGGGGTGTACTCGGGCCAAGTTTATCCTTAGCCCACAGCCCAACCCGAGTATTTTTCATAATACCCTTATACGTTATGTATATAAAATACATACATAGAATATAATAGTGCTATATTAGTTAAAAATCATAAAAAAAAATTATCACTTTAATTTTAATATGAAAAAATTCAAGCTTATTCAAAAATTAAAATATTATATATATATATAAATATAACAAATAAATAATATTAATAAAAATATAAGAGTGATTCAATATTTAAAATATTATATGTTATATATAATACAAATAAATAATATTAATTAAGTTGTTATTTTAAATCACATAAAAATTTCTAAGAAAAATTCGTCAGAATTTCGTTTATAAAACTATTTCTGCTAAATCTTTAAAATTAAAAATCTTATAAGAAAAATACACTTTTAAAAATTAATTTTTACAAACTCCACAACTATTCTAATTTAACTAATTTAAAGCAACAATATATCAATCAAATAGTATTAGACAAAATAATATTTATATAACATTTATGTGAACATAATATTTACAAAACATTAATTGGCTTATCAAATATAAAATAGTTATAATTATAAAATCAAAACATAATAGATGCTAAAACTGTACATGATATGCAACACCAATTAAAAATGGTCTTGTGGTAAGAACTTTAAGCTTTTATAATCACCATCAACTTAAGCCTTCTCAGACTTATCAGGGCTCTTTCTATTTGTAATCTTGTTATCTGTGTGATAAAATTTAATCGCGCTAAGCTATACAGCTTAGTGGTACTTACTTTGAAAACCTCAATTCATATCATTTAATACATAAATCCTTCCATAAATGAAATAATCATATTTTTTAAAAAAAAATCCATAAACTTTAATTATTATTTTAAAAAATTCACATTTTCAATATTTTCTATTTCAACATACTTAAATTATGCCAATAATTATCCAAGTTCCGGTAATATTGAACAGACACATCGCAACCCGTAGGTCTCGACATTGAAAATAAAGTGTCGCGATAGCAGAGTATCTCACTCAATGACGTATAAATATCATGTCACAAGTCTCCTCAATATCTTAGCATCGCGATACCGTAATATATCACCCTTAGACGTAAATATAATAATCATGTCATGACACAACTATAATTGTCAACATGTCAATTCAATAGTACCAAACTCAATATTACAAATCAAGAACATTTATAAAGCAATTAAATACAATAACATTTCCATCAATTTTATAAAATCCATCTCAAGTCATCATTTTCATAATTTTCTCACAATTCATCAAAACTCACATAATTAATATATATATATATATATATAGATTTTTCATAATTCATTTGATAAATAATTTAATATTGAAATTCAAATTTAACATTTATATAAATAAATAAATTTAATAGTCAAATAACTTTTGAAATACTTTAATTCATCTTATAAACTATAAATTTCATAAAGTAATCTTTTTCATTTTAAATAGCTAAATTAAATCTCACTTTACATTTATATTAGAATTTCATAAAATTTAATATAAATTTTACAAATAATCAAGTAATAATTAAAAAATAATACCAAAGATATTTATATCATAATTCATAAAATTTAATATGAATTTTTTCAAATATATTCAAGTAACAATTTAAAAATAATACCAAATCAAGTTTATGTGAAAAATATAACAACTTTAAATTAATATTTTCAAAGTAAGTACAAAATCTCAATTAGCTCTAAAATCAACTTAATTACTTTCCAAATCTCAAAATAAAGAAAATACTTTTCCACTTCCTTAAATTAAATTGGCCAAAGAATACTCTTAAATCAACAAGGTTCAATTCTTAAATTACTACTTAAAAAAAAATACTCAAATTAACTTTTAATTACACTAATTCTAACTAAACCCCATCAAAAACACTAAATCCAAAAATTTCATAAGCCATAATTTATTGGTTCTAACTCAATTCAACTAATTAATCACAATTCATCATACAAATATCATATTCTCTTCATTACTTAAACTATTTCTCATATATATTATATTTCTCAACATAAATAAATTTTCTCGGCTAAATATATATATAGCCCCATAAATTTATTACGTTTAATCACTAAATTTCTTAAACTTTTAATTTAACCATATAGCTCCCTAAACTCATATTTTTTAAAACTTATAAATACAAACTCGCTGAGTCATACCGAGTTACTAAAGTATCTATTTGTTACTAAATATACAAATACAAGGGATAAAGTGATAAGTATTCGTTAATATGTGTGGTATCTGTTAGTATAAAATAGACAAATACAAAGGAAAAAATAGTTAAAGTGAAAGTTTATGGGGCAAAGTAATTAAATACTATAAGTTTAAGGGGCTGCATACATATTTGACCAAAATTTCTCCTAAACTTCTAAATTTACATATACTAAAACTCCTAAAATCAAGCTTAAAAAGAACATAACTTACTTGAATCTTCAATTTTCCTTCAAAACCCGATTAAAATTTATTGATTTTAGGTGAAAATTTGAGTAATTAATTGACAGTTTTTTTTTTGAAGCTCGATGGAAGGAGAAGAAAAAGACTTTTCTTCTTTCTTTCATCGTTATGCCATATGCATTTTATTATTATTATTATTATTATTATTATTATTATTATTATTATTATTATTATTATTATCGCATTTAAACCTCCACCATCCATCATTTTCCTTCTTTTCTTTTTTTTTTAACTCAATATTATTACAATTATTATTATTCTAAATTTATGGACGTTACATTTCTTGGGTTTAGTTATTTAGCTCGTAACCTGACCTTAAGTCTGGCTGAGCTAGGTCACCTTGGGCTAACCAGGTTAACCGGGCCAACGGTTTCTCATCCACACTCAACCATCTTATCAAATCCCAATAGCATTTAAAAAAAAAACCAAATACATATTCTCAATCATCAAATACATCTCATCTCCGGTTAGAAATACATCTGAAAATACATTATTATCAAAATCAAAACACAACTAAGATTGACATATTCTCAATTTTAGGTGAAATAAGAAAAATGAAAAAAAAATAGAAATACAAAATCATAACAAAAATAGAAGAAAATTATACAAAAAACAATCAAACTTCAACCGCCTTAATTGCCTTAATTCTTTCTTGTCACCGTTTTACCTTAAAATACTTAACCAACAAAATTTATTTGTTCTCTGATTTAGACGATGTACTGCTACTCTTTCTTCTCTACTTGTTGTGTTGCGCATGCAATTCTTTGACAAAGTTTCATTGTTAGTTGTAGTTTTGGATCAAATTGAGGATTTTGAGGAGCTGAAAGATGAGTTTATGATTTTGGATGAAATGAGTTTTGTGTGTTTGGGTGAATTTCAGAACATGAGAGAAGAAAATGAGGAAGAAAGGATTTTGTTGAGAGGAAGTAACGAGAGCGACGATGCATAGTGAATAAGTGACATTAGGATTAGTGTATGTGTATATATATACATTTTCGGGCTAGGCCAAGTTGGCAAGATGATTTTTCTTTAAACTCGAAATTCGATTCGAGTTAAACTTGGGTCGAACAATGTAACCCGCAGTCCAGCCCTAACAGGCTAGCCCAACGAGATGTTGAGGCTGGATTTTTCGGACTATGAATTTTTTTGAACAGCCCTAGTTTTACTATAGAAACCTATTCAATTTCAATATTAAGTTTATCTGCTTGTTTTTATTATTTTTTTTTGAAAATTTTGGTACTGATTAATTTTAAAAATTATTTTAATATGAGTGAATATTTCAATAGAATAAAGAAGAGATAATTCAGTATTAGACCTAAAAGTATTTCTTTTTATAGTGTAATTTCAATATTAACTTAATTAATTAATTAAATGAAAAACAAACTTATTTAGCAATTAAGCTTAATCTTATGTGGATTTCATGTCTAAATTGCATCACCACGTTTTGACTTTCGTTTTTAATTTTAGGAAGCCATTTTTTTTTATTTTTAGATTTTTTAATTTTTTTAATTTTTACAATTTTTTTCTTTTTATTATCAAATATACTTTGATAATTTTTGTTTCTTTTAACGTACTTATGCTTTTTTTTTACTTTTCTATTTTTCTTTTAAAATTTCTTATTTTTTATTTATTTTCTATTTTATTATTTATTTTTCTTTCATTTCTTTATGATTTTCTTTGTATTATTATTATTATTATTGTTGTTGTTGTTGTTGTTGTTGTTGTTGGATAATCATTTATAATCTAGTAAAGTTTTAAGTTGTGTTGAAATTAGTTGCAGAAATCTATATTCATAACACATATATAATATATTCATAATATATATAATATATTTATGTTATTATTAATAGTAGTGCATATATTCTCATTTAAAATTTATTATATAAATATTAATTTTACGGTATATACATATCACTATAATTAAAGATGATATAAAAGTAATACGCATATATTCAATATATGCAAAATATATGAAAAATATAGTCACAATATATGAACATATTCATAATATATACATTACATTATGATACTATTAATAATAGTATATATATTCTCACTTGAAATTCAACACATAAACTACATTTACACTAAATATATATCATATTTAAGAAAAATATAAAAGCAGTACATATATTTTTTTATCTAGAACTTAATATTTATACAAGATATGTATAACATATACAATATTTGTGAAACTCCCAAAATGATGAAATTTTTACGGAGATAACGTCACACCGTATTTTTATAATTTTATTAGAAACTTTTACGTATTTTTTAAAGAACTTTTTTTTTAAAAATGGTTTTCCTTTTTAGTGTAGTTTTATAAAATTTCCAAATAGATGCCCATATATAACTTATGGGGCCAAGATATAGAAATTAAATTGAAAAGGATTTTTGACAAAAATGTCATAAAAATAAAAAAATTTCAAATTTATCAGATTTTTAAAAATATGTTTAAATTTATAAGAATTTATAATTAGTTTATCAATCTATCATATTTACATTATTTATTATGAGTTTTATTATGAATTTTTTATAAGTTTATTATACACATGATAATTTTTAAAAGTTTATTATGATTTTGTTATACATTTTATAAAATAACTAAAATACCTCAGATAAAATATAAAAAAAATTTATAAAAAGGGTGAAGAGTGTATTTTTCCAATTAAAAAGCTAAACTTTGGTAGAGAAAAATATTTATTTCTAAACAAAACATAACTTGGACTTCATATTTCTAAGAAGAAATTACACTGTTTCTATAATTTTCGTGGCCATTGGTGATAACTTTTTTTTTAAAAATTTTATACCATGCATTTTTTTTTTCAATTTTACTTTTTAAGCGTTGATTTTTAATTTTTTATGTTTTATTATTTTATTTATTTATGTTTGTTTATTCATGAATAATTTTTTTGAGATTATATTCTCAATATAGATACAAAAAATATATACGTAATATATATAAAATACACATATAATAAATAATAACATATGCACAACATACACCAAATATTTATTACATCTAGCAAATATCTATATAATATTTTTAATATTTTTTATTTTTATTTTTTTAATTTTATATTCACATAATGTATACACAACATCCATACAATATCTATGTATAATACACATAATATATACAATAAATACATAACATATATAAAATATCTACCAAATATACATAAAACGTCTGTCAAACATCTACATAATGAAATTAATGATATTTTAACTTTTATTTTTTTATGTCTATAATATGTAAAATTTATTTAAAAATAAATTAAATAATTTCTATTAATATATTTATATGAGTATTATTTATTATTTGTAATTAAAAATAAAGTTTTTTCTGTATAAAAATTAAGTTATTTTGCATGTTGAAAATATAATTTAAAATTTTAGTTTTAATATTTTATTGTAATATATTTATTTAATAGTAAAGTTTGAAAAAAAAAGATGAAAATTAAAGTAAAATATTATTTGTAGGGAGAGAAAATGAATTTTCAAAAAAAATATTATTTTAATGAGAATTGAGATATTTTTAAAAATTTCTTCAAACTTTATCTAAAAGTATAAATCTTTTTATTTTTTATAGTTGTAACATCCGTAATTTTTATAAATTAAATAAAATAAATTAAAATTAAATTAAATAAAAAATTAAATAATTTTAAGTGAAAAAGTAAAGAGTATATGTGAAATATATATAAAATATACATAATATATATAAAAGTCTATAATTTAAAAAGAAAAGTTAAAGGTCAAGTGGCAAAATTATAAATATATTTTAAAAAAATAAATTTTTTTAAATAAATTATTTTTGAATGAAAGATGTAATTTATAATTTTTTTAAATAATTAATTAATTAATTAATTAATTAAAAATATAATAAAATATATTATATATATGGTCAAATTTAAAGTGGAAAGAAAGAGAAATTTTAAAAAGTCTTCATTTTCTTCTTCTTCCTTAAGCTAGCCAAACCTCCATAGCCATTCAAGAGAAGGTTTTTTTCTTCTTCTAAGCTTCCATAATTGAAAGAATTTCAAGGATTCAAGTGGGATTTTGGTGATTTCCTCTTGAAATAGTAAGTTTTCAACTTATTTCTTTGGATTTTCATAAATATTTGAATATGTTGAATTTTGGATTTTGACGTAGCATGATTTAATGGCTTGAATGAGTTTGTATGAAGTTATTTTGATTAGTTATTAATGATTTTTAAGTTGGATTGAAGAAATAGTTAAGTTTGAGTGGAGTTTGATGAAAAGAGAGAATTTAGGGTTATGGAACATTTGTACTTTTGAAATCTTATATTGTAATTATGCAAATTAATTCCAAATGTGTTGTTTTGATGCATAAACAAAGATTTTAAAGTCAAATGATGGATTTGATTAAGTTTGGTTAGAGATTAGATGAGGTAGTGTTGAATTTAGGGTTTTGGAAGGGAAATTTTCAAAGAATGATTAATTGTTTGATTTTAATGTTTAAATCTTGTTATTTAATGACATAAATGATAAAAATAAGCTTGGATTAACAATTGGAATGAGTTGGAATGAAGAACCTTATTGATGAAGGTTATGCCATTGTAGGGTTTTATTTAAGAGTGTGTATTTAAATAAGGTGAATGATTGAAACATGTTATAATATATTTTTAATAATATAAATAAACTTAAAACACTGATTTAAATGGATTAAAATGGATTTTCAAAGTTAAAGTAAGGAAATGCTAAATTTTGAGAATTTGTAGGAGTGATATTTAATTAGAGTTTATTGTTAAAAATGCCTTAAAATATGATATTGAATGATTGTATTTGATCACATTGTGTATAGGCATTAAGAAGAAGTAGATTGCCTAACCCTAGTATTGAAGGGCAAGTTGAAAGTGAAGGTTTGTGGGAGATTTTGAGCTTGCATTTAAGTGCTTATTGAGGTAAGTACAAACTTTTGATAAATTAAATATATTGGCATTAAATTAGGTTTAACACATTTTAGATGAAAAATGTATTAAGCTACTTGATACATTGAAAATTTATGAACATTGTGCTATGACATGTAAATTGTTATGTATGCATTATATGCATTATGAAAATCCATTATTAATGGCTAGATTGAATAAAATGTGAATTATGTGCAAAATGTAAAATTAACCCAAAGTGTTTGGGTAGTATGATTTTATTATAAAATATCCTACATTGTGATGAAATAATGAAATGGGATAAATTGAAATTAAATGATGTTGATATGAATGAGAAAAATGAGAAAATGAGAAAGAAATTGATGATAAAAATAAAAAATAATTGTGTGCCTAGTATGTTATTCAATTTTTAGAGTTCCGTGTTTGGCGGCATGCCTATGAGATTATCCACATTATTTGCCTTCGGGGCTAGACGCTTGGCGTGACTGTGATATGATTTGTCTTCGGGGCTAGCTTTTGAGCATTACTTAATTTGCCTCCGGGGCTAAACACTTAATGTCATTATGGACCACAACAGTAACTCTGGAATTTGAATAATGTATTAGTTTGTTTGGGCCCATGTTTGTGTATGTGTTTCTGTGAATTATTAAATGATGAAAGAATATGTTTAAAAGTGAGCTTGGATGCCACATTGTGACATAGCATAAGAGTATTTTGCATTGACATTATTTTAAAGTTTTATTATTATCAAAATTTGTATTACTAGGTTTTTAGCTTAGTGTGATTGCATTTTATCTTGCAGGTGACAAGGGTAATCTGGTTGAGCCAAAAAGTTCTACTAGACTTGGTCAGGTCTAGGTTTGTATTTGTTGAAATTAAAGTATTTTTGCTACTACAAGATCGAGCCAGTTGTCATCATGTATATATTTTATATTATAGCACATTTTGTTATTTTGTATATTATGTTTATGTTTTTTAGTACCTTGTAAATTATAAATAATATTTTGAACAAATTGTATAATGTGGGTTGTGTTTATGTGTTTTGATATATATATATATATATGTATGTATGTATATAGATATAAATGTTTTGAGAAAATATGAAGAATTTGAGAAGTTAAAGTAGAAATGTGCGATTTGTTTTATTGGGATTGTTTTTTTTATGCATGTTGTGTAACTATTGAATTTTTGAGATATCCAAATTACAGACGAAACTCTGGCTAATTTTTCTCAGAGAATATTATATAAAATGCTTATTTTGGAACCTATAATATATAAAGAATATTTTATTTATTATTTAAAATTACATTTTAAAGTATTTGAGATTTTAAATTAGAAATATAAAAATTTTTATTAAACCGGATTGTGGCATTCTTATACTTTATTTGCGTATTTTATATATACTGCGTGTATATATTATACGTATATAGAGTATAAGGGTGTTATATTTATTTTAGTATCAGAGTCTAGGTTTGAGATTTTTAACCTAGGTGGGTTGTTAGAGAGAGAATGAGAATTTTAAATATAGTTTTCAATTGTGATACATGCATTGGCACTGACATTTTTTTGATTTCTGATGTGGCGATTTCTACTGTATTTGCAGATATAGGTAGTTATGGCATCTGAGATGCACCAATATACAGAGGATAGTACAGAGAGTGTAGCTCCTGATGAGGGGAGAGTTGGAGCTGTTGTTGAGTCTGCTGGTGAGGCATCTACTTCTGTGCTTGTTAGACCAGCAGCTGAAGAGATTCCGCCGAGCTGGGTACTACATATGGTGGAGATATTTAGGCAGGCTCCAGTTCCAGCCGCCACCACAGCCGCAGCCGCAGCAGTAGTTGTCGACGCAGAAATATGACAAGCTAAAAAAAATTTGGAGCGACAGATTTTGTTGGCACTATAGACCCTGTTGTAGCAAAGCAGTGACTGGAAAGGGTCCAGAGGGTATTCATTCAGCTACAAGCTAGTCTAGAGGAGAAGTTTGATTATGCTAGATCACTTTTGTAGGGAGATGCCTATGAGTGGTGAAAGACAGTTTTCCATGGTAGAACTGATCCACCAGTTTTGACTTATGCCGATTTTTTGGTAGAATTCAAAAAGAAGTATACGTTGAGGGTGTGAGCGGAAATTTTCTCCCTCACTCCCTAGGAACTTCGGCATTGTTAGGCTCGGAGCCTTAGAGATCACGGGCCTAAGCCCGGAGAAAAAGGAGTGGGTACGTATGGGGTGGATGACTCAATTTCTAAGTAATCCCCAACTCCTTAATGGGTTTGAAAAGTTAGGTACGTATGGGGAAGGTGAGAAATGACCCAACACCCCCATAACGCCCGATTCATTAGAACTGACCTCTTTTTCAGGTCTTAATATTATAGAATTCTTAAATATAATGATATTATCCATACTACATGCAATAATTAAAATAAAGCATCATTATATTAAAATCAAAGCAATATTCAAACAAAATAAATAAATGGACACCCATTCGATGATGAAAACGTGTTCTTATATCGTCTAATGTTTAAAACTAAATAGGACACCCACCAAAAGATAGAAATGTGTAATTTACATTAATCTCAAAACTAGAACATAAATTAAATTACATGATGCTTAATACATGAGGTACCCAAAATATGGAAACGTACCTCTTACAATGTTTTAAAATCAAAGCAAATCAATAAAAATAGCCAACCAACCATTCATCATAAATAAATCAATCATTGAAGACATAAATTGAAGATATCAATAAATCATTAATCAAGTTATATAATAAATACTCACTTAATAATGAAACAAATAAAGATACAAATTAAGGTTTATGTATCAACTTAAGGTTTCTTAAATAACATTTAGGGTTTTAGAATTTATATCTAAAAGCTAGGGTTTTGGAATCTTAAAGAACTAATATTATTGTTAGGTTTATTTTTTTTTAAAGAATTATGCTACTGTATGATTAAAATTAGAATTTAGGATTTAAGTAAATAAGGTACAAACCTATGAAAATAAGATTAAAACTTAAATATTTGAAAAGAATAAGCTACTGTGATGATTTTGAAAAATTGATTAGGGTTTTAAAATAGATTAAGGTTTGAATTGAACTAAGGTTTGAATTTCTAAGAAAACTAATACTATCATATTTATATTTGAAAACAGAAGCTACTGTGAAGGTTTTGAAAAATTGATTTAATTAGGGTTTTACAATTTTAAGTGGTTTATAGTTTTGATTAACAAAAAAAACTAAGATACTATAATAATTAAAATAACAAAAAAAGCTATTGTATAAAATTTTCTTTTTAATAAAAACTAATTAATAGCTACTGTGTTCTTTTAAAGGAAATAAACAAATTTGTCCATCGATGTTTATAGTTATGGGATTATTATATGAGTTTTAATTCATCAATTTTAATTGATTAATGATTAATGGATGAAGATGATTTTTTGATAAATAAAATTAGATATAAATACCTATGTTTGAAGGCTCTACCAAAATTGTTGAATAAAGATTTGGGATGAGCTAACCCCAAGACAGTCACTGCTTGCTTACTTGTCACCTTAGTTTTCTCACTGAAAATTGCTATAGTTTTGAGTTTTTAGCTTCTGCTGAAAAATAACTCCAAAAGCTCCAAGAGTCCGTCTCCAAAGAAAGTCCCAAAAAAGATCCTTCTGTAATTCTTTTAATATGGTATTTATAAGAAAAAAAATACTAATCGGTTAAGGAAATAAAATTATTTTAGGAAATAAAATTATTTAGAAAATAAAACTTTAAAACCGAGTAAAAGAAAATTTTGGCAAAATCGGCAGTGCGCGAATGAGCCTGCGGGCTGCTAGGCGCCTGGGCGATGCGCTTGAGTGAGCCCCAATTGCCTGCGGCGAATTGGCTTGCAGCTGGCCAATTGGCCGCCACCGCGTGGCGCACACCGATTCAACCGTCCGATTTTTATTTTTTATTTTTTATTTTTTTATTATTTTTACTATTAAAAATATTATTATTAAAATAATAAAATAAATAATAAATAATAAATGTTATTTTATTATAATAAATAGTATATTTTAAAAACAAATAATAAATATTATTAAATTAAAATAAATATTATATAATTAAAATAAATAATAAATATTAAAATACTATAAAAATTATTTGGGACTGTTTTAAAATATTTAGACTGGACTTGATAAAAAATTAAGAGTCTACAGTTTGCCCCCTGCTTGAACGATCTGAGACTGCAAAATGGAGAGTGAATAGCAATATAATTTTTTATTGGATTTTAGAGTTAAACTGGACTCTGTATCCAAGGTTGGTTTGAATTTTGAAAAAAATAATTTGAATTCTGGACCAAAAAATAATTTAGATTCTGGACCCGAGACGAGTTCTAAACTCGAAAATAATTTGGGTTCTAGACTCGAGGCGAGTTCTGAATTTAAAAATAATTTGAATTTTTGATCCGATATGAGTTTTGGACTCAAAAATAATTTAGGCACTGGACCTAAGACGAGCTCTGGACTCAAAATAATTTAAATTTTAGACCCGATATGAGTTTTGAACTTAAAAATAATTTGGGCTCTGGACCCGACATGAGTTTTGAACTCAAAATAATTTGGATTCTAGATCCGGAGTGAGTTCTAGACTCAAAAATAATTTGGACTCTGGACCTGAGATGAGTTCTGAACTCAAAATAATTTAGATTCTGGACCCGAGGTGAGTTCTAGACTCAAAAATAATTTGGTCTCTGGACCCGAGATGAGTTCTAGACTCAAAAATAATTTGGGCTCTAGACCCGATTCTGGACTCAAAAATAATTTGAATTATCTGCAAAAAATTTAGCTATTTTTTACTATACTCGTGCTCTCTTGCCCCCTGCGTGAAAAAATATTATAAGAGTGTAAAAAATATTTTTAGACACATAAATAGCTGAATAATTAAATTGAATAATTGATTTTACTATTTAAATACTATTTGAACACTGTTCGTATACTATTCACTAACTATTTACCAACAGTGATTTTGACTTTTTTTTTGTTCACGGATTTACTATTGATTTTTTTTGTTTTTCTCTCGTTCTTTGCCTATATAAACTCATTTTATCATTCATTTTTCATCATCTCTTATCATAAACCATTATATGCTTATATATATTTCACATTTGGAGTGAGCAGAGAGTTGAACAAAAAAATGGAGAGAGTATATGCTTCGAGATTTGGACCCTGATCCAATGCTGAGTTGCTAGAATTTATTCGACGACATAAAAATAGAACTGTCGATCTACTAGCCGAAATGTCACTTCATCGCAGTTCAAGTCAAAGGACTGAGGTAACATTGTAATTTTAATATTTTAACAGCACAAATATGTATTCCTTATTTTATATTATTTTATTTTAATTTTTTTATTATTATTATCATTATTATTTTTATTATTATTTTATTATTATTATTTTTTTATTTTTAGTTATAATTGAGTTATTAATAATATATTATTAATTAAGATGAAATAGATTAGTTTTTTTTGTTTTGTTTTTTTATTCAAAAATAAATTAACTGATGGACTATTAATAAAAATAAATTTAAATAGAAAATAATGAGTAATATTAAGCTATGAAACAATAATATTGTGAGATGATATACTTATCTCGTGTTGGCCTACCTGGTTCGGTGCTAGCATGATCGCTGTGTTGTCCGGAGTAGAGGTGTGTCTATACAGCCCGCCAATGGTATGATGTAGTATCTTCTCGGGTAAAATGGATCGTCCAAGAGTGTGATTTTGAAAGCTTCATTTTGCAATTGCCATCTGAGGAGCGTCCGATAGACAGGAGTGTAGTTCAAGCATTGTCGGAGAGGTGGATGGACACAACCCATACTTTTTACCTACCTGTGAGAGAGATGACTACTGACCTAGTCGATTTTATAGCCATAACTGGTATCCGATACTATGGCCTTCCGGTCCCTCTTACCAATGATATCCTGACACTCGAAAAAATTCGACAATTAATTGATATGGAACAGTCACTAAAAGGGCCTTTTAAGTTAAAAATCGAGCCGATTCAGAGTTATTAGATGAGCTATGATGGACAGATTCGTAGAGAAACAACCGAGCAATACGCTCTAGGATTTTTGCTGTATCTGCTTGGGTCGACTATTTTCTATAGCACCGAATCCGCCATTCATTTATCGGTGTTGAGGGCCCTTGCCAATATGGTCCTGGTGCCGCTTTACGACTGGGGTGAAGCTGGCCTTGCCTGTCTCTATCATGGCCTAGAAAAGATTTGCAGGAATAAGAAATCTTTTATTGACTTCATAGTGATCATCGAGGTACTCTCTCCCATCATTGTAAATTCCATTCATATACATGTATGAATTTGATTCTCATTGTTATTACAGGTATGAGCATACTAGCACAATCTTGTGAGGGTGCCTGATATTTTCTGAGAGAGAGTTGGATATCCCAGGTTAAATCTTTGGTTGTCTGATAGCGCAACAGTTCCCGATTTTCACCATGTGCATATCTAGCGCTATCACTTGAGTTGTCTAACATGAGACCAGGTAAAATAATGTTAGCATTCTTTAAATTTTATGTAAAAAAAATTTACTTATCTTTTTGCTGTCTTGTAGGTTGATTTGGCTTGGTGATATGCTGCAGAGCAGGTGAACTAGACTCCTTCCATGAATGATGCACTGCCTTGCCAGCATACCCGCCGAATCATTGCTGGCCCTATGTCCAGTGGCTAGTTCCTCGGGAAGAGGGTGTATGAGTA
This sequence comes from Garcia nutans, assembly GCA_947685225.1. NCBI lineage: Eukaryota > Viridiplantae > Streptophyta > Magnoliopsida > Malpighiales > Euphorbiaceae > Garcia > Garcia nutans. The sequence goes on from CANTUV010000017.1 coordinate 43,438,867, forward strand.
ATTTTGTGGTCCCAAGTGAAGGAGGATCCCCATGGACTGACCGGCATATATTTTAAATATTACCTCAATGTCGGAGAATGCGTGGCAGTTAGCTCGAAATAGTTATGATATTGAGACCTATCTCCATCCACCGGGTGCATCATATGTTCAATTTATTCAAACACGGTTCTTGAACTTTGACGTATCTCCTATTGATGCTCGGGGAATTCCCGATGATAGTGATGAAGAGGAGTACGATGGAGAAGGAAGAGGGTCCATCCCTCATCTCAGGGCTAGCACCTCTGAAGTAAACTTTCATCATTTGGTCATTGTAATTGCTTCCTTTTCAACTTGTTTTGATTATTTTTTGCAGGTTACCGACTCATCTGGTCATGAGGCTGGACCTTTCTCTGCCGCCCCTCCATTTGCGCCTTCTTACAAACCGAAAATGTCATCACATCCGCAAGGCACTGATTTGAGTTATCTGGTAGGTCATCCTATTCCATGATGATTTATGTTATATGTATGCTCTTACTCTTCCCTTTTCTGACTCACAGCGGATGCTTGAGGAGCAAAATAAGAAATTACAAGGAGAATTAGCTGCTAACCACCAACAGTTAGTTGCTAACCTCCAACGGGCGGCCTTTCTCAAAAGATTGTATCATCAGTCTGAGCAAAACTTTCGAGACTACCGATTTTAGGGAATGAGAGATCCTGATGCTTTATCTTTTAGGAGACCCCAAACTGATGATTATGAGATCCTTTCATCTGATTCAAATGATGACTACTGAAAGCTTGAATTTTAAGAGAACAAGGACTTAAGTACCTTCTATCGGACGAATTTCAAATGGGTGATATGCCTCATCCTCCTCAATGATCCATCATTGTATCAATTAAGAAAGTATTGTATTATTAATAATAACAATAAGGAATAAAGTATTGTATTAATAATAATAATAATAAATCAAAAATAATGATAATAGTGACTTTTATTTTTACTGCAACTTTTGACTTTAAAATTTTTTTTATTCTTTATTATTATTATCACTATTACTACAGTCAACGCAAAAGCATTTCTTTTTCAATTCAGAATCCAAAATTGGCACGGTTTTGTAAAAATCAAAAGCCAATGGGAGTGCGACAATCCCTCAACCGTTTAAATGTATATATTTTCCTTGTGTATCTTGGTTTTGCGCGTTCCTTGTCAACTTTGGTTTAGCAAATCCTTATATAAGTCTTCTTTCATGCCCCAATTCCAACAGAAGCCAACAGAAAATCCTCCACAAATTTTACTCCAGCACAAAAAAAAATTCCTTTCAACAATTTTTAATTTTCTTTTTAACTTCAACAATGACAGAACTCAATTTGAAAAAAATCAAGAGTTTATTTAAAGCCATGAAAGATATTCATTGGGAGCAAATATCTTGGTCTCAAATTAATACTTTGAAGTACTTTTAAAATATTAAATTGGACTATTCTTTTCTACATGCCATGATTTCCTTTTGGGATGTGAATTTTAGGATATTCAAGATAAATGAATTTGAGATATGTCCCATGATTGAAGAATTTGAGGCCATCCTTGGATATCCAAGCAATCAACCAATGGTATTGCCTATATTGACTTCCAAAACTCAACAAAAGATGCAAATGTTGCTTCAACTTTCAAATCCCAAAGTTCTACAATTGACTAGAGGTGAGAAAATTCTGCTTGGTCCCTTGATTAACTTTTGCATTTCTCATTTGACTCCTATCAAGGCATGGAGATGTATGCTTTGTCTATGCTTGCTTGGCCAATTCTTGCTTGTTTCTTCTAATGGCGATATTGATCCACGAGTATTGGATATCATGGACTAAATGGAAGGAGAATTATCGCCGATACCTGTGATTCTAGCCGAGACTTTAGTTGGATTGAACCAATTTAAATCAGAATCTTCGAGGAGATTATTTAGGAGTTCCTTGTTGCTTCAGGTAACTACCTAAACCACCTTTTGGGGTTTTCAATTTAGATTTTATTTATTGCTCTAATTTTTGCCTAGTTCGCCCTTGCGGGTTTTCGGTACTAGCAAGCTGTTCTAATTTTTTTCTAAGCCGCCCTTGAGGGTTTTCAACTTAGCGGACCTCTTTTATTTATTTATTATTATTTATGTTGCTTCTAATTTTTGCCAAGATCGTCTTTGTGGATTTTCAAAACTAGTAAATCGCCCTAATTTTTGCTTAAGTCGTCCTTACGGATTTTTTACCTAACGAGCTTTTTTTTTTTATTCTTTTCTTTTGCTTACAGATTTGGCTTTAGGAGCACCTCTTCTTGCTCGACACTCCATCCACAGATTTCACCAGATACATGCCGCGATATTATTTTGCTAGAAAACTACTTCATCCTGCTTCTTCATATTTTGACTGGGTTGACTGGATCCTCCCTCGTGCTGCACTCAACATCCGTTGGTTAGTACCTTGGTGGAAGATTTCTTTTATCACCATTCGTACATATTTGATGTATGTTTCTCTTTCTGCTCTTCGTTGAGGTACTTGCTATGATCCTCACCGGTTTGACTTCAGTATGGAGCTGAGCCTTGAGGTTCTAAGTTTACTCCTGACTTGGACATGCCTTGTCTGACTGAAGCCTTCTTGGGTCTGCTGAAGCAAAGCTAGCCTGCACACTACACTTATCGTCTACCATAGATCTTACATTTGTCAATTTCTTTAGAAAGAATATTGTTAGGATAAAAATAATGAAAGCAATAATAAGAGATGTTTCTTTTTCTTTTATAATTTGTCATCACCTTTCACTATTGTGTTTATTTGTTTTATCCATATTTGGTCAAATACTAAAATAGTGCACATAGAATAATTTTGATTTTAATTCTATTTTATTAAATTGGGGAACAACTAAACATAAAGTCAGCATACACAAGATCACTCATGTCGCCAACTAGCCCTCTCGGATTTTTCTAATTGAAATTTTCTCTCACTTAGACCTAATTGTTGCCTAGTCTGCCCTTTCAAGTTTTCGAAACTAGCGAACTGCTCTAACTTTTGCCTAGGCTGCCTTTTTAGGTTTTCACCCTAGCGAGCTCTCTTTTTTTATATATAAAACCTTTTCAACCTATCAATGTTTACCGATTCACTAAACTCATTCCCGTCCATGTCTGATAACTTGACTGCACCCTTGTTCATGATTTGCTTTATAACATACGGTCCCTCCCAACTAGGCCTAAATTTTCTTCTTCGATCAGAGACACTAGGCTTACATTGCTTCAACACTAAGTCACCGACTCTGAACTTTCTGACCCTAACCTGTCTATTGTAGGCCCGAGCTATCTTTCTTTGATATAGCTGATGATGATACAGTACTTTTAACCTCCTTTCTTCTAATAAAGCTAAATGTGTGTATCTGCTCACTACCCACTCCGTCTCAGACAGTTCAACTTCCAAGACCACTCTTAATGACTGGATCTCTATCTCAATTGGCAACACTGCTTCCATCCCATAAACCAAAGAGAACGGTGTCATTTCAATCGGTGTTTGCACACTTGTTCTGTATTCCTACAAAGCAAAAGGAAGCATCTCTGACCAATCCCTATATGTCTTGGTCATCTTGGACAGGATCTATTTAATTATCTTATTTGTTGCTTCCACTGCACCATTAGCCTTTGGTCTATAAGGGGAGGATCGATGATGATGAATTTGGTACTTCGAGAATAAGTCCTTAACTGCGCCTTGAAACTATATTCCATTGTCCAATATCACACTGTGCGGGACCCCATACCTGCAAATGAGATTCTTTTCAATAAATCTAGCCATTTGCCTTACCCCCAGTTTGTTGAAAGATTCGGCCTCGACTCACTTTGAAAAATAATCCACTACTACTATAATAAAACGGTAACCATTTGAAGCCATCGGATATATCTCTCCTATGATGTCAATCCCTCAAGTTGCACAGGGCCAGAGTGAAGACATAGAATGCAATTTTGTAGGAGGCATGTGATTCAAATTACCAAACATCTGACATTACTAGCACTTCTTCACAAACTCAATACAATCTCTCTCCATGGTCAACCAGTATTAACCTTGTCGAATTATCTTCTTAACTAGGGCTAAACCACTCATGTGTGGACTACAACTTTTCGCATATATTTTTGACATAATATGCTCTCAAGCACTCAAGTGCACCCCATCAGGCCATCTTCGATACAACTCTCCATGAAAGGTGATGTATTGTAAGAACCATTGCCTTATGGCTCTTTTTTCTTTCTTTGTTGCCCCTAACGGGTATTCCTTCTCCTCCAAAAACCGTCTTATAGTGTCATACCATGCATCATGGTCTGTATCAATTTTTATGATTGTCTCATATTCATAGCAAGGAGTTGATGAACTGGTCAAAATCAGAGGCTTAAGGAATAAGTTGACAGGATTGTCCTATACCAAAGCCAATGTGGCTAGGGCATCAGCTATCTGGTTTTCTTCTCTTGGTAGGTGTATAAACCTGCACTCCTTAAAATTCTTCTTCATCAAGGTCAAGTAATGGTGGTATGGTTTTAGCTTTTCTTCTTTTAACTCCCACTCTCCATTTACTTGGGATACTACTAGCAATGAATCACCAAAGACTTGCACCTTATCCACCTTCATAATTATCAGGGTTTTCAAACCAAAAATATATGCTTCATACTCTACCATATTATTGGTCGCCCTGAACTTTAACTTTTTAGCTAAAGGGATAAACTCCCCTTCGGGCGATTCTAGTATGACTCCCAAACCTGCTCCTTTCCTATTCACTGCTCTGTCGAAATATATTTTCCATCCTTGCACTTCTATAGCCTCTAAATGTTCATTAGGAAATTCCAATACTATGTCTTCGCTATCCGATAATGGCTGTTGGGCCAGGAATTCTGTCACCACTCTACCTTTGATTATTTTTCTGATTACAAACTCAATCTCAAATTCTTCCAATATTATTAACTATCACCCATACTTCCCGATCAAAGAGGGTATTTCCCTTAAGTACTTCATCGGATCTAACTTGGAAATTGCTTGCACACTATAAGATTAAAAGTAATATCGTAACTTCTTAGAAGACCAAACCACAGCTATACAGGTTTTTTCAATGATACTATACTTAATTTCATAAGTTAGGAGCTTTCTACTCAAAATAATAGACTGCGTATTCAACCCCCGACTCATCTTCTTGGGCTAGCATAGCTCCTGTTGATTCTTCTTCTACAGCTAAGTATATTAATAAGGGTTTACCGGGTTTAGGTGGTTTCAAAATAGGTGAATTTTGCAGATACTCTTTTATACGCTCAAAGGCCTTTTGACACTCTTCATTCCACTTGACTGGCTGATTCTTTTTAAGCAATTTGAAAATAGGCTCACAAATTACGGTGAGCTTTGCTATAAACCTACTAATGTACTGCAATCTGCTACTAAACCCCCGAACTTCTCTCTCTGTCATAGGGGCTGGCATATCCCTGATCGCCTTAACCTTGTCAGGGTCAATCTCAATGCTATTCGGACCAATCACATGTCCCAACAACTTGTCTGAAGTAACCCCAAACACACACTTTTTCGAGTTTAACCTTAGTTTATACTTCACTGCTCTCTCGAAGAATAACTCTAAATTTTGAAAGTACTGCTCCCTTGTATCTGACTTCACCATCATATCATCAACATACACTTTGACTTCTTTGTGCATCATATCATAAAACAAGGTGGTGGCTATCCTTTGGTAGGTTGCTCTAGCATTCTTTAACCCAAACAGTATTACCTTATAACAAAATATACCCCACGTAGTAATAAAGGCAGTTTTAGCTTTATCTTTTTGGGCCATTAACACTTGGTTGTATCCGAAAAATCCATCTACAAATGAGTGTAGCATGCTAGAAGCTGCACTATCAATAAGGACATCTATATGGGATAAAGGAAAATCATCTTTAAGGGAAGCTTTGTTCAAGTCTCTATAGTCCACACAGACCCTAATTCTTTCATCTTTCTTTGATACAAGTACTATGTTGGCTAGCTAATCTGGATAATTTATCACTTCAAGAAACTTTACTTGTATTTATTTAGTGACCTCTTCTTTAACCAATTCGGCCCATTCAAGTCTTAACCGCCTAAGCTTTTGTTTGATAGGTTTTATGTGAGTGTAAGTAGGAATTAGATGTTCGGCTATGTCTCGATCTATTCCAGGCATATCCTCATAAGACCCAGTAAAAACTTCTTCGTATTTTTTAAATATTTTTTCAAATCTCTCTCTCTCTCTCTCATCAGGAGTAAGGTCAGATGCTATGCTAATATTTTTAGGACTTTTAGTTGTTCCCAAATTTAATGATTGTGTATCGACAAAGTAAATATTAAAGATGCTCATGTAACCACTATTTGAATGTATGCAACCATCAGGAGAAACATCACACAAGTAAGCAAAATCAGACTTTATTGCATTTATTTTGAAAAAAAAAACATCATCATCCTCATACAAAGCAGACAAATTAAAATTAAAATCAAAATCATTGTTCTCAAAATCATAAAGCAGAACATCTTCAAACTTCTCTTCAACCAAGGCAGCAATCTCTTCCGGAGTCTTCTCAGCTTTCAGGATAGCTTTCTTCTTCCCTTCTAGATTGAGCTCCTTATTGACTGGCAGGGTGATCTCTTTCTTCACTTGTTCCACTAGCTCGGCAACATCAGCAAAAATTTCAAAACCCAGTATCAACCTTCCCATGAATATGATTGGCCCAGGCTTTTCTTGGAGTGGTCCCATGTCTGGAGCTTTGACAAAGATCTCTTCAAGTGGTGGAAAACTCATCTTCTCATTCTTCTTTGACTGAACATCTTTGCTAGCTTCTTCATACCCCAACCCTTTCTTGAAAGTTTGAGTCTTAAAATCTGGAAGCTTTGTCACACTGGCCTTACCCTTTCCAAGACCAGCACCAGGAAGGTAGCTCATGTTCTTCATCATGTTCAAGACCTTGGAGTCCACTACTTCATCATTAGAAATTGCAGTTACTTGAAAATCATTGAGGGGCCTCTCAATCATTAGAGCATTGACCACCTCATTATCTTCGGCCTCGATGACCACCGTCTCATCTCCGTTAGGGAACTTGATCTTTTGATGAAGGGTGGAAGGAACTCCACCATGATAATCCCAAAGGCAGAGCAAAAGTAACAGGTATGTCCAAAACTACAAATTCAACCATAGATTCAATTGGACCAACCTTCACAACAGCTTTGAATGTCCCTTCAGCGTGCCTCTTGGTATTATCATAAGCCCTAATGGTTACTTTGGTTAGGCTTAGATCCCTTGTTGACATAGCTAGCTTTGGTAAAATTTTAAGTGGGCAAACATTTATGGCGGACCCATCATCAACCATCACACATGGGGTCCTTTTTCCTTTGACTTCTACTTTGATAAAGAGAGAGCGGATGTGATCTCTCCCCTCTTCACGTAAATTCACATTTGAGAAAGATACCATTCCCATGTCAACTTTGCTCTTCTTTTGAACCTCTTCGCACTTCATCACTCCTTCAATTTTCATGAAGTTAACCAGCTCCTCCAGTGTTATAGAGGTGGAAATTGGCATGCTAGCCAAGGCCTTAGCCATAGTTTCACGGTGCTTCTTAGAAGTGGTCAATAAGTCCCAAATACTGACACTTGCTTGGGTTGTCTTCAACTGCTTAAGCACATTTTCATCTTCCTCTTCTTTGTTCCCAACTTTGACTTTCTTTCCTTTATTATCTTTTACTTCCTTAGGTGGTGGCCTTGCATAAGGCTTATCCAATCTAGTGTTCATTACTTCATCTTCTTCAAGCTCGGACTAGGTCCATTCCTCCTTCTTGGGTTCAAGATCATCATCACTATCGCTTGAATCCCAAAACTCATTCAAAGCACATATTGCTTCTTATTTTCTAGCCACAGTTTATTCAATTTTGCTAAACACTACTTCTTTTTTAGTTGCTTCTCCATCCACATCTTGGAAAAAAGACATGACAAAACTTTCATACAAGCCTCCTCCAATCATAAAGGTCGCTGGGAGGTGGTACCCTATTGAACCTTGGCAGTGGATTGTCTTTAGTGTTTGGCTTGGACAACTTCTCACTATTAATCAAATTCTGGATCTCATGCCTCAACCTCACACATTTATCCGTGTCATGCCCTTGCATTTGATGAAATTGACAAAATGCCTTAGTGTCAAAATTAGGTGGGAGAGGGTTAGGCAAAGGATGAGGATTTAAGGATTATAACAATCCCTTATTTTGTAGCTTATGGAGGACCCAAGACAGCGGCTTATCCAATTCTAAAAACTACCTTCTTCCTCTTTGGCCAATAGCATTAACATCAATTAATTTTTGTGTGCCTTGGTTACCAGACTGGTAGTTTTTCTTCTCATTCCTTCTCGCTGAAAAGCGATTCTTCTCTCTTTTTCACTCTTCAATTTGTAGACCAGCTTGCAAAAAGTCCATGAAATCCTGAATGAGTGTATGAGACATCCTTTCGCGAAGGCTAGGTAACACTCCTCTCACAATCATTCTAATTTGATCGGATTCATCAGGCCTTCTCTTGAGCAATACAGCCTTATTCCTCCACCTCTTCATATAGTCCGCAAAGTTTTCGTTCGGCCTTTGTCTAATGGACTCCACCTCCATTAGAGTAACTTCCAATTCAGTATTGTATCCATATTATTGGATGAAGGCCTTGTATAGCAGATCCCAACTCTTTTGTGTGCCATCATCTAAGGTATTGAACTAATTTTGGATAATATGATCCAATGAGAGCATGAAGTATCTTAGGATTTGAGCCTTAGTAGCTCGGGCAGACTGCATAGCAGTGATATACTGCTTCACATGGAGGTGAAGATTTTTGGTTCCATCAATCTTTGCAAAGGAACACATCTTGAACTTGTATGGAACTTCTTCATCTAGCTCAAACAATTTGTCAACTTCGAACATTTTTTCAGTTTTCAACTTCTTTTCAAACTTCTTTTTCAGGTCAGCAATCAATTTTTCAATATCTGAAGTTTCAATTTTCTCCACAGCTGATCTTTCAACAACCTTCGACTCCTTCTTCTTGTCTTGAGGATCTTAGAAGTATTGAGTCAGTCGTCATCATCATCGACGACTATCTTATCATCATCAAAAACCACTTCACCAACCTTAGCCTTTCCTTTGTCCTTTGGCTTCTTGGTGCTAGCAGATGCTTCGACATTGTTCCCTAAAATTGCAGCCAATTGGTTATTCATGGTCTCAGACAGGATCTCCTTTAGTTCTTCCATTTTAGCATTGAGGGCGTCGTTCACCATTCTTTGAATTTGTTCGGGCTCCATTGCCTTTGGTGAGAAAGTAATTGAGTTGCTGCTGGATTTTTCATCTCCAACATAGGTCGAATTATCGTAGGCTTTTGAACTACTGTAATCCAGGGCTGTGAGCCAGAAAGAATTAATGATATGTGATGCAAATGCATGTATGCATGTGTGCACAGATAACTGACAAACAAAGATAATTAGGACGTTCCTTCCAACCTTATAACTTCCACACACGAATGGTGAGTCTCTTTTTCTAGGTATATGGTCAATCAAAATATCAACATGGAATATTTTATTTTTAAAAAGTTTCCTCAGACGGTTTAACCAATAGTTGCATTTCTAATATAGAAGTCGGTCCATGATAATTCTCATTAATTAAGCTTTAATCTATTGAATCTCAACTAAAATAGCTTTTATGCTATATTGGATTAAAATAAAATTAAGAGGTTCATCATAAATAGATTACTTATTTGAAAAAGTAACTAGTGATTCATGCCGAAAATAAGCCCATGATTAATAGTTCTTAGCATAAGCTAGGCTCACAATTGATTTTTAGTATTTTGTAAGCTCTTTGTAATCTCTGATAAAAATAATTTTGTTGCAAAAAAAATCTTGCGCCATAAGGTAGAAAAAGATTTTTGACCCATCTTAAAAGGTTTGAATGTCCAAAGACCTTCTTAAAAATTTTAAAAATAGTTTTGGTCTTTTGAATCTTAAAGGAAAAGAATTATTTTTGAGCTTACAATATAGGTAGGTCATATTAGAAAAAGAACAAACCAAATAAGCCATGGTTTCAACCAAGATATACCAATCATAGTCAAACAACAAGCATTTGAGATAAAATCTAAGGAAAGTAACTAGGCCAATTACATGAGCTTTAGTCTTTGGGTTTAAAGGCTTAGGTTTCCATAGCAAGTATATACCAAATGGTACAAAGCTATGAGTGGTTATGCCATGCTTAATCTCCATACTTTGAGTGAAAGTATGGTATCCCTTACATAACACAACACAGATAATACGGGCATCTTAACTCACGCACACGATGTAATCTAATATGATGCAATGAACAATATCATAATAAGAAAAAATAGAATAATAAAAAAACCAACGGAATCAACTTCTCTTATCTCCAGCGAAGTCGCCACTGTGAGCGAAAATTTTTGCCCTCACTCCCGGTGGAATAGTTCTTGTGACTTTGGCACTGTTAGGCTCGGGGTCTTAGAGAACACGGGCCTAAGCCCGGAGAAAAAGGAGTTGCCACCCGGATGAGCTGGAAAAAAGAAAGGGGTGGATGACTCGATTTCTAAGGAATCTCCAACCGCCTGATGGGTTCAAAAAGTTGGGTACGTGTGGAAAAGGTGAGAAATGGCCCAGCACTCCCACAATACCCAGTTTATTGGAGTCGACTTCCTTTTCAGATCTTAATATTATAGAATTCTTAAATATAATGATATTATCCATACTACATGCAATAATTAAGATAAAACATCATTATATTAAAATCAAAGCAATGTTCAAACAAAATAAATAAATGGACACCCATCTAAGGATGAAATTATGTCCTTACATTGTCCAATGTCTAAAACAAATAGGACACCCACCAAAAGATAGAAACGTGTCCTTTACATTAATCTCAAAACGAGAATATAAATTAAATTACATGATGCTTAATACATGAGGCACCCAAAATATGAAAACGTACCTCTTACAATATTTTAAAATCAAAGCAAATCAATAAAAATAACCAACCAATTATTCATCATAAATAAATCATTCATTGAAGACATAAATTGAAGATATAAATAAATCATTAATCAAACTATATAATAAATACTCACTTAATAATAAAACAAATAAAGATGCAAATTTAGGTTTATGTATCAACTTAAGATTTCTTAAATAACATTTAGGATTTTGGAATTTATATCTAAAAGCAAGGATTTTGGAATCTTAAAGAACTAATATTATTGTTAGGTTTATTTTTTTAGAAGAATTATGCTACTGTATGATTAAAATTAGAATTTAGGATTTAAGTAAATAAGGTATAAACCTATGAAAATAAGATTAAAACTTAAATATTTAAAAAGAATAAGCTACTGTGATGATTTTGAAAATTTGATTAGGGTTTTAAAATAGATTAAGGTTTGAATTGAACTAAGATTTGGATTTCTAAGAAAACTAACACTATCATATTTATTTTTGAAAAAAGAGGCTACTGTGAAGGTTTTGAAAAATTGATTTAATTAGAGTTTTATAATTTTAAGTGGTTTATGATTTTGATTAACAAAAAAAACTAAGATACTGTAATAATTAAAATAACAAAAAAAAGCTACTGTATAAAATTTTTTTTAATAAAAACTAATTAATGGCTACTGTGTTCTTTTAAAAGAAATAAACAAATTTGTCCGTTGTTGTTCATAGTTATGGATTATTGTATGAGTTTTAATTTGTCAATTTTAATTGATTAATGATTAATGGATGAAGATGATTTTTTGATAAATAAAATTAGATATAAATACCTATGTTTCAAGGCTCCACCAAAATTATTGAATAAAGATTTGGGACAAGCTAACTCCAAGACAGTCACTGCTTGCTTGCTTGCTGCCTTAGTCTTCTTATTGAAAATTCTATAGTTTTGAGTTTTTAGCTTCTGCAGAAAAATAACTCCAAAAGCTCAAAGAGTCTGTCTCCAAAAAAAAGTCCCAAAAAAGATCCCTCTGTAATTATTTTAATATGGTATTTATACGAAAAAAAAATACTAATTGGTTAAAGAAATAAAATTATTTTAGGAAATAAAATTGTTTAGGAAATAAAATTTTAAAACCGAGTAAAAAAAGATTTTAGCAAAATCGGCCCCGCGCTCAAATGAGCCTGTGGGCTGCGAGGCACCTGGGTGAGCCCTAATTCACCATAGGCGTTGCCTGCGGTGAATTGGCCATTGGCACGCCAATTGGCCATCACCGCGTGGCGTGCACAGATTCTACCGTCCAATTTTTATTTTTATTCTTTATCATTTTTATATGTATATATATATATTTTTTTTACTATTAAAAATATTATTATTAAAATAATAAAATAAATAATTAATAATAAATATTATTTTATTATAATAAATAGTATATTTAAAAAATAAAAAATAAATATTATTAAATTAAAATAAATATTATATAATTAAAATAAATAATGAATATTAAAATACTATAAAAATTATTTGAGATTGTTTTAAAATGATTAGACTGGATTTGGTAAAAAATTAAGGGTCTACAGAGGGAGTATAAGGATGCAAAGAAGATGGAGTTTCTGAGTTTGAGGTAGGACACCAGGACAGTGACAGAGTATGAGATTGAGTTCATTCGGCTGAGCCAGTATGCTGGAGGGATTATTTTTGATGGGGTTGACAGATGCCGGAGGTTTGAGGAGGGACTGAGACCCTCTATCATGTGTTTAGTGACAAGCTTCCGGTATCATAATTTCTCTTAGTTGGTTGCAGCTGTCAGGAGTATAGAGAGGGCACAAGGACTTACAGCAGTAGCCAGAGCAGAGGAGAGCAGAGCTAGGAGACCTCAGGGTAAGGCAAGGTCTTCATCATCGAAGAGTGGTCGAGGGAGATATCCTTAGAGGTTCAGTTGGAGCCAGGGGCAGTCTGGCAGGTCAGCACAGCAACAGAGACAAAGACAGAGACCTACAGCCTCAGTGGTCAGAGCTCCAACCCTGGTGACTCAGAGGCCTGCTCCACCTACCTGTGTTCATTATGGTAGGGCACATGGAGGTATTTGCTGGAGGATAAGTGCACCAACAGTGTGTTACAGACCAAACCATTTTCTCAGAGATTGTCCAGAGCCACTAAATGACAAACAAATAGATACAACAAATTCCAGACCCGGTGTCAGAGGGGTTCATGGTGGCAGAGATTTTGGCAGAAGTGGTCAATCAGGGTCTAGTTAGAGAAGAGGTTCCACAGCAGGGAGCAGACTAGAGGATGCAGAGCCATCACAATGGGTTTATGTGATGCAGAGGCAGCATAATATTTTAGCTTTTATAGTCGGTACTTTTACTTTATTTGGTACTTCAGTTCTTGCATTGATAGACCCTAGATCGATGCATTCATACATCAGTGCATCCATACTACCTGTGAGTGATTTACATTCTGAGTCCCTAAGATTTAATATTTTAGTTATAAATCCTTTAGGGTATAGTATTGTGGTTAGCAAGATGCACCAAGATAGTCCAGTTGTTGTTCAGGATGAGGAGTTTCTCGATGACCTGATTGAGATGCCTTTCAGAGAGTATGATCTAATTCTGGGCATGGATTAGTTATCCAGGTATGAGGTTGTGGTAGACTGTCAGCGAAAATGTGTTACCTTGAGAACACGTGATGGTAGATATGCGGTGGTATATAGTGAGCAGAGACATCTTTCATCCATGTTTATTTTAGTTATTTCAGCTAGGAGGATGATTCGGAAGGGATGTGATTCATATCTTGCTCATGTTGTAGATACTAGAGTAGTGGGGTTTCAGCTCGACAGTATACCTACAATTTCTGAGTTTTCAGATATTTTTCCTGATGAGTTGCTAGGGGTATCTCTTGAGAGAGAGGTGGAGTTTAGTATTGATTTGTTGTCTGGTACCACTCCCATCTCTATTACCCCTTATCAGATGGCACCTGCAGAGTTAAAAGAGTTAAAGTTGCAGTTGCAAGAGTTGCTTGTTAAAGGATTTATTTGCCCTAGTGTGTCTCCATGGGGAGCACCTATTTTATTTGTGAAGAAGAAGGATGGCACCTTGAGATTATGTATTGATTACAAACAGTTAAATAAGGTGACCATCAAAAATAAGTATCCATTACCTTGAATAGATGATCTCTTTGATCAGTTAAAGGGAGCAGCAATATTCTCTAAGATTGATTTGAGATCAGGGTAGTATCAGTTGAGAGTTAGAGATATATATTTACCCAAGATAGCCTTTCGTATGAGGTATGGGCATTATGAGTTTCTGGTGATGCCCTTTGGATTGATGAATGCACCAGCAACATTTATAGATTTGATGAATAGGTGTTTAGACCATACTTAGATCAGTTTATGGTGGTCTTCATTGATGATATTCTAGTGTATTCGTGTAATGAGGAGGATCATGATAGACATTTGCATATTATATTGCAAACATTGAGAGAGAAGCAACTGTGTGCTAAGTTGTCTAAGTGTGAGTTCTGGCTCAATCAAGTAACTTTTCTTGGTCATGTGGTATCGGCAGAGGGTATTAGAGTTTATCTGAGTAAAGTTGAAACTATCTTGAATTGGAGTCCATCGAAGACTGTGACAGAGATTAGAAGTTTTATGGGTTTGACAGGCTATTATCATCGGTTTGTGAATAGTTTTTCTATGATAGCTACACCACTCACCATATTACTTCGGAAGGGAGTAAGATTTATATGGACAGATCGGTGTCAGGCAAGTTTTGAGCAGCCGTGGAGATGTTGACTCAGACTCTTATCCTTACCCTGCCTATGGAAGGTAAACCATATGAGATATACAGTGATACTTCACATAGTGGTTTAGGTTGTATTCTGATGCAGGAGGATAGAGTCATTGCTTATGCATCTCAACAGTTAAAGCCACATGAGCTGAATTATCCGACTCATAATTTAGAGTTAGCAGCCATAATTTTTGCATTGAAGATTTGACGGCATTTCTTGTATGGGGAGAAGTATTTCATTTATACTGATCATAAGAGTTTGAAGTATTTGAGTGTTCAAAAAGAGCTGAATCTTTGAAAAAGACGATGGTTAGAGTTGATTAAAGACTACGACTGTTTGATTGATTATCATCATGGCAAGGCAAATGTTGTTGCTGATGCCTTGAGTATGAAGTTTTTGGCAGGTTTAACTATTTTTTCACTTTCGTTGCTTGTTGAGTTGAGAGAGTTGCATGCCAGATTTGAGTCTTGTGATGATGGTACATTGATGGCTTAGTTGCAATTGAGGTCAGTGTTATTAGATCAAGTTAGGGAAGCCTAGTTGGCAGATGAGAAGATCCAGAAGATTGTGTTAGATTTTCAAAAAGGGGAGAGTCGAGACATTCATATGAGAAATGATGGCAGTCTATGGTACAGAGATAGGTTGTGCATTCCTGATGATGCAGAATTGAAGAGGATGATATTAGAGGAAGTACCTCAGTCAGTTCATACTATGTACCTTAGTAGTACTAAGATGTATCAAGATTTGAAGCAGCATTACTGGTGGTGGTCAGGTATGAAGAGGGACACAGCAGAGTTTGTATCCAGATGTCTCACTTGCCAAAGAGTGAAGGATGAGCAACAAGTTCCTTCAAGGTTACTTCATCCATTGTCAGTACCAAAGTAGAAATGAGAGCGAGTGATAATGAATTTTGTGACTGGACTGCCTTTGACCCAGAAGAAGTATGATGCAATCTGGGTGATTATTGATCGAATAACGAAGATAGCTCATTTTCTTTCAGTTAAGATGGATTACTCACTTAAGAGGTTGGTTGGGTTGTATATCAGTGAGATTGTGAGGTTGCATGGAGTCCCAGTTTCTTTGGTATCAAACCGAGATCCCCAATTTATATCAAGATTTTGGAGGTTTTCGGTTATATTTTAGTACTGGTTTCTATCCTTAGACAGATGGACAACCAGAGAGAGTGATACAGATTCTAGAGGATATGTTGAGGAGTTGTATCATTGATTTCATAGGGAGCTGGGACAGATTCTTGCCACTAATTGAGTTTGCATATAAAAATAGTCTTCAGTCCAGTATTGGGATGGCATCTTATGACGCCTTGTATGGCAGGAGATGCAGGACGCCTTTGTGTTGGGATGAGGTTGGAGAAGGTAAACTGATTGGTCTTGATTTAATTAAGAAAACATAAGAGAAAGTGAAATTAATTTGGGATCGTCTGAAAGAAGCTTCAGACCGACAGAAATCCTATACATATTTGAAGAGGTAGGATATAGAGTTCAATGTGGGAGATAATGTGTTCCTGAAGATGTCTCCGTGGAAGAAGATTTTGATATTCGATCGCAACGAAAAGTTGAGTCCTCGTTTCAAAGGACCACATGAGATTCTGAAGAGAGTTGGTCCAGTGGCTTACAGGTTGGCTCTGCCACCTAAGTTAGACCGGATACATAATGTCTTTCATGTCTCTATACTTTGGAGATACAGATCAGACCCATCTCATATCTTATCAGTGGAGTCTATTGAAATGAGCCCAGATTTGACTTATGGAAAAGAACCAGTGACGATTTTAGCACGGGATATGAAAGAGTTAAGAAACAAGAAGGTGTCACTTGTAAAAGTTTTTTGGAGGAATCATGTCTCTGAGGAGGCGACATAGGAGAGTGCACAAATGATGTTGAGTCAGTATCCTCAGTTATTCCAGAGTTGATATCAGGTAATTTTGTGGACGAAATTTTCTTTAGTAGGAGAGAACTGTAATATCTGTAATTTTTATAAAATAAATTAAATAAATGATTTAAATGGAAAATTGAAGAATTTTAAGTGAAAAAGTAAAAAGTATATGTAAAATATATATAAAATATACATAATATATATAAAAGTCAATACTTTAAAAAGAAAAGTTAAAGGTCAAGTGGCAAAATTATAAATATACTTTGAAAAATTAAAATTATTTAAATAAATTAAAAATAAATTATTTTTAAATGAAAGATGTAATTTATAGTTTTTTTAAATAAATAAATAATTAATTAATTAAAAATATAATAAAATATATTATATATATGGTCAAATTTAAAGTGGAAAGAAAGAGAAATTTTAAAAAGTCTTCATATTCTTCTTCTTCCTTAAGCTAGCCAAACCTCCATAGCCATCCAAAAGAAGGTTTTTTCTTCTTCCAAGCTTTCATAATTGAAAGGATTTCAAGGATTCAAGTGGGATTTTGGTGATTTTCTCTTGAAATAGTAAGTTTCTAACTTATTTTTTTGGATTTTCATAAAGATTTGAATATATTAAATTTTGGATTTTGACTTAGCATGATTTAATGGCTTGAATGAGTTTGTATGAAGTTATTTTGATCAGTTATTAATGATTTTTAAGTTGGATTGAAGAAATAGTTAAGTTTGAGTAGAGTCTGATGAAGAGAGAGAATTTAGGGTTATAAATATTTGTACTTTTGAAATTCTATATCTTAATTATGCACATTGATTCTAAATGTGTTGTTTTGATGAATAAATAAGAATTTTAAAGTCAAATTATGAATTTGGTTAAATTTAGTTAGAGATTAGATGAGGCAATGTTGAATTTAGGGTTTTTGAAGGAAAATTTTCAAAGAATGGTTAATTGTTTTATTTTAATATTTAAATCATGTTTTTTAATGACTAAAGTGATGGAAATAAACTTGGATTAATAATTAAAATAAGTTGGAATGAAGAACCTTTATTGATGAAGATTATGCCATTTTAGGATTTTGTTTGAGAGTGTGTATTTAATTAAGGTGAATGATTGAAATATGTTATAAAATATTTTTAATAATATAAATAAATTTAAAGCACTAATTTAAATGGATTAAAATGAATTTTCAAAGTTAAAGAAAGGAAAGGCTAAATTTTAAAAATTTATAGGAGTGATGTTGAATTAGGGTTTAATATTAAAAATGCCATAGAATGTGATATTAAATGATTGTATTTGATCACATTGTGTATATACTTATTTTGGAACCTATAATGTATAGAGAATATTTTATTTATTATTTAAAATTATATTTTAAAGTATTTGAGATTTTAAATTAGAAATATGAAAATTTTTATTAAACCGAGTTGTGGCGTTCTTATATTTTATTTGTGTATTTTACATATACTATATGTATGTATATATATATATATATATATGATATAAGAGTGCTACAGTAGTATTTTTGGAATAATGTTTATTTTTTTAATAGTTTTTATAAAACTCCCATTTCCAAACTGGTAGATAAGGCTAATAACACACAATTTAAAATTGAAAAATATGCAAAAAGAACTTTAAAAAATTATAAATATATTTTGCAAATATATTGTGTCAAAAAATTACAAGTATATTATATAAATATATTTGTTTTATTTATTTTCTATTTTATTATTTATTTTTCTTGCATTTCTTTCTGATTTCTTTGTATTATTATTATTATTATTATTATTATTATTATTATTATTATTATTATTATTGGATAACCATGTAACATTCAAAATTTTTTGAAAATTTATAATTTTTAGAAAATTGGATAAAATAAATTATAATTTAAAAGGATAAATTAAATTAATGATTTTAAATGAAAAATGAAGGGATTTTAAATGAAAAAGTGAAATATATATATGATATATATACAAAATATAAATAACATATATAAAAGTCAACACTTTTTTAAAAGAAAAGGGTATTTTGGTAATTAAATCTTATAAATTTAAAATTAATAAAATAATTCAAAAATAAATTAATTTTGAATGGAAGAGAAAAATTATGACTTTTAATTTATTAAAAAAATAATTAAATTATTAAATTATTTTAATATATATATATGTGGTTAAAAAAAGGATGAAAAGGAAAGAATATTAAAAGTCTTCTTCTTCTTCTCAAGAACGTGGCTTCCATGGATGATTGAAGACCAAGGATTTTGCTTCTTCCATACTCCATAAATTGAAGGAATTAACAAGTTTCAAGTGAATTTTTGGTGATTTCCACCAAAATTAGTAAGTTTCCATCTCTTTTCTTTGAATTCCTTGGAAATTTAGATTATGTGAGAGTTTGAATTTTTATGTAGTATGTTATAATTATTGGAATTGGTGTGTATGATGTTATTTTAGGTAGTTAACAATGATTCTAAGGTTAGATTGAAGAGATGATGGAGTTTGGTTAAAGAATGGTGAAGAGAGAGAATTTAGGGTTATGGATTTTTTGGGTTTTGAAAACATGAATTTTAATTGTGCAAATTGATTCCAAATGAGTTGTTTTGATTCATAAATAAGTATTTTAAAGTCAAATATTGGATTTGGTGGTGTTGGGTTGGAGTTTGAGAATGGAAGTGGAGATTGAGGGTTTTGGAAAAGTGATTTTCCAAAGTGGTTGAATTGTGTGATTTTATTTGTTTAAGCATGTTGTTTAGTGTTAAAAGTGATGAATATAAGCTTGGAATGAGTAATGGATTGTGTTGGAATGGAAAACCTTCAATGGGGGAAGGTTAGGCCATTTTTGAGATTTTGTGTATAAGAGTGTATTTTTATAATGTAAATGATTTAAATGTATTAAAACATGTTTTTAATAATATAAATAAACTTAAAACACTAATTTAATAGTAGTAGAATGGAATTCTAATGTTGAAATAAGGAAAGGCTAAATTTTTAAAAATTTATAGGAGTGATGTGTAATTATGATTTAATATTGGAAATGCCATTAAATGTGATACTAAATTATTATTTGCTATCACATTCGGTTTAGGCATTGAGGGAGATTGATTTGCTTCATCCAAGTGGTGAAAGGCAAGTTAGAAAGATTGGATTGAAGATTGTTTTTAGCTTGCTTTGGGTTGCTAGTGGAGGTATGTACAAAATTTGAATATAATGTTTATATTTGCATAACATTTGGACTTAACACATTTTGGTTGAAAATTGTGTTAAGCTACTTGGTTCATTGATTGTGTATGAAAAATGTGCTATGACATTTGTAATGTCATATATGTATTAAATGCATTGTGAAAAGCCATTGATAATGGCTAATTTGTGTAACATGTGAAATATGCATATTATGTGAAAATACCCAAAGTAATTGGGTAATGTGTTGTGAATGCAAAAATGAGATATGTGTAATAATGAAATGAATTGATATTGATAAAAATAAGAAAAATGAGAAAGATGTGAAAAATGAGAAAAGTGAGAAAAAAATGTGAAAATAAGGCAATGTGCCTAGATTGAATACGTAAAAATGAGAAAGAGATTAATAATGAGAAATATGAATAAATTGTATGCCTAGTATGTTATTCAATTTTCAGAGTTCTGGGTTTGGCGGCATGCCTATGATTGCCTACGGGATATACGTTGGAATGGTGAAAAGACTGGGTCGTAAGCTAGGCTAACTGATAAATATGATGTTTTTGGGGTGAAAAGACTGGGTCGTAAGCCTCAAAAACTGTAGCAGTCTAGCCGGGTTGAGGACCAAGATACTGGGGCCTAAGGGTCTAGCCGGGTTGAGGTCCAAAAGACTGGGGCTGTTACATTATCCATGGATATATATATTACCTACGGGGCTAGACACATGGTGTCATTATGGACCAAAGCAGTAACTCTGAAATTTGAATAACATATTAGACCCTTTTTGGGCCCATGCTTGTCTTTGTTTTACTGTGAATTATGAATTGTAATAAAATTGAGCAATATAATGAGATATAATGTTATGAGTTATGCTTATGAAATATTTGAAAAATATAAGAAAGTAGATTGATGTGACATCTATATGCATTATGCATTTGGTATTGCATTGAGTTATATTGTTATTATCAAATTTGTACCACTAGGCTTCGGCTTAGCGCGATTGTTTCCATCGCGTAGGTGACAGGGTAGACCCAGTTGAGCCAGAGAGTTCTTCTAGACCAGGTCGGGTCTAGACTTGTAGTTGAGCTTGTAGAGTTGCTATTGAGATCAGAAACACTGCCATCAACATGTATATATTTTTATGTTATTGTACATTTTGAGTTTTACGCATAATATATTATGTTTTGAATTTTACGTATTGTATATTATAAAGAATGTTTGGGTCAATGTATTTGAAATGGGAGAGTAAGTGTGTTTTAAATTATATATATCTATATGTATAAATGTTTGAGAAAATTGGTGAAATTGAGAAGTATGGTTGAGAGGGTGATTGGAAATTATTGGGAGTATTTTCTTTTTGCAGGTTGAGTAATTGCTAAATTTTGGAATATCCAAAATACAGACAAAACTCTGGCGAATTTTTTCAAGAGATTTTTATATATATTATTTATTTTGGGTTCTTATAACAAGTAAATAATATTTATATTCTATTTAATTTTTATATATTTAGAATTTGAAATTTTAAATTGGAAATGTTAAAAAAAATAAATTAGTAAATCCGTCTGTGATATTTTTGTACCGTATATGCGTATTTTACATATGCTAGAAATATATTTTGTACGTATATAGGGTATAAGGGTGTTACATTTGTTTTGGTATCAGAGCCTAGGTTTGAGGTTCTCGACCTAGGTGGGATGATAAAAAGAGAAAATGAGGGATTTGAAAAATAGTTTTTAATTGTAATACATGCATTGGCACTGGCAGTTTTTGATCTCTGATATAGTATCTTCTGCTTTGTTTGCAGATATAGGTAGTTATGGCATCTCGGCCGCATCAGGCTGCTGAGGGTAGTGCTGAGAGTGTGGCTCCAGATGAGGATAGAGATGGAGCTAGAGTTGTATCTGCTGGTGAGGCGTCTATTTCTGTACCTATAAGACCAGCAGTTGATGAGGTTCCGCCTGGCTGGGTATGGCATATGGTAGAGTTTTTGAGGCAGGCTCCAGTTCCGCAGCCGCCACAGCCACAGCCACAGTTACCGGTGAGGCAGTATGACAAATTAAGAAAGTATGGGGCTGAGGACTTTGTTGGTACTATAGACCCTGCTGTAGCAGAGCAGTGGCTAGACCGGGTTCAGAGGATATTTATTCAGTTACAAGCTAGTCCAGAAGAGAAGTTTGATTATGCTAGATCTCTTCTGCAGAGAGATGCATATGATTGGTGGAAGACGGTTCCACATGCTCTGGATGATCCACCAGTTCTGACCTATGATAATTTTTTGCGGGAATTTGAGCAGAAGTATACTCCGAGAGAGTATAAAGATGCAAAGAAGATGGAATTTTTTAGTCTGAGATAGGATACCAAGACAGTGACCGAGTATGAGATCGAGTTTATCCGGTTGAGTCACTATGCTGGTGGGATCATTTCTGACCAGTTTGACAGGTGTAGGAGGTTTGAGGAGGGACTGAGACCCTCTATCATGTGCATCATCGCAGGCTCTCGGTATCAGAATTTCTCCCAGTTAGTTGCAGCTGCCAGGAGTGTTGAGAGGGCGTAGAGTCTTGCAGCAGCTGCCAGGGTTGAGGAGACCAGAGTTAGGAGACCCCAGAGTGAGGCAGGGTCTTCATCAGTGAAGAGAGGTCGAGGGGGATATTTTCAGAGGTTTAGTAGGAGTCAGGGGCAGTTTGGCAGGTCAGTACAGCAGCAGAGATAGAGACAGAGACCTGCAATTTCAGTGGCTAGTGCTCTGACCCCAGTGGCTCAGAGACCTACTCCACCTACTTGCGTTCATTGTGGTAGAGTACACGGAGGTGTCTGCTGGTGGAGAGGTGCTTCGGGAGTTTGTTTTATATGTGGGTCATCAGACCATTTTATCAGAGATTGTCCCAAGCCACCAGAGGTTAGGCAGGCAGATACTGCATCTTCTCGATCCAGTGTCAGAGGGGGTCGTGGTGGCAGAGGTTTTAGTAGAGGTGGTCACCCTGGGTGTAGTCAGAGAGGAGGCTCTACATCCGGAGGCAGTAGGCCAGATGAGACTGGGCCATCTCAGCGGGTTTATGTGATGCAGAGGCAGCCGGATGCTTCAGCCGTCATTGCGGGTACATTTTCTTTATTTGGTATTTCAGTCCTTGCTCTATTAGATCATGGATCTACGCATTCATAGATAAGTGCATCCATCTTTCCTGTGACTGAATTGCATTCTGAGTCCCTAGGATTTGATGTCTTGGTGACAAATCCTTTAGGACATAGTGTTGTGGTGAGCAGGGTGCACCGAGATAGTCCAGTTGTTGTTCAGGATGAGGAGTTTCTCTGTGACCTGATTGAGATGCCTTTCAGGGAATATGATCTGATTTTGGACATGGATTGGTTATCCAAGCATAGGGTTGTGGTAGACTGTCAGAAGAAATGTGTTACTTTGAGAACACGGGTTGGTAGGGATGTAATAGTATCTAATGAGCAGAGGTATCTTTCATCTATGTTTGTTTCAGCTGTTTCAGCTGGGAGAATGATTCAGAAGGGATGTAAGGCTTATCTTGCTCATGTTGTAGATACTAGAGTAGTGGGATCCCTGCTTGAAAGTATACCTACAGTTGCCGAGTTTCTAGATGTTTTCCCTGATGAGTTGCCAGGGGTACCTCCTGAGAGAGAAGTGGAGTTTGGTATCGATTTGTTATCTGGTACCACTCCTATCTCTATTACCCCTTATCGAATGGCACCTGCTGAGTTGAAAGAGTTAAAGGTGCAGTTGCAGGAGTTATTGGATAAAGGGTTTGTCTGCCCTAGTGTGTCCCCGTGGGGAGCGCCTGTATTATTTGTGAAGAAGAAGGATGGCACCATGAGATTGTGTATTGATTATAGGCAGTTGAATAAGGTGACCATCAAGAACAAGTATCCTTTGCCTCGGATAGATGATCTCTTTGATCAGTTGAAGGGAGCAGCAGTATTCTCTAAGATTGATCTGAGATCAGGGTACCATCAGTTGAGAGTCAGAGATGTGGATGTACCCAAGACAACTTTTCATACGAGGTATGGGCATTATGAGTTTCTGGTGATGCCTTTTGGATTGACGAATGCACCAGCAGCTTTTATGGATTTGATGATTAGGGTATTCAGACCATATTTAGATCAGTTTGTGGTGGTTTTCATTGATGACATCTTGGTGTATTCGCGTAATGAGGAGGATCATGATAGACATTTGCGGATCATATTGCAAACTCTGAGAGAGAAGCAGTTGTATGCTAAACTGTCTAAGTGTGAGTTCTGGCTCGATCAGGTAGCTTTTCTTGGTCATATGGTTTCAGCAGAGGGTATTAGAGTTGATCCGAGTAAAATTGAGGCTATCTTGAATTGGAGTCCACCAAAGACTGTGACAGAGGTTAGAAATTTTCTGGGATTGGCAGGCTATTATCGTCGACTTGTGAAGGATTTTTCTATAATAGCTACACCACTCACCAGATTACTTCGGAAAGGAGTTAAATTTGTGTGGACAGATCGGTGTCAGGCGAGTTTTGAGCAGCTGAGGGAGATGTTGACTCAAGCTCCTATCCTTACCCTGCCTGTGGAAGGTAAACCATATGTGATATACAGTGATGCTTCACATAGTGGTTTAGGTTGTGTTATGATGCAGGAGGGTAGAGTCATTGCTTATGCCTCTCGACAGTTGAAACCGCATGAGCTGAATTATCCAACGCATGATTTAGAATTAGCAGCAATAGTCTTTGCCTTGAAGATTTGGTGGCATTATTTGTATAGGGAAAAGTGTTTCATTTATACAGATCACAAGAGTTTGAAATACCTGGGTGTTCAGAGAGAGCTGAATCTTTGGCAGAGGCGATGGTTAGAGTTGATTAAAGACTACGACTGTTTGATTGATTATCATCCTGGTAAGGCAAATGTTGTTGCTGATGCCTTGAGTCAGAAATCTTTAGCAGGTTTGACTGCTTATTCTCTCTCGTTGCTTATTGAGTTGAGAGCGTTGCATGCTAGATTTGAATCTTCTGATGATGGTGCTCTGATGGCTCAGTTGCAGTTGAGGCCAATCTTGTTGGATCATATTAGGGAGGCTCAATTAGCAGATGAGAGAATTCAAAAAATTGTGTTGGTTTGTCAGAAGGGGGAGAGTCGAGACTTTTATATGAGGAATGATGGCAGTCTATGGTACAGAGATAGATTGTGTATTCCTGATGATGCAGAATTGAAAAGAATGATATTAGAAGAAGCACATTAGTCACTTTTTGCTATGCACCCTGGGAGTACCAAGATGTATCAGGACTTGAAGTGACATTATTGGTGGTCAGGTATGAAGAGGGACATAGCAGAGTTTGTATCCAGATGTCTCACTTGCCAGAAAGTGAAGGCTGAACACCAAGTTTCTTCAGGATTGCTCCAACCTTTATCAGTGCCAGAGTGAAAATGGGAGCGAGTGACAATGGATTTTGTGACTGGACTACCTTTGACTCAGAAGAAACATGATGCAATTTGGGTGATAGTTGATCGGATGACGAAGACAGCTCATTTTTTTCCAGTTCAGATGAATTATTCTCTTGAGAGGTTGGCTGAGCTATATATCAATGAGATAGTCAGGTTGCATGGAGTCCCAGTTTCTTTGGTGTCAGATCGAGATCCCCGGTTTACTTCGAGGTTTTGGAAGAGTTTGCATAATGCTCTAGGTTCTCGATTGCATTTTAGTACTGCTTTCCATCCTCAGACAGATGGACAGTCAGAGAGTGTGATACAGATTCTGGAGGATATATTGAGGAGCTGTACCATTGATTTTGCCGGGAATTGGGATAAATTTTTGCCATTAATTGAATTTGCTTATAACAACAGTCATCAGTCGAGTATTGGAATGACTCCTTATGATGATTTATATGGCAGGAGATGTAGGACACCTTTGTGTTGGGATGAAGTTGGAGAAGGTAAACTGGTTGGTCCCGATTTGATTAAGGAAACAGAGGAGAAAGTGAAGGTGATTCGGGGTCGTTTGAAAGCAGCTTCAGACCGACAGAAATCTTATTCAGATTTAAAGAGAAGAGACATAGAGTTCAGTGTGGGAGATAAAGTGTTTCTGAAGGTGTCTCCATGGAAGAAGATTTTGAGATTTGGCCGCAAAGGGAAGTTGAGTCCTCGTTTCATAGGACCATATGAGGTGTTGGAGAGAGTTGGCCCAGTGGCTTATAGACTAGCTTTGCCGCCTGAGTTGGATCGAATACATAATATTTTTCATGTCTCGATGCTTCGGAGATACAGGTCTGACCCATCTCATATCTTGTCAGTGGAGTCCATTGAGGTGAGTCCAGATTTGACTTACGAGGAAGAACCAGTGGCGATTTTGGCACGAGAGGTTAAAGAATTAAGGAATAAGAGGGTGCCACTTGTGAAAGTCCTTTGGAGGAATCATGCCACTGAGGAGGCGACATGGGAAAGTGAACAGGCGATGCATAGTTAGTTTCCCCAATTATTCCTGACTTGAGGACAGGTAATTTCGGGGACGAAATTTATTTTAGGGGGAGAGAATTGTAACATTCAAATTTTTTTGAAAATTTATAATTTTTGGAAAATTGGATAAAATAAATTATAATTTAAAAGGATAAATTAAATTAATGGTTTTAAATGAAAAATGAAGGGATTTTAAATGAAAAAGTGGAATATATATATGATATATATGCAAAATATATATAACATATATAAAAGTCAACACTTTTTAAAAGAAAAGGGTATTTTGGTAATTAAATCTTATAAATTCAAAATTAATAAAATAATTCAAAAATAAATTAATTTTGAATGGAAGAGGAAAATTATGACTTTTAATTTATTAAAAAAATAATTAAATAATTAAATATTAAATTATTTTAATATATATATGTGGTTAAAAAAAAGATGAAAAGGAAAGAATATTAAAAGTCTTCTTCTTCTTCTTCTTCTTCTCAAGAACGTGGCTTCCATGGATGATTGAAGACCAAGGATTTTGCTTCTTTCATACTCCATAAATTGAAGGAATTAACAAGTTTCAAGTGGATTTTTGGTGATTTCTACCAAAATTAGTAAGTTTTCATACATTTTCTTTGAATTCCTTGGAAATTTAGATTATGTGAGAGTTTGGATTTTTATGTAGTATGTTATAATTATTGAAATTGGTGTGTATGATGTTATTTTGGGTAGTTAACAATGATTCTAAGGTTAGATTGAAGAGATGATGGAGTTTGGTTAAAGAATGGTGAAGAGAGAGAATTTAGGGTTATGAATTTTTGGGGTTTTGAAAACATGAATTTTAATTGTACAAATTGATTCCAAATGAGTTGTTTTGATTCATAAACAAGTATTTTAAAGTCAAATATTGGATTTGGTGGTGTTGGGTTGGAGTTTGAGAATGGAAGTGGAGATTTAGGGTTTTGGAAAAGTGATTTTCCAAAATAATTGAATTATGTGATTTTATTTGTTTAAGCATGTTGTTTAGTGTTAAAAGTGATGAATATAAGCTTGGAATGAGTAATGGATTGTGTTGGAATGGAAAACCTTCAATGGGGGAAGGTTAGGCCATTTTTGAGATTTTGTGTATAAGAGTGTATTTTTATAATGTAAATGATTTAAATGTATTAAAATACGTTTTTAATAATATAAATAAACTTAAAACACTAATTTAATTATAGTAGAATGGAATTCTAATGTTGAAGTAAGGAAATGCTAAATTTTTAAAAATTTATAGGAGTGATGTGTAATTATGATTTAATGTTGGAAATGCCATTAAATGTAATACTAAATGATTATTTGCTATCACATTCGGTTTAGGCATTGAGGGAGATTGATTTGTTTCATCCAAGTGGTGAAAGGCAAGTTAGAAAGATTGGATTGAAGGTTGTTTTTAGCTTGCTTTGGGTTGCTAGTGGAGGTATGTACAAAATTTGAATATAATGTTTATATTTGCATAACATTTGGACTTAACACATTTTGGTTGAAAATTGTGTTAAGCTACTTGGTTCATTGATTATGTATGAATAATATGCTATGACATTTGTAATGTCATATATGTATTAAATGCATTGTGAAAAGCCATTGATAATGGCTAATTTGTGTAACATGTGAAATATGCATATTATGTGAAAATACCCAAAGTAATTGAGTAATGTGTTGTGAATGCAAAATTGAGATATGTGTAATAATGAAATGAATTGATATTGATAAAAATGAGAAAAGTGAGAAAAATGAGAAAGATGTGAAAAATGAGAAAATTGAGAAAAAAAATGTGAAAATAAGGCAATGTGCCTAGATTGAATACGTAAAAAATGAGAAAGAGATTAATAATGAGAAATATGAATAAATTGTGTGCCTAGTATGTTATTCAATTTTTAGAGTTCTGGGTTTGGCGGCATGCCTATGATTGCCTACGGGATATACGCTGGAATGGTGAAAAGATTGGGTCGTAAGCCAGGCCAGCTGATAAATATGATATTTTTGGGGTGAAAAGACTAGGTTGTAAGCCTCAAAAACTGTAGCAGTCTAGCCGGGTTGAGGACCAAGATACTGGGGCCTAAGAGTCTAGCCGAGTTGAGGTCCAAGAGACTGGGGCTGTTACATTATCCATGGATATATATATTGCCTACGGGGCTAGACACATGATGTCATTATGGACCAAAGCAGTAACTCTGAAATTTGAATAGCATATTAGACCCTTTTTGGGCCCATGCTTGTCTTTGTTTTACTGTGAATTATGAATTGTGATAAAATTGAGCAATATAATGAGATATAATGTTATGAATTATGCTTATGAAATATTTGAAAAATATAAGAAAGTGGATTGATGTGACATCTATATGTATTATGCATTTGGTATTGCATTGAGTTATATTGTTATTATCAAAGTTGTACCACTAGGCTTCGACTTAGCGTGATTGTTTCCATCGCGCAGGTGACAGGGTAGACCCAGTTGAGCCAGAGAGTTCTTCTAGACCAGGTTGGGTCTAAACTTGTAGTTGAGCTTATAGAGTTGTTATTGAGATCAGAAACACTGCCAGTAACATGTATATATTTTTATGTTATTGTACATTTTGAGTTTTACACATAATATATTATGTTTTGAATTTTACGTATTGTATATTATAAAGAATGTTTGGGTCAATGTATTTGAAATGGGAGAGTAAGTGTGTTTTAATTTATATATATCTATATGTATAAATGTTTGAAAAAATTGGTGAAATTGAGAAGTATGGTTGAGAGGGTGATTGGAAATTATTGGGAGTGTTTTCTTTTTTGCAGGTTGAGTAATTGCTAAATTTTGGGATATCCAAAATACAGACAAAACTCTGGCGAATTTTTTTCAGAGATTTTTATATATATTATTTATTTTGGGTTCTTATAACAAGTAAATAATATTTATATTCTATTTAATTTTTATATATTTAGAATTTGAAATTTTAAATTGAAAATGTAAAAAAAAATAAATTAGTAAATCCTTCTGTGACATTTTTGTACCGTATATGCATATTTTACATATGCTAAAAATATATTTTGTACGTATATAGGGTATAAGGGTGTTACAAATCATTTATAATCTGGTAAAGTTTTAAGTTGTGTTGAAATTAGTTGCAGAAGTCTCTGTATTAATAACACATATATAATATATTCATAATATATATAATATATTTGTGTTTGTTGTTAATAGTAGTGCATATATTTTTATTTAAAATTCAATATATAAACAACAGTTTTATGGTATATATATCACTATAGTTAAAGATATTATAAAAGTAACATGCATATATATAATATATGCAAAATATATGAAAAATATATTCACAATATACGAACATATTCATAATATATACATTATATTATGATGTTATTAATAATAGTGTATATATTTTCACTTGAAATTTAACATATAAACTACATTTACAATAAATATATATTATATTTAAAAAAATATAAAAGTTGTACATATATTTTTATCTAAAACTTAATATATATACAATATATATGTAACATATACATTATTTATGAAAATGACAGAATTTTTACAGAGATAAGGCCACACTGTATTTTTTATAATTTTAGAAACTTTTATGTATTTTTGAAAGAAGCATTTTTTTAAAAAAAAGTTTTCCTTTTTACTATAGTTTTATAAAACTTCCGAATATATGCCCATATATAACTTATCGGGCCAAGATATAGAAATTAAATTAAAAAGAATTTTTGATAAAAATGTCATAAAAATAAAAAAAAATTTAAATTTATCAGATTTTTAACAATATATTTAAATTTATAAAAATTTATAATTAGTTTATCAATCTATTATATTTACATAGTTTATTATATACATAATAATTTTTCTAATTTTATTATGAGTTTGTTATACATTTTATAAAATGACTAAAATTTCTCAAATAAAATATAGAAAAATTTTATAAAAAATGGTAAAGAGTGTAATTTTTTCAATTAAAAAGTTGAACTTGGGTCGAGAAAAAAGTTTATTTCTAAACAAAACATGACTTGGACTTTATATTTCTAAGAAAAAATTATATTGTTTATATAATTTTCGTAGCCCTTTTTTAAAATTAAGGTGATAGGTTTTTTTTTTTAATTTTATACAGTGCATTTTTTTTTTCAATTTTACTTTTTAACAGTTAATTTTTTAATTTTTTATGTTTTATTCTTTTTATTTATTTGTATTTATTTATTCATGAATAATTTTTTTGAGGTCATATTCTCAATATAGATACAAAAATTATATATAAGATATATACATAATATATATAAAATACACACATAACAAATAATAATATGTATAATATATACCAAACATCTATTATATCTATTAAACTTCTACATAATATTTTTAATATTTTTTTTTAATTTTTTAATTTTATATTTGTATAATGTATATACAATATGCATATAATATCTGTGTAAAATACACATAATATATACAATAAATATACAATATATATAAAATATCTATTAAATATTCACAAAATATCTATCAAATATCTACATAACGAAATTAATGATTTTTAACTATTATTTTTTATGTCTATAATATGTAAAATTTGTTTAAAAATAAATTAAATATTTTCTATTAATATATTTTTATATATTTTTATGAGTAATATTTGTTATTTATAATTAAAATTAAAATTTTTTCTGAATAAAAATTAAGTTATTTTGCATGTTGAAAATATAATTTAAAATTTTAGTTTTAATATTTTATTGTAATATATTTAATTAATAGTAAAGTTAAAAAAAAGATGAAAATTAAAGTAAAATATTAATTGTAGGAAGAGAAAAAATATTTTTTAAAAAAATATTATTTTAGTGAGAATTGAGATATTTTTGCAACTTTTTTTAAACTTTATCTAAAAATGTAAGTATTTTTATTTTTTGTAATATTTTTAAAATAAAATTTATTTTTTTTATAGTTTTTTTAAAAACCCTCCATTTCCAAACGGGGAGATAAGATCAATAACATACAATTTAAAATTGAGAAATTTGAAAAGAAAAACTTAAAAAAATTATAAATATATTTTGCAAATATATTGTGTAAAAAAATTATAAATATATTGTGTAAATTACAAATATATTATATAAATAAAAAACTTATTAAAATATAAATTTTATTTTTAAATATATATTGAGTATATTTTCAGTGTGTTTTTATATATTTATTATATATTATAAAAATATAAAAATTAGTATTTTTTTAATTCAAAAATGTAAAATTAAGTAAAAATAAAATTATGAAGAAAAAATAGTATTATATGTAATTTTTTTAAAAATTAATTAATAAAAATTATATTATTTATTATTTATTTAAATTTTATGAAATATTTATAATTTTAAAAAACTTTTAGAAATATATTTTTAAATTTAATTATATATATATTCCATACTAAACATATATTAGATAAATATTAGTATTTTTAAAATTAAAAATTGATACGAAAACAAGAAATAATAATTTTTAAAAATACATTATTTTTAAGATATTTTTATATAAAGCATCCATAATATGAACTTTTAAAATAATATCAGATATAAAATAATTTGTTATAAATCGTTCTGTAAATCAGATTTCAACCGAATTAATATAAATTATTTATATTCTAAAAAAATAAAAAATTTTATTTCATAAAACTGGTCGAAATCCTGTATAGTTTTATATTTTTTATTTAACTTATATATTGTTAAAATATTATAAACTATAATAATTTTCATAAAATAAGTTTGTATAAATTTAATTTTTTTAAAAAATTACAGAGCATATTTCAAAAAAATTTAAATAATTTTTAACTTCAATTTTTTTTATTACAGTTGTATACAGATGTAAATATACAAAGATGAAATGAGAAATGAAAATTTAATTATGTTAGGGTGACTATTTTAAATTTTGAAATATATATAAATTTTGTTAAACAAAAACTCATTACATAAGTAGATGTCAAAAATGAAAATTAAAAAAAATTAAAAAACGTGTACTATTGTGATTGGGTGATTTGCGTCACGGCAAAAAAAATGAAAAATGAAAATTAAAAAAAAAAAAGGGCGCGGCAGAAAGCGGCATCCGATACAGAACAAGCCACGATATCAGAACTTGGAATCTTCTGGAAGAGCGTGGAGAGAAGATGTAACCGATTTTCTTTTAATAAACCACACATTCATTCATACACAAAAAACAAACAAAATTATCAAAAATTAAGAAAGCCATGGCCATGGCTTCTATTTCTTTTGTTATTTTCTTGTCATCAATACTCGCGCATTCTATAGCTGCTGATCAAGGCTTTGATGTTCGCCAACACCTTTCCACTGTAACAAGGTATCTTTCTAAAACGGCTTTATGATTCGTGTTTTGTTATTAGGTTTCAGTTTCTTTGATCAATTATAGATTTTTAGTATCATTCCTATGAATTTATAGTAATGCGAAGAAAGGAGCTAAAACGACGCTGTTTTGAGCACATTTGCTTCTCGTGGTCATTTGCTTTAGCTTCAGATTGAAACAAATTATTAGTTCTATATATTTTTGTTTAAATTGTAATAGTGCTGTTATGAGTTTTTTTATGTTAATTTGAAATTGGAGATTAATTAGCATTTCATATCGTGCCATTGTTTAATTAAGTTGATTTTGTTTTTCTGGCTGCAGATATGGTGCTGTGAAAGATTTGGGTTTCGAATCCCATGAACAGTCTGTTATTCCGGAGGGATGTAATCCCATCCACTTAAATCTTGTGGTAATTATTTCTTTTTGAATCTTGAATTTAGCATATTATATTCTTCAATCTGATAATGGTTGTTAAACTTGGAATGTCCAATTTATTGTTATTGTTTATTGGATTAGTGTTGCTTCTTCACTCATTGTGGTTGACATTCATATGAATCCTGCTAGGTTTGGTTGTTTAAAAAGTAATAACGTTAACTTACCATTATACGATGATTGCTTTCGTGTGCATTTATTTGCATTTAAGTTACTTTAGCTACAATTTGCAAATGATTCTGATGCAATGCATGAAACTGGTGGGTGGTCAATGATATATAAAATAATTTTTTTCCTAGTTAGGCCTTACATGCTCAACAAATTTATTCAGACATGCATGATTATTGTTAAGCTTTGGATTTTTCATATCACATACCGTTTGAGTAGTTACTTGATTTTTCTACATCACCTTGGAGGCTTCTAGTTATGTGTGCTGGGTTTTTAATGCGATAGCCTGAAAGTTAATACTATGCTATCAATTAGAAACAGAAATGAGTATTAGTCTGGTTTTGGCTCTCCAGGCAAGACATGGAACTCGTTCTCCTACCGTTAAGCGGATGAAAGAATTAGACCGGTTGGCATCTCATTTGGAAGAACTTGTAAGAGATGCCAAAGAGAAGGATTCATCTTCCAAGAAAGTTCCCACCTGGTTACGGGGTTGGAGATCTCCTTGGAGAGGAAAATTGAAAGGCGGTGAATTGATTCACAAAGGAGAAGAGGAATTATATGATTTTGGAATCAGACTTCGGGAAAATTTTCCAGATTTGTTCAAGGAGGATTATCATCCTGATGTGTATACAATGAAGGCGACACAGGTGAGCTCCATCTCCAGTTATGTTTTCTTCTAATTACATGACATGCCTGATGTTTGATTCTCTGGTTAGTTTTATATCATTGAAATTGCTTTTTTTTTTTTTTATTTTGCATTCTTACATTGCGGTTTGGATAACCAGTTCCGTGCCTTTTATCTTCCAGGGCTGGGCCTGTTAATGCTGATTGATACTTCTTTCATATCCTGTTTGCTTGAATTTTCCCCCTCTTCATTCTTTTCCTGCTCTCATTTTTTGTCGAGAATTATCAGTCCTCTTTCCTTTAATGTGATAGGTTCCTCGGACATCAGCTAGTGCTGTGGCATTTGGCATGGGGCTCTTTAGTAAGAAGGGAAGTCTTGGACCTGGGCAGCATCGAGCTTTTGCCATTAGCAGTGAAAGCCGTGCAAGTGATATAATTCTTAGGTTTCATGATTGTTGTGAAAACTACAAGGTATATATCTGGCTTTGCTTTTTCATTGCAATTTTATCCCGCTGCTTGAACTCTTCAGATCACTCTTTAGATCCTGTGTTGGTAACAATGATCTTTTGTTCTTATGCCTTTGGTTTTCTTTACTTGAACCAAGTATTTCTCTTAATATTGTTGTTAACATTGTTGTGGTTGTTTAAATATTATTAATTTGTTAGCATCATGAAAAAAAAATTGTAGGATGATCTTTCCACTTCATTTTTCAAATGCTGCAACCTTGAATTGCCTATTTGACAAAATTGAAATTTGAAATCATTTTAATGAATGGCCACTATAATTTTGGTGCTAGTTTTTTTTTTTTATGTAAATAATGGGCACTGTAATTCTGAATTCTGTGAGATGTGCTTTTTGTTTGTTCTGTGAAGTGGTTTTCCCTTTAATTGATTTTTAGTTTTGTTTTTGTCAATCAATTTCTTTCTTCTAAATTTTTTAAGTGATACAGATTAGGGAAATTGTGAATTTTGCAATTTGCAGGCCCAGTGCATGGATCTTGATCGTAATATTTATGAGCTAATCGCTTTCACTAAATGTTTATCTATGGATGCAGATTTTTAGGAAAAGGCAAGAGCCAGCTGTGGAGAAGCTTAAGGAACCTGTTTTGGATGAAATTACAGCTGCATTAGTGAGGCGTTATGGGCTCAATTTTACAAGACAGGATACTGCATCTCTCTGGTTTCTTTGTAAGCAGGTGATGAATTTACATCTTTTGCAATGTATTGCAATTGTCATTACCAATCAAGTTCCTTTCTTTTATTATTATTGATTTGATTTACTTTTAGGTGAATTTTACTTTATTTTGAATGTTTCCTTGAATTTTCAACTTGGCAGGAAGCATCTTTGTTGGATATAACAGACCAAGCTTGTGGTATTTTCAGTCATTTTGAGGTAGATTTAACTTATTTGTGATATTACAAATTTTTATTCTTATTTCTATTTTATGTCTTTGGGGGATAAATTTATGTTTTATTAACCTAAGAAAATGAGTATGTTTTCTAGCACGCGATAGAGCCTTTTTATTAGGACTGAACTGCCAGTCAGAAAATTCAAATTAATGAATTATTCTTGCTTCCATTCTTATGGATATTGACTTGCAAAATACATGCTTCTTTGCGAGCTTAGGTGGGTTTGCTGGAGTGGACAGATGACTTGGAGTTGTTTATATTGAAGGGCTATGGTAAATCAATAAACTATCAAATGGGGGTGCCGTTACTTAAAGATGTTGTTCAGTCCATGGAGCAAGCTATTGAGGCACAAGAAGGTAATATAAATTATCAAATGATCTAGGGTATAGTCTTCTTTTGTTCTTCTGTGTCATGTTTGATGTTTCTTACTTTAAGTTGTTCTGTTACATATCAGTTTTGCCTTACTGAAAAGCCTTGAATCTTCATTAAATTAGTAAATTATGTTGGACAAAGAGGAAATTGATGAAAAGGGTTATCAGTTTCGTGGTTACTTTTAGATTTGCCTTTAACTGGAGGGTGGGGGAGGTGGTGGGTGATTTTAGCCCAATCGCTTTTGACACAAAATCTGAAACTAGCAGATTGGGTCCAACATTCATTGTCAGCGACTGTCAATACTTAGGGATGTGATATTGTGATTAGTTTATTCATTTGATTGTTTTTTGTCAAAATTTTATAGCAGTTATTATAGTCATTGGTTGTTATTGTTAATACGTATTGTAGTAATGACAAACCTTTTCCTTCCTCCTAGTGATAAGTTGCAATTTCTTCCAAAAGAGTATTTTGCCAGTGACCTTTGAATTTACAATTCTAATTTTTATGCATTTTGTGCTTTTAGAAAAACTTGCTCCTGGAAGTTATGAAAAGGCAAGACTACGGTTTGCTCATGCGGAGACTGTGGTTCCTTTTACATGTCTGCTTGGTCTTTTCCTTGAAGGATCAGGTGAGAACTTTTGTCCATGGGCTTCCGAGCTGCCCACTTTGTTTTGCCAATCTCTGGATGAATGCAACTTAATCAACTTATTCATAAATTATATACATAGTCATATGTGTATATATGCATCTTTTGGTTATATGCTAAATTGTTAGTTATCCTTTCAATCTTCAGAATTTCAAAAACTTCAAAGGGAACAACCGTTGGAGCTTCCTCCAAGGCCTCCTCGCTGTAGAAATTGGTGGGGCAGCATTGTTGCACCTTTTTCTGGAAACAACATGTTGGTCCTTTACAGTTGCCCAGCAAACCCTTCAAGCAAGTACTTTGTCCGAGTACTCCATAATGAACATCCCATTCCACTGCCGGTATGATTTTCTGATCGACTTGATTGCATTATTTTTTGCCCTAATCCGGTTCTGCATTTGTCATATATTATATGTATATGCAGGTTTAGATACCAATGTATTTTTTTTTCCTGTTCTGTGAATAGGGTTGCAATAGTTCTGATTTCTGTCCATTTGAAGAGTTTAAGGTATTAGTTTGATCCGATTGAAGAGTTCAGTTAGTTATCACTTTCTCATGCTTGTTACTTAATTCATTTCTGCTTTCTTTCTTCAGCAAAGGATCGTCGCACCTCATTTAAAGCACGACTATAATGCAATCTGCTCTATGGAGCTGGAACAAGTAGATCAGAATCGTGAAACCAGTAAGTTGTTACAACTGTTCCATTGGCTCTTCTCACTGGGGAGAGATGATACAAAGTCCCCCAAAGCTGAATTATAGTTTGTTATTCAAGAAGCACGGAAAAACCATTCTTACATGCCACTTTTCCTTTGGCACTTCATTCTTTATGTGATTTCAGCAAAGGCCAGCTCCTCTTCTTAGTAGAGTTCCCTCTGGATATGATCTTATCGTCAGTACAGTCAATACAGGCAATGCTTCCCTGACGGCATGAGTTCACTGACCTCACTCTATATTCTGATATAGTAGTCCACCATAATACATCTGAGGCAGCATTTTGAACATGTTTGCCGTTTCTCGTGATCTTTATAGAGAATGCATAAATAGCATATCCAGATTACCAGGGCTTTAATTAGGATCAAACTTTTTTGTTTTGTTGCCTGTTGGAATTTGAACCATACTTGTAGTTCTTTATAAATGAATTTCATACTATTATACTCTATGCCATTTTGTACAAGAAATTAGTTTTAGAACAGATCGAGTCCTCAGCAATCTAGTTCATGGCTTGTGAGCCATAATACAAACAGCTAGCCATGGGAAGTTTCAGATGTTTTCACACCATAAAATATTGTTCTCTACGCCCATATGTATACATATACACACGCATATGAAACTAGCAAAACTTGATAATGTTGATAGGTTTTCAAGGCTACATATATTGGTAAGGTGGAGGAATCATCTTTCTCCCTTGACAACCTGCAAAGATTGGAATTGTTAAGAAACTTTGAAGGAAATGGATGAAATGAAAAAATAAAAAAGGAGTTTCTTGATTTACTTTTGTTTGGATATTAATTAAATAAAGAAAAAAGTAAATTTTTTTTTTGAGTTTCTAATTTCCCTTCAATTCTTTAAAATTTTTGCCTCTTAACTTAGAACTGAATGAAGGAAATTGAATGGATAAAAAGAAAATTAATTTTTTTTTTGTTTTGTTTTGTTTTTTCTTTTTATATTTTGATTAAGATAATGAAATAATATAAAAAATTGATGTTCCTTTTTTTTTTCTTTTATGTTTCTATTTTTTTTTCTTGAAGATGGAAATTGTATTGCACTAGCCTTCAAAACCTCTAGCTTCAAGCTCTCTCCACTCTTGAACCATTGCACAACAGCAACACATGAGATGAGTTAAGTAGTCATCACACAATCCTCCCTGCAAAATAAAAAGAACTTAAATATCAAATCTACATACCATTTTAAATGACTCTTTCTTCCAATGAGCCTTAACAGTTTTTTAGTTAGTCGCTTTATTCTGCTTAAAATATTCATGGAATTCATTGACTACTTAAAATTAACATAATGCTCAATATTTCTTTATAAAATAAAATATTTTACAGATAAAATATAATAATCTAAAAAGGAGGAATTTAAAAATTTTCATAATTAGTGCAGAAAAATACTTGTATACTAAACGTTTGTCGAATTTTCCTCCTAATGCAGTAGGTGTAACAGCAACATCCACAGAAGATTGCATATGCCATTAGATCATTGACTGCTTGTTCACGAGCTGTTTTGCACCAGAAAGAAGAAAAAAAATATTATAACTGAAAGAAAATCATTCAGTCAAAATATGTTAATTAGGTACTTAATTAGCAATTTCTGATAATTTTCTTTTTCCTTTTTTTTTTTCCAGAAAGCTTACATATTTCTCCTTTAGACACAACATTAGCTATTCTTGAAAATATGCCACAGGGATAAATGCAGGTCTTCAAGCCTGTAATTACAGAAATCAAAATAATAATTAAAGGGTAATTAATCAGTTTTAGAATTTTGTTCTTGATTAGGCTTGGTTATAATAATTAAATTCAGAAAAGGAAGATATTGCATTGCAAGAACTCACTCAAACAAGGTTCCTCACAACAATCAAAAAGATCAACTTGCCACTCAGATTGACCTTTATCCTCAGGCTTCATTTCTCCACAGTTAGACTTTGCATTGCTTATGTACCTAAAAAGCAATTAATTTGGGATGTTATTAATTAGCAGTTTTAAACTTCTATTATTAGAAAACTTATGGGAGTTTATTTTAAAAACAAACTTTATAAAACTTACCCAGATAGAATATAAGTTGGTTCATTGACAAGAAGTTTAGTGACTTTCTTCTGAGGAATAGCATTAACAACATGGTCAGTAACATCAATTAGATGTTCAATAACTCGACATTGGTGAGGATCGTTGACTGTTTTTGATCTTTGAAGCTCAATATGAAGCTTGTCTTTCTCTTCTTGAAGAGCCTCATGAAATTCCAAGTTTGGATATCTACGAGACAGTGATTTCTCCAATATGTTGGCATGTTTTTTTGACCTGTCAGGTTTCAATATCACATTCTGTGCCTCTATATCCTCTTCTTCGAGTGTGTATTCTCTATGATCTTCTTCAATGGCCTCCAAGCCTTCCTTAATATTCTGCATGCAAAGAAGTTTAAATTTTAGTTACATTTCAAATGCAGTGCAGTACTTCAGTGTCTATATATCAAAGTATATAAATTAGCTAAATATTGCTTTCTTTTTCAATAAATATGGTTGTAATCTCAATTTTAAATTCATAATCATTTAAAAAGAGAGCTTGGCACTATATGACCTGAGATCATAGTTTTGAATTACGGATAAAACCTACTGCAACTGTAAGGAAAGACTGTACACAATAAATTCTATAGTTTGGTTCATTTTCCAAACTATACGCATTACAGAAATATTCGTATGCTCTTTTAAATTATTAATACTCATTTTGTCTTATTTGTCACATTTTCTATTTCATAAAAAAAATTTTAATTATTTTTATTATAAATATAAATTTATATATATATTTCGATTATATTATGTATCAGTCTTAGTCTTAGAAAAGAAAATCGCATAAGCACAAAGCAGATTGCTATGCACTGTTTTTGTAAAAATCACACCGACAAAAATAATTCAAGAAAAATGTTTGATATACTATTTATATA
Source organism: Garcia nutans (assembly GCA_947685225.1). Taxonomy (NCBI): domain Eukaryota; kingdom Viridiplantae; phylum Streptophyta; class Magnoliopsida; order Malpighiales; family Euphorbiaceae; genus Garcia; species Garcia nutans. The sequence goes on from CANTUV010000017.1 coordinate 43,478,779, forward strand.
TATGTAGACAATTTATTCTTCCACCCATATACACTCTGCTTCTGCTCAGTCTATAGCAAAGCAATTCAATTTTTTGATTACGTTGTACATATCCCTAGTGTCTTGTGCCATTAATTTAATTTAATAATCAAATACTCATTTTTTTTTAAAAAAAATTATTAAATATTATCTCCATTCCATATTATACATTTTTCTATTACATTTATAATTTAAAGTAAAATATTTTTATTAAACAACATTAAATATAAATATAATAAAAATTTAATATATAATTTATTAAAATAATGAATAAATTATAATTTAAAATAAAAAAAATAAAACATGTCTATTGATTTAAAATTGTAAGAGAATTTTAATGATTCCAACTGTATATGAGATAATATAATTAATTACTTAATTTTTTTTGAATAATAAATTATTAATTAGTGATTACTTAATTATTAATTCAGAATATAAAATAAATTTTAATTAAAAATCTATTTTAATACATTTTTTAATTTAATCTTAGCTCTAATTAATTTTTGATAAAGAAAGAAACGATAAAATTAATTACCTGCATTCTGAACTCATGAACAAGAGAAATCAAAGGCATGAGCTTAAGATATCGATCAATCTCAGCCTGGATTTGCCTGAACTGATAAACGACACTCCATCCCATAGCAAGCATATAAAGATAACTCTTATGTCTGCAATTTTCAACCAAATCAAGTGCTTTTCTTAAAGCCTCTTCCATGGCTTCTAACGGTTCTTTCGTAGCTGGAAGGTTCATCAGATCACTGGATTTTAATTTCTCAAGCAAGTTTTTTATTAGCTTCACGTGCTCCGCCAGCTGCTCGCTGTTTTTCCGGTGAGTGGTGGCGTTTCTGGCTGCTGATATTATCATGTTTGCTATGCCTACTGCATCTACTCCTGCTACTTGTGCAATGTCCGCCATGTTTCTTCTTTTTCTGTCATATAAAGTTGTGTTGATAGAGAGGAAAACAGTCCCAATGTTAAAGGTGTGTAAATTTGTTGACTATTTAAAGAGATTATAAGAACTTCCAATGTTAAAGGTGTGTAAATTTCAGATTGACTCTGACATAATTAAGTGAATTTATATTTTACTAATTAAATTTTTAGATTTTTAAAATTAAATTATAAAGAAAAAAAAGTTATTTATCTATAATTTTTTTTAATTTTAGTGTTGATGACGTGTATTTTGATTACATCGCATAAATGAATTTATTATGATGCATGAAATTGATTTGTTATATAATTTTATTTTTAAAAGTTTATTCAGTATATCAATAACTTTTATCTTAATATTCCTAATTATTTTTAAGGTTATACTGTCTTTCATTTAGAAACTTAAATTTTATAAAAAAAATAATTGAATTGAAGTCTGTTTTGTCCATTTTTATATTTGAAATGGTAAAATTAATACCATAATGCAATTCTTTGATTTTAAAAAAGGAGTGATTTTCAAAGAAATGCAATTATATTAAAATAAAACAAGTTATAAAAATTCTATTCATTTAATAAAATTTATTATTAAAAATTCAACATATTTTTATTTAATATAACCATTATTTTTTCTGTATAAGGATTAAATGAGAAAATAATTACATTTTTTACTTTTTAACTATTTCAAAAGATAAAATTCAAATGAATTTTATCAATTTAAAATTTATTTTAAACAAATAAATGTCCTTATTTTTAAAAATAAAATAAATTTAATTAATTAAATTTGCATGTGATTTATTTTAAATAGTGCATATATAATTTTAGGTTTTCGTTTTCATCAAAATATTTAAAATTAGATTATTTAATATTGATTTTTTATTTAATAATATTAAAAGTATAATTTTTAAATTTTTTTTAAAAAAAAGTTGTGACTGCAAACGGTTCATAGTAATAAAGAAAAGATTAATTGGTAGTGGTAGGTGTTTTCTTTTTGGGTTCTTCTAGTGCTTTAGTTATCCATGTGGGCTTGTTTCTTTCTTTTCTTTTCTTTTTTTTAAATAACACTCAATAGCATATTTTTAATTTTTTTAAAAAATATCATATATTTTTAATATATTTTTAATATATATTTAATGTATACTTTTAAAAATTAAATATATTTTTAATATATCAAATGTATACTAAAAAATACCTCTAAAAATATTTTTAAAATTAAAAGTTAAAAAAAATATTTTTGAAATTGAAATTAAAAAGGGATATTTTTGAAAATATTTTTAATTTTTAGTGTATTTTTGAAAAATTTGTTTATTGTCTTGCTTGTAAAGCAATATAGAAATATAGATAGATTATAGAAATATAGATAGAAATATAAAAATTATATATATATCTAATATTAATATATAATAATAAAATAATAATATATAATAATACAATAATTTATATAATAAATAATATAATATAATAAATAATAATAAAATAATATATTATATAAAAATTTAAAATTTTTATTATATTTAATTATATAAAAATATAAAATAAATCAAAAATAAAAAATGAAATAGAAAATGAAAAATTTATACATATAGTTAAACATGGATTTTGGTTACATAAATAATGTGGTTGAAATTAGATTATGGAAAGGTATAAATGCAAAACTTTTAATGATGTTGTTGATGAGACTAATGAAATATAATTAGTTACTAGATATATCAAGGTAATTTATCGTTAAATAATTAGTATACCAACTTGATTTCACATTGTTCTGCCAATTTTTTTTATTCAGACATTTATATTGATTTTTTTTCTAACAATAAATTAACTTATAAATTTAATTTGATAAAAAATAAAATATGCATACTAAAATTAAAAGATTTATAAATTAAAAAAATCATTTATATCTACTTCCTTAAAAAAAATCTAATAATATTCTCAAACCAATAAAACTTAGTATATTTTACAAATATTACCCATAAGTCACCATCTAATTTATTTTGAACATGGCAAAACAAATAATAAAGACTCAAAAGGTGTGTCAGTCGATGACCAATTTCTTTTGTTGTAAACCTTTGCTTTTATTTTCTTCTTTTCCCACATATAGAAATTTTCCTTATAGTCCAAGTAAATAAATTGTACTTCCTTCTAGTAAGATCCTTTAACATTTCTTCTCTCCAAAATTTTCCTATTTTCATGGCTTAATCTTGAAATCTTCCCATTAAATATCTATTAAACCTTAGTTTAATATTAGCTTAATCTTAGTTTTTTAGAACATAGTTTAAGTGAAAGAGGGTTTTAAAACAAGGGTTTTTGAAAAAAATACAAAAATAATAAAAAATAATTCTAAATTTACTATATTTATAAAATATTTATCAAAATATCAGAATTTATAAAATATTTATTAAAATATCATATTTTTATTAGTTTATAAAGAGTTTATAATAGACTTATCATAAATTTATAAATTTTATATAATTTATAATGAGTTTATAAAAAAAATAATTAAAATACCTATATTAAAAGAATAAAGCCTTAAAAGAAAGATGTTTAATAGTGATATAACTGCGCAGACACTTAACAAAACAGCCAGCCCGTCTAGCTCCGTAGGTAGAGCGCAAAACTCTTAACATTGTGTAGCGGCTTCAAACCCCGTGGTGGGTAATTTTGATTTTCCAACAGTTTTCTTTTTAAATATTTTAAATACTGATATTAATTAATTTTAAATAAAAACTTGGAAGGAAACTGTTGGGCTTGAGATCTGCGTGGGCTTCGCCTGTAAAACAAGGCGAAATCATACTGTATATGATTTTAAGGAAATTACGACATTTTTTTTATTTTTTTTTAAATATCATATATTTTTTATATATTTTTAATATATCAAAAATATATCTAATATATCTTTAAAAATTGAATATACCTTTAATATATTAAAGATATATTCAAAATATATATCTAAAAATAATATTTTTAAAATTAAAAATTTAAAAAAGAATATTTTTATAATTAAAAAAGAAAAATAGGTATTTTTATAAATATTTTTATTTTTTAGGGTATTTTTAAAGAAACTCCTTTTATCTTTCAATTTCATTAATACGGCTATAAATTTCTTTTTACAGTTTTATACTTTGATGCTTTCATTTACACGGAATTGTGGTGGTGGTTTTTTTTTTTTTTTTTTTTTTTTATATGAATTTGTATATTGTGTAGCGACAAATTGTTTTTTTTTTCTTTTTTTCAAAGGAAATTGCAGATATATATATTTAGTTTGAAAATATTATCATAATATTTTTTATTTTTTATATTTTCATTATGTGGCCACTGTTTTTTTGTGGTTTTTATCTGTCTTTTATTTTTTATTTTTTGTTTGTTTTGTTTGTTTTTTTTGTGTTTTTTATACTATTTAATTTTTATTTTTTAGATAAATTTCATATTAAATTTTAAAATTATTAAATAAAAAATATTTATATTAAATTTCTACTTATATAAGTATATAGTATATAATTAAACATATAATACTTATGTACTCTTATTTCTTTTTAATCCAACACATATTAATATATACTAACATATACTATTAAAATATATGTAATATTTATCGACATATATTAACATTTACTGACATATATCAATATATATCTTTAAAACATATATAACATGTACCAACATATATGAATATATACTAATATATACTATTAAAATATATGTAACATATTCTGACATATATCAACATATATTAATATATACCGTTAAAATATATATAATGTATACCGATATATATATATATATATCTATATATATTAATATATGTCAACATATGCTGACATATATCAACATATATCAACATATGAAGCAAAATTAAAAAATTACAAAAAAAGTGATATATGTTATATGGAGGTAAATATATTTTAGTTATATGTTGGTATATATTATATATAAATATAAACTTAATTTAATATTTTTAATTTAGTATATGCAAATACATGTGTGTATATGTCGTTATATGTTATATATAACTAGATATATAATATATTTAGTTATGATTAATGTTCTTTTTAATATATGTGCATATATCGTTATGTTTTATATATGTTTGTATATTTTATATATCAACTTATATGTGAGTATATATTGGTATATATTATATATATATTTTAATTAAAAATAACAATATATGTGTGCATATATAGATATATGTCGGTACATGTTATATATACTTTAACTAAAAAATAATAATATATGTCGGTATATATAGATATGTGTTGGTATATATTACATATAACTAGATATATATATGTTATATGTATAGATATATATCGGCATATGTAATATATATTTTAATTAAAGAATAATAATATATATTAGTATATGTCGAGATATGTTATATATAATTAGATATATATATATATGTTACATATATGTAAGTATATATAACATACATTTTAACTAAAGAATAACAGTATGTGTTACTATATGGTGGTATATATCGGTATATATTACATATAACTAAACATATATATATTATATATATATGTATATATCAGTAAATATTACATATACTTTAACTAAATAATAATAATATATATGAGTATATGTTGGTATATGCTACATATAATAATATATGTATAGATATATATTGGTATCTATCGGCATATATATTATATATACTTTAACTAAATAATAATAATATATGTGGATATATATCGAAATATGTTACATATACTTTAATTAAAGAATAATAATATATGTAGATATTTAAAATTAACTAAAAAATGACAGTATATGTTATATTTTTATAAAAGAAAAGAAAAGTAGTGTAGTCATTTCTTAATTGTAAAAATTTATGTAAGATATCTTAATACAATTAATTATTTTTCATTAGCTAGAGAAAAAAGAACATCTTAAATTTTTTTGGTAAGACATAGAGATTATACAAAGAAAATTTACTTAGATTACGTGAAGTACTACTAATATTTTAAAGAGAAAATGTTAAAATATATATTTTCAGATTTTTTAAGGGCATAAAATAATTATATATTTATTTACATGTTAATATACGATATATATAATAATATATACTTATTAATTTTTTTAAAATAAGAATATAAAATAATTATATATTTAATTATATATCGGTGTATGATATAAATTGATATATGTCAGTATATGTTATATATAACAATGTATATTTATCAAATTTTTAAAAAATAAGAATATAAAATTATTATATATTTAGTTACATATTTGTATATGTTACATATAATAATAGAATATTTGTTAAAATTAAAAAAAAATAAAAAAATAAAAATGATATATGTTATATATTTATAAATATATTTTAGTTATATATTGGTATATGTTACATATAAGTATAAACTTAATTTAAATATTTTACAGTTAATATTTTAAAAGATTTGATTTAAAATTTATCTAAAAAATAAACAGTATAAATAATATAAAAAAACTAAAAAAGAAAAAAATAAATACATAAAAAAATAAAAGAAAAGATAAAATCACAAAAGTTAAATACTCAAAAAAATAATGGTCACATAACTAAAAAAAAAGTTATAAACATATAATGAAATAAAAAAAATTATATGCAATTTATGTAAAAAGAAAAAAATAAAAATTGATTTATAATATTATAATTAAATCTTAAAAAAAATTTACAAAATTATTGAACAAATTTTTTTTGTGAAATTTTTGTTTGCATATGGACAATCTTAAAAGTTTTGATTTGCATGTGAACAACATAGCAATTTGACAAACTATAGTACTTTTAGCATTATAAAATATAAAATTCTTATAATTGAAAAACAAAAGTTGGTAACGTAAATTTGAAAACACAATTTTACTTTGGGTTAGTTTTATAATTACCCTGTAAAACAGTGACTTATTTACATCTTGGATTTTTACAAAACTATTCAATATTTTTTTTTTCAAAAATACCAGTATAAAAAAATATTTATACTTTTGAAAAGTCAAGCCAAACTTTTAAAAGTATATCACTGCTCATTGAAGTAATTTTTTTAAATATCTCATTTTTTTATTTCAAATAATATTTTATTTGATTTTTATCTTTTTAAATTTTATTATTAAATAAATATATTACAATAAAAAAATAAAAATTAATTTTAAATATATCAGTTTTCAGAAGTATACATTTATCATATATTAAAAATATATCAAAACAATAGAAAGTTTTTTTAAAAAAAATGATATATAGCATAATTTCCTTAATTAAAAATAAAATACGTTTAAAACTTTTTTTTTTTGATAAAAAAACGTTTAAAACTTAATCCTATTTTAATTGAAAAACTAGAATGGCGCCGTTGCATTGCTTTGATAATATATATATTTTATTTTATTTTTTATGAAATAATCTTAGTCATTTAATTTTAGAGATATATTACAAAATAATATTAATTATTTAGTCATTTAGTTTCAGAGATATATATATATATATTATTTTTTTTATAAAATAATCTTAGTCATTTAGTTATATAGAAAGAACATTTAAAATATACTATACTAGTTAATAATAAAATCGAGAAGTAAATAAACATGCAAGAAATAAAAATAGTATTTAAAAATTATAAAATAATTACATCATTTATTTATTTACACTCATTTAATAATATCTTATAATAATTATACCATTACTTTATTTATTTGCACTCAATTGATAATATCTTATTCTTAATTTCTGATTTATTTTTTCTTCTTTTTTTAAAAAAATATTAATTACTTTTTATATTATTTATAAAAAAATAAAAAATATATATCTTCAAAACAACACAATATCATCATTATAGTATAAATAGTGTATTTTCAGTATATTATATGTCAATTACAAGAAAGTATATCAATTTTTTAAAATTTCTTAAAAACTTTAAAACTATCCAATTTAAACTTAAAAAAAAAACTAATGAATTAGTTCCTTTTAGTTTTTTGATTTAAAAAGTAAGTATTATCATATTTATATAACTAAAGAAATAAAAAAAAATGAAAATACACATCTACATATAAAAATGGGCCATAAAGAAACAATGACTATAGACTAAAAAGTATTTTTTAATATATATATATATATGAAATTTATTGTTATTTATGATGATATATAAATTTAGAAGTCCATGAAGAATATATTTGATTATTTTTGTTTATATAATTACATTTAAAATTTTAAAAAATAAAAAAATATAATATGCTGCTCATGTCATAGAATTAGATGGACTAAATAATCAAAGTTAGGATTGCCTATGAAATTATATATATATAGTTATATTTGATACTAAAATGACGTTTTTGCGTTGCTTTAATTATATATAAATTTTATTTTATTTATAAATAATATAAAAAATGATTAATATTATTTTAAACGAAAAAATAAATAAATTAAAAATTAAGAATAAAATATTATCAATTAAGTATAAATAAATAAAACATTAGTATAATTGTTATGAGATATTTTTAATTGAGTATAAATAAGTAAATGGTATAATTATTTTATAATTTTTTAAATATTATTTTTATTTATTGTATATTTTATTTGTTCTCCGATTTTATTCTTAATTATTGTAATATATTATAATTTTTTTTATGTATAAGTAAATTAATAAGATTATTTTATAAAAATATATATATATATCTCTGAAATAATGTGAGAGTATCATTATAACTTGGATGCAACTACATTCATAGGCCCGTCCAAATATATATATATATATAATAAAATTTAAAAAATGAGCCCCTCTAATTAAATAAACTCCTTCTATAAATATGATCCAAATTTGAATCTTAACTTAAATATATTTAATTGATCCAAAATTAAATATATATTAGTCCAAAATTAAAATTTAATTTTATAAAAGAAGCGAAAACTTATAAAATAAGTTTACCATTCTTAAATTTCTTTTATTTTTTTAATTTTTTTTATCAATTTAGTTGTCTTTACTTTAGGTTTTTTTTAATAATAATTATTTAAAATTCTTATCTTTAATTTTTAATCAATTAAAGTGAAATATTATTATATATAATTTTCTTAAAATTAGAGTTTCTAATTAATTATGTTTTAGTTTTATTTTTTTAATTTAATTATTAATAAGAGATGTCAAACTTCAATTTGTATTTAATTAAAGTTGTTAAAATAAAAAGTTATATTTATTATTATTTTATGAATTATGTTCACTCAAAATGTCTTTAAAGAAAAAAATAACTCTAAGCTATGATAGAAAAATAATAAAACTAAATTTTTTGTCAATATATTTATTTAAACTTATTTTAATAATAAATATTGAATATATCAAATTTATAATTTTTATTATTTTTAAAAAATATTATAATTATTTATCTTAACCGATTATTCTCTTAACATTTTATTCTACTCTATCTCTATTGATTAAATACATATAATATTCATTAAAGTTAAAGTTAAAGTTAATTTTTAATATATATTAAAATATTCTAAAAAAATTTAATAGATCAGTTTTTATAGATTTATCAACAATCATATCATAAATATTAATTAAAAAAATAAATTATATTAAATTAATGAGAGCACTATAATAATATTTAATATATATGTGTGTGTGGGGGGCAAAATGGGAAAAAGGGTGGAAGTTTTTATTATTTTTACTACTAATGCGAATGTCCTTTTCCAACTTACGCTAATTTATTTTAATTGGACGAAGAATATTTCAAAGAAAGAATAATATAATATATATATATATATATATATAAACTACAATTATAGACAAATTGTAAAAATTAATCCATAAATTTAGAGTAATTTGCAACCAATACAGTTGGTTACTTAGGTCACAGAAAGCGCCAAAAATTATTGCATCTACATAGAGCCATAGACTCGTAAAAAAGGCCCTGCCTTTTACCTTTTCTTTGCATTCTCTTTGTTTTAAGATCTCATTGTGAAGATTGAAATCTTTCAATGGTAAGTACATAAATTCTCTGTTCCTCGTTCAAGATTAAAGATTTCATAAAGACAGGTCAAAAATGGCGATTTCTCTTCAATATTTAATCAAAGAAAAGAAATTCCCATTCATTTTCTCTTTCTTTGTCCTGCTAATTTGTGCTACTCTGTTTCTATACACTAATGACACTCGTTTCTCTTACTTCTCTTTCTCTGATCTCCAAAAACAATCCAACCCATCTTCTTTCCCATCATTTTCTCCACCCCCACCTCCTCTGCAACCGTCCAATCCACCGCCGCCATTGGAGGTGCAACCCTCCACTGATTCTGTGGCAAATGGCGATGATCATACTGATGGGGATAAGAATGAGCGTGGAGATGATGAAAGTAATTCGGTTTCTGCTGTTGAGAACGTGAGTAGCAATGGGAAAACAGAGTGGAGGCTTTGTAAGGGTGTGGTGGCGGTGGATTATATACCGTGTTTGGATAATTTTAATGCTATAAAAAATCTTCAATCAAGAAGGCATATGGAGCATAGAGAAAGGCATTGTCCAAAACCAAGTCCAAGGTGTTTGCCGCCGCTTCCTCAAGGGTATAAGAAATCCATTCTTTGGCCTAAGAGCAGGGACATGGTGAGATTACTGATTCGTTGGTAAGATTTTGGTTTTAGTTTGTTTCTTCTTATTGGGTTTGGCTTAAATTGGAAATTCTTTATCTATATTTATATAAAAACGACGTAAATATCATTTATAGCATCATATTGTATTCCATATTTGGTTTTTTAGTGTGTTTAGTTGCTTTGCTTTCCATTTTACTCTTCTTATATATGTAAGAGGTGCAATTACTAATTATGCATATGGTTTATGCGTGTTGATAATTCAATTTTCTAAAAATCAAATCTACAGATTTCTTTTTGATTCATTGGGTTTGAAGTAGTGATGTTATAGCTTCAGTTGGTTCTTGTCTAATGGAATATACGCCTATACTTCTAAAGAAAATGTTGATGATGTGTTCTTTTTTTTGTTCAATTTTTCTAGATCTGGTATGATAACGTCCCTCACCCTAAGCTTATTGAGTACAAGAAGGACCAAAATTGGGTGCAAAAGGATGGCGATTATCTTGTTTTTCCAGGAGGTGGTACTCAATTCAAGGACGGAGTTGCTGAGTACATCAGTTTCATTGAAAAGGTATAATGTGGATTGCATTTTATGGTCTGGAAAGTGTTCTTTTTCTTGGCTGATTTTGTTTTTCTTCATAATTTTGCAGACTTTGCCAATTATCCAGTGGGGAAGGCGCGTGAGGGTAGTCTTAGATGTTGGTTGTGGAGTTGCTAGCTTTGGTGGGTATTTGATGGAGAAAGAAGTTATTACCATGTCATTTGCTCCAAAGGATGAACATGAAGCTCAGATACAGTTTGCTCTGGAGCGAGGAATTCCTGCTATGCTTTCTGTCATTGGCACACAAAAGCTTCCATATCCTGATAATGCTTTTGATCTGATTCATTGTGCTCGATGCAGAGTTCACTGGGATGCAGATGGTATTTCTTTTTATTGCTTTTGGACCTAGAAAACTTTTGTTACATTAACAATAAATCTGTTCTATTCTTTCTATCAGCCAATTTGAGTTTTCATATATTTGTTGCACTATCTGTGGAAATTCAGGTGGAAAACCACTAATGGAACTCAACAGGATACTCAGGCCTGGGGGTTTCTTTGCATGGTCTGCTACACCAGTATACCGTCGCAATGACAGGGATCGCAATGTTTGGAATTGTGAGCCAATAATCTCTTTTTATTTATTTATTTATGTGGTGAATATCTCTCACCCTATGCCTGTCCCCCTCCCTCCTCCTTCCCAAAACCCTTCAGAATTCACTGATTTGCTTATAATGGAATTGTATGGTTTATCTTCTGTTTTTGTGCTATCTATATTGTTGGTATTATTATCAACAGAAGTGGGAGAGTTAAAAGTTAAGACTTGAATGTATTTAAAGATGATCTAAGTTGGATGCTAATACTCCATGTTTGGTGCAGCTATGGTATCTTTGACAAATTCTATTTGCTGGCAGCAAATGGCAAAGACTACGACTTCAACAGGGATTGGGCTCGTCATATATCAGAAGCCTGTTTCATCTTCTTGCTACGAACAACGCCAAGTAAATGATCCTCCAATATGTGATCAGAATGAAAAGCAAAATGTCTCATGGTATTATTTACAAAAATTTCACTCTCTTGAATCAATTTATTTTATTTCATTGTACATTGCATTTTTGGGTTTGTGAATCATGCTTATTGTGGAACTATAGGCGAGTAACAGAGTGAGAATGAGATAATAAATATTTCAGAATTGAACTTCCGTTCTCTTGTCCTCGTTAATATGCAGTCTGGGCCAAATCGCATGATTACTTATTCATAGTTTTTGCTCGATGACTGTTTTTGGCTTTCATAGGTATATGCCTCTCAGTAGCTGCCTTTCAAGTTTGACAGGCGATGACAGCAGTAACTTGGTTGGCTGGCCTGCACGATGGCCTGATAGACTTTACAGTATGCCTCCAAGCCTGTCACCTGAACCAGATTCTAGAGAAATGTATTATGAGGATACGAAACATTGGTCAGTACTTGTATCAGATGTTTATTTGAATGCAGCTGCTATAAACTGGTCGACCGTGCGGAATATAATGGATATGAATGCTGGCTATGGAGGGTAAGATTCATGTCTCCTAATTCTCTTACTGACTTTTCATTTTGAGGCTTTTGCATTTGCTCTCAAGTTGCACGTAAAATATGACTTGTATATTTGCAAATAGATTGATGACTCCATTTACATATGTTTACTGCCTTTAGTTTTTAATCGAGTAGTCTTACTGAAATTATTTATTTCCACTTTATTTGGACTCAGTATTTAGCCATTTAGGAAGCAATATTTATTCCTAGGTGTTAGTAGTGAAAATTCAAAATATTAATCACAATTTTTAATTGTTAACTTTCAAGTTGTATCTTGGAGATGTGGTTTTATGCTGTGTTCATGGTTAGTTTTCTTTTGGGTCTTAGAGTGCAAAAGTGAAACCAATTTGGAGAATTTAATCATGTAGAAAAAAAAGTGAAAATTCGGAGGACCCATCTTGCGACAGTTAAAGGAATGGTCATATCAGAAAGTCCTAAACTTGAAGCAGGGAAATCATTTTGAGCAATTCTTGAATATTCCATATCATAGAATGTCAAAATTGGAGAATCACATTCAGAACCGGGACATTACATATGTTTGGTGAACAAAAACTACATGGATCTATTGCCTGACAGGCTCAGACCTTGATGCAGCTTTGGGCTAATGGTCATATATATGAAGATAAGTTAGAAATATTAGAAACACACATCGGATGCTGTTTCATCTTGCAGCCACGACTATTCCAATGACTTTTATTTGACCTGTAAAATCTCTTTATGGCCTCCATATTCAAGAAAATTTATCTCTTGCTTTTTCTTCTTTGGTAGATATTGCATTTTGGATGGACCAGAAGATTTTTTGCATGTTGATTCTATTGAACTTGGCGTCTGATTTGTCCCTTTTTAGATCAGTTTTGATTATCGAGTTATCTTTCCTCTCCGACTCATAATTATACTTGCATACAGTACTTATTGAATGAATTACAATACTTTTTCTTTGGTTTTGCTGACTGTTGATTGCTCCGCAAGCATTTCTTAGACTTGCTAACAAATTGTATTCTTAATACAGATTTGCAGCAGCATTGGTTGATCTTCCATATTGGGTGATGAATGTTGTGCCCTTTGATGCAGACAATACACTGCCCATTATTTATGACAGAGGGTTGATTGGAATATATCACGACTGGTGCGAATCATTTAGCACGTATCCTCGAACATATGATCTATTGCATTCCAGCTTCCTCTTCAAAAAACTAACGCAAAGGTAATGCACTACATTCAAAAGCTTTGTTCATTACGTATTAAAATTTACATCCAGTAGGCTGAAATGGTTTCAAAATTTCAGGTGTGACATTATAGATGTAGCTGTAGAAATGGATCGGATCGTAAGACCTGGTGGATATGTTTTGATTCAAGATACTATGGAAATGATTCATAAGTTTGTTTCGATATTGGGTTCTCTTCAGTGGTCAACCAGTCTCTACCAAGGCCAATTTCTTATTTGTAAGAAGGGTTTCTGGCGTCCTAGCTGATTCCTAAACCAAACCCAAACCCATTTCCACTTACCAGTTCACTTTGGAGTTTGAAAAGAAGGAAAATGATTGTTATTGCATGATTGTGGCGGAGGAATATAAATCTTTGTCTATTCTTTTTTCATCTTTCCTTTTACTCGTTAAAATGTAAAGCTTACAAACAAGCACACGAGGCATTATATAGCAACAACAATGCAGAAAATATATATTGTTTTGTTCGAGTATTACAGTGCTTCTGTGGTTGCAATTCCTTAATTGTTATGTTATGAAAGCTCTAGTCACTCAAAAATCTATAAAAGCTCTAGTTTATTTGAATGATTGGCAGCATATTTAATAAACATATGATATGATATTATAAGTTACTATTTATCATATTAGGAATATAATACAGTGTAATATATATATCATTAAATAAAATATTTTTATTTGATTTGATGATATTTTTGTATGATTTAATAATGTTATGAAAAAAAGTTATAAATATATATTGATGACGGGTCATGCCTCAGGGGTGGTTATAACTCTTCATGCTCAGGCTCGGGTGCTACTGCTGTTATGGCTCTCCCATTTGTAAGATAGAAAAAGGGAACCTGACTCTTCGGGGGAAGCTTCGATGCCTAAGTCAGAACTCGGTCGATTTGAGTAAAGAGAGAAGAAGAGTGAGAGAACCTGTTTACCTGTGGGGGGTGACCCCTATATAGTTGGTGGATGGAGACACGGTCTAAGCGGTATCAGCTCAATTTGCGGATGTGTTAGAGCCATACGATGATTGTGTTAGGAGGTTGTCTACCCGAACACTGATAGCTCAGTCGGACAAGGGTGTCCGACACCTAGGTCCATTCTTCAAAAAGAGCTCGGTCACGAGGGTGATCAGACAGAGAGCTCGACAGGAGAGCTTGGTAGGTAGGGGTACTATCATTAGTCCCCCTTAGTCATTTGACATTATGTCAAACTAGGATCTATGACTTAGAGAAGCTAAAATGACCTTGGCTGCGACTATAAAGAAACTGAGAGACACAATGTAGAGATCAAGGAGTTCGAGGAAGGAGAGTTCGAGGAGCTCAAGGGAGAAAAGCTTGAAGAGTTAGAGGGCTGAGCTCGAGGGCTAAGCTCGATTTTCTAGGGGTAGTACCACTAGTCTCCCTCAGAAGTCTTGGCATTTATGCCAAATAGAGTCGGTTAAGAGTTCCAAAATGACATGTGTCAAATAAGAGAGAGTCGACACTTTGAAAACTGTGGTAATAGTTCGGGCAAGAATTCAAAAGACGCAACTCCCGTGTCATACATTAATGACGTCGGTTCACATGGCCGAAGCCTCCTTTATAAATAAAGGGTGAGGCAAGCATTACTTTTCACTCGACTTAAGTGAGAATAACTCGGTTGCCCTGATTGATTGCTACGTTTAGACTTCTAAAGGTTTGAGAGTTCGACTTGGCAAATTACAGAGGTTAGTTTTATATTTGTATTTTTAAGATTTTAGAGTACATATGGTGTGAGCAATTATCAGTTCGGCTCTGCCAGAAGAGTAAGGAGAGGTGGGCTCTCCTAGTGTTCTGGGTGAGGTTACTTACTATGAAGAAGGGGCTTGGGTAGACACTGAGTCAGCAATGACCGAACAAGCAGAGCAAAATACAATGAGACGTCTTGCACTGGTTGATGAAGAAGAAGAAGACGTAGTTGAAGCTGGTGAGGTCCATGTGAGTTCGGATAAAGCTCGAGTAAGAGACATTTGGTCCATTCTGATAGATAGAGACTTAGAAGGGATTCGGCGAAAGTATTGCATACCAAAGGATTGCAGGATGCTCATCCTTAGAGAGGAAGTTCGAGCATATGGTGACTTCGCTCACAACCAGGTGATGATCTATGAAGAAGATTTGATATTCGGGGTGCAGTTTCCTTTGCACCCCTTCTCCTTGGCTTTCCTATGCTACAACAATATTGCCTCTGCTTAGCTCAGCCTAAATGCTTGGTGAACTATAAGAAGGTTTAAGATCTTGTACGGGCTACTCAGGGTAGTGCCCTCTCCCTGGGTGCTGAGTGCTTTCAGCTTCCTGAGGCTGTGCTTGGGAGCTGATGAAGATTTCTTGTATCTGCAAAGGAGGTTAGGGCTCAGACTATTCACAGGAAAGCCCGACTCAATGAAGGCCTAAAAAGATCGTTTCTTCATTCCGAAGAACAACAAAAGGTTTGGTTGCTAGAACACATAGATGGTTGAGCCTCGTGGTGAACAGGTGGCCAGAGGAAGGTTCAATGAGGACGACCTCGCAGTGTTTGAAACCGTGGAGCGAGACATTCTGAAGGAGAAGAGGAATGTCATAGTACTGATAAGGGAGTACTTTTCCCTTGGGAAGCTCCAAAAGAGATTTGTCCTGAAGACCAGGCATGTAAAGATTACTTATATTTTAAGAGACTTAGTTTCTGTTTGTTAATTGTTTATCTGTTTAACTCTTTGTTCGATTGTACAAAGAGACGTTCGAGATCAGCTACTAGGGAGCTAAAGTGCATGGCAGAGAAGAACGCCAAGAGGGAGGCCCGAAAGAAGGCTAGGATGTCCGGCGAGTCATCCAGTGGGCGAACTGCCAGGACCAGTGCTGCCTGGGAGAAAGAGCCCATCACTGAGGACCTGACTCTCCTCCTAGAGGTGGTACCAGAAGCTTCACCTTGCAGAGAGATTGCGCAAGAAACTTTGCCTTGCAGAGAGGCTCAGGAATCACTAGCCTGCCACTACAGCCTGGTTCGGCTAGTGGAGGCAGTGAAAGAGAACCTTGCGAGTTCTCACGGTGCAACATTCTCAGTGCAGAACCCTGGTCCTTAGAAGGTGCTCAAGCAAATATATCAAGCTATTCCTCACGAAAGGCGCGAGTACACGTGAATGAGCTTTGAGGACGTGGCACAACAAATGGTCATGATGTCCCACATGGTAAGAAATAATCCGAACTTTTGTACTTAGACTCAATGTTTGATATAAAATCTAATTGAATAACATTTTGTAGCTCGCCCAACTCTCCCATACCATGGTGGACCGGGTGGTGGGCGTAGCGGCAAATTTTGCCCAAACCTCTAAGAGCTGCGATGAAGAGGGCGTTTGAAGGTAGGAGGTAGAAAAAAACTCTGAGTGCCAAAATCTAGGAGCTAAAGCAAGCTCAAGATGCTCTGAAGGCAAAAACTGAAAAGCTGCATTCGGCTGAAGAAGCCCTGAGAGTCAAGACCGAGGAGTTGCGCTTGGCCGAGGAGGCTCTAGAGGCTGCTCGATAGGGGTTAGCTGCCGAGTCTGCAAGGAGCAACAAACGATACCCTCGGGGTGTCTATGCCTACCAGCAAGCTGTGTCAAAGTGGTTGAAGGAAGAAAACCTAAACATCGACTTATTCTGGATGATGAACATAGACATTGACCAGCTAGCTGTTTAGGCCGAGGAGGAAGATGACGAAGAGAAAGGAGATGAAGAGGATTGGGACCAAGTCCAAGACTTGTAATAAAATTTTGTATAGTAGTTATAGAGTGTTTGCTAGTGCTCAGTCTGCACAGTTGTAAAGACCGGGCACCTTATGTAATGAAAATTTTTACTTTTAATGAAGTCTTTTTTTTAACTTTAGCTTGATGCTTGTGTTTTGATTATTCTTTATGTGATGTATTATTTGTATTATTCTTTGTTTGATCTATTTACCATGCTCGATACACAATGCGTGAGTGAATGCCTGTGCACTGAGCACTCGACTGCTTATACCATGCTCATATATGAAATTATACATGCATTTTAAGAACTTAATAAAATAAAAATAAAGAGGTGAAGTTGTGAAGTAATTACCTACTTGAGGTGCATTGTTTGTGGTGGTCGGTTGGATGACTTGTTTCGAAGTATGGCTCCTGGGAGAGCCTTCTTAGAACCTCTCTATGGTTCGGGAGGAGCTAATCGAGCTCTCTTGTTTCCATCAGATTCTTCGTTTAGGTGGAGCTGCGCGGGCTCTCTTGCTTTGGCCAAATTCTGGACTTCTATTTTTGGTGCAGACCATTCATCTATGTTGTTGCCATGATTGTGGCTCGGTGTTTGGGGGATGAAAAGCTCGCTCTTGTGCAATGGGATACCAAGGCTCGGTACCAAAGGATGTTGTCCCCCTTTGATGTTCTGGCATTCATGTCAGATGTCTTCTTAGACGTGCCTCTAGGTCAGGTGAGTGCGGTTCGATACATACATTTTTATACAATAATGGAGAATTATCATTATAGATAGATGAGAGTACAAATAGCCCCCTAAATGTTACAAGGTTCAAAATAATGAATACAAGTTCTTGTGTACAATAAGATCATTGATATCAAATACAAACAAAAAATACAAATTTGGGGCATGTGAAGGCCCTATAACAGTTTGTTATGCGCGAATGCGTTATAACAGCTTGAAATTTAAATGAAATGAGATCTTTTTATTGCTCGGTTTAATTTATTTTACAGCTTCGATTAGCTTGCTAACTTGTAAAGAGTTCGGTTTGCTTAGTTTGATGTGTTATGAGTACATAATATTGCTTCTTATTACAATGTGAAAAATAGTAATTGAGTGCGTGGCCAATACGCTATAGCATAATTTAAAGAACTGAAAGCTTAGTGCGCGACTAAGGCGATGAGATGCACGGTAAGTGCTAAAGTTCAATGTGCAACTAAGGCACTGAGATGCACGATTGGTGTACTGAGAGCTCGGTGTGCGACTAGGGGACGGTGAGACGCACAATATGTGCTAAAGATCAGTGTGCGACTAAGGCACTGTGAAATGCGTAGTATGTGCTGAAAGCTTGGCACGGTTAGAGTGCTCTTTTTGCAAGAGCTGATGAACGTACTTGAGGCTTAATCGCCTGTATCGGGGAATAGCCAATCCACGCTCACCGTACCATTGATGATGGGTCATATCTCATGGGTAGTCCTAGCTCTCCGTGCTCAGGCTCGGGTGCCGCTGCTGTTGTGGCTCTCCCACCTGCAAAATAGAAAGAGGGGATATCGGGCTCCCCGGAGGGAGACTCCGATGCCTAAGTCAAAGCTCGGTCGGTCTGAGTAAAGAGAGAATGAGAGTGAGAGAACTTGTTTACTAGTAGGGAGTGACCCCTATATAGTTGGTGGATGGAGACACGGTCTGAGCGGTGTCAGCACAATTTGCGGACGTGTCAGAGCTGTAAGACGAGTGTGTCAGAGGACTGTCTACCCGAGCACTAATAACTCAATCTGACATGGGGTGTCCGGGATCAAGATCCATTCTTCAAAGAGAGCTCGGTCACGAGGATGACTAGACAGAGAGCTTAGCAGGAGTGCTCGATAGGTGGAGATACTATCACTAGTCATTCCCTGGTCATTTGATATTTATGTCAAACTAGAACATGTGACTTAGAGAAGTCAAAACGACCTCGACTAGGGCTATAAGAAAACTGAGAGACACCATGTAGAGCTCAATGAGCTCGAGTAAGGAGAGCTCGAGCAAGGAGAGTTCGAGGAGCTCAAGGGAGGAAAGCTCGAAGAGCTAGAAGGTTGAGCTCGAGGAGCTCAAGGGTTGAGCTCAGTTTTCCAGGGATAGTACCATATATATTTAGTATTAAAAAATATTGATATTTTTGAACAATAAAATTTTAAAATAATGAAAAATTACCAAATTGGTGCTTTTAAAAAACTCATTAAAATTTATAGTTTTCAAACCATGAGATTATTGTAGAAAATTATATTAATAAAATAGAGTTAAAATAAATAAGAAATAAAAAAATTAAATCATAATATATCTTACGAACTCATGAAAAATTAAGAAACAAACAAAAGCCAAAAAATTTATATCACCGTAATCATTTAATAGAGTTTATTGTGTTGTCTAGACGAATATGTTATATTAAATGGAATCCATTTTATTCAAGATAAGTTCAACATGAATGAGATATGTAAAATTTTTGTATAAAGCAGGTGTTATCGATAATTTCCCACCATTTACTTTAAAGCGCCAACAAAATGGGGTGCATAATTAATTTATCCTATTAAATGTATTTATATATTGATAGGGCTGTACTCTCTTGTCCAAGGCCAAGGGAATGTCGGAAATAGACACCAAATCCGGTTTTTATAACAGTAGCCAAATTCTGAACATATGTGCTCTGAAGCTCTCCACAAAGTTCAATCAAAAGGCCCAGCATGGATAACAAAAACAAAAAACTAACCAAATACATTATCATTCCATGGTGTACCATAAAAATTAACATAAATACAGACAAGTTAATGGATCAGCATCTGGTTGATACAATTTTCATTCTCAAGTTAAAAACTTTCTAACCTAAAGTATACAGATAGTGTGCAATTTCAGTGAAGTTTCATATACATAAGGGCATCTTTGGCATTATCCAAGTGCAGGTTCCTGAGTCGCCATTCTTTTGGTTCTCAGTACTTGTAGGAATTTAAAAATAGAGTTAACTCATCCTTCCTAGTTAACTTGTAAACTAATTAAGTAAAACTAGTCCTAAGCTCAGAGACAAAAGTTTACTTATCTCTGATTAATCATCTCATTTTCAAACTATCAAATTATGTTTAGTCTGTACTCATAGTAATATTTCAAAATGACCCATGCTTACTGCATAAATGATGTATCCCAATGTGCCCCTAGAGCAACTATGAACTGTGATGCATTTATAACATAACAATAATTTTCTAACGTAATTATTTTTATGAAAATTAGCATGCAACATGTATATATCACGTCCTGTATTAAAAAAAAGTGCTTGAAACGACGTAATGTAGAAAAGCATACAAAACTTAAGAGTCAGCACTTCATTTATAGGAGGCAAGCCGAGCAAAATATCTCTCTGCAATTGTCAAAGCACTGAAAATGAAGAGAGTCATGTTATCTTATACGAGACACTCAACAAATGCACAAAATTTATTAACCATAAGATTATTTCAAAAGCTGAACAAAAAACTTAAATTTTTTTGATACACACTTCATATCCTGGTGAGTTTACATCTACACATAAGCACTAGAAACCTCAAAAGCTAAGGACACCAAATTTTCTAATACAGATAGATAAGGCACAAATTATTTTCTAATCTGAAAACAACAAAAACCTATAATTAAATCAACACGCAAAAATAATACTACATATATGATGGACAAGAATAAGTTGAATTATCTTTTATCAGGCTGCCACCAATGGCTGCAATACTACGAACGTAGCAACTAGATGATTCCTGGCAAGTTAAAGTTTGGTTAGTGACTCCTTGCCCTGCAATAACATCATGATCCTTCACCTCCATCCAGCCATTAGCAACCTGTTTGTTGCGAACAGAGCTTGAAAACCTGCCCTTCGAATACTGGTAACTGAAAGCATGAGAAACATTTGTAATCAGCATATATGTATTTTTCTTAGTTCCAGGCAAGTTCAAAGTTACAACTTTGAGTGGATAATTTCTTTTAACACTTGCACTACTGAGCAATCCACCCATTTCATTCATCACTTTAACTTCTCTCTGTGACCTCATACTCTGTGTAGTATGCTTCTGATTCCCATTTTTTCCAAATCTTATTGAGCTCTTGAACTTATACTGATGCGTAACAGAAGTAGTAAAGTTCCCAATACTCGATTTAATCCATCCAACAAGCTGAGTTTTCCTCTTTCCCTTGATCGCAAAAGACCCATCAAGCATTCTAAACGATTCTTGACGTTTAACAGAAGAACCAGGATTCTGATAAACAACAGATTTGGCTTCAACACTTGCCAACCCTTTATCAAACCAAAGATGCAAATTAGCATCAACAAGCCAATAAGAAATGCCATCATTAACACCAATACCAATCATATGATCTTTCCCGTCTAAAAGAATTCCTAAAAATGGTGTTAAATCAAAATCATAAGTCGGAAGATCAAAAGCACCAATAGCCACTGCAGGTTCCCAAAACAAAGGATTAATCCCACCAGTGAAAATTACTGGAAATGGCACTTCTGAATCAACAAACATTCCATCAATTGTAACAAAAACCTCTCGAAAAGCTCCATTCCCACGCAAGCTAGTCAAATTGTTCATTCTTATATAAGTATTTGATGGGTTAGAATACCAGAACTCATCATTTCCATGGAAAGACACATACATCTCCAAAACAGCTCTGTATGTATTGGATGGAAATCTCAATTTCTTCAAATGAACATCTGTTTCATCTTCAATTTTAAACCAATACCCTTTACTGGAATGAAATGAACAAATTGGAATTATCAAATCAGCTGGCGATTCATATATATCATTACTTAATCCTAATCCTTCAATTAAGCCTTGTTTTTGAGTAAAAAGGCGTATTGGATTGTTACCCTTACCAACAAACGGAATCCTAACAGTAGTATCCTTGTAGAAGAAGATGGTAACGTCGACATGGTAAACGCCGGTGTAAATGCCATTAACGATATTTTCGAGCATGATAGTGAAATTGAGGTTTCTCTGTTTTAAAAGGTAAGTGTAGCGAGTAATATCTTTTCGAACAGACCAGAAAATTCCGTTCTCGCTAGGCTCGGCGGTGCTTGTACGCAGAAGCTCAGCGCCGCCGAGCCACAAGCCAGAGATCCGATCATACTGATCGCCGCGGGAATTGGCGCGGAATTCAAGAGCGACGTAGGACCAAGGGGAAGGGCAAGCGATGGGTGGAGAATAGGGGACGGAGTAAGGAGGCTGGTTCACAGTGTTGGCGAATGTATGGTGGATTATATGATGAGCACATGATGGAGTTAAATGATCAGATGGTAGAGGATGGATCAGTTCGAAATATTCTTTGTATTTAGGTTTAGAAGTTGCAGCTTTGGGTGTAGCTGATAATTTCTTGAAATAGTGATCTGGGAATTCCGATTCTGAGACTGACACTGAAAAAATGGCAGTGAAGCAGAAGAAGAGAAGGAAAGGCAGAGAAGCTCTTTCCATTTTTGTGGGTTTGGTAGTTGTTTGTCATGCTTGTTAAATAAACACATAAATAGGAAATTGTGAAGAATTTTACGAAAAAAGGAAAATTTCTAAATTACTATATGGGACCCAAATAATTTTGTTTGCTGTTGTCCAATTCTCATCCTTGTACTAACACAAACATCATTCAACATCAAATCAAATGCAGAGGGAAATATTAATTAGAACTAAGTTGATTTCAGATTGATAATCAAAGAAAAATGATTTAATGAGGAAATGCACATGATTTGAACTCGAACATTCAACCAAATGCAGAGTGAAATATAAAAGAACTAGTTGATATTAGATAAAGACAACAGCACATTATCTAATTAGTAAAAATATTTAGTTGAATATTAAAGATAATCATGCAGAAAGATAGGCAAATAATCTTAAATAAGAACTATTTCTTAAGAGGAATAGGAAAGGAACGAGGAGAGAGTAGTTAGCAAAGAGTATTTCAGGAATTAGTGCTGCAGCTATAGCTTAAATCATCTGCAGAGATGATGCCGTTGGTAGCTGCAACTCTTCTGGAGTAGCAGATGGAACCATCCTTGTAAGTCAACTTCTGATCAGTGTTTGCATCACCAGCAAGACTAGGTTGCTGTTGCTGCTCTGCAATCGGCATCCATCCATTGGATATCTGGTTATTGTCAATTAAGCTTGACAAGTTATTGCCATAAGAACAACTCTCCTCAAAAGCATGAGAAACATTAGCTAGAATTTTTTCGTCTACAGTTGAAGTGACTATGCTTAGAGGGTATTTCCTTTTAATAACAATGTGATTAAGTAGCTCTCCTCTGTCATTTAGCATTTGCAATTCCTTTTGTACCTTGATCTTCAGCTTAACAAATCTGTATGTTCCATTTTTTTAAAACTGTATAGAGCTCAGGAACCTCAACTGCTGCAGAATATAAGTGGTTAGGTTCCCTGAACTTGAGCTAACACACCCCTTGGATTCGCTCCTTGACTTCCCTTTTAAATGGAATGACCCATCAAGTTGCTTAAATTCTTCGCAGCTTTTCAAAGAAAGAGAGGGATTATCAGCAACTACAGTTCCTGCTGTGACATTGGACAAGTCTTCATCTAACCATAAGTGCAAATTTGCTTTAACAAGCCAATATGGAATCCCATTGCCTATTCCAACACCAAACTCATGAATCTCACCATCCAAAATGTTCTCCAAGAATGGTGTCACCTCAAAATCATAAGAAGGAAAATTGAAAGCACCGATAGCAACAATTGGTTTCCAAAACAAAGGACCAGTCAACATAACTGGAAATGGCAATGCTGAGCCCACATAAGTCCCATCTATTGTCACAAAAACTTCTCTATAAGCACCATTACCTTGCAAAGAGAGATTATTCATCCTCAGGTAGGAACTTGGTGGATTTGAGGACCAGAACTCGTCATTTCCATGAAATGAGACACAAAGTTCCAAAACAGCCCGGCGAGTGTTGCATGGGACTAGGATTCTCTTTGAAGGCAGGTCTAATTCATTTTGTATTCTGAACCAAAACCCATTGCTTCCATTATCAGATATTGGGATGATCAAATCAGCAGGGGTATTATAGAAACTCAATGCACCTTCAAGCATACTAGCCCTATCACCAATTGCTTCTTCAGCTAAAATTGGAAGGTTAAGGTCTTTACTTTTTAATGGAACAGTAATATAGCTATTTTTGTAGAAGAAGAGAGTGATATTGACATTGTAAACACTGGCAGAGACATTGTTAATAATGCTTTGGATCATCAATGTGAGATTAAGGTCCATTTGTGCAAGAAGTGAGGAGTACCTAGTGATATCCTTTCTTACTCTCCAAAAGTTTCTTGATTTATTAGCAGTCAGCTTGGGTGTGCTGGTATGAAGCAGCTCTATACCACCTAGCCATAAGCCAGATATGTGCTAGGACATGTCATCACTGCATCCAGCAAGGAGATCAAGAACAATATAGGTCCATGGAGAGGAGCAATTGGAAGAGGGAGAGTAAGGAGTGGAAAGGAGATGGTGGTATTTGGGAACCTGTGGTTGATAATTGGGAGAATGCATGATGGGGTCCGATGATCTGACAGTAAAGGAGGAGCAATTTCAAAGTATTCTTGAGATTCTTGCAAGTGGGGATCAGCAGAGGGAGAGACTAGGGTTTGTGGAGTGACGAAGACGAAGCAGAGAAGAATGGTAAATGTATTCATTTTTGGAGCAAGAAGTTGCCTAGTTAAGTATTTCATATGATATTTCAAGCTTTTTCTTCTACTATCCAATACAATAAATAAATAAACATATATATATATATATATATATATATGCACTGGATATCATTAAAAAAAATGCACTGGATATGCATGCCCCAACAAGCAGAAGCAAGCGCACTGTAAAGTCTCTTAAAACAGTTAAAATTCCACTGTGAGAGAAATATAGTGTGAAATAGAAAGTAGGAATGGTTAGGTATGATGGGTAATACTGCTATTGTTTTGAATGTGATAGTCACTTGATCATTCAAATACAGAATTTAACTGAATAATAAAAAGTAAAAACACTTCAAATTGCGAAGGACCCATATGCAAATATTCTTTGAAACTTCTTTTTACCCTAGATTTAAGTCATCCATCAGTTTCCCTTATATTCAAATGCAATTGCAATATGCATCATACTGTTACTCATTAAAGGATCATCCGACTTGTCGAATTCTATTTCTTTACAATTACATCAAAAAATTAAGAATTACTCAACTACATGCCAAATTGATCATGAAAAATGCATCTGCAGATCATATGAGAGGTAATTTAGCAAGAATGGTTAACGTAGAATTAGGCCATGTAAAGAATTACTCTGCATCTAATATGCTGATAATAACATAAATTATACAGACGAGTAATATAAAGAGGAAGGAGGAGAAGAGCAAGCTCCCCTGCTTACAAGAAACTCTGAGATGTCATCATAGCCAATTGCTTTAGCCATGTAGAGTGGGGTGGCACCTCTGCTGTTCTTAACATTAAAATTAGCTCCTCTGTTGAATAACACCTCAACTGTTTCTAAACTGCCACCCTCAACAGCCAAATGGAGAGGGGCATGGCCTTCATTGTCCTGGCATTTTAAATCTACCCCATATTCAACTAGCATTGATATTATATCTTTGTGCCCTTTGATAGCAGCTGCGTGCAATGCTGTGAAATCATATTGATCGCGATAATTCATAATTGCGCCTCATTGTAATAATGATTCAAGGAGCTCCAAGTCCCCGCGCCTTGCTGCCATTAACACCACTACTCCACATTCAAGAATCTCTAGAATCTCTTCCTGCATTATTAAGCAATGTTGCAATCAAGAAGGGAAATAGAAATTTATACTAATTATGAATAAAAAGACGTGTTTCAAATTCAAATTTTCAAATAAGAAGCCATTGCTAACCAATAAATCATGTTTATCTACAAATTCATTCATCTTATATCCAATTAATCCTTAATTATTCGCAATCATAGATACTAATTTTACTAATTTTGAGTTCTTGTTTGCATTTTGTATTACTAAATTTACATTTTTTTCCAAATAAATTCATGACCGTTATGTGGCAAACTCACATGTCCCTTATAGCGAGCTACATCAAACGTTGAACGGCCACGATCATCTGCAATTGTAGGGTCGGCACCCATCTCAATTAGCATCTCCACCATCCTACGGTCACCATTAGCCGTTGCTCTGTACAGTGCAGTTCTACCATCTTTACTCTTGGCATTTTTATCTGCAACGGATTCCACCAACATCCTAGCGCACTTGATATTTCCTTTACTTGCCGCCAAATGTAACGGTGCCCTTCCCTCTTTATCTCTCAAATCTAACGGCCCAAACGTATCTAAAGAATTCAAAACCTCCTCCGTACGATCAAATGCTATCGACACGTGTAACTCACTCCAGCCCTTAGATTGCCACATCGTATCTACATGACAAAATCCACCCACATTATCTGTTATCGCTCGTGCGTCGACTTTCAATCCAGCTTCAAGCAGCAAATTGACCATTTCTTCCGGCTCAGCCAAGTCGGTTGCAATTCGGAGGAGTGACTCAGCCTCCCTCGACGGCAACTCATATAGAATCGATCTCTGCCTTTTTATTATATTCTTCACCGATTCAACATCTCCGGAACTAACCCCATGACGGAGAAGAAATGAACTTACAAAAGCAACCTTAAGCTTAAAATCCTGAGTAGACCCGAGAGCGAGGGAAGAGAAGAACGAGTTGAAAGAATCCGAGTGACTGGAGTCAGGAGAATTGGAAACAAAGGGTACCGTTTTGATTAAAAAATGGTCAGAGGGAGAGCGAGGGAAAGAAGGTGGGAGATGAGCTTGGGGTCTGAGAATGACTTGAACATTGGTGAAAGACAAAGGAAAGATAAGCCCAGAAGGTGGGTTAACCATGAATTTGTGGGGAATGAAGTTTGGACTTTGAAAGCAATTGGGGTAGTGGTGGAGAGTGAACGGAGGCGGATATTAGCTCGGCATTTGGAATTAAGCATAAAATCTAAGCGAACTTCTGTGTCTGATAACTCCACTAATGGCTTCTCCATTGGAGACACTGAGGAGAAAATAGAAGACAATTAGTCGAAGAATTTGATTTTGGGGGGGGGGGGGGGGGGGGGGGGGAGAGAGAGAGAGAGTTCACGTGATTCGGTGGGGCTCTTGTACAAAGCAAATTAAGGAATTTGTCATTACCTATGACTGTTCGAAAACGACATGATAATTGGTGAAAATAAATAAATAATTGATTTTAGCATTCCGTTCAATGCTTTGCGTGATAAGTATTAATCCCTCCGTTCACTGAAATAGCCATATTTAGTTTATACACATATATGTTAAAATGTCATTAAATTTTTAGATAATATATAAATTATTTGATATAGATTAAAATATTTTTATTAATTTATTAATATTATATTTTTATTTTATTAATTAAATTATTAATAATAATAGTATAATTAAAAAAAATATAATGAATTTTTTTATTGTATAAATTAAAAAATTAAAAAAAGATAAATTTTATTTACAAAAGTGATAGTATTATATAATTAATTTAATATTTTTTATTTTTAATTAAACACTCTCCGCTGTCCACTCCGTTTTGGCCACAAAGTTTTAAATTGTTGATGGGAAAATTTCAGTTTTGTAACCTCAAATTATTCAGTAAATTAAAATGATTGATCATTTATTAATATAATAAAATATTATTTTTTTATTAATTGACGAAATAAATTATATATATTTCATTTTTACTACATTTATTTTATTTTTAAAGCATGAAAATTTAAAAATTTTTATGTTGTTAACCAAATGCTAACATATATCTAGTCAATTTTTAATATATTTTAAAAGATTTTTCTTCTTTTGTAACATTAAAATTAATATTGCAATTCACAAATGTTAAAATATGTGAAAAAGATGAATAATGAAGTTAGTCTTGTCCTATGACGAGTTAGCTTAGTATGATCTTTTGACGAGTATTTCTTTTCTTGATTTTCTCTAGCATTTCTAAATGTTCATTTCTTACTTTTGGAAAATGGCCAATGATGGTGCAATTAACATCTCATGTCTTTTGACTAGTATGTCTTTACATGAAGGTAGTGATGAGGGACTAGTGTGGAGGATTCAGCGGATTCGATGGTGAGGCTGGAGCACCACTTTTGTTTACTCGGTTGCTTTTTCATTGAGAAGCACATTAATTTCATGGCTATGTAGTACACCTTAGCCGCATTATGGAGACTTGAAAAGGGGATGTGTGTAAAGGAATTGGAGGATGCTTTATATTTGTTTTAGTACTTCTATGTCCTAGATCTGAAACGAGTTGTTGATTTGGGTCTTTGGACTTTTGACAACCATCTTCTAATTTTGGGGAGGTTACTTAGTACAGATCAACCTTCTAGCATTCCTCTCAATTTTGTGGCTTTTTGGGTGCAAGTTCATGATCTACCCTATGGGTTCATGATGGAGACAGTTGCTAAGAAAATTAGGAATTCTTTAGGGAAAGTTGTGGAGGAAGACTCGGCGAATTTCATAGGGATTTGGAAGTCTTTCTTATGGATTTGAGTTAAATTGGATATCATACTTCCTTTGAAATGAAAGATAAGAAATGCCATGGTGATGAATGATTTTGGGTCAATTTCAAATATGAAAGAATCCTAAGTTTGTGCTTTCAATGTGGCCATTTGGGTCATGTTGATTGTTTTTGTACAACACAAAATAAGGGTGGTCAAGTATCAACACTACTCTCTTATGGCCCATGGATTCATGCTTTTTCTCGTCGGCCAGGGCCCTTGATTAGGGATAACGGTTAAGTTGGGAGTTATGGTAGCAAATTTCTCAGTGGGGATTGAGTTAGTGGTTGATGGGGAAGGTACAGTAGCAAACCCAAAATCTGACTGTTGTAACTCCTTAGTAGCGAATAAGGAGAATGTGGGGGTTACCCATATTTTATCTACTGGCCCATCAACCTCCAAACCTTTGATAGCTAAGGATGATGGTAATGATTAGAGTAAACTAGACTTGGCCTTTACTACTCACAAACGACATCGTAGAATTAAGGAAGGCTAAGATTTCATTCTACATGAGCTATTAGAAGATTCCTCTAAACAAAATTTGCAAAAGGCAAGTCTTGGTTCCTAGGCCTGCTGTGAGCGGAGATTTTCGCCCCCACTCCTGGTGGAATGGTTCGTTCGACTTCGACACTATATAGGCTCGGGGCCTTAGAGAACACAGACCTAAGCCCGGAGAAAATGGAGTCACCATTCGGACGAGCCGAGAAAAAGAAAGGGGTGGATGACTCGATTCCTAAGGAATCCCCAACCCCCTAATGGGTTCGAAAAGTTGGGTACGTGTGGGACAGGTGAGAAATGACCCAGCACCCCCACAACGCCCGGTTCATTGGAACCGGCCTCCTTTACAGGTCTTAATATTATAAAATTCTTAAATATAACAATATTATCCATATTACACACAACAATTAAAACAAAGCATCGATATATTAAAAATCAAAACAATGTCCAAGCAAAACAAATAAATGGACACCCATCCGAAGATGCCCTTACATCATCCATGTCTAAGCTAAATAGGACACCCACCATGAGGTAGAAACATGTCCTTTACATTGATCTAAAATATAAAAGCAATTTAAATTACATAGAACTTAATTGATGAGGTACCCACAAAGTGGAAACATACCTCTTACAGCATTTGAAAATCAAATAAATCGATAAAAGTAAATAACCATTCATCATAAATAAATCATTCATCAAAGATATTAAACATTAATCAAAATATATAATAAACATTCATCCATGATAAATTAAATAAAGCATTGAAAATAAATAAATCAAAGCATATAATGAACTACATAATTAAATCTAAAAATAAAGCAAATAAAGATACAAATTAGGGTTTACTGTTTCTATGCACTTGAATTGCTGTACTTCAGGTCTATGAGCAAGAAAGGATCAATGATATGAGATGCAAATGTATGTATGTATGCACAAACAATCAACGAAGAAAGATAATTAGGACGTTCCTTCCAATCTTATAACATCCACACACGAATGACGAGTCTCTTTTCCTAGGTATATGGTTAACAAAATACCAATATGGGGTACCTTGTTTTCGAATATTTCCCTCGGATGTTTCAACCAATAGTTATATTTTCAAAAATGGAAATCAGTTCATAATAATTTCCATTAATTAGGTTTTAATCCATTCAACCAACTATAGTAGCTTTTATGCTATATTGGATTAAAACTAAATTAAGAGGTTTATTATAAATAGATTTCTCACTTGAAAAAAGTAACTAATGATTCATGCCAAAAACAAGCCCATGATTAATTATTTCTTAGTATAAACTAGGCTCACAATTGATTTTTGGTATTTCGTAATTGACCTAAATAATTTGCAAGCTCTTTGTAAGAAAAGATTGAAAATAATTTTGTTTCTAAGCCCATTGTGAAAAGATTTTAGAAAAAATGGATTTTGGGCTTAGTATTTGGGTTATGAGCAAAAGAATTTTTAACTTGTTTTTAGAAAAATTTTATGTCCAAAGACCATTTTAAAAAGTTTTGAAAATAGCTTTGGTCTCTTGGATTTAGAGAAAAATTTATTTGGAGCTTACAAATGTACTTAGGTCATATTAGAAAAAGAACAAACCAAATAAGCCATGATTTAATCCAAGATAAATTAACCATAGTCAAACAACATGTATTTGGGGTAAAAACCTAAGGAAAGTAACTAGGCCAATTACATGAGCTTTAGTCTTTGGGTAAAAAGGCTTAAGTTCCCATAGCAAGTATATACCAAATGGTACGAGGCTATGAGTGGTTATGCTATGCTCGATCTCCATACCTTGAGTGAAAGTATGGTATCCCTTACATAACATAATACGGGTAATACGGGCGTCCTAACTCACGCACATGATGCAATGGATAATATCATTATAAGAAAGAAATAATATAAAGACCAATGGAATCAACTTCTCTTATCCCTAGTGGAGTTGCCACTGTAAGCGGAGATTTTCGCCCCCACTCCCGGTGGAATGGTTCTTGCAACTTCGGCACTATTTAGGCTCGGGGCCTTAGAGAACACGGACCTAAGTCCGGAGAAAATGGAGTCGCCATCCGGACGGGCCGGGAAAAATAAAGGGGTGGATGACTCGATTCCTAAGGAATCCCCAACCCCCTAATGGGTTCGGAAAGTTAGGTACGTGTGGGGAAGGTGAGAAATGGCCCAGCACCCCCACAACGCCCGGTTCATTGGACCGGCCTCCTTTACATGTCTTAATATTATAAAATTCTTAAATATAATAATATTATCCATATTACACACAACAATTGAAATAAAGCATCGATATATTAAAAATCAAAACAATGTCCAAGCAAAATAAATAAATGGACACCCATCCGAAGATGCCCTTATATCATCCATGTCTAAGCTAAATAGGACACCCACCATGAGGTAGAAACATGTCCTTTACATTGATCTAAAATATAAAAGCAATTTAAATTGCATAGAACTTAATTGATGAGGTACCCACAAAGTGGAAACATACCTCTTACAGCATTTGGAAATCAAAATAAATCGATAAAAGTAAATAACCATTCATCATAAATAAATCATTCATCAAAGATATTAAACATTAATCAAAATATATAATAAACATTTATCCATGATAAATTAAATAAAGCATTGAAAATAAATAAATTAAAGCATATAATGAACTACATAATTAAATCTAAAAATAAAGCAAATAAAGATACAAATTAGGGTTTACTGTTTCTATTTAAAGTTCTTTAATTAACATTTAGAATTTTGAAATTTTAGTATTATTATTATCATTTGTTTAGGCTACTGTAAGTTTTAAGAGAATTAAAATGGATTAGGGTTTCATGAATCAAATTAGGGTTTAGGG
This sequence comes from Garcia nutans, assembly GCA_947685225.1. Classification (NCBI taxonomy): domain Eukaryota; kingdom Viridiplantae; phylum Streptophyta; class Magnoliopsida; order Malpighiales; family Euphorbiaceae; genus Garcia; species Garcia nutans. The sequence goes on from CANTUV010000017.1 coordinate 43,511,198, forward strand.
GTAACATTATGAAATTAGGGTTTTAGAATAATTAAAACATTAGGTTTATAATTCTTGATTACTGGATTATTGTTTTGGGTTTACTGTGTTGAGTTTGAACGTTTAGGTTTATAAGATTTTAAGGTTTTAAGGATTAGGGTTTAGGAAAAATAGTGTTTACGGTTTTGAGGGAATTAGAGTTTAAGAAAACTTAGGGTTTAGATTAACTAGGTTGGGGTTTACTGTCTTGGTTTTGGAGTTGAAGAAAATAGTTTAAAGTTTTATAAAGTAATTGTGATTTTAGAAATTGTAAATTAAGTTTAGAGTTTGGATATTTAACAAAACGTTTGGAAATTCTGGCAAAATAGTGAGAGGAAAACAGTTTAGGGTTTTTAAAAGCTTTTGGAAATAAGAAAAACGATTTAAGGTTTTTGGAAACAAAAGAGTATTTTTTTAGGGTTTTTGGAAATAGAAGGAACGATTTAGGGTTCTAAGGTTTTGAAGAAACAGAAAAGTATTTTTAGGGTTTTTAAGGTTTAGAAGAAATAGAAAAGTATTTTTAGGGTTTTTAAGGTTTAGAAGAACAGAAAAGTATTTTTAGGGTTTTGTTGAGGTTTAGAAGAAACATAAAAGATCATTTATGTCATTGAAACGAAGATCAACGTTACTACATATTTATAGATCAAGGTTTTGTGTGTATAATCTTATGAATAAAAAAAACAAAGCTACTGTAAAAAACTAAAAAGAAATTAGAGATTCAAACCTTCGTACGTTGGTTCCACCAAAAATTGCTTCTTGGATGAATGGAGACAAAGGCAAAGTTGCTGCATTTGATAAATTGTTAATGGCTTTGCTTGTTACTCTCAAATCCGAAGTCCCAAATTCGAAGTTCTAGTTCTCCAAGAGTTTCTCCTCTTAAAATCCAGTCCGATCGTTAATCCCTCCAAAAATCCCTCCCTCTTTTTCTTTGTCTTTTTAGTGTTATTTATAGGAAATTTTGGAAGCTTAATTCCAATTGTTTAAGGAAATTATTATTAATTAGGAAAAGGAAACCGAAACCAAATAGAATTTGGTTTCGGAAAAAATTACGTTGGAAAAATTTCGCTAGCCAAAACTGTGACGGGCTGCGAGCTTGTGAGTGCTGGCGTGGAAAATTGCGAGGGGCGCAGCCAGAAGCCATTTCGCCCGCAAGAAAATCCTGTGGGCAAAATGGCTTTGGCCATTTCGACCATCGGCGACGAAATTTTTCGTTGCCGATTTTTTCGTCGCCGATTTTTATTTTTATTTATTTATTTATTAATATTATTTTTATTATTTTTATTTTATTAAAACTTATAAAAAATAAATATTAAAATAAATATTATTTAATTAAAATAACACAAAAATTATTTTAGACTATAAAATATATTGGATCGGACTAGGTAAAAAATTAAGGGTCTACACCTGCTTGAAGCCATAAGTCTACTAAGTTGGAACCGTCATAGGCTTGGAAACTTACGCTTAGTTCAATTCCTTATGGACTTAGTCTATAGTAAGAAGCTCACTATAGACATTTAATTTTAGCCCTAATTAAATCTAGTCCCAACTTTAAAAGTTTGAATTAAATCCAGTCTAATTTTAAAAGCTTGAATTAAGTCTGATTTAATTTTAAAAGCCTAAACCAAGGTCGGTCCAGTTTTAAAAGCCCGACCCAAACCGGTTAAACTTTAAAAAGCCTAATCATGATTTAGCATGAGTCATGCTCATGGGGAATTGGTCATGGAAAATTCTTCATGAGCCCTTAAATCTAGCCTAATCCAATTTTAATTCATTTTTAAGTGTCCTAATTGTGATCAAATTCAAAGAGACTCGGATAAGCAATAAGCTTTTCTAATTGGATAAGAAGTAATGAGTCGAGGACCGCCCTAATTTTTCTTATAAATATAAAGGCAGTTGGCAGAATTCGGGGAGCGACAATTAGAAAAGGGAAAGGACAACAACCGAGAGCAAATTAAGATGGTGACAATTAGTAAAAAATAAAGAGAGACAGAGAGCAATCAAATAAATATACTGAGAGTAGTCAAATTAAAACGGATAGTAGCTAAGCTTGTGAGAAACCATAGGTAATCTTTGGATTATTCAACTCAGCTAAGAACCTATTGATCCAAACGGTTGTCCCAAGCTAGCAACTAAGAGGGGGGGGGGGGTAAATTGGTTGTTAGAAAGATGATGGTAAATTTAAAGCTTAAAAAGTAAGAGATGAAGAAGATGTAGATGGAGATGGAGATGGAGTTTGAGAAGAAAGAACATAAAAAATTATAGTGGTTCGGATTTACCTCAATCCTATATCCATTTCCTTAATAACTTGTTAAGGTTCCACTAGTCTTGAGTTATTACAAGCTTAACTTTAACTTGATATTTTCTCTAGCTCACACCAAACTATAATAATGGTTTGAGATCAATCCTCATAACCCTTATAAGAGTTTTTCCAGGCTCACTCTCACAACCTAAGTATTTCTAAGCTCATACTCAAACTTGTATGTTGTTTAATGCCCACACCTAACACTCTAAGATTTTTAAAGTTTGATCTTTAGACAAGATAATGAAAAATGTTGTTCAATGAAATTACAATAGCAATCAAAGTATTCTCTAACCACAAAAATGAAGTTTAATATGTTATTTATAGTAATTTGGCTTAAGCTAGCCATTTGAAGTGGTTCCCACATGTTTAGTGCTTGTCTTCCACTAATTCTGTGTCCGGAGCTCGGTTTCAGTCTCACGGTTTGAAAGCTCTGTGTAACGGCTAGTTTCAACAGTCGAATCTCGGTGACTGATAGAATCTCATTTGCCCATACTTTTGTGTCGTGTGGTCATCCGGATCACCGTACGGTCGCTCGGCATAAAGTTACCTTTAAAATTAAATTTCTTCTTCCATGTGTCCGGTTATCATTGGTCCGAGGTATTTGGCGCTAAGATTTAAATTAGCCAGACTTGTGTGGTTACTCGATTTTTTTGGGCAGATGCAAAAGATTTTGAGCATGGAGGAAGCACCGCGAGAGCTTACCGTTATCCCTTATGTTATTTTTAGTATTTTAGCTCTTTGTCACTTGCGGTTGCTCGGGTGACTAGGGCTGTCGCTCGAAGATTTGGTGTTCTGACTTCACCGCTCACTGAGATCGCTATCACTTTTGTGAGTTTATAAATTTTTACCTTGATCCGGTGTGGTTGCTCGGTTCTTTGTATAGTCGCATGCCTACTGGGCATCTTTACTTCACCTTTCCTTGACAACGCAAACTCTTTTGTGAAAATTATGGACTTAGCTCAATTGTCAAAGTTGGCTTATCCAGCTCAGTATAGAGATGCACTATTTACTTAACTTGGTTGCTCCAACAGACTGCTTTAAGCTCATTAGTTCGGTTCTCTTAATTTGGCAGTTCTATATCCAACTCAATACTCTCCTGTTCGATTCTCTACTCAGCATATGAGTATATTTGTTCTATTTTTCTTGGCTCGATTAGATCTGTATGATAGTTTGATTCCGTGCTTGTGTTGCATTTATACGGTCGCCCGGTCGACAGTTTGGGCAGTCTCACAAAGCTACTCGGATCCTAGCTCTGCAAAGTAGACTTGTTTGAAATCATTAGTTCTTTATCAATTTGATTATCAATGATCAAAATAGAGTTTGATTGTCCATCAATCTTAACAATCTCCCCTTTTTTGACTTTGGCAATCAAATTGAATTTAGTTAATCACAATCAAATGCATGAAACATTTATGCAATGATAATAAATTTTCTCTCCCTATGTTGGATAATTTCACAATTGATGCATGCAATTCTTGATACCATGATACCAATTTGTTTTCTTTTCTTGTTTATCTCTCCCCCTTTGACAATTAAATCATTTAAATTCAATGACATATATATTTCTCCCCCTTTGACAAAGGCAAAAAGAAAAGGAAAGTAAAGAAAAAGAAATTCATTGATACCAATAAATGAAAGTACAAGAGAAAAATAAAATTGATACCAAGTGAAAGAAAATACAAGAAAATTATTAATCTAAGATGTTTTCTTTTCCTTTTCTTGAAGGTGGAGGAGGAGTTTGAGTTCTTTCATCATCATCACTGTAACACCCTCATACCCTATATAAATACTATACATATACCGGGTATACATACAGTACGTATGTAGAGTATAAGAATGTCACTTTTCGTCACAATTTTAAAAAAAACCTTTAACTGAGTTCAAACAATATTACATTAATTTAAAGAACATTTACAAAATCATTATACTCTTAATGATCTTACATATATATAATAATCTTATCTTTATCAAAACTTCATTTATACATATGGATATATTCTTGTCAGAAATACAGCATAATTAAAATTATACATGTATGCATTACCCTCTAGTTGGTCTCGACAAACTCTTACTCTTCTCGTGGCATAACGAAAGACTTCAGATCTACCATCTACTCACATGCGCGATTACACATTCGCGCTAAGCCTGAGAGCTTAGTAGTACAAATAAATAATATAAACATATAATACAGAAATTCTAACATATATATATATACATTAACTTCATGTACTATTAGTTTCTTATCATGGTTTTCCTTTTCAATTACACCTTTCACATATCTCTACTAATCTCATATATCACATATCATTCACACCAACCACAAATTCCATCACTAATACTCACAATGAATATATCAATATACATATTACATAGTATATTTCATAACATTACATGTTCTTATTTTATTTGATTAATTCATTGATCACAATTCACCAGTCATGAATCACATTTCCAATAAAGGCAAATATAGATCTCATTATTCATCCATTTCACATTTCATAAATTTCATTTAAACAAAGACAAGCATGGATCTCATTATTTACTTATTATTCATCATTCATAAATCACATTGAAAACCAAGACAGACATGGGCCCAAAATACACTAATATGTTATTCAAAGTTCAGAGTTACTGCTTTGGTCATAATCATAATCATCAAGCCCGTAGGCAATATATATATATCTCTATCCATGGATAGTGTAACAGACCCAGTCTCTTGGACCATCAACTCAATAAACTTGAGGAGATCCTCAACCCGGCAAGACTGTTACCTGTAACAGACCCAGTCTCTTGGACCATCAACCCGACTAATCGAGGAGATCCTCAACCCGACAAGACTGTTACTTTTCATAAATTTCATATTCATAATTCACATAGTGTAACAGACCCAGTATCTTGGACCTCAATTCAACTCACATTGAAGAGATCCTCAACCCGGCAAGACTGTTACTTTTCATATATTTCATAGGCATGCCGCCAAATCCAGAACTCTGAAAGTTGAATTAACATATTAGACACAAACTCTTTTCATTTACATCTTTGTACATTTCTTTCTCAATTCATTTCTTATTTCATTCTCATTTCATTCTCATATTCAAAATAGGCAACCATGCCTCAATTATAATTCATTTGCATCATCATAGCCAACAATCGTGGCTTTTCATCACATCAATACAATTCATCACATCATCATATTCCATATTTCATATAGACATGCTTTAATCATCTCATTATGTCTCAATTCATCATTTAAATACTCACAATCAATTACATTGAACATCCATTAAGAATGATCATCATTGATATATATATATATACATAGCAATTTACCTTATTCATAGATTTAGAATCTTCATAGCCAATCACAATGGCTTCATATCTTATCATATCTCAAGGCACATTAATACAATTCATCATTAAAATATTTATCATAACAAATTGCATTGCACATACCTTTTTGAATGATCATCATAGCTTTCACACTATACAAATCATAACATTAGTCACATTATATTAACAATATAGTAAATTACTTAACACATTTATACTAAATGTGTTAAGTCTCAAAATCATATAAAATAATGCATCCATTTAACTTTGTACTTACCTCAAAAGCAACTCACATCAATCTATACACTTCCTTTTCCAAGAATTCTTCACATCTAGGTTAAGGTAACTCAACCTCTTCACAACCTAATCCAAAAGGAAGAATACACACTTACTTATAAATACACATGAATTCTAATACCATTATTCACCTATTAGTCTCATACTAGGCCCATAGATCACAAATTACAAACCACAACCCCTACTAGGGCCCACGGTCGTGGCCTCACAACCCCACAGTCGCGGCCTCACAACCCCACGGTCGTGGCCTCACAAACCCCCACGGGCGTGGGTTAGCAAACGAATCTGTCCAATTTGCTTAACACCCCACGGTCGTGGCATCCAAGGGCCACGGCCGTGGCATCCAAAATGTTTCTGTTTCCGGACCAAACTCATGTATTTTATGTTTTCAACTTCCTTAAACACAAATATACATCAATCATACATCAATTATTCAGTTCTTCAACTCATACATATTAAACCCTTACTAACCAATTTTAATAATCCATCATCATCCTCACAAGTAACTATATAATCATTATCTTCACACACTAACCAAATATATACTCAATCAATAGAAATCAACACAAGAAAATAAATACTTACTTGAATATTTGCCACATCTTCAATCTCCACCTTCAATTCTCTTAAAGTCCTTAAGATTTTGAAGTGTGTAATTAAAATCACCTTTCTTTCTCTCTAACTCTCTCTCTCTCTCTTTCTCTCTCTCTCTCCACGTCAAGAACAAGAAGAAGAAGAAGAAAGAAAGAAAGTCTTCTTTCTTTAATCACTTATCATATATATATATAATAATAATAATAAATACATATATATATATATTCTAAAATATTCTCCACCACCACTTTCTTCCTTTGACTTTTCTTTTCTTCTTTTTCTTTTATTATTATTATTATTATTATTATTATTTATTAATTATATAACTTACTTTTCCTACACCATTTTATACATTAGGTATATGTGATGTATATGTTGGTATATGTATATCTCTTATATATTGTATTTATATTCCTCATATTTTCCAAATACCATATGTATATATATATCCTTCATATACCTCTATCTCTTATAATATTTTCCTTACATATTTTACCAACATATCTTCTTACTACTACTATTCCAATGTACACCCAAAATCGGATATTAAATTAATTCATTTCTCTTCTTTTGACTTTCATTAATTTAACTTATATATATATTTCCATAGATAGAACATATACACTCTCTTCACTTCTTTCCTCTTTCCATTACACATATACACTCAATCCAAAAACAACAATGACTCCAAAACTTTTAGGGTATATTTTGGGATATTACAATCACCAACAAAGGGAGTTGGAGAGGAGTCATGTGAGGATGGTGAGGATCATTCATAAGGACTTTCAATATATTCACTCACATCCCATTCACTTAACTCACATTGAGGAAGATCAAATTTTCCTTGGAAGTCATATATGTCATGATAAATATGGAAAATGAGATCAACCTTTTTGTTGAGTTTTGTGATTCTCTTTGTGACATCCTTCTTAAAATGGTTAAAGTTATTTTTGAAGAGAAGATATGGCCTTGAGGATATGTTTTAGGATTTTGGATGATTCACCTTTTTCTTTGGTGGAAGGTTTAGGGGGGGGGGAGGGTGCTCAACTTGAACATGGATAGGTTCACCTTCTTCTTTCCATAATATGATACCTAGTTCTCTTCCTTTCCCTTTGGATAACTCTCTTGCTACTAAATGTGTACTCATAGTGATTATCAACCTTTTGGATACATCTAGTATGTTCAAGGTAGTCTAGGTTGATGGAGCTTGTAGATGGATCAAGGGAATCACTTAGGATCGTAAGATTTTCAGGAGTTAAGAGTCCTAAGTGTCTAGAAAGTTGAGTAATTTAGAAAGATAGAAAGAAGGATTTCGCCTTAAATTTTCCATGATATATAAAGGTGTCAATGAGAAACCTAGTACTTTAGATTGGCTCATTATGCAAAATAGTATATAAGAAAAATAAGTCACGTTGAGTAACTTTCTTATTTCCATTACTTCTTTGGTGAATGGTGTAAGTGATGATTCTATGTAAGAGCCAAAAGAGAAGGATCCTAAAATGGATAGCTTTGGATGATCTATTATTGTATTGGGTTTCAAAGGATAGTTCACTCCAAAATAATGAATAATTTTTTAAAGAAAAATCCACATCATTGTAGGAGAAAGCTCAATGAGTTTGAAATCCTCAAACCTCTCTAAATTCTTCTAAGGAAAGAGTAAAATCTTGATCAAAAAGCCTAAAATAAACTCCATAAAATCCTATAGGTGCATTATGGTTTTTCTCTACCCTTAAAGACATTAAGAATTTCCTTGAAAGGCTAGAGTAACCTAGCTCATTAGGAAATGCAAATTATCTCCACCCAATCCTATCTAGGTAGCTATAGATTTCACCTTGGATGTTTAAGGTTAGGAGCATCCCTTCCACAAGCATTTTGGTTGGTTCAAGGGTCTTTTTCTTGAGAAAGTAGTTCTTGGTTTTATCATCTTCATTTTTGTATTTAGGTTTGTGAGGTTGAACATTCTTTCTAGTAAAGTGCTTAGGTTTGGTTTGAGGTTGAGATGGAGGTTCACTTATGACAATCCCTTTTCCCTTGGTTATGGTTTTCTTTTTGGTGATTTTTGTTTTGGGTGCCATATCCTCAATCAAAAACAAAGTAAAAGAAAAAAATAGAAATGTAAAAGATTGAAAAAATGTAGAAGAAGATAGATTGTTTGTGATGCTTTGAACAAACTACTTCAAATTTGATGAAAAAAACTTTGAAATGTTCTTCTTAATGATTAAATTCTTGGAAGATTGGCTGAATATGTATTTCTGAGTTTGTAAAGATGTATTTTCATGCAAAATTGGGGTATTTAAAGACAAAAATTAAAAAAACTAGTCGTTTTTTACCGTTTGGAGTATGAAAATTTTCAATTTTTAAAAGTTCCAATGTTAAGAAAAAACTATTACACAGGTTGTGCGGTCGCCCGAACTGTTAGGCTACTGCCAGCTCAGACTCGGTAGAAATGCAAGTTAAATATCGGGAGATACATGTCAAGGCTCAGGAAAAATCACTTGTATGGCTCAGGCTCAGGAAGAGCAGACGATGTGCGGTCGCCTTAGTATCTTGAGCGATCATATAAAGGGAGCCGCTTTGGATTTTGAAGAAATTTTAAGTGCATATGGTCAAAATACATTTTGGGAGAAATAAAGAATGATTATGCAAGAGATTTTTCATTAATCATGCTAATGTTTTGTTTTATAAAATTCATTATTTCTTCATTTAAGAGTTTTGTAAAAATATCTGCAAGTTGATTTTGAGTTTCAACAAATTCTAAAACTACATTGTGATTTTGAACATTATCTCTTAAGAAATGATGTTTGATATCTATATGCTTAGACCTAAATGCTGAATGAGGTTCTTGGATAAATTAATTGCACTAGTGTTATCACATTTAATAGGAATGTGATCAAATATTCTTCCATAGTCAAGCAATTATTATTTCATCCAAAGAACTTGTGTGCAAAAAAATATGTAGCAACATATTCGGGTTCCGCGGTAGATAAAGCAACCGACACTTGTTTCTTGCTAAACCAGGAAACTAAGCGTTCACTAAGAAAGTGGCATGCTCCGGTGGTGCTTTTCCTATCTAGTAGGCTACCGGTAAAATCTGCATCGAAAAAGCCTAATATGTCAAATGATGTGTTTCTAAGATACCATAGACCTAAATGCAAAGTACCACTCAAGTATTTTAAAATTTTTTTAGTTGCATTCAAATGTGATTCCTTAGGATAAGATTGAAATCTAGCACACAAACACTATACATTATATCAAGTCTAGATACGGTTAAGTAAAGTAGTGATCGAATAATACCTCGATATTTCTTCTCATCTACCGCCTTACTACTTTCATCTTTGTCAAGTTTTAAGGATGTTCTCATTGAAGTCTTACTTGATTTGCAACCATCCATTTCAAACTTCTTTAGGAGTTCCTTTGTGTACTTGGATTGGTTGATAAAGATCACATCTTTGCATTGCTTGATTTATAGTCCAAGAAAGAATTTGAGTTCACCCATCATGCTCATCTCAAATTTCCTAGTCATACAAGAAGCAAATTCCTTGCACAAAGATTCATTAGTAGCACCAAATATAATGTCATCAACATAAATTTGAACAATCAAAATATTATGCATTTTTTTCTTAACAAAAAGAGTTGTGTCAGCATTGCCTTTTGAAAAACTATTTTCAAGCAAATATGCACTAAGTCCATCATACCAAGCTCTTAGAGCTTGTTTCAATCCATATAGTGCTTTGGCAAGTTTAAAAACATGATTTGAAAATTTATAATCTTTAAAATCGGGAGGTTGTTCAACATAAACTTTCTCATTTATAAACACTTTAGAAATGCACTTTTAACATCTATTTGAAAAAGTTTAAAATTCATGTGACATGCAAATGAAAGAAATATTCTAATGGCTTCTAATCTAGCAACGGGGCAAACGTCTCATCATAGTCAATGCCTTCCTCTTGGTTATAGCATTTGGCTACCAATCTAGCTTTATTTCTAGTAATGAGACCATTTTCATCAAGCTTATTCCTATATACCCATTTACATCCTATAATTAGATGATCTTTAGGTTTAGGAACAAGTTTCCATACTTTGTTCCTCTTAAATTGGTTGAGTTCATCTTACATAGCAATCACCCAACACTCATCACTAAGAGCCTCCTCAATGATCATTGGCTCAATTTGAGAAACAAAAGAAATATTAGAATCTAAGTATTTAAATTGAGATCTAGTAGTTACTCCCTTTGAGGTGTCACCAATGATTTGTTCTTTTGGATGATCCTTCGTGTAATGCCAATCTTTGGGTAGCGCTTGAGATTCTTTTTCTTGTCCACCAAGATTGTTCTTTGGAGCATTGATTGTTTCTTATTGTTCAAATGTTCCTATAAAATCATTAAGAACACTATCTTTCCTTTGATCAAGTTTAGAGGATTCATCTAAAACAACATGCATTGATTCTTCAAATACTAGTATTCTTTTATTAAATACTCTATATGCTTTGCTAGATGATGAATATCCTAGAAATATGCCTTCATCCGATTTGGATGAGAATTTTCCAAGATTATCATTGGTATTCAATATAAAGTATTTGCATCCAAACACTCTAAGGTATGAAATTTTAGGTATTCTTCCATTCCATAGCTCATAAGAAGTTTTGTTTATCAAAGGCCTTTTGTAAATACGATTTGAAATATAACAAGCGGTATTAATGGCTTCCGCCCAAAAGTAAGATGATAATTCATACTCATTGAGCATTGTCCTAACAATTTTAATTAATGTTCTATTTTTCCTTTTTACCACACCATTTTATTATGGTGTTCTAGGAGCCGAAAGGTTATGTGAGATACTAAACTCATTGCAAAAATTTTCAAAGTACTCATTTTCAAATTCATTGCTATGATCACTTCTAATAGATGTGATTACATAGCATTTTTCATTTTGAACTCTTTTTGCAAATATTTTGAAATAATTGAAAACTTCATTCTTTTGAGCCAAGAAATTAACCCATGTAAACCTTGAGTAATCATCCACAAGTACAAATGCATATAACTTGCCACATAAGCTAGCAACTCTATTTGGTCCAAACAAGTCTAAGTGAATGAGTTCTAATGGTCTAGAAGTGCTTAAAATGTTCTTAGACTTGAATGAATTTTATGTTGCTTACCAATTTGACAAGGTTCACAAGTCCTATCTTTATCAAATTTTACTTTAGGGAGACCATCAACTAGTTGTTCTACTAATGTATTGTAAGTGATCCATACTAGCATGTCCTAGTCTTCTATGCCATATCCAAGCATCATTATTAATTGTAATCAAACACTTAAATGCATTATTGGAACATAAGTCAATTTTTTATGTATTGCCAATTCTAACTCCTTTGGATACAATCTCACCATTTGCATTGGTAACTTTGCATCCTTTAGAGTTAAAAATTACATCATAACCTTTATTTCATAATTGACTTACACTAAGTAAATTATGCTTCAATCCATCAACAAGCCAAACATTATCAATCATATTCTTACCAATCATGCCAATTGAACCAATACCAATGATTTTACCTTTAGCATTATTACCAAAAGTTACATTACCCCCATGCTTGTAAGTGAGTGTTGTAAAGAGCCTTGCATTACCTGTCATATGCCTTGAGCATCCATTACCACAACCCAAACATTTTCATTGATAGTAGATTTTAGGCATACCTATAAAATGATAATGTTCATCTTCTTTTAGGTACCCAAATAAAGTTGGGTCCTTGGGGTTAGTAATAAAAGGATCCTCTAACGTGAGATGAGCCTTCCTAATATAGCAAAATGTGCTCTGATGTCCAAATTTCATACAATAAGTGTATTGATAAAAGGTTCTATACTTATGCACTTTCCTATTAGAATTCAATGAACAATGCACACAATTGCAAGTGTGTGCTGAATGAGATTGTTTTTGTGAATTTTTATGTTTATATACATGCCTTTGATACATGAATGCATGATTTGCTCTTGGAACTTTAGTTCTAGAGCCTTGTGTACCCAAAGTAATCCTTTTAAGATTTTTAGGCTTGGTTTGTGCATTAATGTTCTTTACAACATCAATACTAGATGTTTGTGTTGTAGAAGCTCTAACAAACATTGGTACATTAGATGAAGTGTAAGATGAATCAATGAACCTTAAACCATGTTTTAAGGAGGGTGGTATTTGATTATTGATCAATGTATCTAAGGTCTCTTTTTCCTTATGAAATTTTAAAATTGACTCTTTTAGCTCATTTATTTCATCCTTCAATGTTTTATTTTCCTTAATCATATTTTCTAAGCCATGTGAGTTTTTAGTCATTTCATCAATTGATTTCAACAAATTTTCATTTGAGGTCTTCAATTCTAATGTAGAGTTTTTCAAAGGCACAAAATCTTTTTCTAATTTGGAACATTTATCTTTATAAAATTTCATCTTAGAGAAATACTTTTCTATTCTATAGTTTATATGCTCAATCAAGTCATTCTCATCTAAAGCATCATCAACATCATTATCATATGCAATTAAGTTTAAAAATGAAGTACTTACCTCTTTGGAGTTATTGTCATCTTCAATAGCCATGAGACACAGATTTGTAATTCCCTCTTCTTCTTCTTATTCACTTGAGGAGTCATCATCCCATGTGGCTTTGAGTGATCTCTTCATTTCCTTATCCCACTTCTTCTTGCTTTTCAATTTGAAGCAATTCGACTTGATGTGACTGGATTTGCCACATTCATAGCATTTCACTTCATTCTTTTTATCTTTATCTTTGAAAGAGGATTTAGAAAATGTACCTTTATTAGCTTGTAATCTTCTCTTTCTCTTCCAATAACCTATCCTTTTATCTAGCATGGCCAATTCTTCTTAATCTTCACTCTCTTCATCATTTGAGCTCTCAACTTTTTTGATGGCTTTGAGAGCTATTGCTTTCCTCTTATCCTTTTCACCTTGCTCTTCTTCTATTTTAGTGTGCAATTCGAAGGTGAGTAGCTTATCGACAAGTTTATCGGTTCTCAAAGAGCTAAGATCATGAGCTTCTTCAATTGAAGAAACTTTAGACTCAAAATCCTTTTTGCTCTAAGTGCTCTCAAGATCTTGCTATTAACATCATCTTGACATATATCTTGCCATATTTCTTTAAATCATTGACAATGACAAGCAATCGATTTGTCATGTAGGTGACATTTTTGTTGGGCTTCATCTTGAATAGCTCATACTCATGTACATACATTTATTTCTTAGTGAGCCTCACTTGGATAATACCCTCATGATAGTTCTCAAGAGTTTTCCAAATACAATGTGCACAAGTGAGATGTTGAACTCTCTCACCTTCATCTCTTGATATTGAATTCATCAAGATGGAGGTTGCCCTATGGTTCTTGAATTGAACTCTCATATTGACACTTGACCATTGTGATTTAGGAAGAGGAACTTTGACACCATCAACTTCATGAGTAGGAGGTTCTCACTCATTTTCAACAAAATTTCAAAGCTCAATTCCTTCACTATCTGGGAATAAGAACATTTGTATTTTCAATAGAAGTAATATGTTCCATCGAAGTAAGGTCTAAGGATGAATTCAGGTTTCCTTGTGTGAAGTTTTTTTTTTTATGAAATGGTTGCCATTTTGGATCAAAATTTCACAATGAAGTTTAAAGAAATTCACTAGCTCTGATACCAATTATTGTCCGAATCTAGTAACCAAGAGGGAGGGAGGGGGGGGGGGAGGTGAATTGGTTGCTAGAAGAATGATGGTAAATTTAAAGCTTAAAAAGTAAGAGATGAAGAAGATGTAGATGGAAATGGAGTAGAGTTTGAGAAGAAAGAACACAAAGAATTATAGTGGTTCAGATTTACCTCAATCCTACATCCACTTCCTTAACAACTTGTTAAGGTTTTACTAGTCTTGAGATTTTACAAGCTTAACTCTAACTTGGTATTTTTCCTAGCTCACATCAAACTATAACAATGGTTTGAGATCAATCCTCATAACCCTTACAAGAGTTTTCTTAGGCTCACTCTCACAACCTAAGTATTTCTAAGCTCACACTAAAACTTATATGGTGTTTAATGCTCACACTTAACACTCTAAGATTTTTGAAGTTTGATCTTTTGATCTTTAAACAAGATAATGAAAAATATTGTTCAATGAAATTACAATAGCAATTAATATATTCTCTAACCATAAAAATGAAGTTTAATGTGGTATTTATAGCAATTTGGCTTAAGTTAACTGTTTGAAGTGGTTTCCATATGTTTATTGCTTGTCTTCTACTAATTCTGTGTCAGGAATTCAGTGTGCAGTCGCATGGTTTGAAAGCTTTGTGTAACAGCTAGTTCCAACGGTCGGATCTTGATGACTAGTATAATCTCATTTGCCCATACTTTTATATCGTGCAGTCGTCCAGATCACTGTGCGGTCGCTAGGTACAAAGTTACCATTAAAATCAAATTTCTTCTTTTATGTTCCAGTTATCATTAGTCTGAGGTATTTGGCTCTAAGATTTAAATCAGCTGGACTTGTGCGGTCACTCTATTTATCTGGGCTGGAGCACAAGGTTTTGAGCATTGAGGAAGCACCGTGAGAGCTGACCGCTATCCCTTCTGTTATTTTTAGTATTTTAGCTCTTTGTCACATGCAGTCGCTCAAAGATCTGGCATCCTGACTTCACCGCTTACTGAGACCGCTATCACTTCTATGAACATATGGATTTTTACCTTGATCCGGTGTGATTGCTCGATTCTTTGTATGGTCACATGCCTATCGGGCGTCTTTACTTCACCGCTCACTGACAATGCAAACTCTTATGTAGAAATTATAGACTTAGCTCAGTTGTCGGAGCTGGCTTGTCTAGCTCGGTATAGAGCTGCACTATTTGCTTAGCTCGGTTGCTCCAATAGACTGCTTTAAGCTCATTAGTTTAGTTCTCTTAGTTCGGCAGTTCTATATCCAACTCGATACTCTCTGTGTCTGTTCGGTTCTCTGCTCGGCACACAAGTATATTTTTTTAGTTTTTCTTTGCTCGGTCAAATCTATATGACAGTTTGATTCCATGCTTGTGCTGCATTTGTACGATCACTCAGTCGACAGTTCAGGCGGTCGCACAAAGCTACTTGGATCCTAGCTCTACGAAGTAGACTTGTTTAAAATCATTAGTTCTTTATCAATTTCATTATTAATGATCAAAATAGAGTTTGATTGTCCATCAATTTTAACACAAACCAATCGTATAACTTTGAGGCAGAATCTAACATCAATCTTAGAAGGAGTGTGCCGAGGCTTGGTTCAATAAAATATCTTGGTGGAGCCAACAACGTAGGTATGTTTTCTATTAACTAATTCTATTTAGTTTAATTGATCATCTTCATTATTTAACCTTGTAGAGTTTATTGTCTTTTTGAATTATTGGTTCATTTTGTAATCCCATTCATTTAAAACCTTAGTTTTAGTATTAAAACCTAATTTCACATCAAAACCCTAATTTTGCATATGAAACCCTAATTTGATAATTAAAGCCCTAATTTTATTAATTGAATCCTAATTATATGATTGTTTGTACGATGTTTAATTTTATGTATGAGTTGATTGTTTAATTATTTGGATTTTAAGGTACTCGTAAAAGGTATGTTTCCGCAGTTTGTGGGTGCCTTGACTTATGATTTATTTGTTTTTTTTAATTTTTTTGGATTTTAATGGGTTATAAAAGGACATGTTTTCACTCTTTGGTGGGTGTCCTTTTTTATCTTATATTTTGGACTCGAACATTGTAAGGACATGTTTTCATCTCATATGAGTGCCCACTTTGTTTGATTTATTTGATATATAATGTGATGTTGTTTATTTCAATAATATTTGTAATATGAATGATATTGTAATAAAGTAAAAATTCAATAATATTTATACCTGTAAAGGAGGCCGGCTCTAATGAACCGGCCATTATGGGGGTGCTGGGTCACTTCTCACCTTCCCCATATGTACGCAACTTTCCGAACCCAGTGGAAATTGGAGATTCCTTAGAAATTAAGTTTTCTACCCGTTATATTTTTTTTCGGCCCATCCAAGTGGTAACTCTTATTCTCCGAATTTAGGTCCGTGTTCTTTAAGACCTAGAGTCTCACAGTGCATAAGTCATAAGGACCATTCCACTGGGAGTGAGGGCAAAAATTCCAACTCACACTCACCTTTATGTTTCTCATTGAAACATTACTTAAGAGTGACCATATTGAAGCAATTAAAAATAAATTAGGCTATGAAGGTATGTTTTCTATTGATTGTCAGGGGCATAGTGGTGGCATATCTCTCCTTTAGAGATCATCTTGTGTGGTTTCTTTGCTCAATTACTCAGTCCACTACATAAACGTGAAGTATCTTTGGATCAGGTTAGAGAGTGGCATTTAACTGGATTCTATAGGCATTCCAATTGATGTCACAAGAAAGATTATTGGGCTCTTCTTCGTTTCCTATCATTGAAGTCGACCTTGCCATGGTGTTGTATTAGGGATTTTAACGACATGTTGTGCTCATCTGACAAATGTGGTGGCTGTCTAAGACCTCAGTGGTTGCTTCATGGATTTAAGGATTCTGTGGTGGCTGTGAACCTAATTGGCTTCCCTTTAGAAGGTCCTTTGTTCACTTAAAAAAGTGAAAGGGGTTCTGAGCATAGGGCTGAGGAAAAAATAGACAGAGTCTTAGTCTCTCCTTCTTGGAAAACTTTATTTAATAATACTAGTATACAAGTGCCTGAAATCTCTTCTTTTGATCACTTGCCTCTTTTAGTGGTTCTTCAGTCCCACTCTTTTCAATCAAGAACTCATATCTTTCGATTTGAGAATCAATGGTTAAAGGAGGTTGGCTGCTTTTGGGTTATTTCTTGATCATGGTTAGGGGCCTCTACTGAAAATATCCAGGGAAAGTTCGAAGCTTGTAATGCAACATTAGCTCAGTGAAGTAGGGATCTAAAATTTCAAATAAGAAAGGACCTTCTATTTTGTAAGAAACAAATTAAAGAATTACACCCCTCCAGACATCCAAATGATCTTCAACAATTTTTACAATTTAATAAGATGCATGATGACTTGCTGGCAAGATAAGAAATTTATTGGAAGCAGCAAGCCGAGCAGTACTTATTATTAGAGGGGTATTTGAACACTCAATTTTTCACCAAATGGCTTCGGCTAGGCAAAAATGTAATTATGTTTTGAGGCTTTAGGATCAAGAGGGAACATGGCTTGGCCAAAAGACTTAAAGTCTCATATGCTAGAATACTTGAAAGGGATCTCTTAGTTTGAAGTTAGCATCTCTACAAGTGTTTTGGATTGTATTTAGCCTTGTATATCAAATGATCAGAATACTAGTTTGAGGTCCCCTTCACCAAATCAAAGATTAAAGCTGCGACTTTTAGGATGAAGGTTGATTTCTCTCCAGGTCCATATGGGTTTTAGGGTTTCACCCCAGCCTACAGCCCGACCTGAAAACTATTTGGATTACTCTTTATAGCCCGTGGCCTTATCCTAAGCCTGGTTGGGCCAAGTCACTTTGGGCATGACTTGGTTGGGTGGGCCAATGCGCTAGCCCAATGGGCTTTTATTTATTTATTTTTGAAAAATTTAAAATTTTTAAATCACAATTTCTTTCTCTAATAGTGTTATTATATTTTTTTTATATGAAATCATCTTATCCAAATTTATAATAAATAAGATATTTAATGCATTGCTTTTTAAGAAAAAAATTATTTCACTTAAAATGTTATTTTATAAAATTGAGGAAATTTTAGTTATATTTTTCAAAATTTATCTTTATTACTGTTCTCATAATTACATTAGTATCTCTTGTGAAAAATGAAAACATATTCATAAATTTAAATTTTAAAATATATATATATATATATTGGTTGGCATTAAAAATAAAATATAAAAAATTAATGTTTTGGATTGGGTGGTTGGCTGTGTGCAAGTGAGTGGCAGGTGAGAGGGGGAGGGGGGAAGATGAGGGGGCTGGTCTTTGGTGGGTTACTGGGCTAGGTAATGGGTATTAGATTAGGTTTTAATTTAAAAATATGTACATATATTAAAATCATTAGGCCAGGCCAGGTCAGCTCGAGGGTTTTCAAGCATCACCCAAAGCTCGAGCTTGAGTTTGGCTTAGCAGCCCGGTGCCCAACCCTATTAAGGGTTAAAGCCAGCCCAACCCAGCCCAACACTAAGTTTTTCTAGCCACGGCTTTTTTGAACACCCCTAATGACTTTAACCATGCATTTTTCCAAATGCTCACACATTGTGGGTAAAGATGTTATTTCCTTTTCACTTCATTGCCTTAATACTTATAACTTCCCTGATGGATTGAACAATACTAATATTGTCTTAATTCCAAAGAAAAGGCTTCCTATAATGATGAATGAGTTAAGACCAATTTCATTGTGTAATGTTTTATATAAAGTAATTTCTAAGATGCTGGTAAACCTGTTAAAATATGTACTTCCCTAGGTTATTTCAAATTCACAATGTGCCTTTATTCTTGGCCATAGTATTTTTTTACAATATCATTGTTGCTTTTGAAACTATACATTTTATGAAACGAAAGACATGAGGGAAGGATGGTTATGTGGCTATGAAGCCAGACATGAGTAAGGCCTACGATAGAGTCAAATGGCCTTTTCTTGAGGGGATGATGCCTCGCATGGGGTTCATAAAAGACTATATTAAATTTATCATGTTGTGTGTTTATTTAGTGCAATACATGATTTCTCACAATGACTCATCTTTTGGTCCAATTCTTCCAAGAAGAGGTCTTCGCCAAGGTTGTCCCTTATCTCCTTATTTCTAATATGTGCTGAAGATTTTTCTTTACTTATTCAAAATTGGATCAGTGCTAATTTACTTCATGGTTGTAAGGAAATGCGAGGCTCTCTATTGGTCTCTCACGTATTCTTTATGGATGACAGTGTTCTATTTTTTAAAGCTATTGAGTATAAAGCTACTGTGATTAAAGAGGTGCTTCATATTTATGCCAATATGTCGGACCAATCAATTAATGTATCCAAATCCACTTTATTTTTTCAACTCCAACACCAATCAAGAGCTTCGTGGCATTATCTCTAATGTTTTGGAGATGGAGGTATTTGACCAATTAGGAATCTATTTGGGTATGCCTTTATTGATTAGCAGACGTAAAAGAGAAATCTTCCATTACATTAAGGATTAGGTTTGGCAATGAATTAGCTCATGGAATAAGAAATTTCTCTCACGAGCAAGGAAGAAAGTGTTTATTAAGTTTGTAGACCAAGCCATTCCTAACTATATCATGGGCACTTTTTTAATCCCTAAATCCCTTTGTGAGGAAATTGAAAGATTGTTGAACTCATTTTGGTAGAACTTTAACAATGTGGGCTATAGGAGAATAAGGTGAATTTTGTGGGGTAAGCTTTGCAAGGTTAAAGAATCCGAGGGTTTAGGTTTCAAATAGTTGAGGCCTTTAATTAAGCTATGTTGGGTAAACAAGCTTGGAAACTAATTTTTGATCCCTCTTCTTTGGCTACCCAAGTGCTAACGGCTCGATATTTCCCTGTCAAATCTTTTCGAATGCAAATTTGGGTTCTTCACCACGCCTTTATTTGGTGAAGTCTATGGGAAACAAGGGATTTAATTATTAAGGGTAGCAGAAGGCGAGTAACTTCAGGTAAGTTGATTCCAATTTGGTCGGAACCATGGCTTCCAAATATTGAATCCCTATATGTTCCAGTAGGAAGTAATTCTAGCATAGAAGTGTATAGAGTATCAAATCTTATTTCTCATGGTCAATGGAACATATCTTTACTCCATTCCTTATTTGATGATTCATTGGTGAATTCTGTAATATCCCAAAGTATACCCTAAAAGTTTTAGAGTTGCTGTTGTATTTGGATTTAATGTATATGTTTTATGGAAAGAGAAGGGAAGATAAATTAATTAAAAGGAAATATTATAAGAAATAGAAGTATATGAGGGATGATATGTATATATGGTATTTGGAAAATATGAGAAATATAAATGTAATATAAAAGATATATACATATACCAACATATACATTACATATACATAATGTATTAAGTGGTGTAGGAAAAGTAAATTATATAATTAATTAATAATAATAATTATAATAAAAGAAAAAGAAGAAAAGAAAGTCAAAGGGAAGAATAAGATTATGTGGTGGAGGATTTTTGTGATATTAATTATATTATTATTTTATATATATATAAGATAAGTTTAGAATAAAGAAAGAAGATTTTCTTTCTTTCTTCTTCTTCTTCTTCTTCTTGTTCTTGAACGTGGAGAGAGAGAGAGAGAGAGATGTGATTTTACTTGCTTACACATCAAATTCATAAGGGTTTTAAGAGAATTGAAGGTGGATATTGAAGATTTGGCAAAGAATTCAAGTAAGTATTCATTTCCTTGTATTGATTTCTATGGATTGAGTTTGTATTTGATATGATTAGTGTGTGAAGATGATGATAGTGAAAGATTGAAGTATATATATATGTGTGTGGAATTGGTATTTAGATGATGATAATATGGTTATTTGTGAGGATGATGATGAATTGTTGAAATTATTGAGTAAGGGTTTAGTATAAATGAATTGGGGAATTGAGTAGTTGATACATGGTGATGTATATAATGATTATTATTATGATATATTGAAGTTATATAAGTGTTAAATTGTTAAGTAATTGATGAATATAACCAAGATGTTGATTAAGGGTGAGGTAGTATGGGTTTTGAAGTGTTTGTGTTTACATGGATGAGAGTTCGAAATGCATGATTTTTGCCTGACACGGCCAGTGACACGGCCATGTCGTTGGGCGTGTCAACGATACTGAGTCTAATGTTTGTGACACGACCAATAACACGCTCGTGTTACTGAGCGTGTCGTAGCTACTGTGAGATAAAGTAATTGACACGGCCATGAACACGCCCGTGTTGTTGGGCGTGTCAATGTTTCTGTGAGGCAGAATGAGTAACACGACCAGTGACACGCCCGTGTTACTAAGCGTGTCAAAGCTTCTGTATTGTTGGTTTAGGGCACGATCAGGGACACGCCCGTGTTGGTGAGCGTGTCATGTGTAGAGTTTGCCCTAGTTAGTTATCATTCTTATTGTCTTATATGTATAATTATCTTTGGATTAGGTTTTGAAGAGATTGTGTTGCCTTAACCTAAATTTTGAGAATTCTTAGAAGAGGAAGTGTATAGATTGATGGGAGTTATCCTTGAGGTAAGTATAAACTTACATGATTGCATTCATTTATATGATTTTTAGACTTAACACATTTTGTTACAAATGTGCTAAGTAATCTACTATATTGTTACTACTATTTGGTTAATGTTATGATTTGAATAAGGTGGAAGATATGATGATCACTCAAAAGGTATGTGCAATGCAATTAGTTATGATGAATACTTTAATGATGAATTGCTTTAATGTGAATTGAGATATGATGATATGATGGAATATGAAATGTGAAAGATATGATGATATGATGGAATATAAAATGTGAAAGATATGATGATATGATGGAATATAAAATGTGAAAGATATGATGATATGATGAAATATAAAATGTGAAAGATATGATGATATGATGAAATATGAAATGTGAAAGATATGATGAGATGTGAAGCCATTGTTGTTGGCTATGATGATGTAAATGACATAATTGTGGCATGTTTGCCTAGATGATGTTCAATGCAATGGATGATATATATATATATATATATTCTCTTAATAAGATATGGAGCCATGGTTGTTGGCTGAAATGATAATGATGCCAATGAGATGATTAAGGCATGGTTGCCTAAGTGATGATGAGTAAATGAGAATGAAATTGATAATGAAATAATAAATGAATTGTGTGTCTAATATGTTATTCCATTTTCAGAGTTTTGTTGTTGGTGGCATGCCTAATGGTAACAATCTCTTGAAGCTGGGTTGGGCTTGAGTCCTTGAAGCCAAGTTGGGTTGAAGTTTAGCATGCTTAACTCCCCTTGAAGCTTGGTTGGATCTAGTCCTTGAAGCCTAGTTGAGATGTTACAACCCTTGAAGCTTGGTTGGGTTTGGTTCTTGAAGCCATACTTAGCATGCTTTGTTCCCCTTGAAGCTTGGTTGAGCCTAATCCTTGAAGCCTAGTTGGGATAATGATAAATGTGATAATTTAACCAAAACATTAACTCTGAAAGTTGAATGGCATATTAGTGTCTTTGGGCCCATGCTTGTCTTTGTTTAAGTGTGATTCTTGAATGGTGAAACAAAAGAATAATGAGATACATGCTTGTCTTTGTTTACATGTGAGTCATGAATGGTAAATTATGAATAATGAATGAATTGAATAATGTAATGGAATGTAAAGTTTGAAATATGATATGATTACAATACATAAGTAAATTATTAAAAAGATATGTGGTCTGAGAAGCAATGCTGGAAGATGAAATTATGAAAATACGATATGATATGTAATATGTATGTGGATGGGGACATTGTGAGTATTATGTTATGAATGTGTTAATAAATCATGGAATTGTGGTTTGTGTTAATGATATATGTGTATATGTATATAATTATGAGATTAGAAGAAATATATGAAAGGTATAATTGAAATGGGAAAACATGAAGTTAATATGAGTATGATTTTTCTGTAATGCATGTTTATCATGTTTATTTGTACTACTAAGCTTTCGGGCTTAGTGCGGTTGTGTAAATCGCGCAGGTGAATAGGTGGTTGATCTGGAAGTCAAACCGGTATGCCACGAGAAAGGTAAGTGTATTTCGAGACCAACTAGAGGGTGGTGCATGCATGTATAATTTAATTATGTTGTATTTTTGATAAAGATGTATTCATATGTTTAAAGGAAATTTTGGTAAAAATAAGATTCTTATATATATGTAATACCATCAAAAGTATAATGATTTTGTAAATGTTCTTTGAATAAAATATATTATAGTTTGAACTCAGATAAAAGTTTTAAACTGCAACGAAGAGTAACATTCTTATACTTTATATATGTACTGTATGTATATCAGGTATATGTATAATACTTATATAGAGTATGAGGATGTTACAAATTCCATCTTGTCTGTTCCTCTAAGTTCTCTAGTTATAGAAGATAAGATGATGTGGCTACCTGATTCTAAAGGGTAGTTCTCAGTTAAAAGTGCCTACCGTTTGTTGGTTGGAGAAGACATTGTTGATCCAGTAGCAAATAGACAGTTTTGAAAGCATTTTTGAAAATTAAGAGTTCCTTCAAGTTCAAAAAATTTTATTTGGCGGGTTTTTCATACCTCATTTCCTACTTGTAACCATTTCTTGGCTAGAAATATTAAAGTTCATTCTATCTTCCAATGTGTAACAATGAAGACAAATATGTGCTTCATATTTTGCTCAACTACTAATTTGCAACTGACTATTAGAACCTTGTTGGGTTTGATTTTCCTTTGCAATCTCCCTCTTCTTTCAAAGAGTGGATGGCTTCTCTACTAACTACCCTTCCCTATATGGAGGCTGCTCTGTTGGTCATGCTGAATTTGGAAAAACCGAAGCTCTTGGGTTTGGAATGGTATGCGAATGTATGCTTCTCAGCTGATAAAAAATGTTAAACTTGATCTAGAGTCATTTCAACTAGTATGTATTCAAGGTGAAGATTGCCTAACATTTGAAGTTGGGCTAGAGAAATGGTCTCAATTGCCTTTGGACTAGCTGAAACTGAATGTCGATGTGGAGGTAGGCATCAATGGAAAAGCTATCAGAATAGGTATGGTTCTTCATTATTCTTTTGAGACTTTCAAGGCAACATTTGTATTTCAAGTCCAGGGTAATTTTGTCCCTTCCATAGTTGAAGCTGTTGGCATCAAGAAGGCACTTAGCCAGATAAAATCAAAGGGATGGCCTAAAGTCATTGTTGAATCAGATGCTCAATATGTTATCTCTAAATTACTTCTTTTGATTTTTCTATATCTTATTTCTGATTCATCTTAAATGATTGCATTGCTTTAAAATCTACTACTCTTGAGATATCTTTTGCATATGTTAGGCGATCTATAAACGAGGTTGCTCACTTGTTAGCTAGGGTGACTCATTTTATGTTAGGTATAGGAGAGTGGGAGTCTGTTCCTTCCCCTTTCATTGTTAATACTTTATTTGGTGATCTTTAATGAAGTTTCTTTTATTCTAAAAAAAAATATGTTATTTGTAGTATATATGTTGATATAAACTATAAAGAATATGTTGAAGTTGAAAATGAGAATATTTGCTCAATTTTTTATATTCTAAGTAGTCATATTATATTGTAAAGTGGAGCTTTAAACTCTAATTCTTGCCCCGTTTACAAATATAAGTCATTTTAGAGTGACAAATTTTGTTTACAAATAATGATCACTTTATAAAAAAAGGCAATTTATAACCTATGGACCCTTAATTTTGGTCCTGAATAAGTTCAATCCTAATTAAAAGAGCCAAGTCAAATCCAATCCAATTTTAAAATTTGAATTAAGTCTAGTCTAATTTTAAAAGCTTGAATTAAAATTTTGATCCAATTAAAAGCCCAAACCCACTCTGGTCCGATTTAAAAAGGGGGAAAGCGACTGACGAATGGGCCATCCCAATTCGACATAAGCATAACTCAAATCAAATTGGCATTTTTGTGTACTAATTGTGTTTAAACTTAAAAACATTCGAATAAACAATGAATTTTCTAGTGAGATTAAGACTTTTAATCAGGTTTAGCCTTTACAAAATCCTAATTCAACATTATAAAAGGGGAGGCAGCCACGATTAACAGAGGGAGGGGCAATTGAGTAGAAAAAAAATTAAAGAACATAGTAGCTATAACTCAGAAAAGCCAGACTTAGCAATTAACATAGCAATATAGAAACCAAAAGAAAGAGAAACTGAGGGCAAGTAGTAGGCAATTTTTTAATATTATAAATAATCTCCAGATTGTTTAAACCCAGCCAAGAAACCCCAATTGGTCTAGGCTTTCCAGCAAATCAAGCAACAAGCATGGTTCAACAAAATTAACTTGGTGGATCTAACAATGCAGTGTGGTTTACTAACTAATTGTACTTAATTTCTATTGATCATCCTCATTCTTTAATATCATTTGAATCCACCGTTTTCATGTATCCTAATCAAATTTTGGAATGTCATCTAGTAAGCTATAGAAATTCTAATCGCATGTTAGTTTTATAATTTAAAACTCTAATTGGTATGATCAAACCATATTTTTAAGGAAAAAACCCTAATTTATATTCTCAAATCCTAGTTTTACATGTTTTAATCCCAATTATATTCCCAAACCCTAGTTTTGCATATTTTAACCCTAGTTTTAGGATTAAACCCTAGTTTTATATGTTTTAACCCTAATTTTGTAATAAAACCCCAATTTTATAAACAAAACCCTAATTTGTAAAATAACACCTTAATCTAGTAATCAAAAACCTAATTTAGTAATAAAAGCCCTAATTTCATTAGTTTAGCCTTAATTTAAAGTTATTTGTGTGATGATTAATTATTTGTTTGGATCGCTTGTTTTTTTTTATTGCACCTTTGATTGATTGATTATGGATTTCAATATTGTAAAAGACATGTTTTCACTTTGCAGATGCCTTATTTAATTTACTTCTTTTATTTGATTTATTTTATGGACTATTAGGACTATTGTAAGGGACTTGTTTTGGTGGGTGTCATATTTTATTTATTTTCATGAATTTTGGACATGGTAAGGGGTATGTTTTTATCTTGTACGGGTACCCATTTTGTTTGATTTATTTGATTTATAATATGATGTTTATTTCAATAATTGCATATTTAACATTTTTTAGACCTAAAAAAGAGGTCAGTTCTAATGTACTAGGCGTTATGGGGGGTGCTAGGTCATTTCTCACATTTTTTTATATATACCCAACTTTTCAAACCTAATAGGGGTTAGAGATTCCTTAGGAATTGAGTCATCCACCCCTTTCTATCTTCTGTGCCTGTCCAGGTTGCGACTCTAATTCTACGAATTTAGGTCAGTGTTCTCTAAGGCACAGAGCCTAATAGTGCCAAAGTCGCAAGAATCATTCTATTGGAAGCATGAGAGAAAATTCCTGCTCACATAGTCATTATTCCAAATTTGCCCCTCTATAATTTTCAAGAAAATTAAGTTTACAACTTTAATTCTTCAAGTTTCTAACATGTTCAATGAGTAATAAATTAAAGGAGAGGGGGTAATTTAGTAAAATGGTAATATAAAATAGATTATTACATAGTTTTCTTAATTCTTGTGCAAGACCCTTAAAGTGACATATATTTATGAACTGAGGGAGTATATGGATCAAATTCTTATAAAAAAATATATTATTACAAGAACTATACCAACCAATTTGCATGTCCCTAGTCTTACATTCAAAGGAAGAAGGTGAGAAATATGCAGGGAAAGGCTCAAGATCATTTGTTACAACTACTATTATTACTCCATCAGCTCAAGAGAAGTCCCACTTATCTCTACAAGTTGCTGCAAGATTACTACTGCCATTACTGAGATGCCCACTACCAGGGGCCAAGACATGTAGAAGAGAAGGGGGGCAATTGCCCCCTTCTCTTTTTAAAAATTTATATATATATAATATTTTTTAAGAATTTTTAAATTATTTATTAATTTTTTTTCAAAATTTTAAATTGCCTTTCTTTCTTTTTTTTAATTTTTACAAGAAGTAAAAAAAAATACAATAAATTATTTATTCTATATGCAATAGTTCTCTTTTAAAAAATTGACAAAATATTAATGATATACAAATGCAAAAAAAAAATAAAGAAAGGGATAAATTTTCCAATTAAATTAATTTGAACACATTTAATGAATTAAAGAACTCATTTATTTTAATTATTTTTTAAGAAATTATATTCATTATTTAATTTTTTTTTCTTTATTTTATTTTTGTTATGACCAATCTTATAAATTTAAAATTTTGTACACATATATATTAATATTTTTTTATTAATTAATTTTTTAATAATAAAAATATATTATTAATAAATTAATAAATTTATAAAATACTATTAAAATAAAATGAGAGATAAATAATTACAGAAAAGCTAAAATTTGCAAAAAAAAAATTCGCCCTTCTTTATTTCAAAGCCTGACTTCACCCCTGCCCACTACAGTGATGTGAAGAGAAGTAATTGTAGATCACTGGATGTAAGGAAGTGAAGGAGTTATAATTAACATTTTTGTGAGGAAATGAGTGAGCTGGATATTTTTTATTTGTCTTTTTGTTAGTTTGTTAATTTTTTTCATTTTGAGAGTAGTGAGAATGTTGATAGAAAGAATCTTTTATTTTTATAAATATTGATATAACGAATTACAAGGCAATCGTTAATTACAATCATTATCAATCATTTGTGATTCTCTCTTCTTTCTCTCTCTCTCTCTCTTCCTTTCTTTTTTCTTTCTTTTCTGGGATTTATTGCCCCCAGGACCTCTCTTCCTTCTGCCACTAATTTTATATATAAAAAATATAAAAATATTTTTTAAATTTACATGATTAAATTTTGAACTAATTAGATGCTAATCATGAAATGATTAAAGTAAATAAGGACATGCTCAGATATACTTTATTCTTGAAGACATTCAAAATTTGCTGTCAACTGGTAGGTTTTTTTTTTTTTGCCAGTAACTGATGGTAGGTGTAGGCACATAAGAAGATAAGCTAATATAATGGCCCATGCATATCACGACTTTAGAAGCTAGAAATTCTTATCAATTGGCCATTTGGGTCAATACAATACCTATTTGTTTATGCATTGGAGGCCAATGTTTTATATTCAACAATCTTATTAATTTTAGTACAATTTAATGAATAAAGTTATTTTAAAATTTACACGTTTTTACAATTATTATATATTTTTTTTCATAATTATATCCCAATTTAATTGTAATTCTACCCAAAAGTTAAATTGAAAATAATAATATTTTTTATACCAACTTGATAAATAAAAGTGAAATTGTTCTATTAATTTATAGAAATTAAATAAGTTTTCCATTTTTATGCATTTAATAAACTATTAATTGGCAAATTAATTACTCAAATTTGTATACATAATAAAAAATTAATTTAATTGAAATTTAGGATTAAACTAATAATATAATATAATAAATTTAAAACTTAATTTAACTTTTTAATTTTTCCGGTTACAATTTTTTACATTTATAATTTAAGGCAAAATAGTAATTGAATTTGCTAGTTATAGAGATTGCAATGATTTATTTCCATTGACGATCATTTTAGTATAATGAATTATCTTCCGTCGGATATTACAAACTTGCATATGTCTCATTTTTGTTTGAAGAAAGACAGAAGAGGGGGATGTAGATAAAATAAGAGGATTGTTCAATGATGATGAGGCACACTGTATTATGAACATTTCATTGAGTGTTAAACTATGGTAATAAGGTAATTTGGAATTTTGATCCTAAAGGGCTTTATTCAGTGAAGTCAAGTTATTTTCAGTATAGGAGAATGTCCTACTTAGGTCTTTAGTGTTGTATGGTGTAAACTTTGGTTGCTCTCCCTACCACTGAAGATAAAAAATGTGATGTGGAGGAGTTTGCACAATATTCTTCCCATTAAAGTTTAATTATGGCAGAAGGGAGTAGGATTGGACATGAGCTATGGATATTGTGAGGAGGATGAGGATTCATACCATGCCTTATTTAAATGTTTGAAGGCATGAACTTGTTGGTAGCAATGGGATTGCAACATTAGCTTTATTGATGGACACGTGGCTAACATGCTAATGCATGCATTTTTTTTAACTTGGGATGTGAAAAATTAGAAAGTTTTTGTGTTATGGTTTACAGAATGTGGCTAGCTCAAAATGATAAATGTTAGAATGCAAAGGACTGGCAACCTGAAGATATTATTGTCTCAGCTATAAATTACATAACTGTATGGCAATCGGTTCATCTACAAAACCAGATGCAAGCTAGAGGGATACGCAGTGGCGGAACTAGAAATTCCCTGAGGGAGGGTGGCTAAATTTCCACAGGAAAATTTTTTTTATGCGAGTTTACTATAAAATTGAACATTTAATATTATAACAGTTCAACAATTAATTTATGCTATTAGATTAACTACGCCTAAGAGATGATAATTATATCTTATAACTTTACATATTTTGAAAACATTTCATAATAGCCTCATTTTTAATTTTTTATAAAAATATATTTTTCTACATACCACACTAAGCAATCGATTATTTATGTATAAATAAATTTAGGTAAAAATTTTATGAATTAAAATAAAATTCATTAAAAAAATATATAAATTATATATATTCATATATATATAATTCATTTAAATTATATATATAATTATATATAAGTCATTTAAATTTAAATATATAAATGAATATATATAAATTCATGTATATATATAAATGAATGTGTGTATATATATTTATATACATACATATATATGTTGTAAGAGACTTTACAGGTGCTTATATTCCTATGATTTCTAGCTCCTTGTCAGGCCATCTAACTATAAAGATGGCTAAGCTTTTGTTGTTAAGGGTGCCTTTGCAATGACTCTAGTCAAAAGTTCCAAGTCCAGGGCTAATTGAAATAGATTTTCAAGTTGTATGGCATGTTATTTCTCAAGAGGTAGAAGGTCATATAGAATTTATTATGAATGAGTGTAAAGAGATCGTCATCTCAAGAAGTAATTTATCTTGCAATTGGATTAAAAGGCAAACAAATTCAGTGGCTCATTCTCTTGCTCGAGCATCGAATCACATACTCGTCCTTAAAGGGATGAACCTTCTAATTTTATTATTGCTTTGTTAATGGTTGATGTTTCTCATGAATAAAGAATTATCCTTAACCTTCAAAAAATAATAATTGAAATTTTAAATTAAATATATTTTATTATAAAAAATAAAAAATATTTTCTTTAAAATTATAATTTAAATAATAAATTTTCAAATTGAAATATAAAATAAATAAAACAAAGGAGGAGAAAGAAATGAGCGCAAAGCAAGCTGCTGATCCCATAGGCTCCATAAGTAGGGATATGCATCAGTCGGGTTGGTCAGATTTTAGAGTTCAACCAACCCGACTACTATTAATCGATAAAAAAATTAAAATTTAAAAATTGACCATTATTGGTCGATATTATCAGATTTATTCGGATTTACTAATAAATATATAAGCTAAAATTAATTATTCAGTTGGTTTAAACCAACATGGTCAGTTAGATTGGTCAAATTGTGGTCGAGTCAGTTGAATTTGGATAATTTTACTCATCCCTGCTCATTTGGTTTTCAGAAGTGTATAGGAAAGGAAAAATAATACTTATTGCCAAAAATGAATAAAATATTATTTATTTTTCATAAAAATAGTATTCCATAAATTTTATACATATTATAAAGAATAATAAATTATTATACATTTAAAACTTCAACCAAAACTTGAGATTATAACATTGTTATCCTATGGAAAAATCAATATATTAATTCATCAATACAATATTTTAAAGATATTATTAAAAATATATATTTAAAATAAATTAAATGGATGAATGAAAAACGTAAATTATTTTAATGATTGTAATAGAATATAATTTTATGAAGAAATTTTTCCATTTTCTTATAAAATTTATTATATTAATTTATATTTATTATAAATTATTAATTTATAATCATATTTTATTTAAAATAATTTCTTAATGTATGTTTTTTCTAATAATTTTTTTTAAAAAAAATCAATTCATTAAAAATAGAAAAACAAAAGAAGTGGTGATGAAAATTTTAAATTACAACACCAAATTAAAGATATAATATTTAATTTTATAATATATATATATATGTATGCATATATCATATAAATATTTTTCTATAAAATTAATTTAATCATCAATTAATATAAAATATTAATGTATTTAAAAATATCGAATGCATATTAATTTATATCTGAATTTTTTATTTATGTATATATTAAATATATATGAAAATAAAAAAATTATCAAATATGACCTAACAAAGAAAGCTAATAGAACCAAAAAAGAGAGAGAGCAGGCCTATTGAATTATTATAAAAAAATAAAATTGGATTAGCAATTTAAATAAAATAATAATTAAAAAACACTGCAGCTTTTCTATACCTCATAAATTGCAGCTTAAAAAATAGAGGAAAAATATCTCTAGAATAAAGAAAAAAATTATAACATGTGAGTATTAGAAGTCTTGTTATATAATGCTATAAGAAAGAGGAGTAAAATGAGAAATATATATATATATATATATATATATATTAGTGGTTACATGGAAAATCCAATGCCACAAGAAATATTAATCTTTGTGGCAATTGTAGTATATAGATAATTATCTAATCTTACTCTTTTAAAAGCAAATATAATTATCTCTAGTTATTTTAGATGAGAATTTTTAGCTTATTATTAATGTGTGTAAAAATATTAAATATCATTAAGAAATATTTATTGGTAATCTACATAGCAATGTTGTAGTTAGGAATTTTTATAGAATACACACCAAAATGTGATATAATAGATAAATTATTATTTCATTCATAAAAACTTAATTTTTAATTAATAAAGTGATATTCCATTATTTCTTACTGTTAAAATTAATAAAAATGTCAAACTATTTTTATTTTTTCTTAAAATTTTCATTCTAACAACCAAAAAAGAAATTCAAAAGAATAATAATAAAAAACCACTAAGTAATAGTAATAACAACAACAATAATAACAATGTTTTTCCTAAAATTTAACAAATATTTTAATTAATATTAATTTAAGTTTAGTTATTTGATAAAATAAACATGTCATGCCTATCATGTACCTTGTAGCACAAGGGACGAACTTGTCATTTTAAAGCACCTATGTCTAAATGCTATTACTTGTAGTACAAGGAACGAACTTATCATTTTAAAACACCTATGTCTAGATGTCATTCTGGATATTTCTTCATACTCGGACCACATCATACTCTACTCTATATAAGCAAGAGGAATTTAATTTTTTTCTTTTTCCTCATATTTCTAGAGTTTCTAGTAGGTAATCGATACTGCTGTTTTTCTTTACTAACATTGTTGTTTTCGATTGCAATATTCTTCCTCTCTCTATTTAAGGCCTTAGTCGATTTATTAACAAATATTATTCTTCTCGATTGCGATTTTCTCATATCATATCAGTTTAACTTGTTTTTGGTGTTGAATGGATATTTGATATTGATTTTATTTTGGTTTTAATACATTGCTAGAAATACATTTGTAATAATAATTATAGAAGCAAAGATATTTTGTTGAATTTGCATCATTTGTGTGTTCCTGAATTCTATAAGTTAAACTTGGAGTTCAAACTATAAAGTTGTACAAACAATTTTTTTTGTGTTATTTATTACGATCAAGCCGCTTTTCATTATGGCATTTATATGGCTAATGGACCGCTAATTTTCTTTGTTTTGGCTCTAAATGCTAATGTTTCATCCATCTCTACCTTGATATGTATAAAAAGCAAAGTTGCCCCCTTCTCTTGTGGACTTTATCTATTGAGGGTTCAATTGCATTGAATTAATGTATTATTTTTTATAGTCATTTTAATCATCCCTTTAGAAATTTGATTTTTTAGTTCGATTATTAATTAGTCAAAATATAGCTAGTAGATTGATGTGTACTAGTTCCCTTCTGAAATCATGAGTGACTAGTTGAATTTTATTGATTACTCACATCTAGTGGACTAATGTCTCCTTGTCTCGATAAAACAATAGTAATTTTGGTTGTTTTTTTAAAAAAAAAAAGGTATAATTTTGTCCCTAATGTTATAGTAAGAGAACATATTTTCCCTCAAAGAAAATTTAAGGAGAAATTTACCAGGGTTTTAAGAAAAGCTGATAAATTTGCCCTCACTAACTTTGCTCACAGACAGACATTTCTTATCATTATCTATAGTGTGACGTGAATTTTCAGAGAGCAAAATTTTCAATGGTGTCCAATTAATGGCGCGAAGCATTAATTAATGAAAGAAAAAACAATAGTAATGTAACAGACTAAAAATTTTACCTTTCACTATTACCACAAAAAAATCAAAGAAAATCGATATCCCTTGCTCTCTCCATCTATAACCCTAAATCAAGATCGTATTTACCAGTAAACCATCATTGTTGCTACAATAAGGAAAGGCATAAATGGTTTGCATATTGATTGTGGAATATTGTTGATAGTGAAATAGGTTCTTACAAGAGTTACAGGTAAGATTTAGCATATACACCTTGGGATTTTATGGTTTTTATATTTTTTTTATTACATGAAGAAATATTTAGGGTTTGGGTAAACTGACTGTTTATGTATTTTCATTTGATTGATTGTTTACGCATGTTTTTTAATGTTTGATTGATTTTCCATTAATATAAAATTAGGGTTAAAACAAAATTCCCGTAAAGGCTGGGTTTTTTTGAATATGGACTAGATAGTCCTGTAGTATATCAAGACCCACTTTCATTGGGTTGGCCAGGAGGTGATGATAGTGAAAAAGTTGGCCAGGATTAGGAGGGCTTAGCTAGCAGTCCAACAAAAGTTGAGAGAGAAAATTCATATACACTAAAAGAACCAAGAAATTAATACATAAATTCACTTAGAAAATTCACTTAGAAATCCAAACAGCAACCCAATACGGGCTAGAAAACTCACCTGTCCTTATAGATCCAGCAATAGAAATTCAGCCTAAAATTGAAATTCCAATAACACCTATAGAAAACTCACCTGATCTTGAAGATCCATCAATAGAATTTCATGTGGAACTTAAAATACCAACAACACTAACAGAAAACTCACCTGACCTTATAGATCCAATAGCTCCTATAGAAAACACACCTGACCTTACAGATCCAATAACACATACACAACTTCCCTCTGAAATACCAACTTAATCAAGCTATTTTTGCCCAGTTGTGAATTAGAGACCAACTGATGACAATTGCAACATTGGTCCTGCTGAGTATGTGAGTGAGGAAGGTGAGGATTTAGAAGGTGAGGGTTTAGAAGATCATGAAGATGAATATGATGATTTTGATGATGATAACATTGATGGGGAAGAGGAGGTAGATTTTACTGCTCCTACTAGAGATGGGGGGATGGGCAATATTTCACCATTGGTATGAATTTTGTAAATGCAACAAAGGTCAGGGAAGCTGTAGCAAATTATGGATTTAGTAGTGGTCTTAAACTTAAAGTTAACCCTAGTGAACCTCATAGACTTAGGGTTAAATTCATAAGCGAGGAAGGTTGTCCATTTGTTATACTTGCGTCCAAAGATAAAAATAATCCAGGTCTTATAGTGAAAACATTAGTTTCAGAACATAGGTGTTATAGTCATTATAGCATTCCAAGTGCTACATCTAGTTTCGTAGCTAAGTATTTCAAGGAAAGGATCTATAAGAGTCCTAAATTTAAATGCAAAGATATGAAATTTGAGGCTGAGAAAGTACTAAAGATTAATGTGAGTTTGGAAAAGTAAAAAAGAGTTAAAAGACAAATTATTCAATAGCTTGATGGTAGTTTTAGAGTGGAGTTTGGCTATTTGGCAGTATATGTTGCTATTTTTAAGGTTAGTAATCTAGGAACTAAAGCTGAAATTGAGTTATGTAAGGAAGCTTTAAAGGAAGGGAGAAGAGTTTTAGAAGGATTTTTATATTTTTTTTTATGCATGTAAAAGAGGATGGATGCAGGGTTGTAGACCTTTAATAGGTTTAGATGGTTGTTTCTTGAAGGGGGTTTGCAAGGGACAATTACTTACTGCAGTAGGAAAAGATTCCAATGACCAAATGTATCCTATAGCTTGGGCTATGGTTGACATTGAAAATAAGAATAATTGGAGATGGTTTCTCTGTTGGCTAGTGCAAAAGCTTAATCTTGGAGAAGGTGCTAGTGTCACTCTGATTTTTGATATGCAAAAGGTATATTTTATCCTCTTATTTATTTTTTCTGTTAATTGAATACTCTATTTTAAATTTTACTCTATAATTATTTTTAATTATAATTATGTACATAGGGCTTAATTGGTATTGTGATAAGTGTTCTGCCTCATGCTGAGTATAGATGGTGTGCTAAGCATATTTATGCCAACTGGTGTAAAAAATGGAGGGGTAGAGAATTGAAAAAGAAATTATGGATATGTGCTTGGAGCAATTATTTAGAACAATTTAAGGAAAACTTAGTTAAGTTGGGAGATGTAAGCAAAAGGGCTGTAGAAGATCTACTTAGATACCCTACACATATTGAGTCAGAGCATACTTTAGCAATAGGAGCAAGTGTCATATGGTTGACAACAACATCTCAGAGACCTTTAATTCGTGGATATTTGCTAGACATAAACCTATTATTGGCATGTTGGAAGACATAAGGTTGTAAACAATGGATAGAACTAAGGATAACAACCTGCAATGTGATAAGTGGATCAATGATTGGAGTCCATCCTATATTTTTCAGGATAATAAGGATAATGCAGCTGGTTGCAAGGTAGTTTTCAATGGAGATGTGGGATAGGAGATAGGAGAGGGGGATGATAAGCACACGGTGTTATTAGACAGGTAGTTGTGCACATGTATGGTAT
The DNA here is from genome assembly GCA_947685225.1 of Garcia nutans. Lineage (NCBI taxonomy): Eukaryota > Viridiplantae > Streptophyta > Magnoliopsida > Malpighiales > Euphorbiaceae > Garcia > Garcia nutans. The sequence continues at coordinate 43,547,370 of CANTUV010000017.1, forward strand.
GGGACCTAACTGGGTTCCCTTGCCAGCATGCCATTTGTGAAATGTATCATAGTAAAATTGATCCTATGACATGGATTTCTAGTTGGTACCATAAGAGCACTTACCTAGCAGCTTATGAATTTCCATTACAACCAGTACTTGGAAAAAAGTTCATGAATATTGATAAGTTCTAGCCCATTGAACCACCTCCAATTACAAAGATGATAGGAAGACTAAGGAAGAAAAGGATTAGATCTTCAAATGAACCAACCCCTTTAAATAGCAATATGTCTAAGCTATCTAAGAAATGAAGGAAATAAACTTGCTCACTATGTCATAGATACGGACATAACAGAAAAAGGTGCCAAAATAGAGGGAACCATATAATTTTGAACTTGTTTAAGACTATCTTACTTGTCCATTACTCAAGTTATATTTGCATAATTAATGATTTTCACTTTCTTCTATTCTTGTAGGTTCGTGTAATGAATCAAGCAATCAATCAATCAAATATGCCAGCAAAAATGAGGACCAACCATCCACAAACATCTGGGTTAAATAACTAGCAATAACCAACAACAAGTAACTCTCAGCAAGCATGAACTTTAAGAAGAGGTAAAGGGAGAGAAAGACCACCTAGTATGACTAGGAGGCAGACAATTGAAAGTCAGACATCTGATGTAGGCAGCAATTCCACATCCAACCTTAGAATAGGAAGATCATAGACAACAAGTGGTTATGGGTGTTACATTAATGAAGAAATAGGAAGGACAACTATATATGTATGTGTTCCTATTCCTGAGTTGTATTATTTTTTGCTTATTTAATTTTGTATCTTACTCTAGATGGATGTTTTGTATCTTAGAATGGGAAGTGAAGTGGTCGTCACTGAAGGGGAAGAGCAAACACATATTGATCCAAATGCACAGACTAGATTCTCCTTACCAAATGAAAGAGAGCTAAAGAATTTAAAATCTCCAACAGGCACAAATTCTGAGCAAAGAAGAATTAATTTTGTTGAGGATGGCTCTTAAATTACTTTTGCATCAAACTTGCCACTTCAAGATCCTAGATTGAATTGGAGGGGAGGACGTGCAATTTCATCCAACCAGCTACAGTAGCAAAGATATATCTAGAGGGCTAGTAGGATGAACAAGCAAAATTCTACCTTGCCATGAAGTTTCCACAACACCTACATTATGGACAGTTATTTGATTTTGAACACCATATTGTAAACATTTAGGTTTTGGATATTATTTCATAATAATATTGTTGCCTATGCTAGGTTGTTTGTAGCATATGCATTGGTTTATGTCATTTTGATATTGATTTTGGTTTTTGTATTTTGGTCAAAATATATAGTGCGTACGATGTTTGTATTTTGAGGAATTTCATATCAATGAATTTAAGTTGGACTACAATCTTCTGAATAGGTTATATATCATAACGTTTCTTTAAATTTTGCTTACATAATAATAATAATAATAATAATAATAATAATAATAATAATAATAATAATAATAATAATAATAATAATAATAATAACAATAATAATAATAATAATAATAATAATAACAACAACAACAACAACAACAATAATAATAATAATAATAATAATAATAATAATAATAATAATAATAAACAAAAATCTCAACCAAAGTAAACAAATCTATATACATGAATACAAATGTACAATTCTTTTATCCTTGCGTTCCAGTCAAACATATTTTGCAACTTTAAGTTTAAAATACCACAATTCAAATTCAACATTGAAAGTCACATATTATATGTATATTAAACATTAATTTCATTGATTAATTTGAAAAATATTACACTTAAATAACAAATAAGATACAAAGCATAATAATCAAAGATATAACAATGACAATATAAGCTTTTTTTCAGCTTCTTCTTAGTCTCTCTCACTTTAACTCATTAGACTCCTTAATTCTAGCTAATTCTAACCATAAAATATTGATTTCACTATCAAAATCAGAATCTTGCTCAGTAGCTTTTAACCTTCGATTCTCAGCTAAGAGCAACCTACTCTCCATTTTCATTACATTAAGAAGCTCCTTAGCGCTGCCCTTTATTTTCTCATTGTGCCACTGGAAAAATCCATAATTTTTTACCTGTATAAGAGAAAGTCGAAAACCATTTTCAATTTTCAATTCCTATCCACAGAATCTCACTTTTTTCAGCCTAATATTAAAAATCACAAATTCAAACTTACTCCGTAATTCGGCAGCCATAGAACCTTCGACCTGGATTGTCATCAGTCTATGAGGTCCACCTTGGAGCTTTAAGCAAAACCCCTCCTTCCACTCGACAATCGCAGTACCTCGATTCTCCCTCATAATTCAGCTCCATGTTAAATCCTCTAACTGATGATGATGCATTTTGATTTGTGGAAGAATTCATTGATGTCGACATTAATTGGCTATCAGTTAAATGATATCTTCCTTTCTCAGAGGTTAGGGTTCTTAAAAGATGAAGAAATGAGGTTGAATGGATTAGGAAAGGGCATTAAATACACTATTCCTTTTTTACTGTTGAAAAATTTGCTCTCTGAAAATTCAAGTCACACTACAGATAATAGGAAGAATTTCCATCTGTGAGCAACATTAGTGAGGGGCAAATTTATCAACTTTTCTTAAAACCCTAGTAAATTTGTCCCTAAATTTTCTTTGAGGGCAAATATATTCCCTCGCTATAACATTAGGGGCAAAATTGTACTTTTCCCTTTTTTTGATGAATTTATGCCCTAAAAATGTATATAAACTATTTGAATTTATTCTCGCATTAAAATAATACCTATTATACTATATTTAGCCAATTTGGGTGAATTAAATGCTCGATTGATAGAGACAGACATGATATTGATCCTTTTTTCCATTTCAAAGCTTCTATAGATTTTGCCTACTCATGGAATGTCTCTAAAAGCTTCTGTAGATTGATAAGATTTCATTTATTTTTTAATGTGATAGGCATAAAGCTTTGTCTAGTTATAAATAAATGAGATATTTGTGACCAAAACAACTAAGTTTTATAGCAGATCTATAAAGAACTGTGTTTTACACCTGATTGAGAAATGTATGTTTACATCAATTATTTCATAAGCTTGGCAATCAAAATTGCAGAATAACAATCTAGAACTGGCATGAGCATAGATCCTGTAGCATATGTGCTTGGCTCATCTAGAGTAGGTTGTAGTTCTTTTCTTGTGGCCTTTGAACTTATGTCCTTATCTCTTTGATTTATATTTTCAGTTTGCAGTTGTCATTGAATTTCTTTTGCACTGCCTTTTATGAAATTTTGTTTTATTCTTTTTAACTTGTGCTCAATTTTAAGGTCCAATGAAACATTAGTCAACTATAGAATGAGGGTTTTTTTTATCTATTATATGAAATAGATAAAAGGAAAAGAAGTGAAGAATTGCCTACATTGGCTTCTCATGAATCAACACATATAAACACAAACTTACAACTGTCAAAGCATAAATATACAGATGGAGATTTAAAACACAAATTCAAAATATTCAAAATTGAAAAACAAATTTGTAACATATACAACAATATGAGAAAGAATTGGAATCTGCTATTATTCCCCTCAAGATTGAGGTTGAGTAACAAGACAATATTAGATTTAAGTGAAAGAAATTGAGACTTAGAAAGAGATTTTGTAAGGGAATCAATGAGTTGATTTGTACTTGAGACATAAGAAACATGTAAGCTGCCACTTTGGACTTGGTCACGAATGGAATGAAAATCAATGACAATATGCTTCATCTTGGAGTGAAACACTGAGTTTGAGCACAAGCTTATTACCCCAACATTATCACAATAAATCAAAAGAGATTGAGGAAAAATAACACCAAGTTTTGTCAAGAGAGAAGTTAGGCAAAAGTTCAATAGTCGTGGCTGCAACAGACCTGTATTCAGCCTTTAGAGAAGATCTGGCAACTGTTCTCTGCTTTTTAGAATTACATGAATTGGGATTACGACCAATATAAACAATATATGCACTGCTAGATGTGAAATCATCCTTGTTTCCAGCCCCATCAACATTAGAAAAGGCATGTAAAGAGAGAGGTGAGTCATTATAAAGTTGAATGCAATCATTAGATGAACCATGCAAGTAATGCAAGAGATGTTCCACAAGAGTCCAGTGGTTAGTACTAGGCTGATGCATGTACTGCGAAAGCTTATAAATGGCAAACACAAGTCAAGCCATGTGATTAATAAGTATTGTAAGCTCCCAACAATTTGTCTATAACACCCGGGAATTTTAAATACTATTAAATATTAGTATGGAGGTTAGTTAAAATGTTGGGAGAGGTATATGTATAGTATATACCTAATGTATACACAAGATATGTATAGTATATACATAGCATATACCTAATATATACTTATTATAAATATTAGATATATATTATATACTCGACATGTATATGACATATAAATATTTATTAAGATATATATAACATATAAATTAAATATACATTTGGTGTTGGGGTGATGATAATTAAACAAATAAATAAATAAAAAGAAAGAAAGGAAAAGAAAAGTCAAAAGAATAAAGAAATACTTGGTTGGTATTAAAAGTAATTTAATATTAATATATATGGACAATAAAAGAAGAAAGAAATTAAAAAGAGTCTTCTTATTCCCCTTTCCCTTGCCATGGCTGATTTTTAAGAGCTAGAGAGAGAGAGAGAGAGAGAATTTCTTCTCTGATACCAAATTTAGCTAAAAATCAAAGGATTACAAGTTGGTCTTGAATAGAAATCAAGAAAGTCAAGTAAGTAGTTCTTCTAAAGCTTGTTGTTTTGAGTTTTTAATGTTATGTTTTGAATGTTTAGAGAGAGAAAATGTGTTTTAATTGTTAAAAATTGATAGTAAATGAGTTAAAATAATGTATATGTGATGGTTTCTTGATTGAATTGTTCATATGAGTATAACTGATGAATTTAGGATTGTGAAAAAATTATGTAAAAATTAGAGTTTTAATATGGGTGGTTTTAATTATTGTAATGAGATGATTTAATATTATTTTAATATATATATGATTATTTTATGGTTAGAAATTGAATATGGGTAAGTTTGGATGAAGTTGGGGTTTATTGAATTGAATTATTTTGATGTTATTTTGATATATATAAGTAATGATTTTACTATTAGATGATGGAAATAAGTTGGGAGATTGAAGTTTGAGAAAAGTAGTAAAGGGTGAAAATAGGGTTTTGTTAAGATTTTGGTAGAAATTGTGTAAATAATGGAAGTTTGATAGTAATTAAGCATGTAAATGATTTTAAATGAATAATGTTATTTATAGTTTGGTTTTTATGTGTTTAGGTCAAGATAACCCTAAAGGTGATATTTAAGTTTTGGTGGTGAAAAGTGGAACTAGGTGGTTTTTGGAACCAAGAAAGGTATATACATACTTTGGTAACTTTTAAAATAAATCTACATGTATAGCATTGTTCATTTTGGTACACTTTAAGGAACTTTGTGTTCCTTTACAGTGACATTGTGTATCAAAGTGTATGTAATGGATGAATTATGAATGACAAGCCAATATAGATTGGCTAATGTCAATGTTATGAATTAATAGTGATAAATGTGATGAGAAAGAGGAAAGGAAATGGGAATATGAAAACATGAAATAATATGAAGTGTCAGTGTTAAGTTGGTATTATGTATATGGTTACTTTAAAATGTAAATATTCGCATAACCTATACAATGTGGTAAAGTTATGTAATGGATGTCACATTGGACATTTGTCCAATGTAAAATTAATGTATATACATGAATATATAAAGTATATAAGTGATACGTAGTATGATGTACTATATGGATATGCATTGTAAAATGTGTGGAATGAGTCACATTGTGAATATGACTCATGAATATGTAAAGTGTTGTTGGTACATTTTTACTAAGGAGACGACTTTCTGGTGATAATAGACACTTTGTCTCTAGTGTCGAAAAAAGGCAGCCTTTGGGTGATATATTTGACATTTGCCTCCGATGTCGATAGAAAATGGTCTACGGTTGATGTTTGATATTGTGTCCCCAGTATCGGACTTTTAGGTCACTTTAAATAGAATGCTAGGCCCAGGTGTGTGTGTGTGTATGTATGTGTTTATAACATGTTGGTAAGTACTATAAGTTAATGAAGGATTGGTTAAAATAATGCATTTTATAAAATGTAATTGAGTATTTAATTTGAAAGTTTATTGTTATTAAATATGTACCACTAAGCTATATGCTTAGCACAGTTGGATGTATAGCGCAGGTGATAGGACTGCAAAGTAGAGCAGTCTACAGTGAGATTGAGATTGAAGGTTTAGTTTTTCCACGAGACCAGTTGCACCGGGGTTAGCATACATATATATTTTGCAATACTGTATACTTTAATAAATATGTCATATGTATTCTAAACATGTTTTGGGAAACTGTGTAAATGAATGTAAAATTTTATGAAGTAATGATTTGGAGAATTTTGTGGAATTGTTATTTTGGGAGTGTAAATTTAATTTGCAGGTTGAGTAATTTGATAACTATTTTGGCAATATTGAAATTACAGACAAAATTCTAACGAAATTTTCCTAGAGAATTCTTTTATAACTCTATAAATTATTTTTTAATATTAAAATGAGGTATTTATATGTAATTATCAAAGTACCTTTGTATCTTAAATATGTATTTTACATATATGGGGTATATGTATTATATGTATTTAAGATATAAGGGTGTTACATCATCTATACTCCATAGGATTTTTAAGAGGAGATCCTAATTACATTGCGATAGGAGGACTAGTAGGTAGTGGAGTATGTACTAGTTTGGCATTCATCATTTTTGTTCGAGTAAGAAGATCAACAATGTAATGTCATTGAGAGAGCAAGATACCGTGAGTATTTGGAATAACTTCTACACCAAGAAAATATGATAAGTGTCTCGGATCCTTTAAAGAAAAGCGGTGAGCAAGATGTTGAATAAACTTTTGAACGATTATGTCATTATTACAAGTAATAATAATGTCATCCATATAAACTAAAAGATGGAAAAGACCACTAGCAATGTTTAGAACAAAAAGAGATGTGTCAGCATGAGAATTGCGAAAACATGAAGTAATAAGAAATTGACGAAGCTTATAGTACCACACTTTTGAGGCTTGTTTAAGCCCATAAATTGATTTTTTGAAACTTCCAAACATGAGTGGGATTATCCAGATCAATAAAACCCGGAGGTTGAGACATATAAACATCTTCAGAGAGGTGACCTTATAAAAAAGCATTGTTAAAATTTAATTGTCGTAGAGACTAACCTTGACTTATAACAAGGCTAAAATCTAAACAAATTGTAGTAGGCTTCACCACTAGACTAAATGTGTCATGATAGTCAATTCCTAGTCTTTGATGAAAGCCTTTTCCAATAACATGTGCTTTATGCCTATTAATAGAGCCATCATAATTATATTTAGTTCAAAAAATGCACTTACATCCCACTATATTATGACTAGAAGTAGATGGAATAAGTTCCCATGTCCTATTTAGATCAAGAACATCATATTTTTCAAACATGGCTTGACACCATTTTTTATCTTTGAGTGCTTAGGTCACAATAGTTGGTTCTACATCAAAAGGTTGAGAATGTTGTGTGGAGACATTGAGTTTTTGAATTGGTTTTCTAATGTTATTTTTAGCTCTGGTGGTTATTGAAGGTATTAGTGGTGGTTGTGATGTGATGTTATGAACAGGAATTGAAGTGTTCAATTAGGTTTCAGGTGAAGGAGTAGGATTGGTTAATTGGGTAGGATCCTCACTTGGTGTATGTGATGCAGTAATAATAAAAGAAAGTGAAGCATTATATGAGGATTGTTTATGAGGTTGAACAATAGATGGTGTCATTAGTGTCCCGGAGGAAGATTGGTTTATTGGTACTCTTATAACTAGAGGAATCCATGTGGAAATGGTGTCAGGTTGAGAATGGGAAAATTGCATAGACAAGGTAAGAGAAGGAAAGATTAACTCAACAAATTGGACATAACGAGAGATATATAATTTAGATGTGAGAGAATGATAACATAAGTAAGCACTTTAAGTAAGAAAGTAGCCTATAAAAATAAGGCTTACACCGAGGCTCAAGTTTGTGAGATGAATATAGACTCAACCATGGGTAGCAAAGACAACCAAAACTCCTAAGTTTAAAGTAGTTAGCAGGAGAGCCAAAAATTATTTTATAGGCATATGGAAAACATAATATGGGAGTGGGCATACAATTTATTAAGTAAACTATAGTGGCAAAGGCATGAGTTCAAAAGGTTAAGGGAAGTGATGCATGAGAAAGTAAAGTTAGACCCATTTCAACAATGTGACGGTGGTGTCTTTCAGGTACCTATTATGTTCAGGAGTATGTAGAGGAGTAGTAAAGTGTCTAATTCCCTATGTAGCAAGAAAAGTTTGAAGAGTGAAATGTTCACCACCATTGTTAGTGTATGGTGTATGAATCTTGTTTTAAAAATGTATCTCCACAATTGCTTTGAATCTTATAAACACATATTTAACTTTAGATTTCTATTTTAGGGGATAAAACCAAATGTATTTCGTGAAATGATCTACAAATTTGGCATAATATTTAAAACCATCATGTGAGATAACAAGTGAGGTCCACACATCAGAGAAAATAATTTCAAATGGTTGAGAAGAGATAATAATAGATGTAGAGAAAGTTAATTTGTGACTTTTATTATAAGGACTAGCATAAGATAAAAAATCATATGACATAGATGAAGACAGATCTAGTTGATGACACATGATAATGTGTTTGAAAATAGGAAATGCAGGATGGACTAATCTATGATGCCATCGAGATGAGGAAGTTCTAACGTTAGAAAAGGCTATTAATGGAGATTTTGTTGAAGGTGAAACTGGCCATTCATACACACCATCCTTTGTCCGGCCCTTCAAATGAATAATCCCCATATGAAGTTCCTTCATAAGAAAACAAGATGGTAAGAATTCAACAGAGACATTGCTAGATGTGCAAATTTGAGAAATGGAGATTAAAATTTTTTTCCATGTTAGGAACACACAAAATATTATCTAACTTAAATGACTTGTTATGAGTGGTAAGAGATGTAGAACTAGTGTGAGTTATGGGAAGGTCTATGCCATCACCAATTATAATGTCATCAAAACCATTTTTTGGTGCATAAAGAGATAGTTTACTTAAATTGGTAGTGACATGATGAGAAAAATCACTGTCCAAAAGCCATTTGGGAGTGTTCATGGAAGTATTGGTTGTAAGATTAGCCCGAGGTTGCCATAATGTTAAAGCATTGCTCAAAAGTGCAGTTGGAGGTATGTTGGGTTGAATTGGCACAAAGTGAAATGAGGGACATCCTTTGGCAGTGTGTCCTTGCATTCCACATATCTGACAATACCCAATATAAGGTCTAGAAGGAGGTGGTTGGTTGGGAGATTAGTTTTGTCCACCATTAGAAAGTGAAATAGAGCCACTGTTAACATAGTGGGGGGAATACCAACTTGTAATGTTATTCACATAGTTAATTGATGGACGCCAATTATTAGTGTTACCTGAGTTAGGATTGGGATGCCTATTATTTGTATTACAATTTGCAGGATTTGCCAGGGCTAGAAGTGAGAGGTTTCATAATTTAGACCTTGAAGGGACACTTCAAAATTTAAAAACTTCTCATGGAGTTCGTCGAACATGATCATGGTTTCATGAGCTTGAACTACACGTATAAGTTCTTTATATTCATCCCCAAGACCATTAAGAATTTTATCTGTAAGTTTCTCTTGATCCATGGGTGCTCTAAGAATAGAAAGTTCATCGGCATGAGATTTGACCAATTAAAGATAATTTGTAATAGTTTGATGAGATCCTTTGGTTAGACTTTTAATTTGATTTTTCACCTGTTTGATGCTCCCTAGAGATGGTTTAACACATGTGTCTACCAGAATCTTCCAAGCTTCTTACGAATTTTTGGCTTGAGTAATAAATGGAATAATTATAGGAGAAAGTGATCCAACTAGAGCATTGAGAATCAATGTGTCTTGTCTAATCCAAATATTATGAGCAGGATTTGATACATTGGTGTCATTTTGGGTGATAGTGGAAGGTGGGTATCTATATATCTTAATAGGTCGTAACCAATAAGGAGAGTGTGAAATTAAAGTTTCCAAAATATATAATTGCTTGTGGTGATTTTGAGTACTGCTTGGGCAGTTTAAAGAGATGAGCGATGTATTTGGTTCATTTGTGTTTTGAATGATAGGTGTAGAATTAGAATTGTTGGTTGTTGTAGAAGAATTATTATTTGTTGTCATAGTTTTGGTGGCTGAAGAAGAAGGTAGAAACAATTAAAAATGCTCTAATACCATGAAATAGATAAAAGAAATAGAAGTGAAGAATTGCCTACATTGGCTTCTCATTAATCAACACATATAAACACAAACTTATAGTTGTCAAAACATAAATATATAGCTGGAGATTTAAAACACAAATTCAAAATATTCAAAATTGAAAAACAAACTTGTAACAGATACATCAATATGAGAAAGAATTAAAATCCTATTATATTATATTCTTATGGGTGTAGGATTTTATGAAACTAGGATAACATATTATTCATGGAGAGGTACTAAGGATATTGTTTTGCTACTATTCCGAGTTTTTAAGATGTATGCCTTAATAAGACTATGTTTGTTACTTTTCATTTATGTTATGGACACTGTAACTGTAACATTACAATATGCTTTGTTGTACAGAATCAGATGTTATTAAAATTTTTAGTTTCAAGTTTCTATTATTTTTAGCTTCAAGTGTAAAACATTTGTACTTATTTATCTACATTTTCTTTGGCTGAGATTGACATTGTGAGAAAGATGAAAAGATTATCAAATTTCTCATATTTTATTTTATTTTCCTTCAAAAATTAAGTTTTATATTCTTATACTATAACTATTTTTTACTGATTTTATTAAAGATTTTATAAATCATAAATGCATTGCATTGAACTATAAAAGGGTATGCTTTTTCACTACTAACATTGTTGTTCTTGGTTGCAATTTTCTCCCTCTCTCCATCTAAGGCCTTAATCAATCTATCAACTAATATTGTTGTTCTCGATTGCGATTTTCTAATATCATATGGATATCTATTTAACTTTTTTTTGGCTTTGAATGGGTATTTGATTTTTTTTATTCTGTTTGAGTGTCTTATTATTATATGAATTTTTAGATATCATAATGTGAGAAAGAGGAGAACTAAGCTTCTTTCGGTTAGCGGTGAAAGCTTTGAGTCTCAAGAAGCCAGTTGAAGGAGTACTCCACTTCAGCAGGGAGCCAGTGGAGGTGGAATGGGTTCGAAGGAGTTGCCCCTTTATCTCAGCGAGGGTATTGTTGGCAACCATTGTACTGTAAAGGCTAATCACTTCCTCACTGATATAGCGGTAAGGATTTGCACCAGTATAATGTAAGTGATTTGAATTTTCAATACTCAAATAATTTTAACTAGTTAGCTATAATGGACCCTTTGGTATTTTTGTTAATCTTAGATCATACAATTTGTTGACATGTTTCATTGAATAGGTTACCATCACACCTGAATTAATCTACTCAGGTCTCAATTATGCTTTAATGCGACAACTGGAATTAAACAAGTCATTTGTTGTCTTTGATGGTGACAAGAGTCTATATATTGTTGGACCACTTCCATTTACATCAAAGATATTCATAATCCCTCTCATTGATGACAATGCCCGAGAAATGTCTAGATAGTCTTTTAGTTAGTCTGTATATGTTATTTCATTCTCATTGATGAATATAATTTTCTCTTTCTATTGTAGGAAATTTAATGTTTCAATTATTGAATCCTCCGTTGTCCCAGATTCGCCAACTGTGCTTGGCATTATATTACGTGAAATGGTTTATATTTTGTATGAATCAATTTTATTAATGTGGCTATTTATTATGCATTATATTTATGCATTCTAACCTAGCTTTCATGATCTGTAGACATACTCGGATAGCTCCAAGATTTTTTTCCATTGACATAAAAGTTGATAATAAGTCTATTGGTGAAGGTGTCGAGATGTGTCAACTTTTTTCCAAAGTCTTCACAAGAGAGATGGGACAATCTCTCAATATTGGTACTTGATTTTTTTGTTTATAATTTATTTATTCATTTATTTATTTGTGATCTGTTTAGGTGCAGATATTTCATCTAGAGGTTTCATTCAACCGCTTAGAGTCCCTAAGTGAGTAATCGAGTTATTAGGTCAAGTTGTCTTTAGTAAACTATTATCTCATGCTGACCATGAGAAGGTCAAAATTTGTTTGTTATTGGTTGAGCTATTTTTATTTGCTTTTACTATATGTAATAAACTTGTGTCTCAATAGATCACCCAAGATCTTACAATAGTCAAGGTCGAAGTTACATACCGAGGAAATATACGCCAAAAATTCTGCATATCTGGTTTAACATCACAACTTACAAATAATTTGATGTGAGTTATCACATTGTTTCTATTTATTTTATTTTATATTATATTGTTTTAATATTTGGTTTTGTATACTTCTTGTGTATCAATTTTCATGTTCAGAGAATATGAACAATTAAAACTGTTATGGAGTTCTTTAGTGAGACCTACAATCTTAAACATTGATTCTCTCACTAGTCTTGTCTAGAAGTGGGAAATAAGCAGTCACCAAAATATTTTCCTATGGAGGTAAGTCCTTGTCTTTATGTTTTCTAGTGTTGTTTAGATATATAGAGTTGCTATCTTTCAAAACAGGTTTGTAAGATTGTTAAGGGTCAACATCCCGTGAGACTGAACAAGTGGTAGATTGCTGAAATAGTGAAGGAGAACATATTGACACCTGAAGACAAGGAGCATTTCATTTTTAAGGTGTGATGTTGTGGCTCATATTTTTGTGTGATGTAGTGGCTATTAGAAGTACCATTTAATTAAGAATTCCTGTGGAAATTTTGAATTTTATTTATTTGTGAACCTATAGCGCCCTTATTATTTTTTCAATAGGCTGTTCAATATATTAATGAAAATAGTTATGTAAATTTTGGATTCAAGATCAGTAAGGAGCTTGTTTTTGTTGATGCTTGCATCTTGCCTGCCCCACAGCGAAATATCTTATATTTTTTCCTCTCCTTACCATCTGAGTTATGCTAAATTTGGCTTTCCATTTGTGAAAATTAAATTTGGTAATATGGTTGAATGCCAGCCCGAAGATGGGCGATGGAGTATGAATGATAAGGTATTACCCCCTGTGAAGCTATAATAATTACATCTCATATCACATTTCCTAGTTATGGAATTCAACATTTTTTTTCACATGTGCATTTAGGTTCTTCAAACCCTTTCTTTTTTTTTTTTGTTATGTTATCTACTTTTAATGTGCTCCAGCTGAGATAGAATTTTAAGGCTTCCAAAATAGAAAGTTACAGCAGCGTTGTTAGAATACTGCCAAAACACCACCACTGTAATTGCTAGCAGCCATACATCTATATCCATTAGCCGCACCCCACAATTCCCTCTCTATTCTTGCTATGGTTTCTCAATTCCTTTGGGTTTTGTATTTCTGTGCATCTTTTCTTGTGTTACCTATGTTGCTGTTTTTTTTGTACTCTTACCTCTGTTTCTTTTTTTGTTTTAATCTTGTCATAACAACATTGAAAATATTTGTCTAAGAATATGTTAGCATTCATCTAATAACCTAAATGAATTTCAATAAATTAAGTATAGGATTATATATATATTATGTATCATAGGAGGTCATTTTTTATTGAAATTCTAAGAATTGTTAGTTTTGATTAATTTGATTACATAGTATTAATATCTTGCTTCTGATATAAATCCTTAACCATAATTTTGCATTTCTTGTTCATTTTTAATTTTTTTACTTCTAACCTCTTTTAGGAGCATGCCTCAGCCTTGCGCCTAAGCTCCAGGACCTCTTATTGCCTTAGTATGCCTTGTGTCCTTAATAACTATGACTACTGAGTTTTTATTGGTAGAAAGTAGTTTAGGCTATTAGTTGGGGTTGAAGAACATTCTATCATGTAAATACATGGTGTCTATTTTTTTTGGAATCTATGAGAATTTGGATCTGAAGTGTAGAGAAAAATAGAAGGAAAAACGTCATATTGATATATGATATATCAAAAAAAATGTATTAGATATAATAAAAAGATAGGTATGTATTTGCATATCAGAAAGCGAGACCTATAGATAGTCATATGGAAGGATGTCTTCTCAAAGATATATGATAAAATAGGTGTAATCATGACCATTTATAAAGTGGCGGCATGTGTTTACACAAAATGTATGAAGCAGGATAAGTAAAGAATTGGTTGTGCTTATCTTTCTATTTGGATTTAAGCGACCTTGATGTATGAGTTTTTGCTCTTCGCTTCAAAGAGCAAGTAGACATTATGGGATGGTATGGAACTTGGAATATTTCTATAGGATTTTTAATATTTATTGCATATAATTTGTTTTCATTCTAAAATTGCATTGCTTATTATGCACAAACATTTCGTTTGAAGCCAGTTATTCCTCTACATGTGGCACCTCAACAGCATGTAGATGAGTTGACAACCTATTATGATAGGGCTATGAAAACTCTTTGGCCCTAGCACAAAGAGCTTGACCTGGTCATTATTATTCTCCATAATGAAAAAGGCTCTCTTTTTGGTATGAATTTTTGTACAATAGATGTGTTTCTTTTTTCATTTTTTTCATCTGGTCTATTGTAAGCACTCAGTATTTATTGTTGATCATAATTTCTTTATGTGATTACTTCTTTTCAAGTGTTGTGAAGCGGACTTTGAGACTGATTGATGTGCATACTCACATCACGACCCCTTGGAAAGCTAAATCAAATCCTTAATCTAAGACCTAGAGCCAAACATAATAATATAGGAGTGAACCTTAGTATTAACACACTCAAGTGATAAACTCTATGTATGGAAGTTGATTTAAATAATAATCAAGGAAAAAGAGATATTGAAACTCTCACAAGGAAAAAGTTCTTAATTTTATTGATCAAACTTAACATCTATGAATTTAGAATGAAAAGGGTGCCTTTATATGGGTTATAAATAGAATCCTTATGCCCTTTGAATTTAGAATGAAAAGGGGTGCCTTTATAAGGAAAAGGAAATAAATCAATGTGATTGGTACAAAATTTTCCTTTCTTTGATCTACTAGGAAATCTAATAAATCTAGATGAAATCTTAACAAATCTTTAGGCCCTACTCATACTTATCTTAGCAACACATCTAATAATAATCCTAAATAAGATTATCCTAATCCTAATAAAAGAAAGGAAAAAACAAACCATAAGAAAATAAGAAAATTGAATAATGTAAAATTTATGCAGAAAATTTGAAACTATTTTTTTATCTAATACAATTCGAATATGGGCTTGAGCTCTTCATAAGAATTGTATCTCTAGAAGTTAAAATGAGTTTAGGCTTTTGAATCACTAAATTTGGGCTTTGAAAACTCAAGTTATGGCCCTTTGAATTAAACTGGTATGGACAGGAATCCTACTCCAATTTGGATTCAAATTTACTTTCCAAAAGTACAATTTTGAATAGATGTTTGGAGGCCTAAACAAACTCTGATTTATACAAATAAGACTATTCTGAAAAGCTTGAGATGTTCTCTAAAAATTTCATGAAAATTAGTTTCTCATTCTAGAACTTTAAGATTATCGAAATCTAAATCAAAGCTTTAAAATTCAAATCTGTCCAAATTTTAAATTGCATATTATGCTCCATTTATCTCTTTCACTTCCAATGCTCTATAATTAATATTCTAGCCCTTGAATTCAACTCCATGGTTAGTTTTGAATCTCCAAAATTATTATAATTGTAAAACTTGATATTTTTTTTATTAGCTACCATGATCATATAATGTCATTTCCAATTGTATTTGGTATTGGGTCTCTAGTCATTATACTAGGGTTTCACATTACTGATATTAGACTTGTTTCTCAGTGTTGTTTTTTGAAACATGTAGTAAAAAGGAATCCATCATATTTTTCCTATATGGCCTTAAAGATAAATGTAAAGGTTGGGGGAAGGAATATCATGCTTGCCGATGCACACGATAAGCATACTCCTTTTGTCAGTGAGAAGCCTACTATTATTTTTAGAGTTGATGTGAACCATCCTCCTCCTGGCGATCTTTCTAGCCCATCTATCGCTACTGTGTGTTGTATGATTTTCTCCCCCTTGCTTAGTACCTTTAGTCTTGTGCTCATCAGGCTTTGCTCATTTCCAATTTTTGTTAATAGAAGATTCTTAAATATTAAGTGCAGGTTGTGGCATTTCAAGATTGGCCATCTATTACGAAGTATGCTTCTTTGGTGTCTGCTTAAACCCCTAGAAAAGAGATAATCGAAAATTTGTTCAATGATTTATCTTATCATGAGAATTTTTCTGCTGTCATGATCGGGTATGATTTGTTTTGTCTATCTGTCTTTCTTTATTATAGAGGCACATTTAGACTCTAGGCTTAGTCAGGCCCAAGGTTAAGAGTCAAGACCCTATAGTGGTCTCAAACCAAGCCCAAGGTCAAGCTAGGTGTCTCTAATGTGCTTGCACTTGTCTACTTGTATTCCTTTGGCAACTATGGCCTATGTGTGAGCTTTATATGGTTTATAAGTGTATCATGTATGTCTTTCCATAATGTAGGGAACTTGTTTATTCATTCAATCAAAAAAGAAAGTGTGGTTTTGCCTAAGTATATAATATTTTATAGGTATTTTTCCATTGTCTACTTTATTTTTACTTTACTGTTATTTAGTGTTGTGATGTATGATGATTTATTTACTTACTAGAAATGGAATAGGCGAACAAAGATTCAATGAAGTTTTGTGGCATGAAGTTCATTCTATCCAGAAGGTAAGTCTCTCTAGATGTTCTCCTGCTATTTGTATGCTCTTTATTTAACGATTAAGGAGAATACGGTAAACCCTTATGCTTATGTTTTTATTTATGTTCTATACTCATGTTTCCTACAACCAAATTATCAATCTATTATGATGCTTATTTTGATGATTGAATTTGGTTTATTTCACCTATCTTTATTGCAGGCATGTCTTGGTTTCAAAGGACACCCTCATCTAATATTTATTATGGTTGTTAAGGTTCACCACACTAGGTTGTTTGTTAACAACCATCATGACCATGATGTTGTTTACAAGAGTAGGAATATACTACCTGGTCATTGGCTGGACTATATAATTTAGGTTTTTTATAGTTTTACTACTGATGTGATGCTAAAATTCTTGTTTGACAAGTACTATTATGGACTCCAAAATTTGTCATCCATCAAGTTTTGACTTTTATCTATGTAGCCATGCTAGAGTTAAGGCAAAGAGCAACATCCTCTTGGTGGTCTATTTTAATGCTTGGATGCTTTTTTACCATTGTTCAAGTATGACTACAAGGTAGTAGTCGTGTAAGCCACTACCATGTATTAGATGAGAACAAGTTTGCCGCTAATGATTTGCACTCCCTTGCATATAATCTTTGCTGCAAATAAGTTTTGTTTCCTTCGGTTCTAGTTGGAAAATATTTTATGATATTGTGATTCTTCCCTATGTAATTTATTATCCTTCAAATGCCATGGTATGTGAGATATTTATGGCGCTCTACTTTTGTTCCCCATCCCAACTTGTACTGTTAAATCTTTAGCTGATTTGTTATCATCTGGTTGTGTTTGGTGCTTTGTGAACACTAATTAGACTGTTTTAAAACTAAATTTTGCAAATAAGTGAGATTTCGGTTTTAATTAGTTATCTCTTTGTCTCTAGTTTGAATAAGATCTCTGATTTATTTTTTTATCATTTGTTAATATCTGCATAGCCTTGTGGTTTGGCATTGCCTCTTGCATTCTATGCTCATCTTGCAACATACCGAACTAGGCTCTACATGGAAGTAGAGGCATTAGATAGAGGAGGCATGGGTAGAGGTGTAAGTGTACGGAGCACAGGAGAATTTAATTCTAGTGATGTAGTGCAACATTTACCTACCTTGAAGGAGAATGTCAATTAGGTTATGTTTTATTGATAGGCCATTCTGATCACATACAATCTAAGATGAGTTTTATATACAAGTTTCAATTATAATTTTTTTTTACATTTCTCTATTATATGCTAAAATACATATTAATTACATCCCAAAGTTTTTTACTATATTATGTTCGAAAATTTAGACAAACAAAAGATGGCAATCCCCAACAAGGCTCGATTTTCTAAGACAACTAAAAGCTGCATTAGCTTTTTATTAATCTACTGGTTGGCGAGTATTTTTAATGGGAAATTCTTTGAGCCGATAGAGAGAATTGTATGTAGTTGTTTGATTACACCTTTTTTTTCATTACGTTTCTTCATGGCTTATGCTAGATATTGTTTGGTAAATCTCTCAAAGTCAATTGAGACCTTTCTAATCACGTGCACACATAAAAACATCAAAAAAGGGAAATAGATGTCCATTTGGCATTGGGGGTTGGATTGTGGTTTTAAATATTATCTGAGATGTCAAATTTCATCTAGCATATATCGGATTTTAACCTACTCAAATAATATTTACTGTTATGATACGGATAGTTAGAAATCACATTTGTTTTAAACAAATTTTGTAGTCAATGATTTATTGACCATATATTTGTCTTTTTTTTTATCATAGCAATCAAACATAGGTGCTTTAAAATGACAAGTTTGTCCCTTGTGCTACAAGGTAGATGAGAGACTTGACATTTTTTTTTGCCAAATAACTAAACTTAAATTAATATTAACTAAAATATTTGTTAAATTTGGGGTTTGGGTGTAAAAATTATTATTGTTGTTGTTATTATTATTATTTAGTGGTTTTTTTTTAATTCTTTTGAATTTCTATTTTGGTTGTTAGAATGAAAAATTTAAGAAAAAATTAAAATATTTTTACATTTTTATTAAATAGAATATCACTTCATTAATTAAAAATTAATTTTTATGAATGAAATAATAATCTACTTATATATTATATTCCTTCTGTTTTTAAAAATAATAGTCTCATTTCTATTTCCTACAGTTTAAGAAAAAAGTAATTATGATAATTTATTATAATTTATTTTCTAATTTTTTCAATATATGCCCTTAATTAAATATGTTAGTTAAGCACCCACTATCTCATAAATGTAAAGAACATTAATTATAAAATGAATATTTATATAAGAACATTATAGAAAAGTTAAAAGAAAATTATTTTTAAAAATAAAAAATAGGACTATTATTTTGGGACACTCAAAAAGGAAAGTGGGACTATTATTTTGGGACAGAGAGAGTATCATATTTTGGTGGGTATTCTATAAAAATTTCTAGCTACAACATTGCCATTTTGATTATCAATAAATATTTTTTAATGATATTTAATATTTTTACACACATTAATAATTACCAATTTGTTTGGGAAGAGGTGAATGCGGGGTGGGTAGGGTAAAAGAAGGGGAAAGAGAGTTAGTTCTATTGTTTAGGAGTAAAGTAAATTAAAATATGGAGTTTTATAAAATTAGGGAGGGTTAAAATGCCTCATTTTTTAAGAGAAGTCTTAATATTTCATTTTGGGGTGTTAAGACGCATCATAATTTTTTGTTTTCTATTTTATCATTCATTATTTCTTTTATTACACTACACCCTCATATAAATGTTACTCTTTCACACGATAGCCACAAAAAAAATTATCTAGCTACTATTGAATATACACAATCAACCCAGGTAAAAAATTTCTATTCTTTTTAAATTATTTACACTATAGTTCTTCTTTGTTGTTTTCTTGCACAATGATTTATTAATTTTTTTCATATTTCTTTATTGATTTGTATAATTCAATCTTTAAAAAATAATATTTTAGTAATTTTAAAAAATATGGTTATGATCATGTTAAAAAACATTATAATTAAAAATTATTTTAATTAATTATACAACTATATAACTAATTTCATATATAAAAGGGCATTTTAGTCAATTAATATTTAACTTTATCGTCATTTACCTTCCACTCAAACAATATAATGTAATTTTACTTTATTTAACTTTACCTCTCTTCCAAACACAAAAACATAAATACTCTACCTTACCCTGCTTTGCATATTATGCTCATCTTATGGCATACCGAGCTAGGTTTTACGTGGAAGTAGAAGCATCGGATAGAGGAGGCATGGGTGGAAGTGTAAGTGCACGAAGCACAGGAGAACATAATTCTAGTAATGCAGTACAACATTTACCTGCATTGAAGTTGAATGTCAATCAGGTTATGTTTTAGTGACAGGTTATTCTAATCACATATAATCTAAGACGAGTTTTATATACAAGTTTTAATTATATATTTTTTTTACATTTCTCTCTTATAGGCTAAACTATAGATTAATTACATCCCAAAGTTTTATACTATATTTTGTTTGAATATTTAGAAAAAAAGGATGACAAACCCCAACATGGATTGGTTTTCTAAGACAGCCAGAAGCTTCATTAGCTTTTTATTTATATATTGGTTGGCAAGTATTTTCAATGGAAAATTCTTTGAGTTGATAGAGAGAAATGTATGTAGTTGTTTCATTATATATTTTTTTCATTACATGTTTTTATGGCTCATGCTAGATATTATTTGGCAGATCTCTCAAAGTCACTTGAGACCTTTCTGGTCACATACACACATAGAAACATCAAAAAAGAGAAACATATGTGCATTTTGTGTTGGGGGTTGGATTGTGGTTTTAAATACTATCTGAGATGTTAAATTTCATCCAGTATGTATCGGATTTTAGCCAACTGAAATAATATTTACCGTTATGGTATGGACGATTAGAGATCACATATTTTTTAAGCAAATTTTGTAATCAATGATTTATTTGACCATATATTTGTCTTTTTGTTTATCATAGTATTCAGATATAGGTCCTTTAAAATGACAAGGTCCTCCATTATGCTACAAGGTACATGATAGATGTGACATGCTTTTTTTTTACCAAATAACTAAACTTAAATTAATATTAATTAAAATATATTTGTTAAATTTAGGGTTTGGGTGCAAACATTATTGTTGTTGTTGTTTTTAGTATTACTTAGTGGTTTTTTTAAATTCTTTTGAATTTCTAGTTTGGTTGTTAGAATGAAAAATTTAAGAAAAAATAAAAATATTGTTACATTTTTATTAATTTTAACAGTAAGAAATAATGGAATATCACTTCATTAATTAAAAAGTAATTTTTATGAATGAAATAATCTATTTATATACCATACTTCATCCATTCCAAAATAATAGTCGCATTTATATTTCACATAGTTTAAGAAAAAAGTAATTATGATAGTTTATACAAATTTTTTATAATTTTTTTATATATACCCCTAATTAAATATGTTAGTTAAGCATCCACTATCTAGTAAATATAAAAAATATTAATTATAAAATGAATATTTATATAAGCGCATTATGGTAAAGTTAAAAGAAAATTATTTCTAAAAATAAAAAATGGGACTATTATTTTAGGACACTCAAAAAGAAAAGTGAGACTATGTTCTTGAGATGGAGAGAATACCACATTTTGGTGGGTATTTTATAAAAATTCCTAGCTATAATATTGCTATTTAGATTACCAATAAATATTTCTTAATGATATTTAATGTTTTTACACACATTAATAATTAGTTATACATTATCATCTAAAAGAATTAGAGATAATTATATTTACTTTTAAAAGGGTAAGATTAGATAATTATATATATACTAATTGCCACAAAGATTAATACTCCTTGTAGCATTGGATTTCCCATTTAACCATACATATATTTATTTTTTTATTTTTCATTTATGAGGTCTCGTCCGAGCACTAATCCAACCATTTTAAAATGGAGAGCCAAAATGTTCATTTAGATCTAAACTCACACGACACTGTCGCGTATAGTCTTCGCTCAGTTTAGTAAGCACATGTTTAAAAGATTCATTTCTTTTATTTTGAAAAGAAATACTCTCCTTTTTAATTAAAAAAAAAGGATGATGGCTTTTTTGAAAGCTTGATTGGTGAATCGTTACCTTAAATTATTTAGTTTTATAAAATTTTAAAAAAAAAACCCAATTTTATTTTGACTCCATAAAAATGGTAATTTTAACCTAAAAAATTACTAGTCCGAGACCAATCACGATGGGATACAGGCTAGGTTTTCAAGTAATTTTTAGTAATGAAATATTCCCCTTTAAAGAAATCTTAACTTTTAAAAAATTTAATTTTTCATGTGAATGACAATTTAAAATATGAATGACAAATAATTTATATGCATGAGCAATAGTTATTCATGATATCCATTCCACATATTCAACAAGGAAAGTAAATAAATAAGTTTACAATTCAAAAACTGCATTCACAGCAGAGCTTTAACTATAGTTCTTATAGGTTCTAAGTCGAACACAAATCATCAAAATAAATAATAAAAACAAATAGTATAACTCCAATTAATCATGCACAAAGGAACATTAATTCATCTATTATGAATATGGTTAAGCATAAATCCTCATAATGAATTAATTTAAAAAAGCAATAAAATAATAAATAAATAAATAAATAATATAATATGAACAGATAAATTAATAAATAAAAAAATCAATTATGTGGCTTTTAATGGGCTCGCTAGTTGGAGTGATATTTCAATATATGCCTACTTATCTCTTTTGAATGAGAATCAAAGGCTTAATAGTTTGCTTCTTTGATTACAAATGGCAGGGGTTGATTAATTAGTTTGATTTTTTTACAAAACTTGAAAAAGATTGAATTTGAGGAATACCTTTGTAGATATTTCATCTTGCTTGATTTGAAGGCTCGGCCTTGACTTAAGCTTGATTGAAGGCTTGAGCTTTAACTTGACCTTAAATATTAAAAGAAAAAATTTATTGGGAAAAGATTGATTTAAAAATAATAAATTTTAAAATAAATTTTTCAAAGAAAAAATGAGTAATAATTTTAGCATAATTTTCCCGAAATTTTGGATGTATTTTTGGAGAGAAGGACCCTTTTGACTTGTAGCACAATATATGTATGGAGGGGAGCAGTCGTCTATTGCGCTACGATTTAATTTCGTTGTTTTGGACTCTTTTGATTTTCGATTCGCATGATTTTAATTGTTTTGAATTCGTTATCACTTGAGCTTTCATTTAAAAGTAAAATTGAGGATTTTTTTTCCTCAAGCTAAAATTATAGGTTCACAATGATCTCTTTTGGCCTTTTAGGACCCGTTCGAATCCATCAAACTCTGATTTATGCAAATCTAATTTTGTTAGAATCATCATTATATGCACTTTAATCTATATGCAAAATTAGGGCTTCACACCATTTTACTCATCTTTCTTATGGCATTATGTAACAAGACTTCTCATACCCATATGTCATAAATTTTTTTCTTTATTTTAGAGATATTTGTCCTCTATTTTTTAAGTTGTAATTTATGAGACATAGAAAAGCTATAATATTTTTTAATAATTATTTTATTTGAATTGCTAATTCAATTTTATTTTTTTATAATAATTCAATATGTTTGCTCTTTTTTTTTGGGTTCTATTAGCTTTCTTTGTTAAGTCACATTTTATAATTTTTTTTATTTTCATATATATTTAATATATATATAAATAAAAAAATTCAAATATAAATTAATAGTTGCATCTGATATTTTTAAATAAATTAATATTTTATATTATTTGATGATTAAATTAATTTTATAGAAAAATATTTATATGATATATATATATATAAGAAATTTAAATAGTATATCTTTAATTTGGTGTTGGAATTTGAAATTTTCATCACCACTTCTTTTGTTTTTCTATTTTTAATGAATTGATTTTTTTAAAAATTATTACAAAAAACACACATTAGGAAATTATTTTAAATAAAATATGATTATAAACTAATAATTTAAAATAAATATGAATTAATTAATATAATGAATTATATAAGAAAAAGGTAAATTTTCTTCATAAAATTATATTTGATTACAATCATTAGTATAAATTACGTTTTTCATTCATTTTATTTATTTTTAAATTTATATTTTTTGATAATATCTTTAAAATATTGTATTGATGAATTAATATAGTGATTTTTTTTCTATAGGATAATAATGTTATAATCTCAAGTTTTGGTTGAAGTTTTAAATGGATAATAATTTATTGTTTCTTATAATATGTTTAAAATTTATGGAACATTAATATTATGAAAAATAGAGAATATTTGTTTCAGTTTTGGGAATGAGTATTGTTTTTCCTTTCTTATACACTTCTTAAAACCAAGCAGAGATGATAAAATTGTCCAAATTCGAATGATTTAACTACAATTCAACTAATTTAATTGTCTATGTTGATTTAAATTAATTGAATCGATCAATTTTAATTTATATATTTAGTAATAAATTTGAATGAATTCGAACAAATTGATAAATAATGATGAATTTTCGTTCGGTTTATAATTGAATTAGTCGAACTCTAAAAACCAACCCGTGCTCCATTAAATCACATTTTTAAGGTCGTTGCATTAATTTCTACTAATCTCACCGCTCTGTGACAAAACAGACTGTTATTCCTTCATTAATCTGTCCCCCATATTGGCACATACATCCACCACAAGGCCACGTAGCAACAAAGTACAAAAACCTTAATTTTTCTTGCGTAACTGTATCATGTAGAGCATTCCTCTGTACGCACAGTCGCTCACAAATTCTCTGCCATGGCGGGTGCGTGCAGTTCGTTTTATAAGAATACGGATTTCTGTTTCTGCTTTGCTCTGTTTTAGTATAGTGTTGAAAGTTAAGGCTATAGAGAATGTTTTACTCAAACCAGATTCTAGCTCGCAAAGAACCTTTAGGCCAGATATGGTGAACTTCTTTTTTCACATATTTTCATTTCTTATTTGTTCTTTTTTTGCATATTGTGCTCACTCAGTTTTTCTTCAACAAGCTACTATTGCTTCGTTCAATTATATATGGCCTTTTGGATTCTCATTGTTATTTTTCAACATATTGTTAACTCTGTTTCTCAAAATGAATCTCAAGCTCTGTTAATGGTGGAATAGTTTTTTAGTGATTTTTGAATCGTGTCCTCTGTGATATTTTCCCTGTTTGGTGACTTTTGAATCTAATAGTTCTTAATATGAATATATGCTTTCTTTTTCACTTTCACTGTGATG
The DNA here is from genome assembly GCA_947685225.1 of Garcia nutans. Classification (NCBI taxonomy): domain Eukaryota; kingdom Viridiplantae; phylum Streptophyta; class Magnoliopsida; order Malpighiales; family Euphorbiaceae; genus Garcia; species Garcia nutans. The sequence continues at coordinate 43,572,622 of CANTUV010000017.1, forward strand.
AAGGAGGGCTGGCTACTCTGCACGCCAAAATGAATCGAAAGAAGCTTAACAAGCTCAATATTATCAAAATCTGGTCATTCATCTTCTCAACTATTTGCTCTTTGTTTTTTTTGAAAAAAAAAATTATATTCAAATTTCAGTGTGTTTGTTGTTTCTCTATTTGGTTGCAGTGACGAGATTTTGAATGCATGTGTACCAATGGCGCTTAGGCTATCTGGAATTCTCATGGGTATCTTATCATTTTCACTTTCTCTTTTGAGATCGATTTCTGCTTTAAATCAAAGTAACGATCACCTTTTTATCCTTCTATTTGTTTTTTATTCTTATCAGGTGGAGTTGTTATTGTTTACGAACGAAAAGTGAAACTCCTCTATGGTAACTTCTAGGCCATTGTCTTAAACTTCAATTATCAGTTTTCACCATATATCTCAGTTAATTGTTTAATTACAGTATGCTTTTCCTTGCAGACGATGTGACCCGTTTCCTGGTACTTGCATCAACTTCTGTATCAAGAACAAAAAGAAACCCATATACTCTGTTTTTTTCTTTCTGTAATTTTTTACTCCTTCCATTGTTGATATCATGTCAAATTGTTTTCTCTGATAATTTGTAGTTTCTCAGGTCGAAATAAATGAAGCATGGAAAGTAAAATCAACTCCAGACCCAACTGTTCTTCCTACAGGAAAATCTCAAGCCAAGTTTGTCACTATCTCTTTTCTACACTCCTTAAATCAGTATATTCACTGACCAAGCCCATTTTAGAGCCCTTAAGAGGGAATGTGTGTATTTTAGCCTAGTTAAAGACTATGGTGGCAAAGGACAAAGGTCAAATGGCTCGAGTCTTGTTCTTGGTTAATTTGTCTGTCTCTATTTGTTGCAGGAAAGAAGCTGTGACTTTGCCAGAGAACCAAGAGACGGATTTGGGAGATATTGAGCAATCCGTTAATTTCTCCACTGCAAACACCACAATGGGGTTTCAACAAACTACTTATTTTGCTATGGTAAATTAAGTCATTTATTTTGGTGCTCGTGTCATTAGCAAGATGGTGTATCCAGTGGTAGCAAATGGTTCAAAAAAAAAATTGTACGGAATTATTAGCCATTCAAGATCAAATTGCTAATTCAAGGTGCTTGATAAATGTACCCAATTAATCCATAGAGCTTTAAACTGCCTATAAGCCACTAGATTTTATTTTAATGTAACAATAGTAACTAAGCTTTAATCCTAATCTAGAAGGGTTGGATTGCATAGATCAATTTCTTACACACCATTCGGTTTGAGTTATTTCTTTAATTAAATTAATGCTAATGTAGTAAAATGAAATTTGTATCTGTTATCCAAAGGCCATTAGATTACTGTTATATATGGGTTTGTTAGCTTAGTACAAATAGTGAATATGCATTCATGTGGATATACTTGACTATACTTGTCATGGTTACTTTTAACTTTGATCTTGTGACTTAAAAATCTGGTTCAATAGGAAATAAACCTCTTCTATATTGGGTCTGCAGTAACCTGCATGTCAAATGTGGACTTTTTCCAAACTACAATTCAGAGAAAAAGGCTCTCAAATTTACGAACGAAGATGATCTTCACATAAAATTCTCCTAATTTTCTCTGGGCGTTGGGACTGAAAGGTCACTTCACCCTTGTTCATTTGGGTCATCTTAATCTTTTTGAACCACAAAATTGGAATGGCATTGTTCCATTGGATAATTTTTCAATTTGGTTACCTTCGATTTTTTTTTCCTTCATTATTGATGCATCTGATCTATTGCCATCGCAACCTTGTTAGATCTTTCTGTCTCTATGAAACCCTGTGATAACTCATGGGATAAAATTAGAACACTTCTTATTTCTTCATATTCTACATCTGAAATTTCTTGGTAAATTATGATTTAACTTTTGTTCAATGCATGTGAGTTAAAAAGGGACTGAACCCTATTCTTAGATGGAAATATTTAAAATAAAATTTCCTGGATAAGGTAACTGCTAAAACAATTCTGCATTGCAGCCCATTGAGCTAATATATGCATAAAATGCTTTATGTGCAGCGGCTTGATGATGTTGATGAACACTATATCAGCAATGATCCCATGGAAGAAGATGCATCCCTTCAATTACATCAAGGTTTTTTTTTTCTTTTCATTTTAAAATTCTTTTAGCTTGTCACCTTCATCAAGTGCATCCAGATATGCAAATATTGTAAATGTTCCCTTCAGCTAACTTATTTTACTCTCTCAGCTGATGCTGAAAACATCAAATTGGTTGAGCATTTTGATTTATATCGGTCACACTCCGAAACGTACAATCGCTTTGAAAGGTGATTCTGAATAAGGGTTGCAATATTATCTTGGTTTGCCAAGTTGGTTTTGGGTGAACTGGTAATAAATGGTGAAAAAAGGAATCATAAAAATTGCTAGCATAAAATTTTCAAGAGATCTCTTATTTTATTATTAATTGATTTACACTATGTTCTCATACATATACCTTTTTACTGACGTGGCAGATTTGACATTGAAGATGAGGAGGAGACACAACTGACCTTCACTTTTGGAGAGCATAAGAAATCCCGACTACTCTCATACCCTCCCCGCCAAGACAGGATGGAGCTCTAAGAGGTTAGTAAAATGGAAAATTGAGTATCCCATATGACAATTTTGTGTTTCTTTTGACAGAGAAAGTGTAAAAGATATGGTTTTTGTGTGTTTCTTTTGACATAGAAAGTGTAAAAGAAGGTTAGTAAAATGGAAAATTGAGTATCCCATATGACAATTTTGTGTTTCTTTTGACATAGAAAGTGTAAAAGATATGGTTTTTGTGTGTTTCTTTTGACATAGAAAGTGTAAAAGATATGGCTTCACGTTCTAATTGGTATCCCTTGTACATATCCTTATGCACTAACTGAAAATTTCTAAATGAGTTGTCAATAATCTTTATTGTTTATCTTATAACTAAAACACATGGAACTCTTTTTCCCCTCTTCCCATTAACTGTGTGTTTTATTTCCTTTTTCTTTTTCTAATATGGCAGGTGCGAACTTCTTTAATCTGATAACTCCTAAAAAAATGATTCTCAAACTTCTTTAGTGAATTTCCTTACAACCGAGCCATAAATCATTTTCTGCTTGGTCTTCTTGTCCTGGTTAGATCCTGGAATTGAAATGGCACTGCTGTGTATTAGTAAAACAATGTGTTCTTATTCCTCCTCCATTTCAATAAACTAAGACATCGCAGATTTGATTGTTCTTGTAATTAGTCTTAATTGATAGAATGATATATATATATATACACACTGAATCACTTCAGAATGAATATTCTTGCTATGCATATCCTGTTAACATGGCTCACTGCAGCTGATGAAATTCAAGACCATCCAGAAAAACAGATCAATCAACAATTTGATGGATACAAAGCAGCCAGGCAGGTAAAGTAATTTAGTAAAAGCAACTCTGGGAATGATCATATAAGACTATTGAAAAAATAACTGACCTTGAAAAGTAGCAGGATCAAGGGATGCAAGGACCAATTAAGAGGCAGACAAAAAGACGTGCAGCCCCTGCAATGGACTATGAACAAACTATTATTCCTGGTCACATATACCAGTCATGGCTTCAAGATGCTTCTGATATTGTCTCAAGAAGAGGAAGACAAAGAAAGGTTTGTCATTCAATCTCCAACATGGTTCACGTTTCAAACTTGCCCAAAGAATATCTTAACATCATATATCTTTGGAGATAAATGGACAGGTTGAGGACATGCTAATTTTCCTATTAATGTAATTTTTTAAGTTTCAATTATTTTTGCTCCATCCTCCCTGTTAAAACAAATATAAATTTGAAAAACAAGAGCAATCCTGGACATTATACTGAGTGTTGTGCAGGCGCGCAGGGATGTCATGTCTACAATGAAGGTAGCTAAACTCATGGATCTACCACCTCTTGTACTTATTAATGATTTATCGATAAAAGAAAATGGAGAAATCTATTATCCAGCACCTCTGATGGAGCTTTGGATTAGAAGTACCCAACTTCCCCATGACTCGCCTTCTGGTGAGATTTTACATATGGTTGCTTCTGATGAGATTATCTTATGAAGGACAATGCGTGAGTAAATTTAATATCATATGTACTTCTGTAAACAGAAAGGAATTTCCCACCTCTGCCTCCAGAACCATCATTATCATCACCGCCAAAGAGAGGACATTATCAAGATCCAGTGGGATATGTAAGTGTCTCCAATCATCTCTTAGTTTTCCCCAACAAGAAACTGTACAATATATCTGAATCTTATTGAGTGTTTGGACATGAAGGCCTTTGTAGATTTTCACGGTGGAGTTGGCTCCCAGTCACAGGGTGTTCCCATAGAGAAACAGCGGGCAACCTTTGTCAGGGATGAAATAGCACCAGAAAACCTCATGGAAGAATTATTAAGAGCCAACCTTATAAACAACGGAAGGAAGATAACTGAGGCCAATTTGGTGACACCTGGAAGTTCTGGTACATTGCATCTCTATTTTCTACGTTGCATGTTTCAGTTGCTTAGAGAGAAGTACTGAGATAATTAGAGGACTACGGTAATACTTATTAAAGGTTTTGCCTTATGTAAACTTACAGGAGATGAAGTAAGATCCATCCCAAGCTCAGGATCAGGACATAGTATGCCATCACATCATTCAGAAGCAGGAAGGTTAGGAGCACCTCCGTTGTGTAAAGTCAACTCGAATTGTAAATGAAATTGTATGAAAGGTTCTTTTAAAATTTGAGGAATAGCCATTCAATTTGGCTTTATAACTAATTAGGCTCTTTAATTGGAAGAATATGTACATATATTGAAGATTGGATTCGCTGATGATTAGCACATCCAACAAGAAAAGGCCTTACTCCTCATCTAGACACAGAGGCAATAGCCTTGAACCAGTAGAAGAAGAGAATTCAAGGCAATTTCCTGATACAAATTTCAAATTGTCAAGGCTTTCGGAGAACGACCCAACAAGTGATCAAGGTAAATGTATAGTGACCCATCTTTTTTATTGCAGCATCTTTGGCTATTGAAATTTTAACTTTTTTTCTGTTAGTGAACCTAATTCCCCTTGTTAATTTTCCCCTACAGAACTACTGGTAGAAACTGGACCTACACAAACCCAACATCCAGTCATCAGTCAGCCTGTAGACAAGATGACTGACACTATACGAATGTACTACTCTTTCGAAATTTATTTAATGCCCTTAGTCCTATTGTCCATTGTTTGATCAGTAGACTCATATTAATGCCTGCAGGCAGATGAAAGAACATTTTGAAACTCCAGGAGCTCCTCTAGTAGAATCCTTAAACAAACTAGCTGCTGGGATGAACCGAAAAGGAGCAGAGCAGCTATGCTCTTTTATCAAACTTGTGGTATTCTTGCATACAAGTTCTTTCCCTGCCAACTACAATAAAACTGATGTCAATTTTTTTAATAACTTCCTGCAAATTATAAATGGGATGGGTGGCTAATTTGTGTGCAGTTCTTGCTTCTCGTGATTTCCTAAGTGTTGAACAGAAAGAGCCTTATGGGGACATTCTCATATCTAAAGGAGGCAAGTTGTGTGTTACTGTTTATAAATATACTTTTCAGCATTGTTATTTTTCATTTTATCATAATTTCTTATTTGCTTTTGTTCCATCATAACATGGTTGAGACTTGAACTTTACTCATAATACAATTATTTCTTCCATGATGCAGCTTATTATTTTAGGCAAAAACCAGAATTTTGACCGCAGTGCTCAATTATGTTAAAGTATATAGACTGACAATATATGATTGTCTCTAGCTCTTAGAACATATCCTGCAGTATACCGGTTAGATAACAATACAGTATAACTCTCTTTGCTCTTGCATTATAAACTTGATGCTCAATTCCTGTTTTGGCCCATAGTTCATATTCTGAATGTCTTTATGAGTGATCAGAAATTTCTCGTCGTTTCCATTACTTGCTATTCTCTTCCACCTATACAACTTAGTTAGATTGTTGTTTGGAAAGGTACAGTGTATCAAAATTATTTGTAAAGATGCAAACATGGTTTTTCTTTTTCAATAATTTTTCAGTCTGGTTGAGCTTAATTATGTCCGCAAAAACATTGTCATGATGAAAAAACGCAAGGTTCCATGGACGTGCAACTTACATAAAAGGTTGATTTGAATTTTGTTTGAATTGAAAAATTATAAAATCTTAACATGATGACTTTCATTTCAAATTAATTAATCTATTCAAATTCGTGATAGTTTCAAAATCATGACAGTTGAAGGATTCGCGAATTTGGTGTTAGATGGTTTGACCTTTTTTTGATTTAATATTTAGATAATTTTGCGTAAGTGCAAGAGTACCAAACTTTTACTTATAGAAAGAAAACAGAGTTGTATTTTTAAGTAATTAGTTGAGGGTTAGTTGATATTAAAGCAAGAATGCTGAAAAAGGAGTTGTGGAATTAGCAATGGCAGTGGATATTCTGTAAATGCAATTTTGTTATTTGGGCTAAAGAGCAAATATAGGAATGGCAGGTAGGCATAAACCATTCTGGCTTGTGATATCTTCGGTTTAAACTCAGAGCAGCTTGTTCTTATTCTATACATTAAATTAATTAAATTTTCAATAATGATTTTATTAGGTGTTAATGCACATGCTTTGCACAGACATGTAGTGTCAGCAATTAAAAGTCCCATTGTGGCAACTGGCAAGCAGTCTTCTCCTTATTACCTGCACTGCACTCACTTAAATTGTTTTAAATTAAGCTTCTATCAATATTTCAATTCATAATTTCACACTTTTGAAATTGAATTATAATATTATTTAATTATTTTTTTATTTCTTAAATTAAAATTTAATATTAATAAATTATAATATCTAATGTTACTTTTTATCTGAAAAGAAAATTATTTAGAATTAGCAGCTTAAGTAATCTTTTTCAACATCCCCAAGATAGAGTGACTAAAAAAATTGGTCCAAATTTCAAGCAAAATATAGAAAATAAAAAAAAATCCATAAATTACTTCCTATAAATTGAAGGTGTACATATATTTTAGTATATAAATAATCCATTTGTTTACGTAATATAAAGGGTAAAGGCCCATTCTCATCCCCACTTCATAACCCTAACTCTCTACCAACCATAATTTCTCTCTCTTACGCTCTCTCTAATGTGGCCAGAGTGGTTGAGATCACCACGTAGGGGTGACATTTCTCCACCACCACCTCCACGGGAGAAACCGCCACAATCACCAAGATACTTCTCTTGCTCATCATTCAAAGATATCCATACCCTTCTTTTAGAAGAACCGCCAAATGGATCTATATCCGAACCCGATTCCCCTAAAAGACCTTCCATTTTCCACCGGGTTCGGATCGCCACCTCACTCCTCCGCAACCACCGCCACTCGAAACCTACTATTATTTTATCGCCGCCTCCTAACAATGATAACCATCACATCATCCTTTACTTCACTAGTCTTCGCATTGTTCGTAAAACCTTTGAGGATTGCAGGATCGTCAGATCAATCCTTCGTGGATTCAGAGTCCCAGTCGACGAACGAGATTTGTCAATGGATGGTAGGTATTTAGATGAGATACAGAGTATCACAGGGTCTAAAAGAGTGAGCTTACCATTGGTTTTCATAGGAGGGAAGTCTATTGGTGGGGCCGATGAGATCAAGGAGATGAATGAAAATGGTGATTTGAAGAAGCTGATTGGTGTGTTACCGTTTGTAGAGAATAATGGCTGTGATCTTTGTGGAGGGCTGAGATTTGTTCTATGTCAACAGTGCAACGGGAGCCATAAGATCTACTCAGAAAAGTATGGATTTAGGAGCTGCACTACTTGCAATGTCAACGGTCTAATTAGATGTCCACTGTGTTTTCCGGTGTACCGACGACGCTTGTCATCATCGTAACCAAAGATAATAAGTGGAAAAAGAAGAAAAATAAACAATAGGATAATATTAGCTGGAGGCCTTGATTTTGTTTTTATTTTATTTTATTTTTTAATTTCTTTTGGTGTCAAATATATGAAAATATGAAGAAATTATCCTTTATGGAATTAACTTCTTTACATTATATTGTTATTATTTTATGGGATTTGTCTGTTTAGATGTTTATATTTTATATAATTAACAGAATTTTAATCCCATCATAAGTGCTTTGTTGATTATTATGAAACTTGTAAATCTTCTAATGTAATGATATCAGAAGTGTAATTTTATTTTTAGTTTATGAAATTTACTCTTTATTTTAAATTTAAATAAATAAAATATTATTAAAATATTATTTTTTATTAATTTTTTATTATATAAAGTTCAAGACGTATGATACTACAATAATATTATTGTAAGCTTATTGTCACTATGCTAGTATAAGATGTTAATACTTTAAGTAGTATGCAAAACTACATTTTCTAATGGCTTAACAAAAAATAATAAAACTATAAACATTTTTATAAAATTGTAATTTTAATCAAATTGTTACTAATTTTAAAATTTTAATAGAACAATACATTTAAAACTTTCCGGTATAATTATAATATTTCAAAATATTTATTTTTTTCTTGTTAGGCATTTCTTTAATTATTGAGAATTTATTGCTTATTTAAAATTCAACTTAAATACATATGTTGATAAATTATTTCCAATTCTAATTATATATTTCTATTGAAAACAGAAGAAATTGGCATGTGATGAACTGATGATGTGTAGCTTTAAATACCAAATGAGAAATACATTGTTATTTAAGATTAAAATTATCCAAAACGACAACTCAGCCTTTACGTAACTCTCTTCCCCTCCAAAAACAACTCATTTCTGTTAAATATCATTACTGAAATGCCAAAACTGAATATATTACCGTTGATGAATATAAAATTTTTTGCGTATTTTAGTCATATAATTAAGTTTGTTATGAAAAATCTCATGTTAATTTTAAAATGAATATTCTTCTATCCAATCTAAATTTTTTTTAAAAAATAGTATATAATTTCACTAAAAATTATCATAAATAATTTATAACACCTTAAAATTCACTGTAATTAGTATTTTGATTCATACTATTTTAAATTAATTCATTTAGTCCTTACACTAGGTTACATTTTCTCTTTTTAAAATGTTATTTCTTAATTTGTTAAAATTTTATTTGAATTTTTTTCTAAAAAAAAGGTGAATGGTTATAAGTGATATTTTTATTGAATAGAATGATCTATGTTAACGTTTTAACAAAAAAATAAAATAATGCATGTCTAGATACAGTTTACTGAAAATTAATTTTGATAGATTCAAATTCAATTTATCTTTATATATTTATTTAAATAAAAATGTATTCAAATTCAAGGTTTGGTTATTGTTTGGGCTAGAGGAATTAGAAAGTTTATGGTTATGCAATTAAAACAAAGTATTGTTTATTCAAATATTTAATCATAAAGTACAAAAATTCAATCACTAAAATAAAAATATATATAGAAAAATTTAAACAATGGTAATGTAATGATTATTATTATTATTATTATTATTATTATCCTTCACTATTTTACTGTCTTTATCTCAAAATTTAAAATTGATATTGGATATATGTCCATAATTAGCTATTAGATAAGACAAATAAATCAGCATTGGAATATGGTTGTCCTGTTAACATATATACCAAACAGGACAAGGAAAGGACAATTTGTAATTTGTGTTGAACTTAAATTTTAGAATGTTAATAATTTTATTATATGATAAGACAATGTTAAATCTATACATATATAAAAAAAAATTTCCCCTTCTATCAAATAACTTTTCAGCAATTAAATTTTTATGAAATTCATCTCATTCAAAAAAAAATTAAATTTATGTAGTCATATCTTTATATCATTATATTTTTTTTATAGAATTTAAGTAAAATTTTATACATACTAATACATATAATGTGTTTTTATTATTTGTTTAACTGGTCCAGAGGCGGAGATAAAGGGGGTCCCATGGGGCCCTGTTCCCCCCTCAGTTAAAAATAAAAAAAATTTTAAATATATTTGAGAATGAATATTACATTGGTTGAGATGGAACAGCTTGGTCTTACTATGTGAGAGCACGCAACTTCGATCCACGCTCCCAACATTTTTCATCCTTTTTTTTCCAATCTTTAAAACTGGGCCTTTTAATCAAGCCCATTACAAACAAACAAGATTTGTCAATGACTCTGCTCATTACAAACAAACAAGAATAATTTAATTGTGACTCTTTCTCTTCTTTCTCACGTTTCTTCTTCGTTAATTCCTTTTTCTTGTTTTATTTATTTTATTATAAATGTTATTTTTGTGAATTATAAATTTTAAGTTGAATTGGACCCCCCTTATCTAAAATCCTGGCTACGCCACTGAACTGGTCATATTATTTTTTTTAACTAACTTATATAATAAATTTGGCCCATTTATTTTTTTATATTAATATTTGTAATTATATTAAAAGTAATATTTAAATTTAATAAAAATAACTACAATTCATGTAAGTTCAAATATTTTAACAAAACATAGTTAAATAAAAAAAACATGATTAAAATTTGCACAAAGCATGAGCCTGCGCAATTAGTTAAAATAATTCATCAATGAATACACTAAGAAAATTAATTGATATTTAAGGAAAAGATTTGAATCAAAAAATTAGCTCAGAACCAATCTAATTTTCTAATAGAAATATTATATACCTTCAGATATTATAAATTTGAAAAAGTAGAAAAACCAAAATTAATAAGACGTTTTAAAACTAACAATTTTTTACCCAAATTAGTTTACCTATGTTAAAAATTTTAATATTTATATTAGTATCATTCTACAAAATTATCTTTAAATATATTCGATTTGTTTTTTATGAAAAAATATTATTAAATTCAAATATCCAAATATCAAAGAAATTAAATATAAGTCAACACAAATTGAAATATTATTGTTGATATTGTTCCAACTCTTATATGATTATTAATTTAATGGTTGAATATTATTATTATTATAAAATAAAAAAAATAAATCAAAGTGAATAATTTCGCTAAGGAAATTATTATAATACCTTTACTTTTACTACAATTAATAATTTCTATTATTTTAAATTAATTTGTTCAGTCCATGCTCTAATTATAAAAGGTTATTGTTTCTCTCTTAACTATACTCTCACTTCTTTTGTTAAAATTTTATTAAATTTGTTTAGAAAAGAATGGTGTAGAATACATGGAAGTGGCATATTTATTGGGTAGAATAATTAATTTTAACATATTAAAAATATCAAGTATACAAAATTAAAAAAATATTTATCTATTTTTAAAATATAAAAATTTAAACACTAAAATAATATATATATATATATATATTAAATGTTAACAACAATGTATCAAGATTGGAATAAGGTTTCCCTCTTAAAATATACACCAAATAGGTTAAGGAATTAAGGATAATTTGACTTTCAAAGTCAGTCATACATCACAAACAAATCTAAAACACTTATTCATTAATGTTTTAGAATTACATTATATGATGAAACAGGTTAAATCAATATATAGCTTAATTTAAATACTGTTTAGAAATTTTTTTATTTTTTGTTAAATAATTTTTTTAAAAAATAATTAAGTTTATATGCAATTATTTTATTAAAAATTAAACTTTTGCGAATCCACAAGTCGTCTGGTTTTTTCCACACCATTATATTTCTGTGGATTTCAATTAAAAATGCTTATTAATAAAAAAAATCCAAAATTTACTATTTTCTTCAATTTTGGTCTAAAAGTTTTAATTTTATGAACTTTATCATAATTTTTAAATTTAATTCAATTGTCTCAAAATTCATCAAAACTGAAAAAGAAAAAAATATATATTATATTCATGTTTTTCTTTGTTTTACTTCTCCATGGATAAAGCCATATTTATGCATAGTTTCAAGGATTTTTCAATTGCAATTTAATATTTTTATCAATGTAATTTAATTAATTTTTTTATGCAAGCTAGAATATTTGTTATCTCAAAGTATGGCTTTAAACTCAGAAACTAAAGTTTATTTTGACTAAATATTACTGAAAATATAAGAAAGAAATATACAAAATAAAAAGTAGGCTAAACAAACTCAAAAGCAGAAAAATTGTATATGCATAGCCATGCATACCAGAGTGCCCTATGGTGCATCTTGAAACTTTACTGTTCGAGAGAGAAAAATTTGAAGATCGAAGGGAAGAAGAATTATGCCTGAAGTACTAGCTACCAAACTCGTACTTTTATCATAATTCCAATCTTAATCTTTTTGGAACTCTTCAAAGCCACTGTATAAGGAATCTCCTTCCCTAGTTCTCAATCATCCTTGGCATTCAACTAGTTTTTTACTTTTTCTTTAGCTTTATTTAGAGAAAAGAAGAAATAGGGTGGCTACGAATATATTGAAGCAAGTTCAAGAGCTAAATTCAATCCAAGACCTATAGTTATTTGTTTCAAACTTTTCTACTCTTTAATTTTTCAAATCAATTTGTTTCCCATGGTCAAGTTTACTCATAAAAAAGAACATATTAGCCCCTTATAGTTTGCACATCTCCATTTACATATTGTCAAAATTAAAAATAAAATTAATATACCATTTACACACTAATTTCAATGGTATGATACTTGGATTTGCACTTTACTCGTAGAAACGATACTCAACTCATTTTATATTATTTGTTATGACATTGTACACTTGTAGTAAGACTAATTTTAGTGCAATATCCATCCACCTTTCATCACTCTACCTCCTTTTATCTCTTATTAGTATTAATTAGTTTCATAAAATTACAAATTAATCATTATCATATATATATATATATATATTAAATTTTGGGGTTAAAATAAAAAAGAGGAATAATAAACTTTTTTATTTCAAGGTGAAAATCATAATACGTAAATAACAAAAGAGCTAGATTTGTAAGAAAATATCATATAATAAATAAAAAGTTTAATTTTTGAATTTATTTGTCAACAAATAAAATTAATGAGAATTAGTATTAATTTAGTTCATAAAGTTATAATGAATAAATAATTATTGGTCAATAAATAAAATAAAGAAATTTAATTGATTCCTAAATAAAAATAAAAGTTACATTAAAATTAGTTTATAATTAACCTAATTTTCTAATAAAAATATCACAGGACGTGAACTTTAAATGTTATAAAATCCACAACAGAAAAAAAAAACCAGAAAAAGTAAAATCAGTTTCAATAATAATAATTTTTTATTTCAAAAAAAATATTTTTTTCTAAATCAATTTATCCATATTATAAAATATAGGGTGTGTTTACTTGAAAAAATATTTTTTGTTTTTTGTTTTCTAGTTTTCTGAAAAAATTAGAGTATTTATTTTCTACAAAAAAAAATAGAAAATGTGTTCATTTATTAAAAATGACAAACTATTTTATATTTTAGAAAATTAAAAAAATACGTTTATTTGATAAAAATGAAAAATAGTTTTCCATTTTAAAAAATAAAAAATATAAATATGTATTTAATGAAAATTAATTTTTATAAAAAAAATTATAAAAATAAAAAATTATTTCTCAAACTTTTAAAATAAATATATATATATAATATCATGTCCACATATAAATTAGAAGAGAATAAATTAAATTGAAAATTAATAAAAAAAATAAAAGAAATGGAGTATTTTTTAAAATTGCAAGTTGGAAGTTGTATGTTTTTAAAAGAAAAAAAAAAGATATTTTTGAAAATAATTTTATTTTTTGATTTTTTTTGGAAAAAAATCTCTTATTATTATATATATGAGAGAGAAAAAACATAACTTAAAAAAATTAATAGAGAATATTTGTTTGATTCTCAACCGCCCCGGTATAAAACTCATATTATGAATTGAAATTTAAGAAAAAATTATTTACATGAGAATCAACATTGCTAGGACCATTTACAAAATATTTAAAGTTTGAAATTCAATCTTAAAATCATATGAATTTTTTTTGTATGAAATATGAATATCATTACTACTTAAGGCTTAAATCAGTACAATCCTTATCAACAATAAGATAGAGATGTGCAGGAACATCTTTCATCACCACTAAAGAGCCATTTATAGTCAAAACTCATTTGGCAACACCATGAGCTAACAAATTACTAGATCTATGAACATATTTGAAAGAACAAAAAGAACAAAGAGCAGCTACACTGCGAATATCCTCTACTAACAAACTAAAAGAATCAAAACCAGCTTCATGCGCTTGTAATATATTAATAACACGAAAGGCATCAGACTCAACCTCAATCTGCTCCAAACCACAATCTACTGCAATCTGTAAACCAAAAAAGAATAGCATGCAGTTTAGCCCACTCAACTGAAGTGCAACTATCCAACTTTTTCCCAACTGAAACCAAGACCTACCTATTTTGATCACGCACAACCATGCCACAACTTGCCCCTTCTCTTCCAAATGTTACATCCACATTTAAACTTGAAATGCCTATCAATTGGCGCTACCCATCATTCATTACATGAACTTTTATGTTCTAATGGCTCTGAAGTGGATCTACTATAATCTTGAACCATACCACAAGCGTTTTCAAGTAACCTTTTCATTAATATACCAGGTTTTTCATATAGCACCTGATTATGCTCAAATCAAATCCACCACAGAATGACTAGCACCATATATAGTTCATCTTTTTGCAATTTATTAGCCAACAATTGAATCCAATCAAAAATATCGTTCGCTCGCCATTTATCCACTCGACATGAAATAGGAGCGATATACCACATCTCCTTTACCCAAGGACAGTCTCTTAAAATATGTAAACGAGATTCCCCGTGACTTCCACATTTTTCACATCTAATATCATTTTAAACTCCTCTGCAATACTGTGGCGCATGGGAGTATTTTTCAACACTCTCCACATAAAAGTGTCTAACCTTGGGAGGCACATGTAAATGCCAAATCCATTTTCCGCACTGTGTATTACTCGTAGAAGTGGATGCAGCACCATAACTTGCATGACCTCACTGCTCCTCCAAATGGTAGCCAGTTCTAATGGAGTATTGGCTATTATTAGACTGAACCTAAAATAAATTATCTTCAGGAGGTCTAAAGTTGATAGGCATTTGAAGGATGGAATCAACTTCAAATGGTAGAAACACTCTCCTAATTAGATTAGCATCCCAACATCTCAAGTTCCTATCAATTAAACAACTAACATACTGCATAGGTGGAATATCATTGCGAATAAGAAGTCTCATACTATTCAGCCCCCCAGTCCAATTGTCATCTCAAATCCTTACTGATTTACCGTCACTTATTCTCCAACATAACCCAGCTTTTAGCAAATCGACTAAGCCAACTATACTTCTCTAAACATAACTGAGCTGGAAACCAATGAAAGCACTTAGGATGGAATCTCTTGGAAAATACTTTGCTTTGAAAAGAGTTGCACATAGAGAATTGAGATTAACTAGGAATCTCCAATCTTGTTTGCCTTATTAAAAGATTGAAAATTCCTAAAACCTAGATATCTAACTGCCTTTGGAAGGCACATTTTCTCTTAAGATATCCAATGAATCTTTTTATCATTAGATTGATTGCCCCACCAAAATCTGCAAATTAACTACTCCAGCTCATCACAAAAAGAGATCGGCAACACAAAACAACTTATAATCTAGTTGGGAATCGCTTGAGCCACCGATTTCACTAAAACTTCTTTACCATCCAACAATAGACACTTGCTCTTCCACCCTTTAAATTTTTTCCATATTCTCTTCTTTAAAACAGTAAAAACTTCCTTTTTAGAGCGACCTACTATTGTTATGAGCCCCATGTATTTTACACTTCCACCATTAACTTTCACCCCAAAACTTTGTTGTGAACGATGCCTTCTTTCCATAAGAAAATTTCAGATTTATCAACGTTGACCTGTTGTCCTGAAACTTGTTCATATTTTATAATAATCTCTTTCAATCTATTATATTTTGTCTCTGAAGCTCTCGCAAATATTATGTTATCATCTGCAAAGAAAAGATGAGATATTAGTGGGCCCCGTATGCTAGCTCTCATTCCATGAATCATGTACTCATCTTCTAATTTCCTAATCAATGCAGAAAAAACTTCTGCATAGATCAAAAACAAATAGGGCGATAAAGGGTCCCTTTTGGCAAAGGCTTCTACTCAGTTTTAAAAAACCTTTAACTTGCCCATTAATTATGAAAGAAAAGGAAACAGACCAAACAAAAGACATAATAAAATTAACAAAATGAGAAGGAAAAGCCATTCAACTCAACATATTTTCAAGGAAACACCATTCAACTCCATTATATGCCTTTCTTATATTCGTTTTCAGTGCAAAATATCATTTCTTACCCTTCAATCTATTTTTCATGGAGTGAAAGATTTTGAATACAATTAGGATATTGTTAATAATTAAACGACCCGGAACAAAAGTACTTTGATAATCGCATATAACATTAGGAAGAACAACTCTTAGGAACTCTTAGAACATAAATCTTTCAAACTCTTAGGAACTTTACATTTTGGAATCAACGTAATTCATGTATGGTTAAATATATCAGGCATAGAAGTTGACTTTAAAAAATTGAGAACAAAACTACAAATATCATTTTCTAAAACATGTCAAAAGGATTGAAAAAAAAAAATTTTGAGGACATACCATCAGGGCCTAGGGATTTAGTAGAATGCATTTGTTTGAGAGCAGAGAAAACATCATCTTTATTGAAAGGGGCAGACAAAAATTGAATCGACTCAAGAAGTAGGAACCTATCAATAGCCTGCAATATATTAGCCGATATCCTTGGGTTTATGCTTGAAAATAGTTTGGCATAGTGCTCCGCAACAAGCTTTTCTAATTCCACATCCCCTTCTTTCCAAATATCATCCTCATCCTTAAGTTTTCTAATTAAATTTATTTTTCTCTGTTCAGAAGCTTTTGCATGGAAAATTTTGGTATTTCTATTTTTCTCTTTTAGCCATGTAGCTCTTGAACATTGTCTCCACATTATTTCTTCCCTACTTAATAACTTTTGAATTTCACCAATGATTTTTCGAATTTGATTATCAACAACACTATCCATTAGCCCCTTCTCAAGTTCCTCAACACACTTACACTTTTGCTTAATCAACCTTCCCACATTGCCAAAAGCTTCCTAATTCCAACTAGCTAAATCATTCATGCAATTAGCAATACACTCTTGTACATGCACACTATCATCACCCTTATCCCATGCCATCTTCACCACTTTCTTATATTTCGCATCTTATAACCATATAGCCTCAAATCTAAATATTTGTTTTCTCCTCTGTGAACCAGGCTTAACACCATCCCTAACCATCAAAATAAGAGAGTGATCAGAGAAGATTTTCGTTAAATGAAGAATATGTGCACTCAAAAATAGCAACTCCCAATCCAAATTGCACATAAAAAAGGATGTAATTGTTCTTTAATATTAGCAGTACCTTTTCGCTTATTATCTCAAGTGAATTTTGAGCCAAAAAATACCAACTCATGAAGCCTACAATTATTTATACAACTACGAAAATTCAATTTTTTAAAAAATTGAAAAATATATATTCTAATTTCTTCTTAAATTTCACAAAACTAAAAACTTATTTTCTATTTTTAATCTTAGAAAATTAGATTATGTAAACATTATCTCTTATTTTTTATTTTTCACAGAAATATTTTTTAGAAAATAAGCCTAATTTTCTATAATGAATACACTCTTAATATTTATAGTTCAAGATTCTTTTTAAATATATCCGATTTGCTTTTAATGAAAAATATTATCTAAATAAATAGTAAGAAATTAAATATAAACTGATAAAAGGATAGATGTTTTTATCATATTATTTTGACTTTTATTTGGTTATTAATTTAAAGATTGAATATTTATTCTTGTGAAAAAATATTCATATTTTGAATTTTCTTTTTCTTTTTTAGAAAATGACACCATTTACTATATTTTAAGATTTTTTTTTTATTTTTACTATTGTTAGTATTTTTTATCTTTTCATTTATACCTTTTTTGTTTCTCAATTTTACTTTTCTTAAATTTTTACTTTCAAAAATCTTACTCTTTATTTTTCATTTTTTCCCATATTGTTATTAATATTTGATATTCACCTATACTTTCCTAGCCAAAACATAAAATAAATATATATAAATGAATGTTTATACATTCCTATTCAAACATATAATAAATATATTCGTCTTTTTAAAAAAATATAAATAATATAAAAATAATATAAAATATTAATTATATAAATATTAAATTAATAATAATACAAAACAATATTTATAAAATTTAAATTTGTTATAAACATAAAACCAACTTAAAATTTAAAACTTGAAATTAAAATTTTTCAACTTAAAAATTAAAACTTACCTCGTGTCTCTTTTTAAGACTTAAAATTTAATATGTACACAATACATACAAGATACATATATAACATAATAACAACATTCAAGGAATTATATATTTTATTAATTTGAATTCAACATATGTAAAATATATATGCCACGTAAACACAACATACACAGATATATACATAATATATATATAATATATATACAATATAATTAAATAATATACAAAAAATATATCTTTTTATTGATTGTAATTCAACATATATGAAATATATATACAACATACACACAATATACATAATTTTATATAAAATATATACAGAATATATAAAAAGAAGTATAAAATCAACTAAATCAATTTTTTTTAAATTGCCTTTCCAAATATAAAATCATCAATGAAGAAATGTGTACAAAATAATTCACATATACTTCTTTTATAAGTATTTATTTAATTATAATAATAATAATAATTATTATTATTATTATTATTATTATTATTATTATTATTATTATTATTATTATTATTATTATTATAGGTTGAATTGGTTTTAAAAATAAGTAAATTAAATTTTTTATTTTGATAAATTTGTTGCAAATTTGAAAGATATAAACATTATATTTTATTAAATGGGAATGCGAATTTTAATAATGATTAATTAGTTCTTATTTTATAAAATTAATACTTCATTTGAAAATTATAAATTATAAATTTAATACATAATTAAAGTGTAATTAAGTAATTAATAAAATAAAAAAATAATATATGTGCATTTTGGAGTAGGAAAAGTAGTTTTTTACCTTTATAAAAAAATTAATACATTTTATATGTTGAAAATATAATTTAAAAAATTCACTATTTGTTTATTATGAAAAATTTTAAATATATATATGAAAATTAAAGTAAATATTATTTGAAGTGAGAGATGAAGTATTTTTGTAAATGAAAAATATTTTGGAGTAAATTTAAGTTTTTTTTGAATTGTAATTTTTGAATTGAATTTTTTTGAAAGATTAGGTTTGTAAAAATCACTTTTATTTTTATTTAGGATAAGACATTTTTTTTTTTTGTTATTTACACTGCACACGTTGTCTTACTGTTTATTTTACAAATATACAGAGGCGAAAAGTTTTTTTATCTTTTCACAAAACACGCTCTTTTTTTTTTACAAATTTACGTCAAAAACATTATTTTTTTCTTTTTTCTTTTTTACTTTTGCAAATTTTTTTATTTTTTATTTTATCTATATTTTTTATTTAATTTTTTATCTCATATTTTTAATGTGTACAAAATATATATATACACAATATATATAAAATACACACTCAACAATACAAATTATATTTACAATATATTTAAAACACATTTATAATATATTTATAACACATCAACATAATATTTTTATATTTATTTAATTTTATTTATTTAATTTTTTATTCTCACAAAATTCATAAAAATATTCACATAACATTTAATAATTTTTACATAAAATACATATAATTTAAATAATAAAAATATAACTTACACACAACATCTACAACATATTTACATAACGAAATTGTATATATATATATATTTATATATATATATGATATGTAAAATTTATTTAAAAATTAATTTAATAATTTTTTAATATATTTTTATATATTTATTTTTTCATATTTTTTGTGAGTATTATTTTTTATAATTAAAATTAAAATTTCATCTTTTATAAAAAAAAATTATAGTTTTTATATAATAAAAAATAATTTAAAATATTAATTTTTACTATTTTACTAAAATATTTTTATTTAACAGTAAAGTTTAAAAAAAAGAGATAAAAATTGAAGTAAAATATTAATTATAGTGAGAGATGAAATATTTTTTAAAAAAAATTATTCTAGTAAAAAATAAGATTTTTAAAATTTTATTCTAATTTTTTATAAAAAATATATATTTTTTTAATTTTTATAATATTTTTAAAATAAATTGTTTTTAGATAGTTACGTAAATATTGTATTTTTATCTCACATTTTGTGGGTAGAGGCAATTTGCAGTTTGGTCTTGTGAAACACAGCCGTGGGCCTTTTCATCCTGTTATATGAAGCCTATCTATGGATTTCGTTCTTCAGTGGCGAGGCCAGATCTAAAATAGCAATGGCCCAATGAGATGAGCCCAATAATCTTCTTTTCTTTTTTTCTTTTGGGATTTCTTCAAAAAAATAAAAAATAAAAATTATTTTCAAAATTATCCACTTTTAATTTTTCAAAAATACCCCTTTTGAGATATATATCTAATGTATTTTTAATATATTAAAAATATAGTTCACTCTCAGATATATACATTTAGTCTTCATTTGACATATCAAATAATTAAAAAACAAAATGGGATATTTTAAAAAAACGTTAAAAAAAATTAATATATTTGTAATTTCCATATTCTTTTCAAATTTTCATATTTGTGTTAAACAAGGTCAATGCCTAGCTTGACCCCAAAAATAAAATCCTAATCAACAAGTAAGATAGTTATATAGATGATCACTTGAATGAGTTGAATCTTTCACTTTTCACTTTTTTTAAAGTGTATATTGAATCATTATAATAGTTTAGTTTTGTGAAATATATATATAATTTAATTAAAATTAATTCAAAATTTTAATTCAAAAAATATTAAAATTATTTTTCATATTGTATATAAATTAAAACCGTATATAACTTTATCTACCCGTTAAATAGAAAACAAACTAATTGGAATTGATGTTTGTTAATTTCACAAGAACCTATTATTGTTGCAAGAAGTTGAGAAATTTAAATAGAACGAAGCAATTCATGTGAGTTTGTTCACTTTCCAAAACAAGAAACAAATGCTAATGACTTTTGGGGGGGTCCGACCACATGACCAATGCTCCTTCTATGTTTATAAAAAAGATAAGAAATTAAATTTTCCAAAATATAATATTATAAAAAAAATTAAAGAATAACATATTAATAATATCATGAAAAAATTAAATTAAAACATTCATAAATTAATCAGTTAAAAGATTTATCTCCTGAAAAATATGTCATTATATATATATAATCTCTCAAATTTCATAAAATTTTACTTAATATGATCCCAATATTAATTTCACTTAGTAAAAGATATTATGGTTTTATATATCTAATATCATATCCATCAAGCGTATACAACCGTTGATAAATAGGCTATTCTAGTTTAATTAGATATCTCAAGTTTGAGTTTCTAAATATATAATTATATTAAAACTTGATAGAAAAATCTTTACCATATTTATGATTATACCCAACTTGACTCTTATAAAAAAATAATTATTTATTTTTTATAATATATTTAGCTGAATTAAATTCAAATTTGAAATGTCTAACAATATTTTTTTAGTCTTCATTTTCTTTATAATTTAGGCATTTATTTTTATTTTTATGTTAAACGTAATATAAAAGCTAACGTATGTAGGGTTGTAATCGAGCCGAGTCGAGTTTTAAAAAGTTCAAACTCGACTCGTTATAAAATAGTCAAGTTCGAACTCGAACTCAAATCGAGTCCGAGCCGAGCCAGAGCTTGTATCGAGCCAGCTCATATATTATGTATCTCGAGCTTGAACCCGAGCTTGATTTAAATAAGTTTAACGAATGCAATAAATTTATTTCAGTTCTCATTTTTTATTCATCTTTTTTATATTTTCATAAAAGATACACTAAAATTAATATTTTTATAAAAAAATAAATAATATGATTATACATTAACAAAAATAAAATAGTATATTACTATAATATTATATTTTACTATAAATTATTAATCTATTTTATATTGTATATTATTTAATTTATTTATCATATATATCATATATTAATAAATTATATGAATTAAATTATATAAAAATTAATATATTCACATACATAGTTTAATATATATAAATTAAAATATATATTTTAATTAAATATATTAAACAAGCTAACTT
Source organism: Garcia nutans (assembly GCA_947685225.1). NCBI lineage: Eukaryota > Viridiplantae > Streptophyta > Magnoliopsida > Malpighiales > Euphorbiaceae > Garcia > Garcia nutans. The sequence continues at coordinate 43,594,952 of CANTUV010000017.1, forward strand.
ACGAGTTTAATTTACGAGTTTTTTAAATGAACCAGCTAGCAAACTAACGAACCGAGTATTTCTTAATTTGAACGTAGCTCATCTAATAAATGAGTATTTTAAGCTCGAAACTGAACAAATTTTTATCCAACCCAAGAATAATTTGGCTCATTTAAAGTATTAAATGTAAGTGACTAACAAATACAAACAAGCACCACACAACAAACTCATAATTGACTTATAATTGTTGCCGTATCCCTCTGTTGTCCATGTGAGATTGTTTGGTCCAAAATAAATTCCCATTTCTTGCAATTATTTCAAAATAAATAACTCATAATTGTTATATATTTGATTTGTGCATGTGCAACAGCCAAGATGGTGGCTATTCTTTTTTTTTTCTTCTTTTCTTTTGTGCCCCCCTAAATAATTCAGATATTTTATCCCACTATTTAATTTTCTTAAGATGTGAAAAAAATTTCATATCAATCGAAAAACTATTTTTATTTTTTATTTTTTAAAAATCTATTTTATATTTTTAAAAATTATATTAAAATTTTAATTATTAAAACATAAAAAGGCAATCATCAAAAATTATCTTTTGCAATAAAAAAAAAGAGTTTGAATGATATAAAATGTCTTATATTAAAAAAAAGAGTTTTATTAACATAAAATATATTCTTAAAACTATATTTTTTGTGGTCTATATTTAGTGTAAAAATAGTTTTTATTTAATCAAAAATCCAAAATTTAATAATATTATTGAATGCATTGTGATTATTTTCTTAAAAAAGGCTAAAACCAAAAATAAGACGAAGCCAAAAATTGTAACCATCAGAAGTAAAATTATTTTCATATGAGTATATATTTTTATAAACATCCATTATTTAGCATTCTATTTTATTTTCAAAAAAAAAAATAAAGATGTAATCCATTTTGTTAAGATTATGATAATTTTAAAAATTGTATTAATCCATATATTACGTCAACATATATCTATGATCAATTACTGTGAAAAATAATTAAAGACATTTACAAATAAAAACTTACTTTTTAACATAAAATTCATATAGAGAATAATTAAATTATTTATTTTATCTAGACGATAATATATTAAATTAACTAAAATTATATTATTTTTTATTTATTTTCTCGGTGACATTTTTCAGTTTATCTTTTAATTTTTACCTATAATATAAAAAATAAACGGTCAACTTTTATCTTTTAAAGAGAGCAAATTAAAATTTTAAAATTTCAAATAGTATAATTTTTTATTTTTAAAAATAATGAAATTTTCTAGAATTTGGTTAATGCCACTTCTTAGCTTCATATTTGTTTGATATATTTGACATATTTTTATGTGAAATCATGAAAAAATCTAGAAAAAGTTGAACAGAACTTATTTCATATGTATATATAATATTTAAAATTTTAATCAAAATATAATTTAATTGATTTCTAGTATCTTTTAATTATATAAATAATTAAAACTAATAAATTTTGAATTTAACTTTTTTTTTATTATCAAGAGAATGAAAATTTGAAAGAGAGAAAAAATTATCAATGTTTAATAAAAAAATTTCCTCCTAAGATAACAAATTATAAATTATAATTGCATCATTTTTTTTTTCTTATAAAGATAAATTAATATCATCTTTGTGTGGCCAAAAGATAAATCAAAATGAGAAAAAAAAATTATTAATAGAAAAAGGATTTTCCATGTCTTGTTAGAAAGGTAAATGAAAATGACATATAATTGATTAATGTCAATTCATGGTTTAAGACTGGAGTAGATGACCCATTTGTTTTACTTCATTGAAATCCTTGTTTGGCTCAACCACAAAATATAAGACAATAATATACTATTCTTCTAACCCTTACCCAACTCCAATTGCATGTGTCTTATAATACTATTTGGGTGGAAAAATCATTCCATTTTAAAAATGACTTCATCAAAGACCAAGTCTATTGCATCTTTTCTATTTTGAAAATGACTTCATCAAAGACCAAGTCTATTGCATCTTTTCTCCACGCCCAAACAAAATCCATTTCCCTTTCATGCTCTTCTTCTTGCTTTTGCATTTCCTTTAACTTAAAAATTAACAAATTTCTTTGGAAAAGAAAAAAAAAAGAATCATCTTTAATTTGAGACTCTACATTTTATTTATTTATTTATTCAACTCTTTAAATTTTAACTATTTTTGAATTAATTAAATCTTTGATTTAAATTTTAAATTTTCATTTTGATAAATTTTTATAGAAAAATAGTATTCATTTATGATAAATTTGGTGACTTAAAAGTAATGAAAAATTACATTTTTTATTTCGAAAATTGAAATTCATATTAAAAAAGAAGAATATGATAAAAAAAAACATATAATAAAATTAAGGGCCCGAAAGAAGTTTTTCCAATTTGTTCATTTGAAGTCTTTTTAATCTAATTATCATAAAAGATTAATGATTAAAGATGAAATGTAATTAATAAACCTATTTTTTATTGTCAAATCATGAATCATATGCATAATAATACATAATATCAAAGCCAAAGATAATAAAATGGTTTTTTAATTATTCTTTTAAACATTTTTAGTCGAGTACTTTTTTTTGAAAATACTTATATAATTAAATTTATATCAAAACTTCTAACAATTTTATATCATATATTATAAGTGATCAATAATTTAATGTAAATAATAATTTTTTTTATCCCTCAATTTTTGTTTAATAATATTCATATTAGAAAATAGTTATAACTTTCAAAAAAAAAATTGGCACCTTATGTTAATTTTATTTATTTTAAAAATTAATTTCATTTATATTCTATGCCTAGAAATTTTTTAAATTTTAAGCATGAAATATCAATTATTGGTAGAAAAAGACTATTCGAATTCTAATAATAATTTTAACTAGTTATTTGAACTATTTAAAAGAAATAATGATAATTAGCTTTCTACTAATCCAAGAGGGCGCGACTCTCACTCCGTGCTCCTAGAAATACTAATTTGTATACAAATTTTTATATTGTTTTATTTTGAGGGGATAAATAAATGAATTTCAGCATATAATATTTTATGCTTATAAATCATTTGAAATTCAAGAAGCATAATCAACTACTAATAATGTATACAAAACAGGTCAAATAATTTTCGTTTTGAAAAGAAAAGGCTTAAAAATAACTAATTGAATGGCTACGGAAACCCTAGTGAATCACGAAGTTTTGGTGGCTATTGATAGGGTACCTCCATCCTCGCCGTCAGATGATAGATCACAAAAAAAACCTCGCTATAATTATATTATTATTGATCCATGTAGGAACATTGAGGATGTGGAGATGGTGCAAACATGTAAAACCCTATTTCATTCAAAGATGCCTTGATACGCAAGGCTAGAAGGAAAGTTGGCACTTCACTTCCTTTTGCAATTCCATATTCAAATTTGGAATCCCTTAGCAGAAGTGTTTATATTTCTAGTGATAGTGAGGGAGATTATGATATAGATGAAAAGGTAGGTGAAGATGAGGATGTTAGGGTTTCGATTGATGATGGTCTTCTTAAGCTGGAAGTCTCTGAGCGTCTTCAGCAAAATCTAGCGAAGCCTTGGAAGAAGTCGATCATATTATGGTTGTTGGGACATAATATTAGCTACAGAGTGCTATGTACACATTTTGATAATCTTTGGAATCCGTCTACGGGATATAAGGATTTGGATTTGGGCAATAACTATTTTCTTGTTCATTTGATTCCACGAAAGATTATGTTGATGTGACAGGATATAAGGATTTGGATTTGGACAATAACTATTTTCTTGTTCATTTGATTCCACAAAAGATTATGCTGATGTGTTAGTTGGTAGTCCTCGGACAATTTTTAGTCATTATCTTACGGGGTGCAACCTTGGCACCTGACTTTTCCATATTCAGTAATGGTCTTATATTGTGGTTGCTTGGGTAAGGATTCTAGGATTCGCTCTTCATTTTTATCATAAGAGAATCCTTAGGCAGATTGGCACTTGCTTAAGATGTCTTTTTAAAGTAGATTATAATACATCCTTAATAGCCAGAGCTAAGTTTGCCTGCCTCTCTATTGAACTTGACTTGAATAAAGCCTTGATTTTGAAGATTCAGATCAAGGAAAGAATGTTAAAAATTGAGTACAAGGGATTGCAAAAGATTTGCTTTGCTTGTGGCCACTACAATCACTCTAATAAACGATGTGCTAATGGTTTGGCAGCAAATATTGTTGTGGATAAGAATTTAGCTCCTAATGAGGACTCAATGAATAATACTTCATCTCAAGAAGATAATGAGGGTTCGAGCCTTTAAGAGGAAAAATATGGGCCTTAGATGATTGTTCAGAGACGGAATATGAGATCTAATAAGGGTAATGGTGAAAGGAATAAGGGGACCAAAGGGGGTAGAACTGTGACTGGGTTGCGATACTCAATTCTAGCAACTGAGGGTACAGAGAAGATAGCCCTGGTCATAGTGGGTTGAACAAGATGGTGAGTATTCTTAATGCCCATCAACAGTAAGGTGCTAGTTCTATAAGAACGAATCGGGCGCAGCAAGTAGTCATATGAGAAAATACATCGTCTAATGACAGCGAAAATAATGGGACAGTCCTAATCATATGGATGCTCCTAAAGAAGTAGCCATGGACCAAAATAAACAAGACCTTAACATGGCGGATGTGAATTAGGTAGATATTTCAGTAACTCAGAGTGTTACGAGAGTTTAAGTTGACATGGTGGTGGATGTTGATATTGAGAAGCCTAAAGAGATCCATCTGCCAGATAATGAAATGATGCTTAAGCCATAGACCTTAGTCTTTAAAGTGCTTGATAATAAGTGTCACACTGTAATTTCAATCTCTTATCACGTTTCTAATAGAATAGTGAATGAAGTTGGTTCTTCTAAGGGCTGTATTTCAAACAAAGAGAAAAGTTTGGTGTTAATGCAAATTAATGGGACTAAGTTGTCGGAGAAAGGTAGTATTGGTCCTCAATGAGACTTTACCTCCTTTAAAAAGAAGAAGAAGTTAAATCAGGGTAAAAATTATATTTTGACAAATGAAAACAAATTATTTCTAACCTCTACAGAAGTTTGTGTTGAAGCAACAATTACTAAAAGACAGTTTAGCGGTGATGATGCCATATATGATTAACTCATTTGTGAGTGGTTCTTTCTTTTAATCATTTATTTATAGATTTTTCTATTTTATCATGGAATTGTTAAGGAGCCAATCACAAAGATTTTATGAGTTTTGCCATAAATTTTGTTAATGTTTATAAGGTTCTAATTTTGATTATTTTGGAGTCAAGGATCAGCGGCTTGCAAGCTGATAGAGTTATTTGATCTTTGGGTTTTACAATTTCATTTTGGGTGGAAGCTTATGGTTTCTTTAGAGGATTTTGGGTTTTTGGAATCGTTTTATTTCCATTTATATTGTTTATTATTCTCACCAAGTGGTGCATATAAAGATGGTTTTATTTTTTAATGTGAAATTTCTTCTTACAGCAGTGTATGCTGATCCCAACCCAGTTTATAGACCTTTGTTATGGGATGATCTACGTCGAGTTACTAGCATGGTCAGTATGCCCTGGGCTGTTTGGAGATTTTAATTTTTTCTTTTATTTGTATAAGAAGGTAGGAGGCTCTATCTATGGCAGTAAACCTTGCGAAATGTTATATCAGTGTTTAGACGATTGCGGTCTCTATGATATGAGTTTCACTGGCCCAAAATTCACTTGGAGATGTGGTACTCTTATGGAATGTTTAGATAGAGTTCTTTACAATCTTGATTAGAGTATTGTGTTTAGTGAATCTTTTGCTCAAAATCTCCCCAGGCTGAAGTCAGACCATCATCCATTCACTTTATCTTTCAAGAAGAATCCAGTTGAGATTAGAAGAAACAATTTTCTATTTCAAGTTGCTTGGACTCTTTTATAGGGATTTCTTGCTATTTGTCTCAGAGAATTAGATCAGGGAAGGAAATATTGTTATTGCTATTTAGCCTTTTGCTAATAAAATCCAATAGTGGAATATAAACATATTTGGTAATAACTTCTATAAAAAGAAAAAAGTTGCTAGCTCATTTGAAAGGAGTGGAAAAAGTGCTTGAAAGGAGGGAGTATCCATATATGATTTAGTTGGACTCTACCTTCAGGAAGAGGTATATTGAAAGCAAAAGTCATTTACTGAGTGGCTTTTGGCATGTGATAAAAACACCTCCTTTTTTCATTATCGTATTAAAATTAGATGCCCAAAAAATCGTATCAATGCTCTTTTAATGGATGATAGAACATAGTGCAGTGATCAAGAATTGCTTAAAGGTTATACTCTATGCTTCTTTAGGAATCTCTATGAGGAGACATTTTCTAGTGCCCCACTTTACCCTATTTGTGGGAAATTTTCAACTTTGCATGATTTCAATATGGACTTAATCAGTCAGTCAGTTTTTGAGAGGGAGGTTCATAAGGCAGTTTTCAATATGAAACCACTCAAAGCTCCAGAAAATAGATGGTTTTAATCCTTTGTTCTTTCAGAGATGTTGGAGTATGGTCAAGGATTCTCAATGTATTTTGTGCAAGACATGTTTTATGGAGCACCAATAGATTAGTTTTTGTGTAAGGCCACAATAGCACGTATTCCCAAAAAGGATAAGCTTGCAAGCATACAAAATTTCATACCCATTATTTTTTATCTGTGATTTATAAAGTTGTTATAAAAGTTCTCACTAATAGGCTTAAGCCTTGCCTCTCTAAGCTGGTTGGTGTGGAATAAGCTAGTTTTATTCATGGTCATCAAATCATAGACAATATTGTCATAGTCTAGGAAGTGGCTCATGCTATGAGAATTAAGAAAAGAAAGACAGGTTGGTTCATGGTGAAAATTGATCTTAAAAAAGCCTATGACCATTTAGGTAGGATTTCATTATTAATACTGTTTTAGATGTTGGTTTCTCTGAACAGATGTGCAGAATGTTGTTATTGACTTGAGGGAATGGCATTTCTTGTTTGATTTGGAACTGAGATACTACTAATTCTTTCTATTCTTTTTAGGGGTGTTCGCCTAGAGGACCATATCTATATATTTGTTTGTGTTGTATGTGGAGAGACTTGCTCAAAAGATTTAATAAGCAGTGGAAAATGGCAAATGGAAACTGATTAGGCTTGCGGGAAATGGGCCTAAGCTTTCTCACTTATTTTTTACAGATCATCTCATTTTATTTGCTAAGGTTTCCTTAGAAGCAAGTAGAGGTTGTGTAGGGTGTGCTTGAAGATTTTTGCTAATGCTCAAGTCAGCTTGTGAAATTTGCAAAAACTTCTTTTTGTGCCTATAACAATGTGGATATGCAGTTGCTTTGGACATTCAAAGTATATTGTGCTTCCATCTTACCAATAACGTCGGATCTTATATGGGGGTTCCTATTATTCATGAAAAATCTAGGCCTAGATATTTTGGTTACTTGGTAGATAAAGTTAAGACTAGACTTTCAACTTGGAAAGCCTCAATTATCTCTTTGGCTGGTCGCCGCATGTTGATTAAGTCAATTTTGCTTGCCATGCAATCAAAAATTATTCTTGCAAGTGCAAGTGCCAAAATTGAACAAGCTTGTCACAATTTTCTCTAGGGAAACACAACAATTGAGAAAAAAGTTCATCTTTTGTGTTAGCACAAAGTTTACAAATCAGTGGAATTGGGAGGATTGAGTATTCGTAGATTAAAGACCTGGAATGATGCATTTGTGTTGAAAATTATTTGGAGAATGTTGGCTGATGGTGATGCTCTATGGGCCAGAGTGCTAGGCAGCAAATATCAACTTAGTTTGACAATTTTACCTTTTACGTTATAGAAGGTGAATAGCTGTATTTCGTAGCACAAAATTTCTAAATTGTGGGACATGTTTTGAAAGAATTATGGCTAGTCTTTAGATAATGGCAAGCAAATAGCCTTTTGGCATGATAATTGGACAGGTGTTGATCCTCTTGTTGATAAAGTGGCTAATTTTTCCTTGCAACAAGTAGAGTCCCTTTCTCATTCTTGAAGTTAGTCAGTGGACAAAATTTACGACACCAATATGGGTCGAAAAATCCAATTCTTCAAGGACATCCTTCCTTATGAGGTTGTTGATGTTGTTAAACGTCATATTAATCCCTTAGAGGAAGTCGAACAAGACCCGCCTATCTAGTTGGCTTCGAATTCAGGATGCTTCACTGTAGATGCAATTTATAACAGGTTGATGGGTTGTGAAGATGATGGTAATCATGATTAAGAAGTTTGCTAGTCTTTGTAAGGACCTCAAAGGGTTAAAGTCTTTCTTTGACCTGCTTTACATAGCAGACTTCTAATGAATGTAAAGAGGAATCAACGTCATAGGGAGGTTGACACTTGTTGCATTGTTTGTAAAAGGGAGGAAGAATCCATGAACTCACTAGGCTAAGAATAATTATGTTCTTACCGAGTCAGCCCACTAAGAGGTAAAGTGCTCTCAACAAGCGGTGACTCCATTAACAATGATCGGACTTGCGACCTTTTACTTAAAGAATGAGAGTGTCGAACTACTCACATTAATCACATGTTGGTATAAATTAAGAATTTATTAAATTACATCAAATTAAATTTATTATTATATGCTAATAAAATTTCAGCCATTCATGCAAAAAACAATATATGAAAATAAATTTAATTTTAATTAATATATAAAGTGACTTAAAATATTTAATACTAGCACGCAAAAAAGATAAAAAGAAAAAGAAAAAGTCATTCACACTTGATGTGAACGGAATTATAACAATAATTGGTGTTTTAGGATTTCTGCTGCTGGTTCAAATTTATGTTTGATAATATCCCGTGGAAGTTTAGGTATCTCTCTCGTACATGATAGTGAATTTTATTTATTATTAAATTAAGAGCAAAAATAAAATCTTATTAAAAATTACAAATTGCTCTTAGTTTAATTATATTATTTTTTTTTTTAGTTTCAAAAAAATTGCATTATGTTTTTTTTTTTTATTGGGAAGTTATAAATTTTTACTACAAACTAAATTGCCTTTCTACCAGTTTCTGATCATCATATTAAAAAAAATTATTAGGACTTATAATTTAATATTCTCTCCTGCTCTTAAGAACATAATAAAAAATAATCAAACTTTCATCCTATCAATTATTAAATTTTAGTGAATATAAAAATCACCATCATTATGCCAAACTTTAAAATTAAAAGACTCAAATTAAAAAATTTCCTCTTACCTATTATGGTAGATTTATTAAATTGATAATTATAATTTATTGAAAATAAAAAAGAAATATTTTCTACCCACTTGACAGTGATTAATATATTTGACAAAAACAAATATATATTTAAATTCGAAATTCCGAACTTAATTAATTATAAAAGAAAAAAATAAATATTAAAGAAGAAGTCTTCCTTTTTGAAATTTCTTTAAAAATATTTTTAAAAAATATCTGTTTTCCTTTTTTGTTTTAAAAATACTAATTTCTAATTAATTTCAAAAGTACCTTATTTTCAGATATACGTGTTTCATATATCAAAGATATAGTCTCGTTTTCAGAAATACACATCTAATATTATTATTTAGTATATAAAAAATATAAAAAATTGTTTTCAAAAAAAGTGATACATGATGTATTTTTCCTTTCTTTTTTAAGCAAGACTGAAAACTTGTAGTTAATATTGATAATATATTTATAACTCGAAGCTATTTTTTAAAAAAGAATATTTGTAATATCAATTGAAAAAATAAAATATATTTAAGTATAATATTTTTCTTTCTCATAAGAAAAAAAAAAGATTATATTCTTGAATAAAATTGCAACCTTCTAGAGTGTCATTCACAGGAAGAGAATTGAAAACAAGTTATTTAAGTTCAAAAAATTATGTAAGTCCACCTTGCTTTGTTAAGTGTTTAATTTGGTGGCTAACTTGCTTTTCATCTTTCAACTTTTCTAACATAAGCAGCATAGTTTTCAAACGACATGTGGATGGATAAATTAATACAAATCATTCTTTAAATTCAATATATATTTAAATAATCAAAAGTCTAATTAGATGATTGAATCTCTGTTTACATTGCCAATTAAGAATAGTCATGCAAGTTTTTATTTATCTTATTATATAGTAGAAATCATATATATCGTTGATTTTCAAAATAAAGATAAAAATAATAATAATAAATTGTTCATGATGAATTTATAAAACTAATTTTGGAACATGTCTAGTTTTTGTTTTCAATTTATAGGTATTCTACATTATATTGATTTATATATTTTATTTACTAATATATAGAGATTTAAAATATAAAAAGTATTAATTTATATATATTCAATAATATATATATATATATATATATGCACACACATTAGAAAAAGATGCAATGAGAGATTTTATTTATAAATACTTTTAAGGAGTAAACAAAAACAAAAAAGAAAAAAAATTTAAATGTAAAGATATATTTCATAATATATTATATAAAACAATAAATTTTAGCATATTAATATCAATTTATTAATATATATATTTCAAGAAAAACTCATTATTAAATGTAAATTAAAAATATATAAAAGAAGACTCTAAAAGATTATGTTTGTGATCATAAATTTTTTTAAATAGACAAAACTGTAAAAAAGAATTTGAAGTTCAAAATAGCAGCACGGTTTATCTATTATTCTTGGCAAACAATGTAGATAAAAATTGATTATTGGCTGCATCATAATCTGGTGGGAATTTCTTACCTTAAAGCTGGAAGTTCATAATTATACAAAGGTTATCCTCACTTTATGATAAAAAACAAAAACTAAAATCATAAAATTAATATATTGTAAATTAAAATGAAATATGAAAAAAAATCTAATCACATATATATTTTATGTAAAAATTCAGAAATTTTATTATTATTATTATTATATAAGTTCTATAGATTTAAGTATAATTTTGAGTAGTTTTAGATTATTGAATTAATTGAAAAATTATTCAAATTCCATCAAATAAATCATTTTATTTTTCTTTCTTAGAAAAGAAAAAAATTAACATTTAATTTATAATTTACTAAGGTAGATCACATATACCATTATAATTTTTTTAAAAAATCTATAAATAATATTTGATTCACAATATAATAATAAATAAAAACAATCCAAAATATACTAAAAATAATCCAAACTATAATTAATACAGAAAACAATTCAATTAGCTAATAATAAAAACAATTAAAATCAATTTATTCAAAATTTTATATTTTTCTCTTTTCATTGTCAACAGTGGCATTTTATCATTACTGCATAAAATCAATAGAATAACAATATTAAAATTAATTAATATGCCAAGTACCAACTTTTTAAATTAATTATATATATATTATTAATCTTTTAAAAAAATCAATTATTAGAACTTATACAATGAACAACATACATATAAAAATATAAAATATAATATTGAAATTTTTGATATGAAAGCATTAATTAGAGATAATATGAAGATTAATTTACAAATCAATTTCATAATTAAACAACTATCAAATTAACACATAATTTTTTCTTTTAGTAATTCGAATAAAATAAAAAAAGACGATTAGGATAATAAATTTTATATTTTTCTTGATTTCTATGTGCAACTCTTGAAAAAAAATGAGAAAATTGATTCAAAAAGCTATTTAACTAATAATTATTGATTAGTATTATTTAAATAGTATCAAGCAGAGGTAATATTTAAGGTTAAAAAATTAGATTTTCTTATAAATATTTTGAGTATAAAATTATTAGTTTTTATAAATATTATTTTAAATTTTTTATTCCAACAAATGTGATATATTATATATGGTGGATAGATTGACAATGCCAACCCCTTTGACTATTCCTAGGTTTCTAATTTTTAAAAGGAATCTCTTTTATTTGTCAAGATTAATTAATTTAACCTTTTTATTTTTATTTTAATTATTCTACACTCTTATTTAGTTTTTTCATATCTATTTAATTTAAGAATATAAGAGAAAAATATAGCGAATAAATACATACACTCTGACATGATATACTTATCAACACTCTTATTAACATAGCATGTATATATATAATCCCTCATATTTAGCACAGTACACTTAGTTTATTCTCTTTATTTTCATTTTAATTGTTTTGACACTTTAACTTAATTTTTTCATACTTATTTGATTTGGTCTTGCTTACTTGAAATCCAACAGAATTTAATAAGTTTTATTGATATTTTAATAATAATATTTTCTACAGATGCTCAAAATAAATATCAAATAAGTATAATTATAAATTTTAATTATAATACTTTATTAATATATTATTAGAGATTATTAAAGGAAATTTGAGAATAAAGTTAATGAACTTTAATTTTTTTTTTGTATTGAGAGAAGAAATTATTTTTTATTATGATGTTGCTTGATATATATTTTTTATTTCTAAATCAAAATATTTTTTAAACATAGTTTTTTTTTTAAAAAAAATCTACTAATAATTAATAAATAAACAAATTGCTAAGATTCTAAAAATCATAAAAAAAATTATTTTTTATTAAGAAAATAAATTTGGGCCTAACACACCTCTAAAAGCTAACTTATAAGATTTGCAGGTGATCCAACATTGAGATATTAGATCGACGACTTTGATACTGTTAAAAAATGAACTTGGATCTAACTCAATCTCAAAAGTTAACTCATGAGATAAAGATTGTTCAAGCCATTATAAAGAGCACATATTTATTATATTTAATCATTGTGGAATACTAAATATTTTTAAAAAATAATAATTTCATATGCTAATAATAGCCTTTCACGTTTAAAAATAATATTTTTTTTCTGAGGAAATATTTTAAATTTGTACTAAATTACAAAGTGGTGTAATCTGAATTATATTACAAAAAAAAAACCATGTTAAAGTATCAAAAAATTAAAATAAAAGGAGCAAATTGATCAATTGTGCTATGTATTAAGCTTTCATTCTTTTCTTGTCCATTTTAGCTTCTTTTAATATGTCTTCGTAAATAATGATTAAATCGGCAAAAAAGAAAAAAAAAAGTTAAGTTGAAATATCAAAGTTGTTAAAGTCAAAATAAAGAAATAACAGATTGTATTAAATATAAAGGATCGATTGGATATATATTAAACGTTTTTAAAATAATAAAGATTTCAATATATAAATCATGATTTTATTATTTTTTTTAATTACCTTCTACAACAGTTAATCAAATTAAGAGATTTAATTTGAATGACCTCCTCATCCTCCTCCTTCCGTAAGTGATATATGTACAAGAAATACGATAGTCATTGACATACAAACAGATAAAGATAAGTAAGATATATACGACATATAAAATAATAGCCCCACAAAGTTGCCAAACCAATAAATACAATAATATATGCCATCATGCCATGTGGATGCATGTCGGTACATATATGATATATATATATATGCACACACTCATCAAACTTTGAATTAATCATACGTACGTATATAATTGCATGCAAACCCTATACGCAAAATATTATAATATAATTATTATTAACTAATATATATATATATATACACACACATTATAGGATGATTAATCAATTAAGTTTATTTTTAATAATGTGTAATAATTATTAATCAATTACAAAACTTTTCATACAAAAAATGGTATTATTTTTTTTAGTTGAATTCTATCTAATTTTATAATAATTTAAAAAATGATTTTAAATAACAATAAATTATGGGATGTTAATTGTATTATTTCATAAGCAACTATGGATGAAAAAGAAAAGAGTTGCTTTAAAGCTTTTCAAAGCAGCCTTCATAGTTTATATACCACCTTTGAAGAGACCAACTCTTTATTAGGAAGACGTACATTCCAACTTATTTAGGTTGCTTACAATTCTCTTTAATCATTCATTTAATTGCAATTAGGTTATTACATTATACTATATTATATTCAAGGGATAATTAATATTTATACACAGAATTGCATATATACGTCACCTCTCTCTCATTTTTAATTAGTTAGTTTTATAATTTTTCTTCCTATTGAATTCTCAAATTTTTACTTTGTTAATGTTAAATTTTTAAAAAATTATTACTCCTTCTATTTATAAATAATTGTCACTTTAAAATTTTTATATAAGAATTAAGAAAATTATATAATAATTTACTTTATTTAATTATTTTACTAAACTATAATTTTTCTTAATTTATGACTCATTCTTAATTTATGATATATTCTATTGATAATTATATAGGAATAAATTTAGAATAAATATATAAAATAATTTTAATTTTGTAAAGTGATAATTATTTGTGTATAAAATTTATTACTCTAAAATGATAATTATTTTTGAATAAAAATTTCAATTACTAATATCGTGTATTAAAACACATTATTATTATTATTATTATTATTATTATTATTATTATTATTATTATTATTATTATTATTATTATTATTATTATTATTATTATTATTATTACAAATGTGATGGTTGGATGTTAAATCCCACTTTGTACATAATAGACTCTTTCAACACTTAAACAATAATCATCGTTTTATTAAATTTTGTTATGTAATGTAATTAAATTTTATCTAACAGTATTCTTCAAAAAAAAATTATCTAACAGAATAAATTAACTTCTTAATTACACGAATTAAATGTGCAGAATAATCTGAAAAAAAAATTTGAATATCCCAAAATTGACTAATTAGAATGAGTTTAAATTGAAGATGAAGATTGTGAAATAGGACAAGTAGCCTTTCAATTTCTCTAGAGATAACAACAATTTACACCTACTTAGGTTAATTTGAAAGGAAACATCAAAGAAATAATAATTAACCAATAGACCACCAAACCTAATTTAATTTAATTAATAGCATCAACCGTCATTAAGTGATAAATTTAATTAACTAGACACCTTGGTGGGGTCCCATCTGACATTGAAGAAAATGACCAATTCTCACTTTCTCATTATTGTTACGCCTTTAGTTACCTTCTAAACTATATACTATTACTTATTTATTTATTTTTATTTTGCCGGCATTTATATTTATAAAACCCCAAATTTTATTTATTAAATCATTACTTAATTTTGTAAAAATATTAATTTGTATAATAAATAAAGAAACGTGAAATATAAACCATAAATTTACCTATTTTGAATTGTATTAGATTTAATATTCAAAATAAAAAAATTAGAAATTTTTCTAAATTTTTTTCCTAATATTAAGGAATTTATATATAATTTTGATAATCAAATAAATATTTATTCTTAAATTGAGTGTATTAAAATAAATTAATAAAAATAATATGTATCATATTATTAAATTGGCATATTTTACCTCCGAAAAGTCTAATAAATACAATAATAACATTTTTACAAGCTTTCAAATTTTTTTAAAAAATAAAATATGTTTTAATTAAATTTTTTTTTTGATATACTGTGGTCACATGGATACTCTACGCCCACCACATTGACGGTCCGAAATTTCCTCATACTGAATATATACAGTTAAGACTTATTGTACAAAATTTAACACATTTCTAATAATAATAATAATAAAATTAAATAATAAAGGATATTAACCAAAAAAAATACTCCTACATAAATTACTATTAAATTTTAGACTATACTCACCTTAAATAGATCTAATTTAACAAAAATAGTCTTTAATGAAAAAACTCGCTCATTCTATTTCCTAAAAACGCTACTATTGTCAAATAGTTTTCAAAAATCTGAAATTCCTTAGCTCCTTTTTTCGATTGAAATAAACCGCTCTCTCTCTCTTTTGTCGATTGTTCTACACTGATGTTGCGTTATTGAATGAGACCGTTGAGTGTTCCGTCGTTGTTGCTATCATCGTCGACTCATTCTTCATCTCAGGTATTGGTTTTTCTCTCTCTATTTCTCTGCCATTGTTGTGTTTGATGTGAAAAAATATACAAATTGAGTGCTAAATAGATTTTAAAACGCTAAAAAAAGGAATGGAAAGACTGAGAAGGAGAGAAAGTTAGGAATTGATTAGCTAAACATAATAACAGAAATAAAAATAAATAAAAAAAAGAAAAATAATAGAAATAAAAATTATAAGTTATAATACGGTAAAAGATACCACATTGAAGAAGAAGTAAAAAAAATAGAGAGTTTGTAGAGTTGGGGAGGTCTAGATTTTTAATTGTACTTTGAAGTCTTGGTTTGTTTCCTTTTGATGTTGTCTTTGAATTTTTTTTACTATTAGCCTATGCTTTTGGGTACTCTTCAATTCAATGTCATATAATGTAGAAGCAATAATATGATCTTTGATTTAGATTTCTTTTTTTAGTGGAGAGGCCCTTATTTTGTAGGCTTATTTAAGCACTCTTGACTCACCATTAAATCAAGAAAGAGATAGGGAAAGAAAAACAAAGAGAGAAAGTGTCATTTTCTTGGGGTTTATGGTGCAATTGATTTGAAGAAAATAAAAATGTTAATTTGCTCTTTGGCTTATAGTGCTTTTTGATATGTTACAAATGGTGTTGTTGTACTAGTTTGTTTACTTTATCTTTGTTGAATGAATGAGAAATGGGTTGTATATCAAGAAACAGAAAGTTATTTTTCTATTCAGAATAAAAAGTGTGATATTGATGAACACATTTATGAATCATTATTATTTAAATGGCATATCTTTTGTATTTGTGATACTATAATATTAAATTATTGTGTTTTGTTGACTGATATATGTTGATCTTCTATGATATGGTTGATATATTTTGACCTAAATTTATAAGGTTTGGTATGGTTTGATATGAAACTACAAAAGCACATAACATTTGCGTTCTATATGCTATTTAGATGTCTTATATAACGAAGAACTATGATTTTTGTTGACTGATATGTGTTGATCTTTGATGATATGTCTTGATATGTTATGATATGGTTAGAAATGGCTTATTGTGGGACTTTTAAAATACAAATAATTATTGTTATAGATTTACTTGACTGAACAGTGGTGGTCTTTGATTGTATGTGTTGATAAGTCTTGATATGAGTTGATATGTGTTGATATGGATTGATATATTTTCATATGGGTTGATGTGAGACTTGTAAAATATATTGCATTTGAGTTCTAAATGTTGTTTAGATGTGTTATATAGCAAATAAAAGTATTTTGTTAACTGATATGTATTGAGTCTTGTTATGGGTTGATATGTCTTGATATGGGTTGATATGTTTTCATATGAAATGATGTGAGACTTCTAATATAGATGGCATTTGAGTTATATATGTTGTTTAGATGTATTATATAGTAAATAAAAGTGTTTTGTTTCCTTATATGTGTTGATATGCCTTGATATGGGTTGATATGTTTTCATATAGGTTGATGTGAGACTTGTAAAATATATTACATTTGACTTCTAAATGTTGTTTAGATATTTTATATAGCAAATAAAAAGTGTTTTATTGACTGATACATGTTGATA
This sequence comes from Garcia nutans, assembly GCA_947685225.1. Taxonomy (NCBI): domain Eukaryota; kingdom Viridiplantae; phylum Streptophyta; class Magnoliopsida; order Malpighiales; family Euphorbiaceae; genus Garcia; species Garcia nutans. Next base: position 43,612,388 of record CANTUV010000017.1, read on the forward strand.
TGTCTTGTTATGGGTTGATATGTCTTGATATGGTTTGATATATTTTCATATGGTTATTTATGTGAGACTTGTAAAATATATATCATTTGAGTTCTAAATGATGTATAGCAAATAAAAGTATTTTGTTGACTGATGTGTATTGATATGTCATGATATGGGTTGATATGTCTTGATATTGATTGATATGTTTTCATATGGGTTGATGTGAGACTTGTAAAAATATAGCATTTGACTTCTAAAAGTTGTTTAGATGTGTTATATAGCAAATAAAAGTGTTTTATTGACTGATATGTCGATATGTCTTATTATGGGTTGATATGTCTTCATATGGGTTGATATGAGACTTCTAATATAGATAACATTTGAGTTATATATGTTGTTTAGATGTATTATATAGTAAGTAAAAGTATTTTGTTGCCTTATATGTGTTGATATGGCTTGATATGGGTTAATATGTCTTGATATGAGTCGACATATTTTCATATGAGTTGATGTGAGACTTATAAAATATATTACATTTGACTTCTAAATGTTGTTTAGATATTTTATATAGCAAATAAAAGTATTTTGTTGACTGATATGTGTTGATATATCTTATTATGAGTTTATATATCTCGATATGGGTTAATATATTTTCATGTGGTTATTGATGTGAGACTTATAAAATATATAACATTTGAGTTCTAATTATTGTTTAGATGTTTATATAGCAAATAAAAGTGTTTACTTGACTGATATGTACTGATATGTCTTGTTATGGGTTGATATGTCTTGATATGGATTGATATATTTTTATGTGGTTATTGATATGAGACTTGTAAAATATATAGCATTTGAGTTTTAAATATTATATAGATATTTTATATAGCAAATAAAAGTATTTTATTGACTGATATGTATTGATATGTCGTGATATAGGTTGATATGTTTTGATATGAGTTGATATTTTTTCATGTATTTATTGATGTCAGACTTGTAAAATATATAACATTTGAGTTCTAAATGTTGTTTAGATATTTTATATAGCAAATAAAAGTGTTTTGTTGACTGATATGTATTAATATGAGTTGATATGTTTTGATATGGGTTGATATATTTTCATGTGGTTATTGATATGAGACTTGTAAAATATATAACATTTGAGTTCTAATTGTTGTTTAGATGTTTTATATAGCATGATGTGAGACTTGTAAAATATATAGCATTTGAGTTCTAATTGTTGTTTAGATGTTTTATATAGCAAATAAAAGTGTTTACTTGACTGATATGTGTTGATATGGGTTGATATGTCTTGATATGGGTTGATATATTTTCATATGGTTATTGATGTCATGCTTATAAAATATATATCATTTGAGTTCTAAATATTGTTTAGATATTTTATATGACAATAAAAGTATTTTGTTGACTGATATGTGTTGATATGTGTTGATATGAGTTAATATGTATTGATATGGGTTGATATATTTTCATATGGGTTGATGTGAGACTTATAAAATATATAACATTTGAGTTCTAAATGTCGTTTAGATGTGTTATATAACAAATAAAAGTATTTTATTGACTGATATGTATTGATATATCTTGTTATTGATTGATATGTCTTGATATGAGTTGATATATTTTTATGTAGTTATTGATGTGAGACTTATAAACTATACAACATTTGAGTTCTAAATGTTGTATAGATGTTTTATATATCAAATAAAAGTATTTTGTTGACTAATATGTGTTGATATATGTTAATATGAATTGATATGTCGTGATATGAGTTGATATATTTTCATGTGGTTATTGATGTCAGACTTATAAAATATATAGCATTTAAGTTTTAAATATTGTATATATATATTTTATATAGCAAATAAAAGTATTTTATTGACTGATATGTGTTGATCTTACTATGATTTGGGTTCATATGTGATGATATGGCTATTAATGTTGCTAATAAAATTTTATTTTTTATCCATGTTGGTCATCTGTTAAAATGAAGTTATAATTTTATTTTGCAGGCATAAAATGAAAAATCTGTCTAAATCAATGTCCAATTCTGATAGTGAACAATCTCCTGTACTGGAGGATAATGCAGTGCTGAAAAATACTAGCCCTGGGGCAATGTCTACAACAAGCCCCAAAGGCTCACGACTTAAAAAGAAGATATATACTCAAGTAGAAGGTTTGAAAGAAAAAACAGTAAGATGTGTCCTACTTCCAAAGGCAAAACTTGATGAAGACGAATCTAAAAGAAATGATGATGAAAACTTAAGTAATTATCAATACTATAATTTGCCATTTTTTGCTGGTGTTCTATAATTTACTGATCAAATTTATTATAGGTGCCTGAATATGTTATTACAGAAACTTCATGGAAGCATCAATAAGTCAACACTGTAGGTTATGACTTGAAGACCTTAGTATGATTAGAGATGTCATCGGAGATGACAAGAAGAAGGTTTGTATATTATCAGTTGATTTATAACTTGTATTAAAATATTGTTCGGCCTTGATTATACCATGTCAGTTGTTTAATGCCTTAAAATTTTTTTTAGGTGGCGGCCTTTCACCGATACAAAGTAGGTCATCTAATAAGTGTTGATCATTCAATGTTTCAGAATTGACCTGGATTAATCCATTGGCTTTTCATTCAGCAAGTGCTAAATCCAAAGCCTTATGTTATGTTAATTACATTATAATTATTTATATTAATTCAGCGTTGTGATATTGCATTGATAATATATAAGCAGCAGCCTGAATAATGAATATTTTTTCAGCAAAGATAATTTTAAGGATAGAGAAGATGAAGAAGTTGCACTGGCCAGCCAATCGATAGTGGAGGTTTTGCACACATCATTTTAGATAGAGAAAAAGAAAAGGATTCCTGTTAAAAAAAAAGAGTTTCTGTACCAAAGAAAAGGGTGTCTATTCAAAATCAAAAGTACCTTAGAGATGAATGAAAACCTGAGGCAGAGGGAGACAAAGGGACAAGGCAAAATGTTTACATGTAAAATGTCAAAAGATGACAGATGAAAGAACCTATGCTCCTGTACTTTCACTGGACCCTTTATCTTCTCCATCTCCACAATAATCTTCAAGTTTTGCTAACTGGTGAAAATTTCATTTTAATAAATATAAATTGTAAGTCCCTCAGAATTATAGTTCTTCATTATTCAATATAATTGAATTTCACAGTTATTTATGATTTTAGATTTTTAATTATAACAGTGAGCATAACAAATACGAAGAATTGCTATCGAGCGAAATGTATGACTTCACTGTTCGAAAAACAAACTCTAAATCATTTTGGTATCGCCTGAGGGTGAAGGATGCATGACTTTCAAATGATGTAAGATTTGTTCAATTTGGTTAAGTCATATTTGCTAATAATGTATATATATATCAAATTAAATACATTGGTCTATGATTTGCAGGAGATTGATGTCATCTTTTACTATGTGCTCCAAAAGCAGAGGTATTATGATGAATACTTCAACCAACGTACGACATGTGGATCATGCAACATAAATGCAATGTTTTTCTCCAGGTATAAAAGATTTTAAGAGATGAAGTGGGAGCCTCCATCAACTCTTCTCAAATTTGTGCAAGGTAAGAGCCAATATGAAAAATATTTTAAGGATGTTGACCTGGTACATCTTCCAGTGAATCATGAATTCCAGCATTGGTTCCTTATCTAGATTAATCTTCTCGAATGGACAATTACGGTATATGATACACTATACACTCATTCCCATACCGAAGAGAGAATTAATGATGTTATGCCGATAGCTGCAATGTTGTCTTCTGTGCTGAAAAAAGTTAGCTTTTTTGTTCAAAGACTAGAATTGATGAAATATAAGGAGTGCAAATTAAAAATCAGATATGAAAAAAATGATTGTCTACAACAAGAGGGGTAATATACCGTATTTTGATGCGTTATTTACCAATTTAATTTACTTGTACGTTTTATTTTTTTAAAACTTGTACGTTATTACAGAGCTGATTGTGGGATGTTTGTTGTGAAGTTCATAGAGCATTTCATGATGATAGGCTTAGATTTTTAGCACTGCACACAATAACTTATGGACATATTCAGATACAATACAACAGTACACCTATGGGTACATACATATAATAAGAGAGAGGACGCTTATTACAGTGAAGACGAAAAGGATGACGATCTCGAGTATTTTTTGTAAGCCAACAAGAATTTTATAATTGGATATTGTGAATATAAACATTTGTTGATTTAGATGTGAATATAAACATTTGTTAATTTCAATGTTGATATAGTTGTTATATGTACTTCCAATTTTTTAGGTTATGACATGTTAAAATGTCGAGTTATTTGTCTTATAGGTTAAGATGGATGTGTTACAGATAGTTGTGAATATGTTATTGTTGAGCATTATATGAAGATATGTTGTTTAAGATTCCTCAAGGATATCAGTTCTGTGATTGATGTTATGGATTGATAAGTTGGGCTTTATAATGGATATTGATAATGGAAATGGAATGGATGTCTTACAAGTTAATATTAACAGGTTCAACTGATATGTGATTGAGAAGCATTATGTGATGATATGTAAATGAGATTTCTCAAGGTTGTTGGTCTGTTACTGATGATATGGACTGATATATTGAGTTGCGATGATGACTGTTGATAATGAAAATGGAATGCATGTCTTACAAGTTGAGATTAATAGGTTGTGCTTTATATGTGATTGTTGAGCATTATGTGATGTTATGAAATTCAAATTTTTAAAGGTTGTTGTTTTATTACTGATATATTGAGCTGTGATGATGGATGTTTATAATGGAAATGGATTGGATGTCTTATAAGTTGAGATTATCATGTTGAACATTATATGTGATGAAATATCATCACATATCATCACATAAAAATCCATATACAAGTTCATATCAATCCATATCAAGACATATCAATCCATATCAACACATATCATCACATATTAACACATAAAAATCCATATACAAGCCTATATCAAGACATATCAAGGCATATTAATCCATATCAACACATATCATCACATAAAAATCCATATACAAGCTCATATCAATCCATATCAACACATATCATCACATAAAAACCTATATACATGTTCATATCAATCCATATCAAGACATATCAATCCATATCATCACATATCATCACATATCAACACATAAAAACCTATATACAAGCCCATAACAATCCATATCAAGACATATCAATCCATATCAACATATATCATCACATATCAACACATAAAAATCCACATACATGCCCATATCAATCTATATCAAGACAAATCAATCTATATCAACTGATATCATCACATATCATCAAATAAAAATCCATATTAAATCCCATATCAATCCATTTCATGACATATCAATCCATATCAACACATATCAATCCATATCAACACATATTATCACATATCAACACATAAAAATCTATATACAAGCCCATATCAATCCATATCAATCCATATCAATCTATATCAACACATATCTTCACATATCATCAAATAAAATCAATATAAAATCTTGTATTAATCCATTTCAAGACATATCAATCCATATCAATACATATCATCCCATATCAATCCATAACAATCCATATCAAGATATATCAAATAATATCAACACATATTATCACATTTCAACACTTTTTTATCCATATAATATCCCATATCAATCTAAATAAAGATATATCAATCCATATCGACACATATCATCACATATCAATACATAAAAACCCATATACAAGCTCATATCAATCCATATCAAGATAAAAAAAGCCCATATCAACACATAAAAATCCATATACAAGCTCATATCAATCCATATCATCAAATAAAAATCCATATAAAATCCCATATCAATCCATTTCAAGACATATTAATCCATATCAACACATATCAATCCATAACAATCCATATAATTCCATATTAACGGCCAAATCATCCCATATCATTAAAGATCAGCACATATGAAAACATATTACCACAATCTAACAAAATCTATCAATATTCAATAACCAGCCTTACAATTAATTTTAATGAAAATCTAGCCGAATACAATAAATGATACAACATAATATTTTATTTTTTAACACTCGATCCTGACATGGCTTTCAAAGAGATGAGATTTTGACAAGTAGACTTATTATGGCCATGCTCACGGCAACGACTGTACTTTGGTTGAGATTTTTTCTCATCTAAAGATGAAATTATGCATTTTTTTCGTCGACCAGTTGATGTACGCACATCTGGTGGTTGAAGAGTAACATTGCGAATGTGCTCCGTAATAGACCAATCAGTAATATAAGAAATTGGATTTATGATTTCTTTGTATGTCTCATACCAAGACTCATGCGAGTAATATGGAGAACATAACTTGTAGGCGTCGTATGTACTATTTCTAACAACCACATGCTCATGCACACATGGGAGTTGATCTAATTGGAACTTCCTATAACAGCAAGTACTCTAAGACATATCAACGATATAATTTTTATCTACTTCCTTAACGTCGTACTTTTCTCTGCTAGACGGCTCTACCTGCAAAGAAGCATTTACAAGGCTATATGATAATATCATAATTAATGGCGAATTAGGAAGAATAAAATAAAGAACTTACATTCATTTTTTGTGCTATCATCATTCTCTTTCTCAATTTTTTCTTAACATTCATTGCCATTTTATCCGTGGACTCTTCTGCTTTGCTTCGACGTTCATAAAACCATCTTTGACACATCTTTCTGACCTCATCCACAAATACAGTAATTGAAAGCTCTCGAGCCTTTACAAGTACAACATTGACTGATTCAGAAATGTTAGTTTTTATGATGTTATAACTCCTTTTATGCATTTGAGACCGCATCCACCTATCAAGCCAAACATCTTCAAAATATTCTTTAGCATCGGGAATAGAAATACAAAAACCACCAAAAAGTGTGGTAAAATCACTTATTTTATAGACTTTTTAGTGTTTTATAGTAGTGCTTCTCACGGTCCTTGGTTTTAAGTATAATTTTGCTAGGGTTTGTGTTTCGGAAATTTTTCAGAAATTTATTTAATTTTTTAATTAAAATAAATTAAATAAATTAAATAAATTAAATTTGCGGTTAGTTGTAAATTTTTATAAGTTAGTTGGGTGTTTTTCTTGAGGATTTGCCTGGGTTACCTCCTGAAAGGGAGATTGAGTTTTCTATTGATCTTGTACCCGGCACAAATCCTATCTCTATGCCGCCTTATAGAATGGCACCGGCAGAGCTTAAAGAGTTGAGGGAGCAGCTGAATGATTTGTTACAGAAGGGGTACATCCGACCGAGTACTTCACCTTGGGGAGCTCCGGTTCTTTTCGTGAGAAAGAAAGATGGTTCCATGAGGTTGTGTATTGATTATCGGCAGCTAAACAAGGTGACGGTCAAGAACAGATATCCATTACCAAGGATTGATGATTTGTTTGATCAGTTGCAAGGGGCGAAGTTTTTCTCAAAGGTTGATCTTCGGTCTGGTTATCATCAGTTAAGGGTACGAGAGAGTGACATACCTAAAACTACTTTTCGCTCAAGGTATGGTCATTATGAATTTCTGGTAATGTCTTTTGGACTTACCAACGCCCCAGCTGCTTTTATGGACTTGATGAATAGGGTGTTTAGTCCATATCTTGATCGGTTTGTTGTAGTGTTCATTGATGATATTTTGGTGTATTCCAAGACTGAAGAAGAGCATGAGGAACATTTGAAGCTGGTTTTGCAAACTCTGAGGGAACATAAACTTTATGCCAAGTTATCGAAATGTGAATTCTGGTTGGATAAAGTTGTGTTCTTAGGTCATGTTATATCTTCTGAGGGTGTTCAGGTTGATCCAAAGAAGATTGAGGCAGTCATGGATTGGCCAAGACCAAAGACAGTTACAGAGATACGAAGTTTCTTGGGTTTGGCTGGTTATTATAGAAGATTTGTTAGAGATTTTTCTCGACTTGCAGCACCTATGACTAAACTCACTCGCAAGGGTGTTAAGTTTGTTTGGGATGATGCTTGTGAGGAGAGTTTTAACCTTCTGAAAGAAAGGTTGACATCTGCACCTGTACTTGTTTTGCCGGAGGGCAATGAAGGCTATGCTGTTTACTGTGATGCATCTGGTATTGGTTTGGGATGTGTGTTGATGCAACATGGTAGGGTGGTTGCTTATGCTTCAAGACAGTTGAAAAAGCATGAAGTTAATTATCCTACACATGATCTGGAGATGGCTGCTGTTGTGTTTGCACTAAAGATCTGGAGGCATTATCTGTATGGTGTTACATGTGAGATTTTTACTGACCATAAGAATCTCAAGTATGTTTACTTGCAGAGGGATCTGAACTTGAGGCAGAGGAGGTGGATAGAGTTTCTGGAAGATTATGATTATAATATTCAGTACCATCCTGGGAAAGCAAATGTTGTAGCAGACGCTTTGAGTCGCAAGTCTATGGGGAGTTTGTCACATATTTGTTTGACGAGAAGGTCCTTGATTTCTGAGATTCACCAATTGCTTGATGAGGGTTGGACATTTAATATGTCTGACAAAGGAGTTGTAAATGGTAGAGGGGTGTTTCTTGCTAGTTTGGCTGTGAAGCCAAATTTTCTTGACAGGATTATTTCTGAGCAAAGTAATGATGCGGATTTGGAAATTTTACGACAGAAAGTCTTAGCCGGTGAGAACAAGGAGTTTGTTATAGATGATAAAGGTGTTTTGAAGTTTGGTACTAGGGTGTGTGTTCCTAAGGTAGATGATTTGAAGACTGATATCCTTAAGGATGCATATTTCTCTAAGTACACAGTTCACCCAGGTTCCACCAAGATGTATCGGGATTTGAAGCAGCTGTACTGGTGGAAAGGGATGAAGAATGATGTTGCACAGTTTGTTTCTCAATGCTTATCTTGTCAGCAAGTTAAGTATGAGCATCATAAGCCTGCGGGATTGCTTAAGGAGTTACCACTACCTGAGTGGAAATGGGAGAGAATCAATATGGATTTTGTTGTCGGTTTGCCTAAAGCTCCTGGTGGGCATGATTCGATCTGGGTTATTGTTGACAGATTGACTAAGTCCGCTCATTTTCTTCCAGTAAATACTAAGTACACAGTGTCGCAGTATGCCAAACTATACCTCAACAGGATTGTGAGTCTTCATGGGGTCCCAGTTTCTATAGTTTCTGATAGAGGACCACAATTTACTTCTAGATTTTGGCAGAAGCTTCAGGAAGGTTTGGGAACTAATCTTCATTTCAGTACTGCTTTTCATCCTCAGACAGATGGTTTGTCGGAGAGGACCATTCAGACTTTGGAAGATATGCTGGGATTGTGTGTTCTTGATTTTGGTGGTAGTTGGGCAGATCATCTTCCTTTGGTAGAGTTTGCCTACAATAACAGTTATCAGGCTAGTATTGGTATGGCTCCATTTGAGGCTCTGTATGGCAGAAGGTGTAGGACTCCATTATATTGGGAGGAGGTTGGTGAGCGTCGAATTGAGGGTCCTGAACTTTTGCAATACAGTGCTGAGGTTGTACCAGTGATTCAAGACCGTATTCGGACTGCTTTTAGTAGACAAAAGAGCTATGCTGATTTGAAAAGAAGGAATCTGGAATTTGCTGTCGGGGATAGAGTGTTTCTGAAGGTTTCACCTTTCAAGGGTGTTATGAGGTTTGGTAAGACGGGAAAATTAGCTCCATGGTATGTTGGTCCATTTGAAATTCTGGAGAGGATTGGTGATGTTGCTTATAAGCTTGATTTACCACCTCAGATGGCTTCTGTGCATCCGACATTTCATATCTCGATGTTGAGAAAGTATGTACCTAGTCCTGATCATGTGCTAGCTCCGGACACTGTAGAGATTAGTGATGATTGTTCTTATGAGGAGCAGCCAATGGCTATTCTGGACCGTCAGGTCAAGCGGTTGCGTTCTAAGGATGTAGCTTCTGTGAAAGTCCTTTGGCGCAATCATTCTGTTGAAGAATGCACCTGGGAAGCCGAAGAGCTTATGAAAGCTAAATATCCCTATCTGTTTGAGTCTTCAGGTATGTTTTAGATTTCGAGGTCGAAATCGTTTTAAGGGGGTTAGACTGTCATATTCTTCAGTTTTAGTGTTAGAGCACTTGCATACCAGCATAACATCATACTCATACATCGCATGATATTGTTTGTGACTGATGATTTACAATTGTATGCATTGGAACATATTGAAAAGGTGTATGTGTAATGATGTTGTACTTGATTGATTGACAATGATATTGACTGGGTTGAGCGCTAAGCGCTATTTATTGATTTTGTTTTGGTTATCTGAAAATTGGTTTTTATTTAATGAACTCTAAATGGATCAAACCTGGAATGGTCATTAGTGCTTGGTATCTTGTGGTTATGGCCTGATCAACCATAACAACACATACTAAGTAGACGATACCATCCGGATTAGTGTATAACTGTTGTATGACAGTTTTTGATTGATAATGATTTGGTTGGATTCAATTGCGTGGACGCAATTACTTTAAGGGGGTTAGATTGTAAAACCCTTGGTTTTTGTATGATTTTAAGTCTAGGGGCAAAATGGTAATTTTGCACCTCAGGGGCAAAATAGTCATTTTGTGCCCTTTGAATGTCTTTTTGATACTCGGGGCGACGAGACGGTCGTTTTGAGTATAATATTGTGTTTTTGGCTTCGGGGGGTATTTTGGTCATTTTGGCGGTCGGAAAATTTTTGGGTTTCGTTTTATTGTTTTTGATGTCATTTTGGTGACCGTGATGTCGTTACGGTTATTTTAAGTATAATTTTGCTAGGGTTTGTGTTTCGGAAATTTTTTGGAAATTTATTTAATTTTTTAATTAAAATAAATTAAATAAATTAAATTTGGGGTTAGTTGTAAATTTTTATAAGTTAGTTGGGTGTTTTTTTTGAATTTTTAAAGAGTTTTGGGGTGTTTTTAATTAAAATAAATTAGTTTGGAGTAAAAATATAATTTTGGAAAGTTATTTTCCTATAAATAGGCCAAAAATCTGATTGGGTAGGGTTTTTGGTGTTTTATTTTCGGGTATTTTGAAAAAAGGGAAGAAAATTAGGGTTTTTAGGCAGAAACTGTGCGGCCGTCGTTTCGTCAGTGCGCGCGCAGGGTGCCGGTGTCGTTTGGCGAGGGACGAGCGTCGTTCGGCGAGGCGCGCTCCTGTCGTTCGGCGTGTGGAGCTTGTCGTTCGGCGGCTGGGCGACGCGGCTCGCAGGTGCCGTTTTGGGCCTCTGTTCCAGCAGCCTATTTTTCGATTTTTTTTGGTGTTTTTAAGGTTTTTCTTGATTCCTTTTGCATTATTTCGACTTCCATTTAATTATTTTATATTAATATCATATTGGTTTGATATTTTCTTAATTAATTTTGTTAAATTCGATTTATTATTTAATTAAATTGATTTTTACAAATAGGTTTGGTTTTGAGTTTTTTTATTGTTTTGATGGATTTGGTGTTGAATTAAATTGATTGGGTTAATGTGTGGGTTCTGGAACTTGATGAATATATTGAATTAAGGTTTTATTGAATTGATTTGGGTATTAGGGTTTGTGAATTAATTGTTTTCTTTGAGTTTTTGGATGAATTAATTCTCTGCTGAAGTTTGATTTGAGTGCTGTATGTTGTCCGATTTTTAATTAATTATTGGAACATTATAAAAATCTGAAATTTGGATATGTGGCTCGAAATTGAGACTAGTTTATGAGAAAAATAATTTTTGGGATTTTGGAGCATCGTATATTTCTGGAAAATTCAAGTTTGCTACTGTTGTCTGACAAACTGTGCTGTTGATGCAATTGCATCAACTGTAACTTTCGAAATTCATATTAAAATGTGTAAAAATGTTTTTTATTCTATTTTCATATATGTTGAAGTTCTGGAAGTCTATTTTACAAGAAAAATATGTTGAGTTATGTTTCTGTTTGTTATATTGTTGAAATAATTAAATCTTTCTACTGCTGTCAGTATACCTTGTGAGCTGTATACTGTCATAAATAAAAATTGTTTGAGGGACTTCTAAGTCTCGAAAAATTATGAAATTTTGGTAGGATGCTTTTAAGATACCAAATTAGCTTCTGGTTGAAAATTATAAATTTTTCATATACAGGTTAATTGTTTTGAATTTTACAAGTTGACACTCATTTTTCAGGTTTATCGGTAAAATTGTATCTTGTGTGTATTGATTATTTAAGTAAAGTATTTGATGAATTTAAATTGTAAGGACTTTTTAATGATGTTTTATATTCTGGAAAACAAGTTTAAAGGTGTGGTTTTGTGATGTCTAAGTTATTTTTGGTTGACAAAAAGGTTTAACCTTGTTGTGGAAATTATTGAATTGTGTGCATTCATGTCATGCATTCCCATTTGCACTTGCATACATTTGTAAGGGTGGTTATTAATTGATGGTTAATGGTTAGGCGGTGGTCCAGCAGCACCTCAGACTTAGGGTGGCGGATTGCTTAGCTGACTGTTAGACCAGGTAAGTTCTATGGGTGTATGTGATTATTTGTGTTGTGATTATTTGTGTTGTGCTACTTGCTAACAACTTATATACTTATATAAACCCTTCTTATAATATATTATCCTTTCTATATATTCACTATACTATTCTTTCGAACCCAGCCTCGCATGTTTTAGGAGACAGAGAAACTTGCATGTGATTGTATTTATGTGATAATATTGAATGTGATATTACTTGTGCTGTGTGATGGTGTGTCATGAAGGGGAAGGAGGTTACTGAGGCTTAATGCCTATACTGTTACTGAGGCTTAATGCCTATACTGCTACTGAGGCTCAATGCCTATACTGTTTACTGAGGCTACATGCCTAATTACTGATTACTGTACTGTACTGAGAAGTTATAAGGGGGGGATGTGACTGATATGATTACTGTACTGTTTACTGATTGGTGACCCCGACACACCATCTTGTTTGCTTAATTTGTGATTGTATTATATGTACTGCTTATATAACTGTTAGATGTTTCTCTGCCTCTCATAGACTTACTGGGCGTCTATAAAGCGCTCACACCCTTACAGATTGTCTTGCAGGTTTACAGTGATTGCCTTCGTCTGTCTTCTTTCTCTTCTTGGCGAAGTCGATCAGGTTTTCTGTTTGTGTTATTGGTCCTTCCGCTTAGAGATTTCCGGATATTGAACTTTTGGGCGGATTGAATCCGAACCCCTTTTTGTGTAATAAGTAGAACTTGTCTGCATTAGATTTTCCGAATGATTTTATTGTGAATTGATTATATTGATGGTTTGCATTTGAATTAGGATTGTGGATTTCATAAGTATTGAACTGTTTTGCACTTAGACTGTATGAATGTTTTTATAGGCTTATGTGGTCGGACTTCGGTTTGGCTGCATGCCGGTCATGGCCCCCGGGTTGGGTCGTGACAGGTTATATGTTTAAATTTGTACTTCAAGTTGTTTCAATAAGTGATACATGCAAATCCCATGAAAAGCATTGGGAAAAATATTTGCTAAGGCCTTCTAAATGCTTAAGTATCTATTAGAAATAAAAATATGATATGATCTTTCACCAAAAGCTTCCTTCAACCTCATAAGAAATCAGGTCCATGATGTGTAATTTTTTGAATCACCAATCCCAAAAACCAAAGGGAATATCTGTTGGTTTGCATCATGACAAACAGCAGTAAAAAGCACACCTCGATACTTTTCTTTCAAATGAGTGCCATCAATATTAACTACATATCTACAATGTTGAAAATCATTTATTGAAGCATTAAAAGCGAAGAAAAGATACAAAAATCTATTATTATCACCATATTGTAGATATATAATAGAACCATGATTTATTTGGCCTAACATATGCAAATATGCAGGTAGAATTGAGAAAATTTATTTTGGAGTACCCAATCTAATATTCTCATATGCATACTCACGTTTCCTCCATGAGACAGAATAACTAATCTCAGCACCAAATTTATTAAGTATGTCATCAATTAAATTCTTAGGTTTGAAAACCCTCACAGGATTTATGAATCGCTTTTTAACACATTCAGCGATAACCCAACTAGTTGCTTGTCTGTGTCTAGTCTGATCAAAATTAGTCGGACATATATGTTGGGCCACATATTTTGTCACCATCCAATAACCCTTTAGATCTCCAAGACTTTTCGCTCTCAATCTCCACGTACATATTTTATTAATACAGCGCACGACCATGAAAGAAGTATTAGACTTGAAGACCTTAAACTGAAATTTCTTCTTAATTTCAATGAGGGATACAATTGTCTTAATATCATTCTTTGAATTAAATATTTTTTCTTCCTCAATTGTTTTAGATATAGAACTTTCTACTAGCAACTCTGTATTACTCCTTGATGTAAATAACTCTGTCACAGTTTCTTCATTCTCAGTAGTGGTATGATCTACCTCATTATTACAACCAATACCAATGCCATTATTGTGTTCTATCCCAGTATGATAAAATTCTACATGATCATAATTAATATATTTTGCCCCAACATTAGAAGCTACATGAATCTCATTGTTATGTTCTGCCCATTTCTCTGCATATGAATTAGGCAATTCATTTTCATTTTCATTATATTCCGGGCCTATATTAATAGAATCAGTAATTGGTGAAAATCTTGCATCTGCATGTTCTGGTACCTCTACTTCAACACCTTTTTTCACACTATGAGGATCATTACTATCATGTGTGGATTTATATACACCTCCTTCAACCCTAACAATCAATGGATATTTAAGTCTATCCTCCATAGCAATGCCCATAAATATCCTAAGTGACCTATCATCTATGACATCATAAAGAGGATGTACGTCATGACTAGTCAGAAATTTAAATTCAATTTTTGATGTATCGTCAATATAAAGTGCTTCAGATACTGATTTTTTAAATTCATTGAAATCATCAATTCAATTCAAAAAAAACATATTCAGCAGCCCCGCCAACATATTTGTTGATGTTCACATTAAATTTTTTGCTGTATTGAATGAGAATTATTATTTCGTCCATTAAATGAATTCATTTGCCGACTAATTTGAATTCATCTATTGATTCCCTACAATTACAATAACCAATTATGCATATATCATAATCCATAAAACCATAACAAACTCAAAACTGTACTTAAATCATAATCCATATAAACCATAACAAACTCAAAAAAGCTTATATCAATACATATCGGCCCATATCAATAAATATCAACACATAAAAATTTATAAAATACACTGAATAACAGTTTAATATTTAAACGACATACAAAAAAATTATTCAATCTTAAATAATTACATATCAACCTACAATTACAAACTTCTTAAAATATTAAAACACCTAAAACCTCAATAAAATATAATTAAGACGAAAAATACTTAAACTACATAAAGAATAAAAAACTTGACTCACATTTAAACCTATATCAATATACATTGCACACTACAATTCATTTTATTCTATAGCAAAATATGACAGCTTATAATAAACTACGTCCATTTAAACTCTTCAAGCCTTCATACATATACATAACTAAGAAACATATAAAAATATATAAACTAAATAAAAAATATTTAAACAATTCAGTTTTTCATTCACTAATAAGAAATATACATATACCCAAAAAATTTAAAGCCTACCGATTTTAATTGATGACAATGTAGTTCAAATCATCACATAAGGAAGAAGAGTTAGAATAAGATACTGCTTGTCAACGTATGAGTGTAGATTCAGACGATGATGACGCTAGTGTTGAGCAGTATTTGATTCGTACTGGACCTCGCATCGACTCGTTGAAGAAAAGCGAGAGAGATAGTGAGCCAGAGACTGAGAGACAGTGAGCGGAAGAGCGGAAGAGAGAGACACTGAAGAGAATGAAAAAAATTGCTGTATTTTTTTAGGATTAAAGGATAATTTTATTAAAATTAATCTATTTAAAATAAAGGGTCTAAATTTTATTATTAAATAGAATAAATATTTTTTTAGTTAATATCCAAAATAAATAATATATTCACCGAAAAATAAATAAATAAAACATACAAGTAGAGAGTACGCGTTTTCAAAAATAAAAAATTTTAATTTCTCTGGTCTAATCAAATAAATCAACTCAGCTTACAAGCGAACGCAGTTTTTGAAAAATCTCTCTTTTTTTCTTCTTCATCTTTATCTTCATCTTCTTGCTTTTGTTATTATTATTTTAGTAATTATTTTATTATCATTTATTTACATTTTCTTGTTTTCAACAAGTATTATTAAGCTTTTTTTTTTTTGAATTTTCTCTCAGAAATAAAAAATCTCATGCTCTGAAAAACTTGTTTGTTCGGAACTCTGCTTTATACTAATCTTATTATTCTTATTTTTAAGTTTTGCTTTAAATTCAATTTTTCAATATCATGGATAAGAGGAACTGGAAATTCAGTAGATTTGGTCTTCTTCTTCTGTTTTTGCATTACCAGAACTTGATTTTGTGTTGGTCTCTCAACGATGAAGGTAATATATTGCTTTTATTACTATTATTTTGATTATTTTTAATTTTGTTTCCTGTTTGTTTCTTAAGTAAATGAGTGATGGAATTTTGTTGTGTAATTTGTAAATGTCTTTGCAGGTATAGCTTTATTGAAGTTTAAAGAAAGAATAGTGAGTGATCCATACGACGCGTTGAAAAATTGGAATGATATTGATGGAGTTGTAAATCCGTGTTTTTGGTACGGTATTGAGTGTTCTGATGGCGAAGTTGTAGTTCTGTATGTCTCTCTCTCTTGATTTTTTTTTTTATTTTGGTAATTTCTGTTTGTTTGCTTGGAAAATTAAGCATTATGGGTAATTGAGTTCGTATAATAAATATATATATTTTTGTTTCAAATGTTAAATGTGTAATTACTGAAGATAATCAAGTCAACGATGAAAGCGTACAGTCATTTGTTTTCAAAAAGGCAATCATAAGCCTTTTTTCAGTTGTTCTTTTGTAGTTTTGGGAAGTTCCAGTGTTTTTTTTTTCTTCCTTAAGTTGTGTATTTCTAATATCGAAGGAAAATTTCTCTCTGTATGCCAATTGATATGTCATTATAAATATATAAATATGTGAATTTGGAGTTCTAAAGAATTTTGTTGATAAACTGTTAGTTGACATGGATATTGAATTTATAAAATCAAAAAGAATATTATTCAGTGCTTGAAATTGGATTAGTTTTGCCATTTCCCAAAAAGTTATAAAATTGAAGAAAAAAATATTAGTGACTAAGTCTGAAACTCGTCTAAAATGGCAATGTATCATGTGCCTACCTATAACATGTATCAGATTATAGGTTACCTGAAAATTTTCATTTTTGCTGTATGGATAACAGTCCATGCTTATACATGAATTGATGATATATCAATTGTTGGATCTGAAGTTTGAACTTTTTCAAGAGTTTAACAAACCAGGGGATTTTTAACTTCTATGGGAAAGTTTACATTTTTGATACTGTTAGTGTAAATGCTTTTACATTTTTTTTTCTGTACCGCATAATTGTTGGTGCATTTTGCAAAATATCATTACACCAGATCCAAATGTGTCTGAAGAACCAAATTTTTTCCTTGGTGATACTATGTAGATTTAGCAACCTAGAATCCTCAAGTGTTACTTTAATTTGAAAACTTTCATTTAGTTTGACACAAACTTAATGGAAGTTGGTTACCATTCAAAAATTAAATCATTATTGAACTTTTTATTTGTAATTCTGCGGTCTTTATCTATAGGTAATTGTTACTTTTACACACAATATTACTTGCTGATACGGCCTCCATTGATTTTAAAGAAAAATGTATAACATGCAGGAATTTGAAAGATCTTTGTCTTGGAGGAGCACTAGCACCTGACCTCAGTAACCTTGTTCACATAAAGTCTATGTAAGTATTAACTAGGTAACTGCTGTTTGGAGCTCTTTTTTTTTTCAAAGAATCAAAAGTTTAACATCTAGTCTAATGACTTCTGTTTTACTGCAGTGTTCTGCGTAACAATTCTTTTAATGGTATCATTCCTGAAGGTCTTGGAGAGTTGGAGGAGTTGGAGTTGCTAGATTTTGGATATAATAACTTTAGTGGACCTCTTCCACCTGATCTTGGCAGTAGTCTCTCTCTAACAATCCTGTACGTTGATAATGTCAAAAAATTGATCATCATTGTGTTATCTTTGGCCTCCATTAGTATATTGACTGAACTTTTCCTGCTAATGTTTTTAGTCTTTTAGACAACAATGAGCTTCTTGGCCGCTTATCACCTGAAATTCTTCAACTGAAGATGCTTTCTGAAATTCAAGTGGATGAAAATCAACTATCCAGCACAGCTAAAGGATTTTCTTGCAATAAAAGATCTGTTACATGGTATGTCCCTGCCATCAAACTGTTGTCTTGTTGGTCAGACAACTTTCATTGGCACTTATTTGTTTTGGTTCTCAGACACTTTGTTATTTTCGTGATTTTTTTTCTCCTGTTTCCTTTTGCTTTTCTTCTTTAATATACAATATTTCTTTGTTGTATTATGCTTTTATTACTTATTGCTTTTTCTCCCCAATTTTGTACAGGGATATCGTGCAAAATGAAAATGAAATTAACAGGCGGCAGCTGCAAGTGACCAATGGCTCTCGAGAATCGCAATATTATCGCAGCCATGTTCCACCCCTTCCAAATAGTTCAGCACCTCTGCCACCATCTGTGTCTTCAAAATTTTCCCCTGATGTGAATACTTCTCTGCCATCTCCTCCTCAAGAGTCAAATGCACCTTCTCCCTCACCAAATGGTTCCTCTTCAAATACTCTTCTAGTTCCCACTCCTCCATCAAATAGTTCCTCTTCAGATACTCTTCTAGCTCCCTCTCCTCCATCCTCAAATATCTCTAGAACACATTCCTCTTCAAAAAAGCATGCTGCAATAATTGCTGGAGCTATAGGGGGTGCCTTGCTTGTCATTTCCTTTATCAGCATATATCTCTGTCAAATTAATAAGGCTACTGTCAGACCTTGGGCAACAGGATTGAGTGGACAGCTTCAGAAAGCATTTATAACTGGTAATTCTTCTTTCTAAGTGGAAGAGCTTGCTCGTTTATTTATTTTGCAGGTTATTATAATGCCAATTCAAGAAACATACATTTGATAGAAAAGTTGGTTGTGCATAAGCATATCTCGTTCCTACCACATTAGAGTCACAGTCCAATAGTCAAATGTTTGCTTTATGATGCAAGGGGTAGAGCTTCAAACCTTGATGTCTACACGCTTTTAAAAGTATTTTACCTCAGAGATCATGAATAATGGAATCATCAATCCTGAAGCTGATTCACTATCTGCACGTGCATCATACATAGAGCAAGTTGATTCACATATTTCTGTTTATTTTTCGTTTCCTTTTTGTATTGCTTGAGTATGACACATTTGAATGTTCATGTTCCTTCCTTTATCTATTTACTTATGATTCAGATTTTCATTTCAGGGGTACCAAAGCTTAAGAGATCTGAGCTTGAGGTAGGCTGTGAAGATTTTAGTAATGTAATTGGTTCTTCACCAGTTGGTACACTGTACAAGGGAACATTGTCCAGTGGAGTTGAAATAGCTGTGGCCAAGGTTGCAGTAACATCTTCCAAGGATTGGCCTAAGAATTTGGAAGTTCAGTTCAGGAAGAAGGTAGTCTACGAAGAAATCCCACTCAACCACATGGGTTTATGGTGCAATTTGACATTCTAATTCTGTGTTTTGTGTTTCAGATTGAGACATTGTCAAAAATAAACCACAAGAATTTTATCAATCTTCTTGGGTATTGTGAGGAGGAGGAGCCTTTCACAAGAATGCTTGTTTTCGAATATGCTCCAAATGGGACACTCTTTGAGCATTTACACAGTGAGTTTTTAACATTATATATTTTTATGTGCAGATCTAATATAGCAATTATTGTAGGTTCTAGTCAGCTAATTCTCAATATATTTAAAAACTATAATTCAGAGATTAATCATTTTTAAAAATTGCATAGAGCTTATATAGTAAACATGTACAAATGAACAAAGCCGTCTTTGTCTTTTGTGCCCTAGTGAAGACAACATGCTATCAATTCCAAATATAATCTTCCTACTGACATGACCTTGATAATCTCCCATTTGAGAATATAAGAATATAATGAAAATAAATAATAGTAGAGTGTAAATTCTCGCGTAACAAAAATTGTATAGGTGAGGGATTAGTAACCACAAGACTTTTAGCTTTTAACATTTCATTCTCCGTTTCTTAATATGAATGAAGGAGCGAGAGCGCGAGAGAGAGAGAATCTACTGGTTGAGACTTACCAATTACTCAAGAAATTAAGATGAAAAGAGGAGTATATGGTGGCTGTGGAATGGTAGAAAATGTCATTGCTTCTCTTGCCAAAATATCATTCCTTAAAACTGGACGACCAAATGATGTCATTTTCCTGATGTAATTTTCTTTTCTCCGGTTGCTTGTGAAATAAAGTTCAGAGTGCTGCATCATTATGCTTTGCATAATCTATAAGCTTGTTGCAATAGAATATTCTTTCATCAGGATCATGCATTTGAAAATTATAATCTTTAGTGGGCTCTTGCTCCTGGGAGACATAACAGGAAGAAAGAATGACTCCTTATTCCAGGGATAGAATGGATCAAATTTACTTTCCCTTGCTTTTTTCAACTGTCCGTCAATGTTTTCATTTGTATACTAATATCTTTAACCTTCAATTTATCCAGATAAAATTCTACAATTTCAATTTCTTCTCATTAAAATTTCTGACTCCTTTTCTAGCCAGAGGTTGGTTAAGTGGAATTTACGGATGCCACATGAGGCTATATGTCTAAAAACAAAATAAAAACAGAAGTACCTTTAGCTTTGACTTTGGGGTGAAAAAATAATGTGGAATTTTTCTTTTTGTTTTTCGGCATAAAGTTTCGTGTGGTGTCACCTGAAGTACACACAACCTAACAACCATCCTCTGATTGAAAAATGGAGCGAGAGATTTAATGGTAAGAAATTGAGGTTGTGGGATTTTATAGGAACAAATTGAAATTTGGGGATATTAGCGGTACAAATAAAAAAATTTTAGTGAAACTAACCTTCTTTTCCTAACTTAATTGTCCATTTCCTTTGTGCTCATTTGCATTTCCTAACAATGGTTGGTCTTGCAGTTAAAGAATCTGAGCACCTGGATTGGGGAATGCGGCTGAGAATGGCAATGGGCATGGCTTACTGCCTTGAGCATATGCACCAGCTGGACCCATCAATAACTCACAGCAATCTGAACTCTTCAGCCATCTCACTCACTGAAGATTATGCAGCAAAAATTTCAGATTTCAGTTTTTCAGATGTGGTAACTGCAACTGAGACGGAAGCAGCCAAGAAGTTCTTAGATAGTCCAATAGCACGCCCAGAAAGTAATGTTTATAGTTTTGGTGTGCTATTATTTGAAATGATAACAGGTAGGCTGCCTTATTCGGTGCATGATGACTTACTTGAAGACTGGGCAGCAAACTATTTGAGAGGGGATCAATCTCTTAAAAACATGGTTGATCCAACTCTCGAATCTTTCGAAGAGGAGAAACTGGAAAGAATCGGTGAGGTAATAAAATCTTGCGTGCATCCAGATCCGAAACAAAGACCGCAAATGAGAGAAATCACAGCAATATTAAGGGAGATAACAGGAATAACACCTGATGGAGCAACCCCAAAACTCAATCCTCTTTGGTGGGCAGAGCTTGAAATTTTGTCACCAGATGCTGACTAATATATATTATATAATACCAGACTGTAAGTATGAGCTCTCCAATTTCTCATTGTCTGTAGTTGGCGAGGGACTAAAATCAGTTGCTTGTGAGTTTATAATAGTTGCTTGTATATAACTTAGGAAGGGTGATATCTGGTAAATCTTTTTCACCCTTTTATCTTTTGTTTTTTACTGTTTGGTGTGAATGCAGAAGCAGCACATCTATAATGTCAGGTTGTGAATGATATATATTTTTTTTTCTTGAGCTGAAATTTTGTGAATGATTTCAAGTATTGGCGCACAACAGAGATTTAGACTTGAACTTTAGGCCTAATTCTTATTTGTATTATATGAACTTCCAATTATGTAATTTTCAGCAGAGCGGCTGGCAGAACAAAATTGTCAACTCTTGGAGTATCTCTAATTTCAATGTCATTGCCCATATTCTATATTCTGATTAATTCGTTGACCAAAAATCTTCGTGCTTATCATGCCAGCTCCTAAAAAATTAGGACCTCTAAACGCGTATTCAAAACCAGATTAATAATAATAAAGGGGAAAAAGAAAACAACAGAAGAAAGTGGTTGATTCAGTCATTCTCACTCAATGACAATATTAAACTAAATTTCTTGGATTTGTACTAAACTTTTTTAATTGGTAAAACCCAATAGTTTTGTTTAAAAACAAAATAACTCAATTTTTATGTTTTATTAAATTAAAATCACCGTTGAATTTTTATGGAGGAAATCGAAATTTTCATATGATGATCATGAAAAACCCAAACCTGGAGTTTTTCTTTTTGTATTAAACTATAAATATTTGTCAAAAACGTTTATGAAGTCCATGAAATAATGAACTTACTAAAACAAAATTAAAATTTCATTAATTTTGTTGATATAAAATTGAAGTTCAGTAATATAAATGTTGAGTTTGATACAGTGCGGAACGACCATGGGGTCGTGGGGGTCAGACGACCCCCCTCACCGGCAGCCAGACGTGGAGGACTGTGGTTTGCCGGCCCCTGCGCTGAAACTCAGCCCCCGCTGAGTTTCAGAGAAAATTGCAGCGAGGGGTAGACGAATCCCTCGCTGCAATTTTTATTTTTTTTTTTATAAATTAGTCCCTGGCGAAACGGCGTCGTTTCGCCAGGGACTAATTTTTTTTATAAATAAACCCCTGGCGAAACGGCGCCGTTTCGCCAGGGGCTTATTAAAAAAAAAATAAACCGGCCCAAGCGAAACGACGCCGTTTCGCTTGGGCGGTTCAAAAAAAATAAAGGGCTGCGTTTCATTCTTCTTCTTCTGCTGCCCCTCTCCCTCTCCCTGTCTCAGATCAGCACCACGCCACACAGCCAGCAGCACCACGCCACCACAGCCAGCCGCCGCAGCCCCACCACCATGAGTGCACCATGCACGCCGCCGACCCCCCCTCAGTAACATCCTGGTTCCGCCACTGGTTTGATAATAAGTTCGCGATAATAAGTGAAATTAATTATGGGATAAAATTAAAACCACAAGAATAACACTCTGAGCTTGAGTGTTAAAATCCATGTTATCCCAATTTAAATTATCTCCAGGTATAAGAAGTCAGTTCATAGGCATAACATTGGACACCCTCTCCAATTTTACCAACTAGAAAACAATTTTAATGGTTAACTAAATGGAGAAAAATATTTACACTTCATTTTGTTATAATTAAAATTCAATTTCTAAATGCTTGTAATTCCACATTTGTCCTTTACCTTTCAAAAAAAATTCAATTTCTAGAGTTAGTAATAATTAGAAGGTCCAAATATATAAATTGAGCATGAATTATACCTTGAATTTGTTTAGAATCGAGATAAAGTTTTGATAAAATATGCGAACTGAGCTAAGAATATTTTTGCTAAAACGCAATAAAAATATAACTAAGATAATTAAATATGAATAAACTTTGTAGAATTCATCATAAAATTTATCTTAAATAAATAATAAGAGGAAGATGACCTTCACGTAGATACAACTCTGCTAAATAATAATAGTGGTTGGGCATGCACAACTTAGTAGTCCCCACGTTAATCTAATGCTCTAAACTTGCCAAAATTCTCTAAAAATCTTTATAAATAACAATCTATATCCAAATAGCCCTCCAACCCATATCATTTGCTTTCTCCTCTACGAAGAATATGGCAACCAACCATCTCACAATTGCCATTTGCTCTCTCTTGGTGCTCCAATTGTCTTTCCCTTCAATGGCTACTAATGAAAATGCCCCAACCAAACCAGCAGAGGATGAGAAAACTGATGTAGTTGTTGAAGGTATGGTGTATTGCCAAAGCTGTGATCATTATGGATCATGGTCATTAAGTGGGGCTAAGCCAATCCCTTATGCTAAAATTAGTGTAATTTGCAAAAACCATATCAAACAAGTTAGTTATTACAGGGCATTTGAAGCTAATGAAAATGGTTATTTCTATGCACAACTTGACGGGTTCAAAATGGGTAATAGCGTTCTAGATCATCCTCTTCAATCTTGCCATGTGAAACTTGTTTCTTCTCCTCTTCCAAATTGCAGTCTTCTCTCTAATGTTAACTATGGAATCAATGGCGCTCCGTTTCGATTTGAGAACAAGATTCTCAGAGGAAGTCATTATAAAGCTGCTGTCTATGCCGCAGGTCCTTTAGCTTTCCGTCCAGCTCAATGCCCTCCTGAAACTAATGTCTAATATGATCAAAATTTTTCTTAATTTGAATCCTTTTTGTTCTCTCTTTTGTTGGTCTCGAGTCTTTACTGTGTTTCTTGAATAAACTCAGTCTTGTTGCAGATGAATGTTACAATTTCCACATCTTTTGCGGACAAGTTTTTGTTACATGAAACGGCATATGCTTCAATTAAGAGCTTGTTTGATCTTATGGATGTGACTCTACTTTTCTGAAAAGTACCTTTCCAAATGACTAGAACATACTAAATTCATAGTAAAACAAATTCAATTGCTTCAAATTAAAATTTTAAACTAGAGAAAACTTATTGAATTAATTTCATGGACCATCCTGAATTTTATTATGTATTTCATCAAAAATTTTAAATTCAAGAAAGGTAAGTATTAAGTAAAATTGATTTTATGATTTATCATTTTTTAAGTTTTACATTAAGTATTATATGAGATATTTATTAGATTTTATTCATATCTAATATAATTAATATTAGAAAACCGTGATTGAATCTTCTAAATTTAATAAATTTTTTCTTTTTATTTTTTATAAAAATTTTAAAGGTAAAAAGTTTGATTTATTTTAGATAAATATATAAAAATTCTTAAATTTCTCATAATTTTGATAGAAATAAATTAATAATTTATCAATTTAGGATTACAATTTAATATTAAATGATATTAATATTTTATATTATCTAAATTATTTAACAAATCTTTGGTATAAAATTTATAATTAATTAAAATAAAATATGTCAATAAAAAATTTATTTATTTATTTGTCTTTTACTTAATTTTTAATAAAATCTTGAATGGAATACTTTTTATTAGAATAGTCAAATTTTAATTTTGTATGATAAAAAACCTTTGATGTGAAAAAAATTAATTACTATTTAAAATTTTAATAAAAAATTATAAATAGATAAAAATAGAGTTAGGGTGAACGTTAATCGATTAATCTATCAAATGTTTGATTAATTGATCAAATATCTTAGTTTAGTTAACCGATCGTGTTAAGATATAGTCAGTTAGATTAGAGAAATTAGGGTATTTCAGTTTTTTATTAGGTTAACGGTTAACCAATTCTGGCTGGTCAGTTAATAGTTAACAATTTTTTTTTAATCATTCCCTCCTATTTCAAAAAATTTTAAAAATAATAATTATTTTTATTAAAAAATATAAATTTATATTCATGTTTTATTATATATTTATTTTAATATATAATATTTAGTAAATGTTTTTAATAAAAATATTAAATATAAAAATAATAAAAATTTACGTAATTAATTTAAGATGAAATTTGGTTAAACATATAAATTAATCGAACCAATTAATTTAGTTTGGTTAATTAATCAAACCAAATAAAATTTATAATTAGTTTGTTTGATGAATAATAATATCTTTGAAAGAGGTCAGTTATAGTTTGGTCTATTAGTTAACCAATTGATTAAACGCTTACCTATAAATAGAGTAATATTATTACATTTGTACGATTATATCAATTGATTTGAAAAGTTTCTCTTGAATAGTTAATATTATATCCGTCCTGTTTAAATTTTTACCTTTAATTCATATATATTTATTAAAAAAATAATTAAATTCTCTAAATTTTATATAAAATTATTTTGAATGAACTAAAAATGTCATCTATTAACTCATTTATTATAAAGATATTCTATTTTTACTTTATTAATTAACACATTAATAATAAGAGCATAATTGAAAAAAAAATTATTTAATTTTTATTAATTTTATAAAGTGACAATAAAAATAGGATAATTTTTTTTTATGTAAAAGTGATAATTTAAATGAAATCATGAAAATGAGTTAATTTTAGTGGTTATCTTTGAATTTTTTCAATTGCAATATTAATGTTACTAAACTTTAATTTATTCCAAGTAAAATTCCCACCTCTTACGTGGATGATACGCGAAATACATTATTTTCATGTGTGGTGTTACGTGAACTTCAAGGAACATCCATATAAACATTTCTTCATTGGAAAACGAAGGTAGACAATTTAATGAAAAAGAAAATTGAAGATTTTATTGTAATAAATTAAAATTCAAGGATTTTAATGGAATATACGGTAAATGAATGCTCGGTGTAATTAACGTGTTCTTCTCAATAGAAGTTTAGATAATAATGCCAACTAGACTCTAAGCTTAAATACACGCTTGAATGCACAGAACCATTAATATCCTGCACTCAAATTGCGGAAAATTTCCCCAAATTCTTTTTAACATTGATGTTGTTTAGCAGGTTGTAGTTGTACGTAATACAAGGAAATAGAAGCACAGGCAGTGGCGTAGCCAGGATTTTAGATAAGGGGGGTCCAATTCAACTTAAAATTTATAATTCACAAAAATAACATTTATAATAAAATAAATAAAACAAGAAAAAGGAATTAACGAAAAGAAATGAGAAAGAAGAGAAAGAGTCACAATTAAATTATTCTTGTTTGTTTGTAATGGGCAGAGTCATTGACAAATCTTGTTTGTTTGTAATGGGCTTGATTAAAAGGCCCAGTTTTAAAGATTGAAAAAAAAAGGATGAAAAATGTTGGGAGCGTGGATCGAAGTTGCGTGCTCTCACATAGTAAGGCCAAGCTGTTCCATCTCAACCAATGTAATATTCATTCTCAAATATACCTAAAAAATTTTTTATTTTTAACTGAGGGGGGAACAGGGCCCCATGGGACCCCCTTTATCTCCGCCTCTGAGCACAGGACACATCAAGCAAATGCTAAATTCACATTTCATGATTCACACATGAAGAGAAAGATGCATCTGCTCTAAAATTTTCGCAATTTAAGTACTTGAGCCTGATTTAAATCACAAACATATCAATCGAAATATCCGGTAACACAAACAATACTTGTTCCTAAAAGTCTAATGGCATTCCAAACATCTTATTTATGTCATCCATTGCTTCTTTAGTAAACACAGTAGGCTCATACAACTCAGTATCACTTACACGAGATGGCCTTGGTGGTGGCTTAACCTTTTCATGCTCCAAATCATCATCAGGAAGTATTGAAAACCCACCAAGATCTTGTTCTTTTTTTGTAACTGGTGCTTTTTCCTGCTTCTTTGGTCTCTTGGACCTTACAAAATCTATTGGCATTCCAAACATGTTATTTATATCATCCATTGCCTCCTTCAAGTTAATTGTAGGGTCTACTAAGCCATGGTGGCAGACATTTTCCGCTGCTGGCTCATCTGAGATTGTAGACCCAACGAACCTATGCACAACTGTATCTTCTCTAAGCTTTACTTGGGGCAAACTTTCTGAAGCAGTACTGTCTGGTAGATCCTTTGGACATGGGAATACAAAAGCATTCAAATGTGAAGCAGATAAGCGAGAGCCTGAGTTTTCATTCTCATCAGTTCCATCTCCATTCTCACCACTTTCTTCATCATCAATGAATATTTGAAAAGGTTCTTGGTGAAGTTGGCAAGCTTGAGCTCTTCCATGCTGCATCAGTGAAACATCCTCCTCATCTTTTCCATGTAATGATGATTCATTATCTAAGCCTTCATCAACAAAGACATTGAATCCAGTATTCGAATTATGTTGTTTTTGTCTACTTCTTTTTGACCTTCTACTAACTGGGGCAGTCTCTATAGGCTCACGAAACATGCTATTGATAGCATTCATGGCTTCTTTCATATTTATGGTCGGATCCACCAATCCATGATGACAGGCATCTTCTGCTTCAGATTTTCCAACTATAGCACTGTCAACAAACTTCACCACAACTGTGTCATCGCCATGAAACATCCTGGATTTTTCTGATTCTCTTCCAATAATCACTTGCTGCTCAGGTACATCTCGAGGTCTAATCTTTTGCACATGATCCTTCAAGGATGACTCTCCACTGATTCCATAACTAGATAAACGTGCCAAAACCCCTGCATTGTTAGATTCATTCTGAAGCTTCACATTCTGAGAGCTTCCATCTTGTATCTTTTTCGTCTTATCCTCAATGCTGCATGCATTTTCTTTGTTTTCTTCAGTCTTCCTAACTGATAGAGGCCTTCTGCCTAGTTTGCCTTCCTGGCACTGCAGAAATCTTTCAAATGTTAGACAATAGACTAGTGCTATCAACGAAGAAAAATTCAACGCACAAAAACACTGCCTGAACTTTCTTGTACAAAAACACTACCTGAACTTTCTTGCTCTTGTGTCGCTCCAGACGATGAAGGAAGTGATCATATGATTTTTGAATTTCATCAATAGGTTCTGCCAGGCTGTTTGATGAAGAACATAGCTTAGGCCAATTCTCCAACAAGATTGATAAAATCAAAATGCATGGAACTTAAGTAGCTATTTTCATCAAAATCACTGGATATAATACCACAGAATGAGTTTCTTTTTCACTATATTACAATTCTCAGCACAAAGCAAGTACACTTTGAAGGCAGATTTGGTGTGAGGTTGTCATTGCTGTCTTCATTTCTCAATAATGTTTTGTTCAGCTTCCATGAATCAGGTAAAAAAAAGTAGTATAGCTTCTAATACATCCAATTTCTAGTCATAGTTAATAAAATGGAAGTGCTGAAATAATCCAACTACTTTTCTTCGGTAAATCAAGCTTTTCCTGGAATACAAGAAGATGCAGGTTCTCCCCAATCCAACAAAATTAAAAAGAAAAGAACGATCTTGATTTAGTAGCTAGATAAGAGATCCAATCAAATGGACAAAAGTTTCTTCTGCTAGCAATGATAGACTTAATTGAATCATGGAACAGAAATATCTACTAGCAACTTGCAGGGAAAATCAGTATGAAGGTTCTCTTCCTGAAAACATTGAAACATAAAAACTTACTTTTGTATCCCTAAATGGTACATTTTCTCAGCTTCATCGAATTTCTTCATCTTCTCATAATAAAGAGCATATGCTTGGTAGAATAATGCTCGCTTTGTCCCTATGAAATTCATTTCCATGGTTCTCAATAACGCTCTTGGTTCATCCACATAATCCATCTGCTCAAATCCCATTTGAAAAAAATAACGTAAAAATTAATTAACTAATTGAAACTATATAAAGGCTATTACCCAGTTTAATTTGTAAGGCAATTTTCACAATCACCACAGTAAACAAACAACAACTTTGATTAAAAGCAATTTCATTTATGCAATTTTATCTCATTTTTCTGAAGTCTGCCTTCATAATGAAACTAATATTTGATTCAGGATACTGGAATCAAATATAGGGCTGAAAGTCTCCGATCAAAACCAAATTTAACAAAATAAATAAATAAATAAACTAGTAAGTTGCAGAGTTAAAATTACAAAATTTAAATTTCCCATTTTTTTTTTGTTTAAATGAAACAACAATTATTCAGTATAAGCAAACCAATTATTGCTTTGGAATATAAATTAATCCACTATGAGTGACTTTTATCAGTATCACTTACACTTCAATTATTCAAGAACCAAGAAAAAAGAAAATCAGAAATTAAGCAAAAAAAACTAAAAACCCAACCTCAAAATCACAAAAAAAAAATGTGTGAAAAAAGAATATGGGTAAAGGCAATTACCAGCTCTAACCAAACTCGAAGATACCGAACGTCGTTTCTATAGCGACGATCGGACTGAAATGTTTGTGTACATTTGTGCAAAAAGCGAGGCAGCTTTTCTTGCAAAGCATTTGAAGGTAAAATCTCCTTCATTTTCTTAATACCCCTGCAAAAGAACTTAATTGAAATTAATTAATAAGGAAGATACGGAGATTGATTTTACAGATTGAGTGTACAGAGTGAATAAGTACCGGAGCCAGGGGACAAGAGGGTCTTTGCCAGAGTAAGATTTGATATCTGAAATTAAAGAAGAGAATGGATCACTGTGAACAGAATTTGTCGCCATTAATTTTCTTTGTTCAAGTTAAAGCACAGAGAACAGAGATGAACAAGTCTCTGTTTTTCTTTTTCTTATTTTGAATTGGCTAAATAATTATAAAATTTTTAACGTTTATATTTTTAATATTTAATTTTTTATTTTTAAAAATTAAACTATTTAATTATTTTAGTAATATTTTTATTTTAAAAATATTAATTAATTATTTTTTTTATACTAAAGAGTGTACTACCCATATTACATATTAATCAACCGTGGTTAAGCCACCTGAACCATATCATTCCTCAGCAAATCCGCAATCTCTGGAGACGGCCTATCCATCCTAGTCCATCCCAAAACAGCCTGAACAGCCATATTTACTATCTTATCAGCAACCTGATTTCATTTCCTATAGACATGCTTCAAACAAATCTCCCATGGCAAACTAAGCAAAAACTTAATCTGCTTAAGCATGCCAGCAAACCGAGAATAATTAGGAATATCTCTTTTCGCAAAAAGAATGCATTGTAAAGAATCCATCTCAACTACAATACGCCTACATCCAAACTCCCAGGCGAGCTTTAACCTCCCAATGAGAGCACTAAGCTCCGCAACCATTGAAGTACAAGAACCAAGGCCCAATAACAAACCAGAAATGTAGCAGCCAGCCTCATCACGGATCACAATACCTCCACCAGCAACTCCTGGAACATTAAGAAAACCATTCATTAAGTGTCGATTTTGAATAAGAGTAGCATAAGATTTCATAACCATAGCTGCTTAAGCTAGAAATTGAAGTACAAAGGTCAGTTAGTGGTTTGCCATAAAGGTTATTAATTACATTAGCAATCTGTTAAAAACCATACTCCAAGACATTCAATGCATTTTTCTTCACTTGCTTTGATTTTTTCGTTCTAGCAATTGAAGCCTCATAATGAGACTGCGATATAGGTGTTTTAGGAGTTGGTGCATCTCCATAAAAAGTCTCATTCAATAATCAATGAGCTTGGGGCATCCTTTCTTTTTCGAATATTACTTATAGCTTTCTTTCTCATATCACTTGGAGTATCACTAGTCTTGCCAGTAGCTCTATCATTTCCATAAAGTTTGACCAATTTATTGAAATTACGCACACGTTTGTTCCTCAATTCAGTAGTTTCAGGCTTAGCTTATAAAAAATGAAACACAAATTAATATGAAATTATATGTTGTTGAATATATTTACAAATAACAAACATGTAAGAATTACCTTAATTAATTTTTGTCAAACCTCTTCTTCAGTATCAAAATTTTCTTTTTCTGGATTCCAACCAAAACCGCTCAAACCAGTTTGGAATATGTCATACCATTTAGCAAAAGTTCTTTTAATGTTCTTCATAAGATTGGTGATAGATAAAGTAAATTAAATAACTTTACAATAATTAACATCAAACAATGGTGATATATAAAGTAAATTAAAAAACTCATTTTAATCACCTCAAAGCACGGATAAAATCTATGATTGTTGGCTATCTCCAAGGACATTTCAAATTTATCTTGCTGTTTAAGAAATTTATCCTCCAATTCTAATATAGCTCGCAAAATGTTATGGAAATGACGACTTGTTATCTCACCTGATCGTCTAAATGTAAATGAAAGAACACGATTTTTGACATTATGTCCTAATAAGTATAGTATTTTAGCAACTTGTTCCTCATTATTACTCCAATAGTTAAGACCACCTTCTTTTACTAATAAACCACATAATCTCATAAATGCTGAAACACTCATCCTTATGATGTGCTGACTATAATCAGTTGACAACAAACGTCTCATAAAATTATCTCACTTTTTCTCCTTCTAGCCTTAGCTTATGAATCATATTAATATTTTGGGTCTCATTTTCAATGCCAAATAAATAATACCAATAAGCTACCAAACACAAATTGTGCAACTAAAGCAATCACTTATTGCATTATATTCTCATAATCCATCTACAAATAGAATGTAATATAAATATGTTATTTATTTATAATCGCAATATATTATATATATGTTATTTATTTATGTAATCACAATATACTATAAATAATAATCAAACAAACATCATGTGAAAGTCAGTGAATCTTTTGTCTTCAATGTTTTGGATCTATTCCAATCATATACCCAGGAAAAAGAATAAGGACTTGATGATGATATTCCAATCATATACCCAAAACATATACCCACAAAACTATTCCAATCATATATATTCAAGAACAAGAATTTGATGATGAAGTTCATCAAGACTTAGACTACGAAGTTGAATTTAAAGATGATTAATATGAGTTAGTTTTATCTGACTTTATAATTGAAGAACTAATTAGTAAATCAAAATTTTCAAGAAAATTCCCAAGAGATATGATCTTTTGGATTATTGGTGCAATAATTATCTGAATAACAAGTTGATTTTTGAATCTTTTTCTTTGTTTGAAATGAATTTTGGGTTTTTTTTCAAACTTTCTTTGTTATTGTTATTATCAACTTCTAAATTTTATATGTTAATTTGAAGAAGAGGATCAGTATAGTCTAACATCCACTGCGAAGGGACAGGCTTATTATATGGTAGTATATGATAATATTAATTATGTAATTTATTATGTATCCTTTGTTTAATGAGACATAAAAACATGTACAATTCTTGGATTTTAATATATACTGTACGTATATTAATTATTATACATATATATATCCTACTTGCAAATGCATTCAATATCTGACCTCTACAAAGCTTCAAGTATTTTAAGTAGAAATGGACAAAAGATATTATTGATGATTATGCAAGCAATTCTCAAGTACCTGTATCTGTATCCCATAACAAAGAAAAGAGAATATATTTATGCTAGTTTTATCCATTAAATCAAAGTTTTAGTAATGATTGTGCTGTGCATTTGGATTACAATTCATAAAGAATTTATTTATAGCTATTTTATATGTAATAGCTACAAATTTGCTGATACAAATTTGATTAGTATAAGCAATGATGAAAAAACTGCTTACCATCATAGCAATTTCGGAAGTCCAAAAAAGAAAATGGACCACAGCTTTACAAAGTTTACACCAAAAAATTAGTCTTTAATAAATATAATTAATCTTTAATAAATATAATTAATCAAGCCATGGCTGTAATTTTACATTCAACTCAAAGCAATTAGTGAGATGCACAGTTAAAGAAGAAAGTGCACGGTAAAAAAATCAAGTATTTCATACTATAAAAACATGCAGCAAAATAGAAATTCAAAACAAAAATAACTCATATACCAACCAAATATATATATATATATAAAAAAAAAGCGGAAAAAAATTTCAAAATTCACTCTATACTTGCTCATATCATGGCTTTCTAAAAAAATGGCAGTTTGCTAACCCTAATTTTTTTTTTTCAAAAGTCCTATCATGATTTCACAAACTAATAGTCAAAATAAAATTCGGTTATAAGTAATTATTAGTATCTGGGATTTTGAAAGAATGGATACGTAGATGATTCTCCAATAGCTTCTCAAATCTCTCCAATTGTTGTTATTGTAATACCTTGTAATTTTGATAATAATAATATAGTAAGAGTTAAAATTTATTTATTAAAGTAATTATATGCATAATAATAATAATAATAATAATAATAATAATGAGTGAAACAATTAGGTAAAATAGTAATAATAATATATATATATATAGTGGTAATACCAATATAAAAAATATATATAATAAGAATAAATTAAAATATATAAATTAAAATATATATATATATATGTTAATATATTAAAAATTTAGGTAAATAATTACTTTAATTATGGATCATTAAATTTAGTTTAGTGCCCAAATTAGTGGTCAGACCACTTAATTTAATTTTTACATTTTAAGTATTTAAATTTAAGTTATAAAAATTAAAGAAAGAGAAACAAAGGAAATAGGAAAGAAAAAAAAAAAAAACGAGAGAAAGAGCCAAAGAGGGAGTCTGTGAAGATAAAACATAGATTGATTTTTTTTAAGATTGAAAAGAAATTGGAAACAGTAAAGAAGAGGTAAACTTGGAGCAATAATTTATTTAGCTCCGTTCGTCGACTTCCATTGAGATTTTAGTGTCACGCGCCGGTCACCGGTGAAGCCAACTCGCCGAACTTTCCAATGCTATCAAAACCATCATGATCCGCCACCGGGAGCCACCGCACTCATCATCCGAGTGTCTCACCGGAGTTCACGCCGACATCATCTTCGGAGAGTTTTTTCGACCATTTTTTGATATATTTTTTTTTCTGCAAATCAGGTATTTTTAGAATCCTCTCATCATAAGCTTCGATTTGGTATATCATATGCGAATTATAGATAAGTATTAAAAAAAATATTATATATGTGTGTATTATGATAAATTAGATGGAATTAAAAAAATAAATAAAATAAAATAATTTTTTATTAATTAAGTTATGATTTAATAAAGAAATTAGAATTTTAATTTGTATGAAGAATTTATGATAAATTGAAAATAAATAAAAAAAATTAGATTTTGAATTATTATAAGTAAAATTTATATAGTGATAAGCTAAAAATAAATTAATAAAAAAAATTAGTGAAATTAGTAAATTAGAAATTATAATGTTAATTGATTTATTTACTTATAGTTAATTATAGTTATTAAGTTATAGAACAAATTAATATAAATAATGAATTGATGAAATTATGAATTAGTAGATTATTGTTAGTTAATAAATCAAAATATATTATCAATTATATTTAAGAATCATATATATATATATATAGTTGTTTAATAATTGATTAATTAGAATAGTATATATATATATATATATATGCTTAGATTAAATATATTGATTGTTAAATTAAGTTCAATTCTTGAATTATAAATTTGTTAGTAAATTACAAAATAAATTTATAGTAGTTAATGTATAAAGATATAAATAATTATATTTGTAATATAAGTAAATTAATTAAAAGATAATAAGTAAATAGTTTAGTAAATTAAGTTATATTAAATATTATTATTAAATTATTAATTATATAAGAATTTTTGTTTATAAAATTAAAATAAGTTAATCATATTATTATAAAGGAATTAATTAATTACTTAATTAAGATTTGTGTTATTATAGATACAATAATTAGGTTATTATTTTTAAGCATGAGTTGTGGTAATTTCTAAAATATAAATTATATGAAGTAACAATTTATTAGTAATATTATTAGTATTATCGTAATAAAATTTTATAATTAAAATTTTATAAATATTAATATTTTTTTAATTTATTTAATAATTAATATTATTAGTATTACTACTGTTATTATTAATATTAAGTATACATATATAAATTTAAATTATTGTATAACTAAAAGTTTATAACAATTATTATAATTAAATGTTTATATTATAACAATATTTAGGAATATAATTATAACTATCAAATATTTCCTTAATATTTGTTATTATTATAAATAGTCCATTAAATGTATATTTAAATAGTTATATTTTTATCATTAATATAATTGTATAATAAATTTAATATAAGTTTTTAATTTAAGACGGTAATTAAATAATTATTTAAATAATGTTATTATTTTTAGTAAATTTATTATAAGTAATTGTTAGAAAATGAAAAAATAAAGTATTATTAAGTAAATAATATTATTACTATTTTCTTATTTTAGTATTCATATTATTAGTACGAAATTATTTATTAAAAACTAAGAATATATAAATATATGATAGATTAAAATTGATAATATATAATAAGTAAATAAATAAATTAGTTAATAAATAAATATCATTAATAGTAATAAACCATTAAAACGAATAAATTAAAATAATATAATATAATTGTGTTTTAAATTATTATAAATACTTAGAAAATTCTTACCGTTAAAATTTTATTATTGGCAATATTTATTAAAAAATTTGATAAATAATTATACTTTAGAAATTAAATAAATATTTATTGTAATATTGCTTTAGAAAATTTGAAAGTCATAAAATTTTTAAAACGTTATTAGAGTTTAAGAACTCGAAATTTCACGTCATATTCATAACATACATCTATAGTGACTAAAATATAATTTAAATTAAATAATATTCTTATATTATTATATGGACGAGTCCAGTTGCAGATATAGCATATCAAGAGAATCCTGTTGAATAAATAAATATAGTATTTGGCCCAGGTGAGTGGGTAAATATGTAACATTGTATTTTTCTTAAAAGTATTTTATTTATATATAATTTTGAGAAAAGTATTTATTAAATAAATTTATTTATAGTAATAATTTATTTCTGAATATTAATTATTTTCTTATTAAGTGAGAACAAATAATAGTAGTTTAAATTTTTATATGTGTAAATAATTGATTATATTATACTGGCTAAATTAGTTTATATACACTCTTTTATAAATTTGTCTGATCGCACCTTGATGACAGGTGTTTAAATTTAATGATATTATAAAATTACCCTTGGTTGGAGTAATTACTCTGCACATGTATATTAAAGTTATTTCTCTTTGGACTTGCGAAGTAAGTCATTATGCGCCCTTGGATTAAAGTTAGAACGGTAAGAATTTATATTTGAATGTATATAAAAGATATCAGAGAATACACTTATATTTATCAAGTTGAGCTATAATATTATATTACATAGATTATTAAACTTTATTTGTTTCCCTTGATACATATTCATCTATTCACAAGGTAGTTGGACTCATTCCCCTTATATATATATATATAACATTTCAGATATTGAAGAATAAAGTAGTAGAACATCTTTATCTTTTCCTCCTTCAGCGTGTAGTTAACGTCGGGCCAATAAGATTATCTTTTAGAATTATTAAATAATTATCTATATTATTACAGTAAAAAATAATAAGTTGTATTTAAGAATATTAATATCTATGAGATTATGTAAGTGAAGAATATTTAGTAATTAATTTATGAGTAATGTTAAAATAGTAGACTACTATTATGATAGATTGTAAGATATGTACACTTTTAGAATTGAAAGAATGGGGTGTGACAGTTGTAATATGAGATGGGAAAGAAAGAACGAGATTGGAAAAAAAATATATTAGGAAGTTTGGGTTGTTTAAATTTCATTAGGGGCAATTTTGGTAATATATAAATAAAACTGCATCAACACACCAAATCGGTGGTTTATAAAAATGCTCCAAAAATGTCATTATCAAACCACCATTAAACCATCAAAATAAGTTAGAAATCAAGCCAAACATGGTTTGATTTTAAACTATATAATAATAACAGATGGAAAACCATAATAGAAATGCTCCCAAATAAATCCTAAGTGAAGGAGAGATAGAATGTCAAGTGACTCCAAAAAATAAAAGTGAGAAAAAAGAAAAATTGTGAAGAAGTAAATTTATAACTAAATTTTCGGAGGACAACATAAGATAATCTTTTACTAACTCTTGATATTATATTGTTGCATTGGATAATAAGTAAATTGCAGTTTTTGTCCAATGTGAATGATCTTGGCCATTGTATATTCTTCATGTAAATTTTGATCTATAATCACTGTAATACCCCTAATTTTTGAATATTAAATAAAATAAATTAAATTTGGATACATTAAATAAATAATTTAAATAAAATGAAAGGATTTTTAAGTGAAATGTATATTTGAAATATATTTGATGTAAATATGATATATATAAGATATATACATATATTCAAGATATACATTACATATATATATATATATATTGTATAATTAAGTGCATAGTAATTATTATTATTATTATTATTATTATTATTATTATTATTATATAGATAAGGATAAAAGCAAAAAGAAGAGTCTTTCTTTTCTTCCTTCTTCTTTATCGTGAGTTTAAGAGAGAGAGAGAGTCTAGAGGAGAGTTCTTCTTTCATTCATCCAAGAATTAAAGTAATCTCAAGGATTCAAGTGAAGATTTTAAAAATTCTTCATTAATTGGTAAGTTTTTTTTTTATCATTTTATAAGTTTTTTTTTTGGAATTCTATGAAAGAATATGATATTTGAATTTTGGAAATTTTGTATTAGTATGTTTTGATGGCTTATTTGAATATCTATGAAGATGTTGTAAGTAGCTAATGATGATTTTTAAGGTTGGATTGAAAGAGAAGAGATTTCTTTTCTTTCTTCTTCTTTGAATGTGTTATGAGAGGAAGTGATGATTGATTGAATAAGATGATAGTTATGATATGTCGGAGTTATATAAATGTTAAATTTGTGGGAGAATTATGGATATAAACTAAGATGATGGTTTAGGGTGTTGTATTGTTGAGTTTGGAATGATTGTGTTCATATGATTGAGAGTTTGAAATACAGATTTTGCCTGACATGGCCAATAACATGACCATGTCATTGGGCATATCAATGGTGCTGAGTTTCACATTGATGACACAACCATTAACACGGTCATGTCCCTGAGCGTGTCGTAGCTTCTATAAGGCAAAATAATTGACACGACCATTAACACTCTCGTGTTGTTGGGCATGTCAAACGTTCTATGAGGCAGAATGAATGACACGGGCAGTAATACGTCCATGTCATTGGATGTGTCAAAGCTTCTGTATGATTGGGTTAGTGACACGGTCAGTAACATGTCTGTGTTGTTGGGCGTGTCATTTGAGAATAACCCTTTTCTTTGTTTTTCATTTACAATTCCTATTTAAATAATTTGATGTTGAGAATACCTTAGAATGTGATATTAAATGGTTATTTATGGTCACATTTGGTATAGGCATTGAGAGAGAGTAGTTTGCCCAACCCTAGTGTTGAAGGACAACTTGAAAGAGAATGTTAGAGGAAGTTTTAAAGCTTGTTTTGGAGTGTTTTCTAAGGTATGTACAAACTCTTGATAAATGAAATGTGATTGCATTACATTTGGCCTAACACATTTTGAATGAAAAATGTGTTAAACTACTTGATACATTATGTATTTATGAACATGATACTAAAACATGTGAATTGTTATGTATGCATTATTATGCATTGTGAAAAACCATTGTTAATGGCTAAATTGAATGAAATGTGAATTATGTGCAAAATATAAAAATGACCCAAAATATTTGGGTAATGTGGTTTGTTGTGTATACATTCAAAATGTTATGTAAAGCCACTAGTGATGGATAGATTGTATAAAATAAGATACATTATGATTATATGATAATGTTGATATAAATGAGATAAATGAGACAATGTGTCTAGTTTGATCATGAGAAAATGAGAAAGAGATTGATAATGAAAATATGAAAAAAAAATGTGCCTAATATGTTATTCAATTTTTAGAGTTCTGTGTTTGGCGGCATGCCTATATCTGCTTATGGGGCTAAACGCTTGGCGTCACTATGAAAATATTTTTGAGGTGAAAAGATTGGGTCGTAAGCCTTAAAAAATAAATCCTTGAAGCTAGGCTGGGTGAAAAAACCGAATCGTAAGCCCAGGCCTAGTTGGACTAATATATTAATATTTTACCTTTGGAACTAGACACATGATGTCATTATGGACCAAAATGATAACTCTGAGAATTGAATGATGTATTAGTTGTTTGGGCCCATGCTTGTGTATGTGTTTGTGTGGATTATCAAGTGATAAAAGTATATATACAAAAGTGGTCTTGAATATCATGTGATGACATAGCATATGAACATTTTGCATTGGCATTGTATTTGAATATTATTATTGTCAAAGTTTATACCAATAGGCTTTGGCTTAGCGAGATTATAACTCATCGCGCAGGTGACAGGGGTGATCCGGTAGAGCCGGAGAGTTCTACTAGACCAAATTGGGTCTAAGCTTGTGTTATTGGAACTTGAAGTGTTTGTGCTACAACAAGATCAGCATCACTTTATCAGCATGTACATATTTTATTTTATAGAATATTTTGACATTATGTATATTATATTATATTTTGAGAGTATATGTATATATATACTGTAAATTATAAAAAGTGTTATAAATAATGGAGTAATATGAGATATCATGTATTCTGATACATATATATCTGTATAAATACAAATATTTTAAGTAATAAGGGAATATGAAAGTTTTTATTAAACCAATTTATGATATTTTTATACTATATATACATATTTTACATACTGGAGTGTGTGTATTATACGTTTATAGGGTATAAGGGTGTTACAATCATTTTTTCCCAAATTGATGCATAAGATACGTTTGTAATATTTTGATTTTGCTTCTTGTTTTTTTCTTTCTTTTCCTTTTTGGTACTAAAGTGTTTACAAAAAGGCTCAAGGTTTTTAACTATTAGTTTATGAGGACTCTACTAAAATTGAAACTAATTTTGAGAGTGTTTTTCTTAATAGAACTTGAATATTCTATTATGATTGGGTAATATGAATAATTATGTGCTTTTAATTTTATCTTTTTCAACAATATGGATTAATGCAGTAGTGTGACTATCAAAATACACCATGAAGGGAGATTTAAGAGGCCTAACTCTAAAAATATGTAAATGGGGATATTAAAAATTTTGAAATCCTTGATATTGATAGGTTTCATTTTAAAAGAATAGAGAAAATGATTATGAAATTGGGGTATGCAAAAGTACTAAATCTTTATTTATTGAGACCTTGTATTTTGATGGATTAAGGACTCTTTTATTTTTTCAATGATTATAGGGTCTACCAAATGCTTAATAATAGGACAAATGGAGGCTTTATTGACATATACTGTGAGTTGTGTTTGTGAGGTTGATTATATTATTGAAGAGAATCTCTTGTTGAATGATGTGGATAATCATATTAGTGTTGTGTTTGGGCAAATTGATCGATAAGTTGGTGTTGGACTTGGGGAAAGTGGTGTAGATTTTGGAAAAAGTGGTGGTGACAATGTGCATTGTGGTGTATGGGAAACTAAAAATGCACTTGATAAAAGTGATGTTGTGAACTTTGAAGCATTAGGGGATAATAAGGAAGGTGATGGGCTTGGTCTTGGTCTTGGTATTTATTGTGATTATAGTAGGAAGAAATTTTTGGGTGATAAAGTAAGAATTGTCATAAGACACAGTAACTTGCAAGATTTGAATGTGTCTTCAAGTGTTGTGAATGATGACAATAAAGTGGAGTTTATAATGGATTGTGAGATGAATCCTGATGGTGATAATGGTGAACTTTTTAATGCAAGAAAGAAGATGAAGCAAGCTATAAATGAGACGGAGGCAAGACATGGAGATGATGAAGATCATGATCTCAAAACTAATGAAGGAGATGGAAGAGGACGCAAAATCTAAAAATGTTGAAGTTGATTACGACACAGGACAAGCTGAAAACAATATGGACATAGGGATAGATGTTGAGTATTCAGAGACCGAATCCAATATCAATTTTGAAGAAGAGTTAGATGGGGAAGACAATATAATTATATAAAAAAAGAGATTAATGAAAGTCATTTATAAAAAGAATGATAAAATGCCATCTTTTATTTTAGGTGTACACCTAGGCTTAGGTCAATCTTGATTTTGATTTTGCAAACAAATTGAAATATTTTCATGGCTTCATTGAGTATTTATAGGACTGGAAGACAACTTAGAATAAGATGAAATTGCAAGAAACTTGAGTTAGTACTGACAACCTTGAATATAGAGGTTGTGAAAATAGTGTCGCAACCATAAAAAGGAGATCACGATTGCGACAATGGTGTCACAACTTTGAAAATAGGTCTGATAGTATAATACTATTTACGTGGAAGTCACAATCATACATAAGTTCTTGCACCTGCGAACTTGCTAAAGCTAAAAGTAAAAAACACACAAAAGAGATCGTGTCGAGCTTCACATTGACTTTCCCAGAGCGAAATGTCCTATCCTATCGTGAAC
Organism: Garcia nutans; assembly: GCA_947685225.1. Lineage (NCBI taxonomy): Eukaryota > Viridiplantae > Streptophyta > Magnoliopsida > Malpighiales > Euphorbiaceae > Garcia > Garcia nutans. The sequence continues at coordinate 43,654,522 of CANTUV010000017.1, forward strand.
TCCAAGCTTCACGATTGCAACATAGCAAAAAGCATTAAGCCTAAGAAAACATAAGCAATCACGATGATGATCGCAACTGTAGCATGAGATTTGCGACTGCGACATGGAGAGCATGACTGCGAGATTCATATTTTTATCCTCGTTTACAAACTCGTCTTTTGATTACCTTTTACAAACTCATCTTGTAATGGCAAAAATCCTAATTATCCTTATTTTAGTTCACGTGCGCAATTGAAGCGATATGTATCTTCTATATATATATATCAAAATTCTATTTGATTATGTTCATACAAAATTGTATGAGTATTATATGTGTTAGTTTTTTAGTTGAATGAGATGAATTTTAATCAATGGTACTATTTGTTATTCTATGTTCTATTAGATTATGTAGAAATAAAAGTTACTTTGAATTAATGTTAGTCCTTTGTAATTTGTTTGGTGGTTTTGAGAAAAATTATTATGTGTTGATTTTAATTTTTTTATGTTTGATTTTACTCAAAGCAGTACAATAATGAAAATGCATTTGTTGTTTTTTCATGGTTTTCAGATATTTTTTATGGTTATTCTTTGAATTGGTGGTTACTTTGTATTATAAAGTTACTAGTATAATGTTGTGTATTGCTTGTTTTCAAGCAATGATGAGTTCAATCAATTAGAATGGTAAAATGAAAGTTGAAGAGAAGGACAATCTTAAGGTACCTCTGCTGCAACCTCTAGATAATGTTGTCGCAATTTCTATTCCCAAATAGAAGGATGGAAGATATAAGAAGGTTAAGATAATTAAATTTAAAATAAGGGAATTCAAGTGTGCCTCTAGTGTCAGATCCATAGAATATGTGCTAGACGAGCTTAGTGGAGTTGAGAAGGCTTTGATATTGCCCCTTGATGGCCATGATGCTATTTCTTACATACCACAATTAGTTACCGTAAGTCAACTTGAAGAACTTGTATAAGTCTTTATTCACATTTTGTTGAACAATAATTTAGAAATTCTTTCGAGGTTTCCCTAACCCTATTGGAATTAGTATTTGATGACGGGGGAGGGGGGACCTCAGTGGACTTAGGAACTGGAGTTTGGATAGGAAAGGTTGGCTTACCTATCTATAAAATAAATATGAGATCGGACTCTAGTGGAGAAATTCCGATGTCTAAGTTAGTTCGGTTTATCTACAGACAAGTTAGCAAGGAGAGTGGGAAAAAGGTCATTTACCAATGGGGGGTTCACCCCTATTTATGGTTGAGGAGTAAGGGACAAAGTTTGAATGTGTCAACAGATCTTTAGGGGTGTCCGTATTGTATGATAGTTGTGTTAAAAATTGGTCTCCCAGACAAAAAGAGCACGGTTAGTCCAAAGAGCTTAGTACCAAGGCCTATATTTTACCGGTAGTTTGGTCTTAGCACCAATAAGATATCGGGCTTGGTCCATGAGTCTGGTAACTATGGGGAATTATCAATATTTATTTACAATTGTTTGCTTGGTAAATGCAGATAAAAGTTGTATGAGATGGAATTTTACTTTATTTAGTGCTTTTAATTTGTCCATTTCAAGTTTTAAAATTTTTTTGGACCTTTTTTCCTTGCTAAATTGTATGACTTCTTTATATTTTGGAGCCTAAAAGTTCTTATGTTTTAAACTTCTTTAGGCTCAAAAAAATAAAAGAAACCATAAAAGATGTGACATTTTCCATTTGATGAGTTTTCAGAACAAGAAAAATCAGTATGCCAATTGTTATTGTCATAAAATTAGAGTTATGGCTCGCTTATCAAGTAAAATCTGTACAACATCATATCACTACCAATTAGTATAACCAATTAAAAATACTTTAATTTCATCATCACCGGATTTTTATCTAATGAAATCATATATCCACAAACTAAGGGCGAAATTGGTTTTTTTTAGGGGGGGGGGGTGTCCTTACTGCTAGAAAAGTCCAAGGGAACCCCTGGACATTTTCACCCTTAGTTGTAAATGATGAAGGGTTGAAGACAACCACTTCTTTTTATTTTTTTTTATGTAAACCTGTTTAAAACAACGTCATTTCATGCAGAGTTAGATAAAAAAAAACTCACAAATAACAAATCTATGAGCTGAGAATTTTGCTCCAAATACTTAGAGCTTGCATCTTTAGGGACTAAGCCCGATTAAAGGGAATTGCCACCTAGATAGATAAAAAAAAAATAAGAAAAGGGTGATAACTCGATTCCTAAGAAATCTAAATTGGCTCCTATTGGGTTTGAAAAATTGGGTATGAATAGCCATAACAAGATGTAACCTATTATCGCTATATGCTCAGTTTATTAGAATCGATCTCTTTTTTAGGTCCTAATATTATATTATTTTTAAATATCATAGAATTATCCTCTAAGCAAATAATAAAGATATGTAAAGGGCAAACAAAGACATTTTATTGCATATCAAATAACATATATGTATGGTATGAGAGTAATTGAAACAAATAAATAAGCAAAATAAAAATAATGGGCACTCATTGGAGATAAATTGTAATTAAAAATATATATAACTATTTTATTATCTATTAAATTATTATTATTTAAATTATGAAATTATTATTTAAATTTTTTTTTGATATTTTATTTATTATGGAAAAGGAAAAGAAAAGAAAAGAATATATATGTATTTGTAATAAATGGAGAGGGAGAAAATATTAATGAAGAGAGAGAGTGTTAATTATTAATGGAGAGAGAAAACCAGAGGGAGAGAAGAGAGAGAAGTGGCTGATCGATTTTTAGCCGATCCACTGTCGTCTGTTAATTTTCTTGGAACACACACCACACAGGGAGAATGGGCACCTCAGGATGAGTCGACTGCTGTCTGTCTTGCCGTCAGATGCCACCGGAGATGGTCGTACATGCGGCACAAAGTGGGCAATTTCTGTGAACTTCCTATGAGATTTTCGGCCACTATCCGATCTTATTTTTCGGCGATTTAGTTGTCTTTCATTTCCAATCAGATATTCCGAGGAGAATCGTTGGGTTTTTATATATTTGTAAGTTATATAGATTAACATAAACCATGCTCTCCTAATTTATGTTAATAGTTATATTAGCTTAAATGCATTGACTACTTTTGCAATATATAAACATTTATTATTATAAGCATAATGTGTGTTGGTGTATGAGTTGATCATACTTAGTGCATTTTATATGTGTTTGCCGGATAGAGTTAGGATGATATGAAACTACACTTGATTTGAGATACGGGTTATGACATGATATTATATGATGATGATGAGTGTATGACTGGCGTGACGGTGGAGACATTCTTATACTCAGCGCTGTCTGTCAGTCAGGAAGCGCTGCTTGGCTATAGTTGTGATAGCAGACCTTATGTATTGAATTCAAAAAGAAATGCACGGACTAAAAGAGCTAGATAGAGGGATCGACTCTCCAATTTGGGTTTAATATGGCCCTATTAACTTACTCTTATTCTTATATGATTATGTGATTTGTTTGTCTGGTTGTCATTTGCATGAGCATTATTTGCATGGAAATGATGTATTATATTAATTGCTATATAGCTCATTTAGTCGAACGCTCATTCTTATTCACTATTTTTCCTCCAGATTACAGGTGAGCGTTGAAGAAATATTTTATCGGGTCATAATGCATTTCATTTCTCGGTATGAGTGTTATTTATATATATTTTTATTATATAATTATGTTATAATTATTTTTTAGAACTCTGCATTGTATTACTGTTCTTATCTATTTGTCTGTGTAGTTTTATTGTTTGGTTAAAGTTATTTTAATTACCTACATCTAATGTTGATGATAAGATTTGTGATGGTTGCCCAATTATGGCAGTAATATATAGATTTTGCTTAATTGGTAGGCCCATAGCGCTGGTTCTATGACAGTAATGACTGTCATAGTACAGTTTCCTTTAGTTTTCAGTTGTAAGGCTGACTATGAATTCCAGAAGCTACGTGCTTTCCTATTCCTTAGCTCCAGTCACATGCCCTCGAGTTCAAATCGTGACATGAAAACATGCCTCTACAATTGATAACAAATCCTATACATCATATATAGAAAAAGTATATCTACAGGCTTACTACATCATCTCTAATAAAAAAAAATACAATGATCAAGGAAAAATTAAGCAATAAATAAGCATCAACATTCAAGTAGCATTACTAATCACAATGTAATCACTCAAAAATTATTAGAGTTAACCCTAAATCATCATAATGGAGCATTTGAAGCCTACTTGGACCAAAATAGAGATAAAATAATATATAGCACACAAACCAAGGCAAGACATTATCATTATCAGTAAAAACCATAGATCATATCATAATTGCTCGAAAGCATCATAGTTCACCATCAAACATCATATTATGACTGACGAAATACATTAGAGGCAAATTAATGGTAAAACAAGCACGACATGCTAATCAAGGTAAAACCAAGTCTAATTATGCAAAAAGTCCATATATTTGTCCAAAATGCTAATTTTTTATCCCAAACTAGTTAAAACACATTAAACATATGATTATATTGATTAATTTTCAAATTAGGTTCAAAAAATACTTGGCATGGAAACCAAGGCAAAAATCGATTCAAAATTCTTAAATCAAGATTTTTTTTTGAAAATTGCAAAATCACTTTTAATTATCTTAAAAACATCTTAAAAATCATAAAAATAATTTTAGGATTGAAAATCTCAAAAAATGAATAAAAAATCATATGAAATGGATGCAAAATGAGATTTTTAGGTTTTTGACAAAAGTCCGATGTTTAAATCAATTTGAGGTCAAATGTCGAGTAGCCTTTGATGTTCCAAAATATGTTATTTCAGTCCTCAAAGGTCCAAATTCTATGATAGTTCAAATAATGTCCAAAATTTCAATTTGATGTCCATAATGCATCCAATTTTGCAAAGGTTCAAGGATCAGTTTGATTAATGTTCCAAAACATAACCCATTGTCATAGTTCAAAAGAGAATGGCTCGAAGTGTCCAAAATATATTCCAAATACATTGTTCCTCATCTATTTTCCATATTCAAGGTTTTGCCAAAATGGATTTTAAGAATTACAAACCATCAAACTAACACATAAACCCATTTTAAGCTCTTTTTAATTAATATTTTATTTTAATCATCAAGAAATCTAAAGGACTGAAAGCAAAGAAGCATAGAAGAGAGGAAAACAAAAATGAGAAACAAAGAAAAATAAAATTTTAAAGATATAAACCAACGTGTAGGCTTCTTCAAAAAACTTAAATCTTCATATAAAGTGCAAAAGGTCCTATTAAATCTCCAATATCTTGAGTTTTGGTTGTTGAATTTGGGTCTTTTGTGGGATTTATTCCAAAATTTGAAATCTTTGAGGTGTTCTAGTGTTTAGGTGTGATTTGGATAAGTTTCAAAGAGTTTGGTGTGGTTACAGAGAATGTGACAGAGTTTCCCAAGAAAAGTGCTAAAAGTCCTCAATAACTTTAAGCTCCTCTATTTATAGATGAGCCCTATTCACTCAATTGACAGGCTAGACTAGCGAGGTGTTAGTCTAAGATTTAAGTTGACTCACATGGTGTCAATCTAAGGTTTAAGTTGATTGGTAGTGTCAGTCTAAGGCTTAATTAATTGGCGGAGTATCAGTCAAAGGTTTAAATTGACTAGCAGAGTTTTAGTCTAAGGCTTAATTGGAGGAGTGCTAGTCTAAAGCAAGTTAGACTAAAACAAGTTAGACTGACAAGACTAATTTTGAGTGTTTTGGCTTTCTAAAGGTTTTTCACACTATGAATCTCTTGAAACGCTCAAAAAAGTATTCTAAAATTGTTTTAAGTGGGTTTTAGAAAATTTTAAAAAAAACCCTAAAAAAGCCGATTTTAGCCCAAGTAGAGAATTCTCGTAGGTCTTACTCTAAAATGTTTGTTTTAATGCCTTTTCACCATTTTAACAATTTTTTAATTTTTTAATAAATTTTAAATATTTTTATATTTTTCAAGAGACATTTGAAATCCAGATTTCTGTCAAAATTTAAATCAGGTATAAAAAATCAAAGGTTTACAAAATCTATGATCTGTTCTTCACTAGTGGACCGCAAGAGGCGAGACTGAGATCGAGCCAAGCAAGGCGAGACTGAAAGAGAGAGGTAGCAGCGGCACACCACCACTACCGACTCACCGAGCCACAGTAAGCACCAAGATAGATATTTTTCATTTAAGTTTTTTTTTTAAAATTATTAATTTACTTTGTGATTTTACTGATTAGAGTTTGGTTTTTCTTTAAAAATTTAAAATTAGTTTTTAATTTATTATTTTGATGATGTTATTGAGCATAATAATTTATAGTTATTATTTTGATAATTTACTATTTTGATGATATTATTGAATATTGAGTATAATAATTTGAAGTTTAATTTATAGTTTTAAATTTATTGTTTTTTTGATGATGTTATTGAGTATAATAATTTATTTTATTGATTTGTATTTTGTTATTACTTATTAGGTTAATTAATTTGCAATTTGATTATAAATTGGTAATTTGAGGTTTTGTGATTAATTTAATTATTTTAAAATTTGATTATGAATTGAAAATTTGAGATTTTGTTATTATATTATTTATTTTGCAAAAAAAACTTTTATCATATAAATTTATTAAAAAATAAGTATCTTAAGCACTTTAATATTGGAAAATAAATAAAATTTCTTTAAAATATCTAAAAATATATATATATATATATTATTTTTAAAAAATAACATATGTTCAATTTTATCTAAATTCCGGCTTCAAAATTTTGACCCCTTAAATCTAAATCCTAATTTTATTATTGCCACCCACAACTAATTAAATTGAGAAAAACTCAAATAACTTGCATCATCCAACAGAAAAATAAAAATATAATAAAAAATGTTAAAATTATAGAATAATATGAAAATAAATTACGTTAAATAAAATTAAAGTTGTAATTTAAAGATATTAGTGACATGAAAGAGGCTTAAAATATGATTGGCCCATGGTGCAATATTTGCAACAGTAAGTTATTTGCAAAAGTATAAAACTATTGTAATATTTTTTAAACTTGTATTTAGCGAGTGCCCGTTTTGAAAACATACTAAATTTATCATATTTTAATAATATTAAATATAAACTTTTAGATTTATTGACTTATTTACAATATTTGACTTCAAGTGATGTTAGTGTAGCTATTGATACACTATATCAAGCCCACTGAATGAGAAAAAAATATATGAGACTTTCTTGATCGATCAAAGAGCATGAAAAATTATATACTAACACTGCTACTGTAATTAGAATTTCTAGTTGGAGTGGCAAATAAGTTAAAAACTGACATCTGTTATTTTCTATAGGTCCACAAGATAAAAAAAATGGCTAAATAATTATGAAATTTCTCAGATTTTGCATATTATACTAGTGAGTCCCTGTATTTTTAACATCTAATTTTTATATTTCTGTATTTTTAAAAAGTAAATTGTCTAGTCCTTTTATCAATATTTTTATCTTAAAATCATTAGTCAACTACTTTGATTTTATAAAATAACTTATTTGTTATTCCTTTATATATATTTATTTTTATTATTTATTAAATTTATTTTATTTTTAATTTTATTTTATATATAGATCGTCTGTAAAATAATAAAAGATATTATTAATATTATTTAAAATTATTTTTTAGTAATATCTATAAAATTAAAATAAATGATATATATGGATTGCCTGCAAAATAATAAAAAATATTATTCATATTATTTAAAATTATTTTTAAATAATATTTATAAAATTAAAATAAATTATGTATAAGAAATATAAATAAAATTGAAAATAAGCATGACTTAACAAATAATAAAGAAAGAAATATATAAAGGAATGGTAAATAAATTATTTTATAATATTAAAATAGTTGACTAATATTTTTAGGATAAAAATATTAACATAATGACTAAACAGTTTAATATTTAAAAATAAAGGGATACAAAAATTAGATATTAAAAATACAGTGACTTATTAGTATAATATCTAAAATATCATGGACTTTATAATTATTTAGCAAAAAAAATTTAAATATTAATTATGCTAACCGTGGTAAACTTTTAGCCTTGCAGTTTACATCTTCCATCAGTAACATTTTTCTTATTTTTTTATGTCATAATAATCACTTCTTAAAATTAAGTAATTTTTTTATGTAAAAAATTAAAATTTTCTCTCAAAAAACTCAAGTGAAACTAAAACATTAGTATTAAAATGACAGATATAATGAAATATACAAAAAATAAATATTCGATAATATTAATTATAATTTTTATTTATCACTATTTTATTTTTATAAATAAAAATAAATATTAATTAATAAATTGAAAGTAATATAAAATTATAAAAATTTATAATATTATATTTTTTAGAAAGGAAAGATATTATTTTTTAAAAAGAATATAAAAAATTAAATGGGTGATGAATATTTAAAAAATATATATTATTATTTTGTTATAGTAATATAATATAATATTTTTAATAATATAATAATACAATAAAAAATTATAATTTTTTATAATTTTTGTATTATTCTAAAATCAGTTAATTATTTATTTTTTTATAAGAATAAAATATTAAGAAACAAAAATTATAATTAAGATATTAAAGAATATTAATTTTTAACATATTCCATTATGACTAATATATTGATATTAATATTTTAATTAAACTCGGATTTTTTTTCAGTTGTTGAATAATTTTAATTTTAATAAAAAAAAAATTAAAATGATATGAAGAATCTAATATCAATGGGTGAAGGGTTGGCATTGCAAATCATCAATTAAGTTAGGGTTTTTGCAATTCAGGTATCCCTTGTTGCTCCAAATATTGTTAGATCTAAAAGATCTGTTCTTTGATGTTTTTGAGATTTATTTTTGCTCCAAATATTGTTTGATTGTTTAATCTTTTTCTTTATTGCCAGTTTTCATAGTTCAGTTGTGTTCTATGATATGAGTAAAATCTTAAATTTGTCATTGTTTTTGTTAGTTGGTTATTTCTTTTTGTTATTTGCTTTCACATCCTTTTGTATGAGCTACGTGAGCTGGCAGTAAAAAATTTATATTATATGGGCATATAGAGCCTTTTCGTGCATGTATATTGTCATGCCATTCAATATTAATGAATTGAATATCTCTTTCTTCTATCATTTCTCTTATTAGCTCTCTTTCTCTTTCATATTTCTATAAGCCAAATTCTGCTTGGATCATCTGGTATCAGAGTAGTATTTCCCTAACAACCAAAATATTATGTCAGTATCCAATAACACAAGATCGCAAGAACAGAAGAAGATGGAGGGCACGATCAAGAACGTTGTGAGGGGAATGATAAAGGAAAACAACAAGAAGCAAGAAGAAATTAACAAAAAACAGGATGAAAAGTTTACTGGTATGTTAGACGAGCTTAAACGCCTCATCTCTGCAATTACTTCCCCATCTCAAATGTTCCCTTCTTCAGTGGTACCAAAACCCATTGATCTAAACACCAACAACCCACCTCCCATTACTCCTGCAGTTACTTCATCCATCGATTTAACTAATCCAACTCACCAAACAACCACTTCTCAAACACCCATTCCTAATTCTTACCAACTCGCTACTCGATTCACCAAAATCGAGTTTCCAAAATTTGATGGGAATGATCTGGAAGGATGGCTCTTTAAGTGTGATAGATTTTTCCAAATTGATTTGACTCCTGTGCATGCTAGAGTTAAATTAGCTGCCATTCATTTGGAAGGGAGAGCCTTACAATGGCACCAATCGTATGTTAAGAACAGAAACAATGATGTTGAACCACCCTGGCAAGAATATGTTGAGGCCCTCAAGGGGAGATTTGGAGAAAGGGTATACGAAGACCCGATGGCAGATTTGAAGAGCTTGGTTCAAACTGGAACTTTGCAGGAGTATTTGGAAGAGTTTGATGTACTCTCGCACAAGGTGAATCTAACAGCAGAATATTCCTTAAGTTTTTCATCAGTGGCATTAAGGATGAAATTCAAATTCCTATTCGAATGTTTGCACCCAATAGCTTACAGCAAGCCTACACATTAGCTCGAATGCCAGAATCATACATCTCATCCACTAAAACTCCAAAAACCTATTCTAATTGATTTTCCCAAAGCCAAACAGCCTCTGCCCCTTATTCATAGACGCAAACTCTCAATCTTAACACCACACCTAGCTCAAAACCTCCTTTATTACCTACACCCACCACATTACAAAAACAAACTTACCTGTCTCACAATTCCAAATTTCCATAAAATACTAGCGCAACTCATCCATTCAGAACTCGGAGATTGACTGATGAAGAGTTAAATGACAAGAGGGCCAAAAATTTTGTGTTTCTGGTGTGATGAAAAGTTTATTCCAAGTCACATATGTAAAAAGAAGCAATTGCACATGGTGGTAGTGCAAGAGATTCCAGAAGAAGCTTTAGATCAACCTGAGGAACTGTTGTCTTGGAATGAGGATGAAACTCAGGGAATTCCTCTTGCCATTTCCCTACATGCTATACAAGGATTTATAGAGGGAGCTTATCAAACTATGAGAGTGATTGGTACTTACAAACGAAAACCAATTCACATGCTCATTGATTCGGGTAGTACACATAATTTTTTGGATGTGGTGACTGCCACGGCATTGGGGTGCAAATTACAATCTATTGCTCCTGTGGATATAACTGTTGCTAATGGTCAGACCATGAAATGTACTCATGTTTGCAGGGGACTTAGCTGGAAAATGCGAGGCTATGATTTTACTGTTGATTTCTTAAGCATGCCATTGGGGGCTGTGACATGGTTTTAGGAATTCAATGGCTAGCTACACTTGGTGATGTCACTTGGAATTTCGAAAATCTCCTCATGACTTTTTCACTTGATAGCAGAACCCATCAGCTCCAAGGGGTTAACTCAACCTCTATTAAGATTGTGTCAGACATTTATATGTGTAAGCTGCTGCAACACAATCCACCTCTCACCTATGCTATTCATGTCCATCAGAAGGGGCCTGATTCTGACTTAAGTATACCATCTGTGGCAAATTCTCCTGAACTTCAGTAGCTCTTGCTTGAATATGGCTTCTTGTTTGAAGAGCCTCAATCACTACCTCCCCATCGAATGCATGACCATAAGATACCCCTATTAGAAGGCACTAAACCCGTAAACATTAGGCCTTACAAGCATTCCCCATTACAGAAGACTATCATTGAAAACATGATACAAGAGTTGCTGAAAAATGGCATCATTCGACCTAGTATTAGTCCTTTTTCGTCTCCAATAGTACTAGTTAAAAAGAAAGATAACAGTTGGCGCATGTGTATTGACTACAAGGAGCTAAACAAATCAACTATCAAGGATAGATATCCTATTCCTATTATTGAGGAGCTACTCGATGAGCTACATGGTGCTGTAATTTTCTCCAAAATAGACCTCAAATCAGGTTATCACCAGATCAGAATGCACCCCGCAGACATTTATAAAATCGCTTTTCGGTCTCATGATGGCCACTATGAATTTGTTGTGATGCCCTTTGGGCTTACTAATGCACCCTCTACTTTTCAAAGTCTCATGAATGAGGTCTTTAGGCCATTCTTGAGGAAGTTCGTACATGTTTTCTACAGTGAGAATTTGCAGGTGTTGGTGGTAGCACACCAAAATTGAAAAATAAAAATGAAAAAAAAGAAAGTCAAAAATGCAAGGTGCCTAACAAGGAAGAAATTGTCAAAAATGGGAGGTGAAAATGGGAGGTGCCTAATTTAGCCTAATTTTCACCTAATTTAGTTTGACAATTTATTTGCATTTGAAGCCTATAAATAGGCTCATTCTCTCCATTTGTAAATACACCAAGCAAACACAAAATATAGCTTAAGGAGAGCTATAGGTTAAATACCAAATAGTTTATATTAGGAATTAGAGAATCAATCTCTTGGAGTTCCTTGGAGTATAAATATTTGGGGGTTGTTTTGTGGGTGTCGGTTAGAAAAATATTTTGTAATTTGTGGTTGTAACAATTTGCCGCATAGTGAATATTTTTCTTGGTTGTCGTTAGACAACGACCGTGGTTTTTCTCCATTCGGGAGTTTTCCACGTTAAATCATTGTGTTTTATTCTCTTTAATTTCTCAATTGTTATTTTATTTTCTTATTTATTCCTGCTTAAAGACGGTCCGAGGGGCGGGAAAATAGCGATTTTCCCAACAAGTGGTATCAGAGCTTAGGTGTTATAATTTTTTGTCAAAAATCTTAGTATGCTCTGTGGTTGCAGCTTGGTCTGATCTTCCACATCAGAAAAGATTTTTGTTAAAAATTATTTTTGTTTTTAAGCTGGTGGAGCTTTGGAAAAGGTGGAGCCGTTTTGCTTTGGTGTGCTTGAGTATTGGTGGTGAGATAAATAATTACATGTCGAGGTAAATTCTGTCAAACGACACGAATTTAGTCTAAGGCAAGTGGATTTTAAGTGAGACCTTTGTGACTCCTCCTCTTACCTGGGAATTTACCTGGTGTAATATTTATTTCTGGTCCTTTATTAAGCACAAAGTAAGCATGTCGGCAATGAGATGCGAGATTGAGAAATTTGATGGGAGAATGAATTTTGCACTGTGGCAAGTGCAAGTTAAAGACGTGTTGATACAGTCTGGACTACATAAGGTTTTGCAGGGTAAACCAGTCAGCGGAAGAAATTCAGGGAAAGGCGGTGGTAGTGGAGACTCAGAAAAATCCAAGATTAGTGACGAAGAATGGGAGGAGCTGGATATCAAGGCGGCAAGTCAAATTCGCATGTGTCTAGCAAAAAATGTTCTTGCTAATGTGCTTGGATTGTCCACGACAAAGGAGCTATGGGAGAAACTGGAAGAATTGTATCAGGGGAAAAATATATCCAACAGGTTATATTTGAAGGAGCAATTTCATACGTTGAAAATGGCGGAAGGTACAAAGTTGTCCGATCACCTGAGTGTCCTCAACGGTATCATCTCTGAATTGGAAACTCTTGGAGTGAAAACCGAAGATGAAGATAAAGCTCTCCGGCTCATCCTGTCACTTCCTTCAACATATGAGCACATGAAGCCTGTTCTGAAATATGGTAGTAAGGAAGTGGTGTATGCGGATGTGGTTAGTAAGCTCATTACTGAGGAGAGAAGACTGAATGAAATGGAAAATAAATCTTATGAGAATTCAGCTTTATCTGTCGGTATCAGGAAAAAGAATAAAGGCTCCGGAAAGAGGAAGGTTGTCTGCTGGGGGTGTGGTCAAACTGGACACGTGAGGAAGGATTGCCCGAACGGTGGAGCTGATTCGGCTAGAAGCTCTAACGTTGTTGCTGCCAATGTGATCTCCTGTGGCGAAGGAGATGATGAGTTGTCTCTGTAGTTGAGAGAAGTGTGTCCTCATGGCATGATTGCTACCCGTTGAGATGCCATGGAAGAGGACTGATTATTGGTAGCTGGTCCACGGAAATGCGCGCTGCATTGGTTGACAGTTGATGCAAGGTGCGTGGTGAAAAAATTATGTCGATGGCTAATGAACTCTCGGAAAGTCAACAGGAGGGTTGCACCATAAACTATTAGCGGGATCTGACATGGCCGATGGAAAATTCTTGGAGTTGGCGAAATAATTCCAAGTGGTGATACTCTTTTATGGTGAAGTATGTTAATTCTTGACGTTAAGAATTATGATTGTCGGTAACAGATAATGTTGTGTTTTTATTTTTCAAGGTGGAGATTGTTGGTGGTAGCACACCAAAATTGAAAAATAAAAATGAAAAAAAAGAAAGTCAAAAATGCAAGGTGCCTAACAAGGAAGAAATTGTCAAAAATGGGAGGTGAAAATGGGAGGTGCCTAATTTAGCCTAATTTTCACCTAATTTAGTTTGACAATTTATTTGCATTTGAAGCCTATAAATAGGCTCATTCTCTCCATTTGTAAATACACCAAGCAAACACAAAATATAGCTTAAGGAGAGCTATAGGTTAAATACCAAATAGTTTATATTAGGAATTAGAGAATCAATCTCTTGGAGTTCCTTGGAGTATAAATATTTGGGGGTTGTTTTGTGGGTGTCGGTTAGAAAAATATTTTGTAATTTGTGGTTGTAACAATTTGCCGCATAGTGAATATTTTTCTTGGTTGTCGTTAGACAACGACCGTGGTTTTTCTCCATTCGGGAGTTTTCCACGTTAAATCATTGTGTTTTATTCTCTTTAATTTCTCAATTGTTATTTTATTTTCTCATTTATTCCTGCTTAAAGACGGTCCGAGGGGCGGGAAAATAGCGATTTTCCCAACAGCAGGCTCATTTAGAGCATTTGAAGCTGGCATTCCAAAAATTACAAGAACATCAGTTGTTTGCAAAGCTGAGTAAGTGTTCATTTGGAGAGGCAACTGTAGAATATTTGGGGCATATCATTAGTAAGGAGGGGGTCGCAACTAATCCGAAGAAGGTGGAGGTAGTGGCAACTTGGCTCGTTCCTACGAACCTTAAGCAACTCAGAGGATTCTTAGGGCTCTCTCGTTATTACCGCAGATTCATAAGGAGTTACGAAATTCTAAGCAAGCCCCTCACCGAATTGCTAAAAAAAGAGAACTTTAACTGGACTCCAGCTGCTGATACTGCTTTCATTACACTAAAAAAGGCCTTAATCACAGCTCCTATCTTAGGCCTTCCAGATCCTGAAAAGCTATTCATAATTGAAACTGATGATTGCAATCAAGGCATTGGGGCAGTGTTGATGCAAGAATTCCACCCTATAGCTTGCATCAGTATGGCTTTGGCTCCAAGACACCTCTCTTTATCTGTGTATGAAAAGGAGTTGCTAGCTGTTATATATGCTGTTCGGAAATGGGATCACTACATTGCCCACAGACACTTCCTCATTAGGACTGACCATCACAGTCTTAAGTTCTTGCTTGAACAAAGAATCACAACCACTCAGCAACATAAGTACATTGCCAAGTTATTTGGATAAATCAGTTATAAGAAGGGGAGTGATAATAATGCTGTTGATGCCCTCTCTAGGTTGCCTTCTTCAGAATTGACAGCTATTACCTTATCTTCTCCAGTGACCTCCTTACTGTCTGAAATTGAGGTTAGTTGGCAACAAGATTCTTCAATACAATCATTGATCAACAGTTTACAGCAAGGATCAGCGAATTCCAATCCTTATACATGGATTGATGGCATGCTTCGAAGGAAAGAGAGACTAGTGGTAGGCAACGATGCTCAATTAAAGACTAAAATCTTACAATTGATGCATAACTCATCAGTTGGGGGTCATTCGGGAGTTCAGGCTACTACCAAAAGGATGAAATTGGTTTTTTATTGGAAAGGGCTGGTACGTGATGCTAGGAATTTTGTTCGAAGATGTACTACTTGTCAAACTTATAAGCCAGAGAATGTTAGCACACCGGGTCTCTTACAGCCACTGCCAATTCCTGAGGGAATTTGGACTGATATTAGCATGGATTTTGTGGAAGGGTTACCGAAATCTCAAGGCAAGGATGTAATTCTTGTTGTAGTGGATAGATTGAGCAAATATGCTCATTTCATTGCCTTGAGTCACCCTTATACAGCAACATCCGTAGCTCAGCTTTTCATCTCTAATGTTTTTAAACTTCATGGCAATCCTTCTTCAATTGTCAGTGACAGAGATCTTACATTTGTCAGTTCTTTTTGGAAGGAGCTCTTCAAATTACAGGGAGTGGAATTACTGAGATCAACTGCCTACCACCAGACTGATGGCCAGACAGAAGTGGTCAACAAGTGCTTGGAGACATATCTCAGGTGCATGACTTGGGAAAATCTTTAACATTGGTGCAGGTGGTTGCCATTAGCTGAATGGTGGTACAATACCAACTTCCACTCAGCGATACAAAGCACTCCATTTGAAGTTTTTTATGGAATGCCACCCCCAATTCATATTCCTTATTACCCTGGAGATTCAAAGATTAATGATGTGCATCAGTTTCTTCAAGATAGAAAGCCAGCTTTGCAGATAATGAAATACCATTTGTCAAGAGCCCAACATCGCATGAAACAACAAGCTGATCAGCATAGAACTGAGAGGAAATTCCAAATTGGTGATTGGGTCTATCTCAAGCTTCAACCATACAAGCAGAACAGTGTTGTTTAGAGGAAGAATTTCAAGCTCTCTCCTCTATATTATGGCCCTTATGTTGAGGATAAAATAGGAGTGGCAGCTTATAAACTGAAATTGCCTTCTACAGCTGACATTTATTCTGTGTTTCATGTATCACAATTGAAGAGATCAATTCCTCCATCTGCTATCCTCTCCAATGAGCCACCTATTTCTCCAGGTACTCCTCCAATACCAGTTGCAGTTTTGGATAGAAAATTGGTGAAAAGAGGTAATACTACTGCAACTAAAGTCCTCATTCAATGGTCTAATCTACCTATTGAAGACGCCACTTGGGAGTTTTTGTTTGACATACAGCACAGGTTTCCAAATATAAACCTTGTGGACAAGGTTCTCTAAAGAGGAAGGCACTGATATGAGTAAAATCTTGAATTTGTTGTATTCTTTCTGTTAGTTGGTTATTTCTTTTTGTTATTTGCTTTCACATCCTTTTGTATGAGCTACGTGAGCTGGCAGTAACAAACTTCTGTTATATGGGTATATAGAGCCTTTTCGTGCATGTATATTGTCATGCCATTCAAATTAATGAATTGAATCTCTCTTTCTTCTATCATTTCTCTTCTTAGCTCTCTTTCTCTTTCTTATTTCTGTAAGCCAAATTCTACTTGGATCATTCTAAAGGTTTAATTTTTGTATTCCGGTGGCCGCATAACCTAATTGGAAGCTTTGATTAAGGTTGCTTCTTCCTCTGTTCTCTCTATTTTTATTTTTCTCTTTGGTTTTGAGGATTTCTTTCTTTCTTTATTTTTTTTTCTCTGTTGCTTCTGACTGTGCGTTTCTTTGTTAGTAAATTGTTTTTAGTTAGTTGGATTGTCAAAGTTTTCATTTTGTTTCAATTTATTGCCTGAATTCTCTTCCCTTTTCGTTTCTGTTCAATTCTTGCTAATTTGTTTGTTTTCAATTGATGTTCACAGTCAAATTAGTTTCAGTAGTTTTATATTTATATTCCTTCTTTGTTGATTTTGGTGTTAAGTAACATTATTGGGTTCTGAACAACTCTGAAATTCACTAGGTATTTTACTATTTATGTGCTTTTCTGATTTCATTCAAAGGTAGAATAGGGTATTCAGTAGGGACTTTTACATGAGTACTTGAAGACAACTTGATGAAGTGTTCTAAGTCTTAATGCTACAATATTATAATGGAGGGGGATGTAATATGGGCAACTGTCAGATTTTGCATTCATGCAATGTTTTTGCTCTCAAATGTTGGAAATTTCTCTCTGTTGAAGGAAAATTTTGAAGATTTTCAAGTGAACTAAGGGCTTTTATCAAATGTGTTATGAGAAAGATGAGAAAACAATCCACAGTTATGTAAAATTTGCACCCTAATAGACCTATTTAATACTCCTTGGAAGGAAGGTGAACTTTATATGAGCTTATATCCTTTCAATGTGAATCAAATGATATTAAACAGAAGAACTTGTGGTCTTAGCTTTCTTCTGGTTCCGTTGTAGTGAGTATTTGAGCCATGACCATGTGATTTACTCCTTCGAGCCACTACCATCTTAAATGAGATCTTGATTTGTTTAAGTGGTTTGGTTTTTTAAGGATATTCCTATTCTTAGGACTCAGCTGCATTTTCAAGTTCATTTTTGCACAAGCTGTCAAGTAAGGGAAGGAAAGCCAGACAATGGGGTTTAAATATAGAATTTTACTTGCTTGTACTTATAATTCATTAGGTTTAGTAGATTGCAACTTTTGTTTAGTACTTTGTAGAAATGAGTTGGCTTCTTGATTTTCTTTTTTTCTTTTTTATTTACACCTAAATTTCTTGAGGATCTTGCCCTGGTTAGCCCACAATTTTTTTATACATACATATGACAATATAAGTATGTATACACATAGAGTAAAAGGAAGCTATAGATTTAGACATTGATAAATTTTCATTTTCTTTTTTCATTCTTTTTTAATGGTGTCTCTAACACTCCTTCGCTCTTTTTTGTTGCCCTTTGAAATTGGAGTCACGAGAATCGTAAGCTTCTCACAGTCTCCCAACTCTCCCAACTTACCCTTAGGTTTTTTTAATGCTCGCCAAACACATTTTAAAAAATAATTTGTCTAATATAAAATAAAGCTAAAATGAGTAGGAAAAGTTTCAAACCCTAGCCTTGTTTTATGATCCAATCATATTCTCAACTCGTGATACTTTGTGATTTTGCCCATTATCACCCATACCCAATTATTATTATTATTTTAATTTTTTTAAATTGAAATTTTAAACTTGAAGCTTTACAATTCTAAAAATATTTTTCTTTATTTATAAAATAAAATAAGTAAAAAAAATTAGACAACTAACTTTGTGCTTATTAGTTTATACATATGTATAGTATAGGACTTGCATGCTATATAAAGTGAAAGTTGCAAAGTAATTGTTGGCCGTTTAAGTCATTTGGGGCTTATTTACTTTTTAGACCACTTAAAACACAATATTGACAATTATTGACACTCAATTTAGTTGTTCTTAAAAAAAATTTCAAGGATAAAATTGTCATGGAACCCTTTCATTTATTATTGGCATTAACTCATAAGTATTTTAGATTTTTGATAAAAATTAAATCATGTGTATGTATTCTTATAATAGAAGAGTTCTAAATTAACAGTTCTTATTTATTATATATATATAGAAGTCTAAATTTTAAAATATATAAATATAGTAACCATATTTTTAAAGTGGGACCATAACACTAACTGCTTGCATTCTCCTCTCGATTTTGATTTACAGGGCTCAGCTTATATACATCTTTGTGGTGTTCCATCATTTATTTTCCCTCTATTTCTTTCCCTAAAACAGCTGCTAAAGAATTCAATCATCCAATAAGAGCAATGGTACCCGACCCGATCCCACAAAACCCTATCAATGACCTTAATGGAGAAGATGATGAGGAAGAAGAAGAAGAAGAAGAAGAAGAAGAAGACCTTGAAGAGGAAATCCTACACCAACTACCAATGCCCCGAACCCGAGAGTCTCAAGAGCTGGCAAAGCTAGATAACCTCTTTCGCCGAATACAGGCTGAAAGGGTGGCGCTTCGCGTCCACAATGTGATTATCAAAGGGAACACCAAGACTAAAGAGTCCTTAATCGAAGCTGAAACGGCTTTGCTTAAAGACGTTTCGTCAATGCAAGAGTTGTTGCAGGTTTCCCAATTAGTCAATTTAAAATTGCAGGCGCTTGATGTCTTTGATTCGGTTAAGATCACCCTTGATTCTGGTCCGCTAGAGCTACCTGGGACGGCTAATGTCATTGTTGAGGTTCAGGAAACTAAGAGTCCATTATCGGGAGAAGTCGGTGCATAAACCAGAAGCCAGGTGCTTTCTATTTTTTATATACTTTTGTGGTGTGTAGTGTTAAATGTTTATTGGTTATTTCTCCGTTGAAAATAATGTATTGTGATGATCAAATGATGGACAATGGAGGAAAATAGAAACGAAATTCAAAATTTTATATTTATTGGTGATTGTTCGAGGAA
The DNA here is from genome assembly GCA_947685225.1 of Garcia nutans. Lineage (NCBI taxonomy): Eukaryota > Viridiplantae > Streptophyta > Magnoliopsida > Malpighiales > Euphorbiaceae > Garcia > Garcia nutans. Next base: position 43,674,147 of record CANTUV010000017.1, read on the forward strand.
CTTTACGGCTTTAAATCTCTCTTATATCTCTTGCTGCCAGTTAAGTCATTTGCTCGTGATTGTGTGTGCAATTGAAAGAGAGGAAGAGAAACTTGGGTATGGTTATGTTGATAGTTGTAGGAAGAAAAAAAAAAGACAGGTAAAAGTTAGAACATGCAAATATTAATATGGAAATTGTAACTGAGAGGGGAGGGATAAAAGTGAAAGTTACAGGGGAACATGGGGGTGTTTTTGACTCTTGTGCACACTCCACATTCTCAAAAACAAAAAAAGGGTCAATATTTATGTGGAATTTGTTCATTCCCACCTTCAAAATCAATAAAAAAAATGCAGATGTTTTTGAATGTTGTTTCCACCACCAACTCTTAGTATATGCATATAGCAATGCTAAAAACCATCCTTAGCAACTTGCTCTTGTAGTGCTCATATGCATCTCGTGCACTTGTTTCTTTACTCAGGGTTCCTTTTCTTGTCAGATAAAATTGTCTTTCGATCTATTAAGTGATAGAGACAAGCCAATTTTCATCTTGGGTTTTGAGTTTCCTTTCAATTTTTAACAGATTCTCCATTTTTTCCAAGTTTATCACAAAATGGGATTTTCTCGTATGCTATTACTGGTTTTCTGCTCTTATTTACTCTGTTTTTACCCAAGCTAGGTGGCATTATCACCGTTCAAAACATAAGTCACCATACAATACATAAGCATACTAACTCTCATAAAATATCCACAATTTTAGAACCTTCCTTCTGTCATAAAATAAGCACACTCACTCTAACTTGCTGTTTAAATAATTTGTTCATTTTCTTATAGTCAATGTGTGTGGCTGTGTGCTAATCATAGAGGCATTTAAGTTTGGCTGTGATTACGTTGATGGTTGGAGAAAAAAAAAATTGTGTGGTTTATGCATTTTGATACATATTATAATTTGGTTGCATAGTGTCTAGGTATGCCCTGATGATGTCATATATGACACTTTGAGCTTTATTATATAAGGGGATTTTGTTTTGTTCTGCTGTGATAGTATGGTGCTTTCTTTTTTGTTTTTTACTGTTCAAATTGTTAAGAGCAAGTCTTTGCCCTGGTTGTATAGTAGTTTGAGTTAGTGTTGTGTTTGGTAGCTAGAAATTTCAAGAAAGCTAGAATGGAAGTTTTATTGGCGTGTCAACACGTGTCAGTTATTATTTAATTCAATTCTTAAGTTAGTTAGAGCAGCAAATGCATGTTGAGCAAGATCCAATTATGAACTTGGGTGCATTAGAAATGTAAGTTTTATCTGGTTGATATTGATTTGGCCTTATCATGGCCTTTGTGCTGGTTTTAATCCGATTGTCAACATCTAATATCTAGAATATTCTGCATTTGCACATATGTAGAGGGAAGCTGATTCATTGCATGCATACTTATATATGCTCTTGTTATCGATTGTTGGACTGTAATCTTTCCTATGGTTGATAATTTCTTGTGCAATCTGAATTGTTTTGTTTAGATTTGGTCCACATATATAAAAGCAAAATGCATTGGACCAGATTCATTGGTTAAATATATAGTTGAATGATTTTGCAGGCTAGATCTTCAACAGTCGAAGCAACACTCAAGTACAAAAACATATTTGGTTATGGGGATCTTTGGGATTCTTCTTTGGCATATGGTGGTGACTACATGACTGAGGTAAGTGCCGGTGTGTATTTGCCAAGATTCAAAGGACTTGTAACTCCCTTGACAGCGCGAGTATTCCTGCTGTCCCAAGATTGGCTAAAGTTCTCTTCTTTCAAAGAACAATCATTGGGAGTTTCGCTTGGCTTAATTTCAAGCAGGAAACATGACTTGGCATACAATCTATCATGGCGCACCTTGACAGATCCATCTCGGATGGCTTCCAGTTCAGTGAGGAGGCAGCTTGGTCATGGTTTACTTTCATCTTTGAAATATAGGTTTATAATTGACCGGAGAAATTCACATCTGAGACCCACACATGGATATGCTTTTGTTTCGACTACTCAAATTGGTGGCCTTGCACCTGACAATCGGAGCTTACGGTTTTTGCGCCAGGTTTGGTACCTTTTCTTGTTGATCTTGTGCTCTTTTTGGTTGTTATTCTATCAGGTTCTTTCAAGCATTATTTTTCTTGTTGCATTCTTGAAATACACTTACCATTATTTATTTTGTTTGAGATTTGGATTATTATTTCTAGAATTTGGTGTCATAGGATTAAATTATGATATGGATTGTACTCTTTCATGTACAGTGACCTTTTTGGTTTCTGAGAAAGCTTTGTTGGTTACTTTTTAGTTTTTTGGATGCATATAAAATATAATTATTTTATTCATCCTTATGTGTTAATAGCATGCTACATATTTTATTGTAAATGTGAGAAAAGGAGGGAAATTAGGATAAAGATCAAGTAATTTTTCTCCCTGTATTTCTGAAACATGCCTGTTTATTTGTCACTATGCATTATATGACATGCTAAACATGTTTTGTGTGCTTTTTGGTGGTTGGTGATTTTTTTCCCCTATTTTTTTACTTTGTTTGAAACACCAAGAGCCTGAGATTTGACTGTGTTGCTTTGGCATGTACTAAGTTGATCTTGTTGATTTTTTGCCCTTATACTTTTATTCCTCATTATTGATTCACATCTCTAATGGATTGTCCTGTTTCTTCATAATATTTATATAGGAGCTTGACCTTCGTTGCGCAATCCCTCTTGGAATTTTGCATTCTGCGATCAACCTTGGGATCTCTGGTGGCGTTGCTTTTCCTTGGGGAGCTGGATTCTTGAACATGCCTTCACCCCTGCCAGAGAGATTCTTCTTGGGTGGCAATTTATCTCCAGTTTGCTCTTTGGGAGGTCCAGTGGCATTATATGGGTTTAGGGCAAGGGGGCTAGGCCCTACTGAGCCTCGAAGACAATTGCAACATAATCCAGCTGATGATAATGCCAATTTTGAAAGGGATTATATTGGAGGAGACCTTGCTGTAACTGGTTTTGCTGATCTTTCTTTTGATTTTCCGTCCAAGTGGTGTCAAGCAAAAGGAATCCATGGGCACATTTTTGCATCTGCTGGAAATGTTGACAAACTAACAGAAAATGCTTACCGAAATTTCTCCATACGGAAGTTTGTGGAGTCATTTCGTAGCACTGTGGGAGTTGGTATTGTTATTCCTACAAATCTGTTCCGACTGGAGGTCAGTAATTTGTTTCATTTTGATATTAAGCAATAGAGAACAATTCAGACTAGGCTCTAGAGTTTTAGGATGTAATCCTTTAAGGATCTTATAATATATGCTGGATGTCCTGGCACTTGGCGAAAAAATTCTTCTTTTCCCCTCTGGGGTCCTCTGCATTTAGCCATGTTCTAGGAGACAAATACAAAACAAATGTGGAAGTGCTAATATTAATTTCTGCCAATTGCGTAAAACAATCCATTTTTGTTTTAGCTGAAATGGTAACCTTTAGATGTATATAAAATGGCTAAATTGGACAAATATCCCTTTTGTTTGCAAGTGTCCCCTTCAGCTTTAGTTTTTTAAGTTAAATCCCTGAACTCTAAAAACAAAACCACCTTAGATTAAATCTTCTGTTTAGACAGTATTAGTCAAATTATAGTAGAAGCAAATGCTGGACATGTATATATAAATCTCTATTTGTTAAAATTATAAATCTCTATTTGTAAAAATTATCTATCTTTGAAAGTTCTTGTCTGTATTTCCTTCTATTCTCTTTTCTGATGCATAACTTTGATGTAAATATTTGTAAATTGAATAAATTGCTTATGCTAAGCTCAAAATCTGCTGTCATTTTGGATGGGGCTTGAACCAAGCTCTTGAAGCATTCTTAACACAAGGAAAAGGAAGCATAATGAAAGAAAAAAGAATTTCAGCTTGGATAAAAAACATGAGTTGTGTAACAAAATAGCACAACATGCATAGCAACAAGAAGATCGGCAAATACTTTTTCTTCCTTTTCCTTTTCTTCATTTTAGATAAAAGTTCACATTACTATACTCTTTGTCTTCACAACATACAAGACTTCCTTTTATAGAAGGAGAAGCTATAATAACTCGTACATGCACACCGTACATGAGTCATACCTCCATGTTTCATTCATCCTTAAAATAAGGTCTACCTTTCCTTTTTATCTGTTTTGATTATACAAAAATTACATCAACTTCAACAAAATTATTTTATTCGACATTTATGAGTTGTATGACAAGATAATCTTGAATTATGCCATATGTGCAGCCTTATTGTATTAATTTACTATGAAGTTCGACAGGACTTCTCGAAGGTTTTCAGAGGTTGGAGCTTTAGTCCCATTAATTGTAAATATAGTGCCTGGGGGATAGAGGGAGGTTGCATTTAGAAGTTGCCCCTGCGTTCAGGGAGTATTTATCCAACTTGACCATGAATTTTCACTTTGAAAGGCAGAGGGGTAGGGTGCAACTAAGAGTTGTTCTTTGCCAAGTTTTTTTTTTTTTTTTCTGAATTTTCCTATCCTATGCATGTTTTGGTAATACCTGAGTAGGCATTTGTTCTTAGACATGACTAAAACTAGTTGGAGATATCCACCAGGATCTGTTGCCGTAGTGTGTTGTTGTCCAAGCTATCTCATGTATTTTATTTTGCTATTTCTTTCAAACTCGGGCTTGGTTTTTATTATATCAATTTTGTTTCCAGTTAAATTACTGCTACATGTTGAAGAAATTTAATCAGGACAGTGGGAAGTCAGGGTTCCGGGTCAGCTTCTCCACACCAACATAGAGTCCGAAATTTTTTCATAATGTAATAATGTCCGGCAGAATTATAGGTGACACACAAATACTTCCATTTCAGGTAGTCAAGCTCTTTTATAATTTTGGGCATTTTTGAGGCTTATCTCATATGAGACTACATTCGTTTTTTCATCTCAAATGTAATTTTCAATTGATTAGAACTTCAGTGGATCTGAAATTTTGAGGCACAAAAGGGTGAGATAAATTGATATGTTGGGAATTAACTGAGGCCCTGTGTTTCAGGGTGTTTGATGAAACTGTCAATTTTCCAATCCCAAACGAAGACTTGTACTCGTCCAGTGGTCTGCTTAGAACATGTTTTGCTTAGTTTCATACTTTTAACTGATCTTTTTAACAAGGGCTGAGATAGGTTACTTTTAATTGTTTTTGTTGATTGAACTGCTAGACTATTAACTTTAAAATGCCTGGTGATGAAATCTTGTTTTTTTTTTTTTGAGGCACAACATAAATTGTCTTGAAGGTATATCTCAGTTGCTACAAGTGCTAGGCATAGATGGTAGCTTATTCTCTTTGCTTGAAGCCCAGCAAGCATGGGATAAAGCATGGAATCTAAAGCCAAATAGCTTCATCATTAACGCAGTGCTATTGGTTTAGTAATTTAGCAATTTTAATGGTAGATGACTATTGGTTTAGTAAATATTGATGGTGATATGCCGACATGATTGATACTGGACTCATACTAGTTATCTTATGATTGTGGTATATTAAATTTGATTAGGCTGCGCTTATTTTATTTGAAGTTGGTAAGTGAGAAAGTCCTGGGCAGCCCATTATGACTTTAACTAATTACTCTATTTCTTTACTAGTAGTTTTGAGAATTGGGGACAGATGTGAATATGACCCACTGCCTAAAGTGTTTATTTATTTTCTTTTATGTTATTAAGATAAAATGTGCATGCACATCTATATAGAATAGTGGTTAGGATAGTCGAAGTTTGAATTTTTTTTTTTTAAATAAACAAATTCATGCAGAGTGTCCTCAGACAATGTGGGGCATTGTCAATTTAATATGGTCCTGGAAATTGGCAATAATATAATATAATATAATTGTTGAAAATAGATTGAAGAATTTGATATGATGGATTGTTGAAGAAGAAGAAGCAGCAGCAGCATTTTCGCCGTCAATTAAATTGTGTTTGTGTTGTAGGAAGAGGAAGCCAGCTCTATGTATTACTTTCCTGAGTCAACATGCTTGACTTTTTTTTTTTTGAAGCTGATAACTACTACGCCTTCAATAATTTTTTTTTGTTTGTTTGTTAGTCTTTGGACAGAGACAACAACAACTAAGCCTTAATCTCAAACAAGTTAGGGTCGGCTGTATGAATTTTCAACAAAATAAGCTCAAAAGACATCAAAAAAGATACTCCAGCCTTAGGCCCCTTCGAAGACACGAATTTTACGTCTCCATTTAAGTCTGTCATTAATTAAATCCGCATCAAGATCTAAGGCACGTTGTCTTTGGATAGAGAATTCCCCAAAAATCCTAGTTTAATTCTCTTGTTTCCAAAGCTATATTTTAGAAAAACTTGGTTCAAATAAATTTATATTTTATCTGTTTTTATATTTGAAAGAAATTGGTTTATAAAATTTAATTTTTTTTTATAAAAAATATTTTTTTTAAATGAGTAGAATTGTATCATTTAGATATATATATATCATAATCTCTAAAAGTTTTTAATATTATTATTTATTATTAAATAAATATAGATAATTGAGAAAATACAATTAATTAAATTTATTATTTTGGTATAAAATGTTTGAATAATAAAAATTCAATCCCATTAATATAATTAAAATTTTCTTTTTACCTTGCTTTATTATTATTATTATTATTTTATAATTTCACACTTTTAAATTTACAAAATATACTTCTTTTATATTTTCACAACATATATCAAATATCTATTGAGTATATATTAAAAAAATGTTAAAAATAAATCGTATTTTTATAAATTTTTTATTTATACAATATTCATAATCTCTCTCCTTTTAAAGTTATTTTTTGTAAATTTCCAATTAATTAACGCAACCAATAAACACAGTTACTCTTGTTCTTTAACCTTGACCATTTGACTCTATATATTATATGTATTAAACATTAAATATTACTATCAGTAATAACATTTGACTAGTAACTATCTCATGTCTTTTTTTATATATATAACTAATTAATTATTTATTTTAATTCTGAAAACAGTTGATTCAACCCAGATGGTCTTTATTATTAGTTAATTAATATGTTCATGAGGTAATTATCAGAATTTATTATTATTATTATTATTATTATTATTATTATTATTATTATTATTATTATTATATATTGGAGAGTGCAAATGGCTGATAACATCTCCCTGCGTCGGCAGACGCTGACCATAAACAATGTTTCAAAGGAGACAAAATTGACCTTTGAAACTATATAATAAAATCTGCATTCCACAGTATATATTAGAATATCCCTTTTGCTTTTACTACTTAATTTAGTGTTCAGATTGAAGAAATTTCTAATTAATAATATTATTAATAACCTTTAAAAGGTTAACTTAGTTCATTGTAAAAGTTATATGCAAATTTTCAAAGTCTTTATGTACAATTTGTAGATTTAGAAACATGAATTTCATATGGTGCATGGACTTGATTTTTAACAGTGCCTAAATAATAAATATCATAATAATAAAATTAATTAAATTTTATTAAAATATGATGTCAAAATAATAAAATAATATTGAAAATAAAGTATTTAATGAAAATAAAATTGTATCCTGCATAATAAGTTAATATAGGGTCCAATCACTAATTAAAAAAATACACATATTATTTTTTATTTATATATTTATATTTCTTTCCTTATCTTGTTTTATTTCTATGGGATATATTTATTAATTAAATTAATAAATTTATTCTAAATTGAGTTAGTATAATATAACGGACAATTTTTTAATGAAATATTATATTTTTCAATGAATATAATCGTCGTTGGAATTCTAGTCATTGACTTACCATTAAAATAAAAATTAACATTTAGTAATTAAATTAAAATTATGTAACACTATTAAAACTAAATAAATTAATTTGGTGATTATAAATGTAATTTACTAATAAATTCCTTTTAATGAGAGAATAAGTTGTCTTTATGAAATCATCAATTAATCATGTGTGAATTAGTATTCTTTTTGGTCAAATGAAAAAATAATAGATAAAAGAATACAAATCTTACCCTCCTATCTAAAATTGATATATTTATATTGATGATTTTTTTTATAAATAATCTATATAAAATTATAATAATAATAAAATTTTTTCAATTAAATTTTACCGTTGTTATATATTTAACTCAAATTTTAAGATATTTATATATCTAAAATTTAAACTTAAAATTTCTAATAAAATTAGAATAATTTTTTATCAAATTAATTAGTACCATGCATGATTATTAAGCTTCATTTAATTATGAACTAATTATATATAATGGTAGTGGATTGTGTTGAAATGTCAATGACATCATGTTCTGTAGAAATGACGTTTGATGAGAGGGGTAAAATTGGAAATGAAATTAAATGTAGGAAAAGGACAGACATCCTTATTATCAAGGACTAGGGGTTAGATCCGCATTAATAGGTTCACGTATTCTCATGCATTATAATACATAATTATTAAAAAAGTAAATTAAATTAAATTAAACGAATTAAGAAAAAAAAAGCAATGGTCCTGATAACGGTTGACTTCGGAGCTTGTGGTTTTGATGCAAAATCTCTCAGAAGTCAGACCTCATCACTTACCACTCACCCTTTTCTATTTATTTAATTATTTATTAATCAGCCTGCTATTGCTACTTAACAATTCACAATTCATTCTGTTTTTTAATTTTCCTAATTATATTATTTCCAATAAGTTTTTTTTCCTACACAATTAACTTAATTAATTTGTTAAATTTCTATTTTACTCATATTATTTATTCAAAATATTTAATAAATATATCATATTAATATAAAGATATAATAAAAAATATAAATAATAAATTTATATTTTTTAATAAAAATAATTATTTGTTTTAATTTTTATAAAATAAAAACTATATTTATTAATTAGAGACGGAAGAAATAATAACTGTAAATTTCCTAATACGCATTTTACAAAGTTTTATAAAAAGTAAATTAATTCGTCTGTTGTACATCAAAATTCACGCTCTCATCACATAACTATATATCTCAACATCTATAATTAATTTACGTATGTAAATTGTAATTGTTTTTATGCTCATAATTTGAAAAAAGAAAATAAAACTCATTGAGTTTGTTTAATTTGAAGCTAGATTGAGTTGACTTGACCAACAAGTAAAAGAAGCAAAATCACAAATTTTATTTTTATTTTTAAGAAATTAATTCATTGATTTTATATTTAATTAAATTTTTTTAAAGATAATACTTAGTTAAGTTGATTCTGTTAATTTGGCCTTTGGGGGAAAAGAATGAACAAGGGCGAAGACACTAAAATTTATATATATATATATATTATTAAAATTTTTAAAATACTTAATTGTTTTTTTTAAATTTTTTAAAAAATATATAATATTTTTATTTTTTTCTCTTCACTAAAAAGTCTGGCTTCACCCCTGAGAATGAATAAAGTTTATTATTGACCAATGCTCATTATTATTGACAATTACAATAACCAAAGGCTTACAGTTATTTGTGGAAAAAATTAAGAAGTTGAATCTTCATGATTAATTTGAGAGTTATTGAGGCATTTTTATAGGTAATAGTCACACAATATTAAATTAAGCCACCAATTTTGTCAAAAATGCAATATACACCATTAAATGGAATATGAACCGTAGAGAAATTTTTTTTTACTAAAAATGGGTTTTAGGAACATTAATTATTGATATTTGAAGTCACCTCTTTAGAGATCTACCTCATAATAATTCTAATATATACCATATAAGAACTCTTTATTTTATATATATATATATATATGAAGTTTTCAAAGAAACCATATTTTCTTGGACGGCCTTCAATTTTCTCAAGATCCCCGTGTTGGCAACTAATTTTTAGCTAAAGAATTCATTTAAAGATAATTCAATAATGTAAAAGCTTGACCTTTTTAATTAAGATAAATTCACCACCATGGAGTTATTAATTATTAGGTGTCATACATTACATCTAACTTTGATAGAGTTGATTTATATATAGTTCAATATTCACCTCATAATATTATTGCTCTAGTTGATTTTTTATTATAATTAATATAGTATATATTATGGATGGATCAATTTTCACATATTATGTAATAAATATAATTATTTAGTTCAATTAGAGTCAATTTAAATTGGTTTACTCACTTTCTTTAAAAATATGAATCCGAAAAATAATAGTTGATTTCAAGTACAAGTCTCCATTATTATTGTAATAAGATATATATTTTCACTAATTAAATAATCAATGGCAAACCCAAGCAGGGTTTGGGGGAGTATTCGACTCTGCTTGACCGCCTAATCAATACTTAAATATATATTTAATTAAAAAGTAGTGTATGAAGAATTGGACTAGAATATTAATTATTATAATATCATTATCCTAGTAGAATATTAACACACATGCATACTTTTAGTAATTTTTTAATGGAGTGATTGACTATAAGTATAAATAATTGTTAAATTTTAAAATATTTATAGCTAATGAATCATTGTTAAAATTATAATATGGTTCCATAAAATTGTAAAACCCTTGATTTTTGGAGAAATTGAAGTTTAAGGGCAAAATGATAATTTTGCCTTCAATTCATATTCGGGTGCATTTTATAACGTTTGGTTCTTATTTTCATAATGTGGGTGTTAAAATGTTTGTTTTGAGTATAATATTGTGTTTTTGGCTTCGGGGGGTATTTTGGTCATTTTGGCAGTCGTTAAATTTTCGGGTTTCGTTTTGCTGTTTTTGATTTCATTTTGGTGACCGTGATGTCATTACGGTTATTTTAAGTATAATTTTGCTAGGGGTTGTGTTTCGGGTATTTATTAATTTTTAATTAAAATAAATTAATTAATTAACTAATTAATTAACTAATTAAAATAATTCTGAAAATAATTGAATTTGGGGTTAGTTGTAAATTTTTATAAGTTACTTGGGTGTTTTTTTGAAATTTTAAAGAGTTTTAGGGTATTTTTAAATTAAAAAAATTAATTTAGGGGTATATTGGTAATTCTCCATCTAAAAATTGTATAAATAGGGGTGTTAGGGCACCCAATTGAGTGTCTAATTTTTGTGCCGCCGGAGAGAGAAAAGGGGTAGAAAAAAATAAAAATTTTCTTCAAAATCAGAGGCTTGTCGTTTCGGTCAATGGGCGCGCGGTAGCCAGTGTCGTTCGGCTTGTGGGTGTGTCGTCCTGCGCGGAGCTGCGAGCTGGAGGCATTGTCATTCGGCGAGTGGCGCTTGTCGTTCGGCGGGCCAGCGGAAATCGCAGATTGTCGTTTTTGGCTTCCAATTTCAGGCAGTTTCGAGATTTTGAGATTTCTTCAATTTTTTTTCAATTTCTTCCAACTTCATGGCATGATTTGTGTTGTTGGATGTTTGTATAATATTTAGGGTGTTAGAAAATAATATTTTTATTTTATTTGATTTTTAATTAATTAAAAATAATTAAAAAGTTGTAGGATGATTTTGGAGATTCTTGATGTTTAATATTTGATTTGGGAGTTTAAGTTAATGATCTAGTATTTTTGGCAATTGTAATCTGTTTTAGGGATGTTAAACTTGATCTAGAAATTTATTTTGGAATTTTCATGTTTGATTTATATTTTTAATTCATTAATAAAGTGAAAAAATTATTTCTGTTTGTGATTGCTGATATTTCAGTAATTTTGTCAAATTTTTAAAAATTATTGGTAAATGATCTAGGTCTGAATTTTTTATATGTTTTAGTATATGATGTTAGGTGTTTATAAAAAAATATTTTGAGGTCTGGGTCAAATGTTTGTGTTTCGAAATAAATTTATTTCTCAACTGCTGCCAGCATGGTAACTGGTTGTATGAATCCGATTTAAAAATTAAATTGAGGGACTTAGAGGTTTCTAAAAATTACGAAATTTTGATATGTTGTTTATTAGGATGTTTTGAATCTGTGAAAAATAATTTTGAGTCTGGTTCTAATGTTTAGATTCCAAAATAAATTAAGTATTGGCACTGTTGTTGGTTAAGGGTTTTTTGATGATGTCTGCTTTGAAAATTATTTTGAAGGTCTTAGATGTCTTGAAAAATTATGAAATTTTTATATGTTGTCCATCCGGATATCTATAATATGAGAAAAGTATTTAGATAATTTTGTGGTAACGAAATGTGAAGGATTTATGATGATTGTTGCTGTACTGATTTTTAGTGGTTCAAACAGAACCAGAATTTTGTAAAATATTTTTGGAGGATCAAATAAATTTGGATTAATCTAAAATTTTTCACACACGTTATTTAGATGTTGGAGAAGCTACTGGAATTTTTCCAGATTTTTTTTATGATGGAATTATTTTCTGAAAATTTTTGAATTATAGGGACTACTTAAGAATTTTTATCGGTTTTGGATGTTGGTATGAATTATGATTTTTGCATAGGGAATGATGTGATATTATTTGATAAATGAGTTATAAAAATTGAGTTGAGGTTCTGGTTCTAATAAATTTTAGGTAATTAATTGATTTTGTATTTTTGAGGTGTGATCGGTTTAACCATTGGGTTGAACCATAATTTTGAGTTGAGTCGGGTTGGTTTTTAATTTTGAATTATCTTGGTTAATTGTTGGTTAAGTATTGGTCTTTTTGCATTCATAGCATGCATTGCATCCCTCATGATAGATGAGATAGTGGGATTGATTGTTGGACTATGTAATTATCTTTCCTTAGGCAATAATTCGGCTGAAGCTCAAGGTCAGTAGGTTGTGAGGATTGGGCTAAGCTTTCTTTGGATACCAGGTAAGTTCATGGGTGTATGTGTATTGTTTGTGATGTGCTGCTTGCTAACTAAACTATTATATCTATATAAACCCTTCGTATATATTATTCTTTCTAATTTCGATATATTATTCTTCTTGCCCTAGCCTCGCATGTGAATAGGAGACAGAGAAACTTGTATGTTATTTGCTAAATGCTTTGTTGTGATATTGAATATTCTTGTGATGTGTGATGCTGTGTCTAATGGGGACGGATGATATGGATTGTAATTATGGAGATTATCTTGTATATCGATATCGATATTGTTCTTGGGGCTTATGCCTACTTGCTCTTGGGGCCACGTGCCTACTTGTTCTTGGATATGGTTGAAGGAAGAGGATGTTATATTTGGTAGACCCCGATACACCATCATGTATGTGATTATTGTGGTTGTTACTTGATATATATTACTTTGATTGTATTAGTGTTTCTCTGCCTCTCATGAACTTACTGAGCGTCTATATAACGCTCACACCCTTATAGATTGACTTGCAGGTTGAAGTTATATTCCTTAGTGAGCTCGGTCATTCTCTTTGTGGATTTTGGTTCGTCTGCATATTTTTCTTACTCCGTAGAGATTTCTGGATATTTTTGGGCGGACCGTGTTCGAACCATTTTTCTTGTAATAAGGAGTAAACTGTTTCTTTGCATCTAGTTTGAGTTTTAATTGTTGAACTTGATTTTTAATAGTATCATTTCTATTGATGACTTGATTATGAAATAAATTTATTGAACTTAGTAATTTTGCACTTTAATAATAAATTTAAATTAGGCTTGTAAGGCTGTACTTAGGTATAGCCTTACGCCGGTCCCGGCTCCCCAGTTTGGGTCGTGACAAAAGTGGTATCAGAGCACTAGGTTTCGATTTTGTTTAAACATTATCCAAAAATCATTAGGATACTTCATTTCAAATCCTTTACTTCCTTTTTGCGTTAATCAACCTGTTTCTCTGCTAGCAGGTGCAATGTCTCAAGAAAACCCTCGTTTCCTTTTGGTTGGTGGGTCTAGTGGTGCCGGAATAGCTGAGGAAGTTGAACATCAGCCAGCCACTCATGTTGAGGAGCCACCTCAGCCACGTAAACGTGGAAGACCTCGGAGAGTGGTTTATGAAAATGTGCAAGGGATGGAAGATCAGAATTTTATACCGGAGAATGAGGGGCTATTTGAAGTAGCACTTAATGAAGATCAGGAGCCACCACCTCCAACTCCTGATAATGTACATGTGTCAGGTCAAGTACTAGTTCAAGAAAACCCAGATGCATATCTAAACACACTTCTAACACTACAAACATCTATGGAAGCTCTCACTGATGGAGTGGTTCGGGTTGTTCAAGGCATGGGTAACAATATGAATGCTAATGCTCACGCTACAGCTAGAGGAAATGGATTAACTGACGACCTGGATTTGCACAAATTTATTAGAGTTGATCCACCTACATTCTCCAATCTTGCTACAGAAGACCCTCTAGCATTTCTTAATAAAGTTAAGAAGATATGTGATGCTTTGAAATGTACTGAGAAGAGAGCCATAGAGTTAACTGGGCATCAAATGCAAAGATCAGCTGAAGAATGGTATAAGATCTCTGTCCAAGGCCAGGTTGAGGTATGGGAAGATTTCAGAAGAATGTTTATGCAAAATTTTATGCCTCGGAATGTGATGAAAGCGAAAGCAAGGGAGTTTGAAATGTTGACTCAGGGCAACAAATCTATAGCTGAGTACTGGGAGCAGTTTCAAGAGCTAAGGAAGTATGCTACATGTGTGTCTCAGGATGAAGAATCTATGACTGATAGATTTATGGATGGCTTGAATGATAAGTACTATGAGTTGATAGCCAGTCACAATTACAAGGAGATACATTTGGCTGTTAATGCTGCTCTGGGGTTAGAAAACAGAAAAATGAAGGGTGATGCTGGAGAATCAAGCAGAAAGAAGAACAAGCCAGGGAATCAGCCAGGTTATCAGGGGCAATATAGTGGTCAGAGAGGCAGTGATAATGGTGGGCGCTACCAGCAACAGGGTCCTAGAGCCCCTACTTGTGAGTCTTGTGGCTTACACCATACGGGAGAGTGCAGAATGAAGACTGGAGCTTGTTTTAACTGTGGACAGATGGATCACCAAGTCAAAGATTGTCCAATTCCTATACGCAATCAGACTCAGGCAGGTCAGCATACTCAGTTCAGACCATTTGGCAATCAAGCATATAGGGGTAACTATCAGAATGAAAATGGTTATGGTAGAGGTAATGGTGGCCGTGGACAGTTTAACGGTAACGGATATCAGGGTGGTCGAGGTTATAATGGAGGCAGAGGCTATCAGGGCCAGCAGGGCCGAGGATACCAGGGCCAGCAGGGCCGCGGATATCAGGGCTATCAGGGTCAGCAGAATCAGCAGGGTCGTGGATACCGGGGTGCTACAAATAATGGAAACCAACAGAATGGTAGAGCAGTTCAACCAGTGGGACAAGGTAATGGTCAGAACCAAAATCAGAATCGGAATCAGGGCCAAAACCAGAATTATGCTCGGGTGTTCAACCTAAATCATCAGCAGGCTCAGGTTGACAACAATGTGGTGCAAGGTACTCTTTCTATTTGTTCTCTAGATGCACACATATTGATAGATCCTGGAGCTACTCATTCATTCATATCACCTAGTTTTGCATCTAGGCTGAGTATTATATCTGAACTTATGGAAATGCCATTAGTTGTTCATACACCTTTAGGAGAGGAGGTAGAATCTTTAAAGGTATACAAGGATTGCGTTGTTAAAGTTGAAAATGTTGAACTTCTTGCGGATCTAGTGGCGTTAGATGTGATAGAGTTTGATGTCATCCTGGGTATGGATTGGTTAGCTCGGCATGGAGCTAATTTGAACTGTAAGGATAAGGTAGTGGAGTTTGCATATGAGACCGACAAGACTGTGACATTTTATGGTTCTAAAATCAATGGAACCAGTCAGCTAATTTCAGCTATGAGAGCTAGAAGATTGTTGCGAAAGGGTTGTAATGCCTACCTTATTTCTATTCGGGATGTGAACAAGGAAGAAGCGAAACTTGAAGATATCCCGACAGTACGAGATTACATGGACGTGTTTCCAAATGATTTACCGGGGTTACCACCGGAACGAGAGATTGAATTCTCCATTGATCTTGTACCTGGAACCAATCCTATTTCTATGCCTCCATATAGGATGGCTCCAGCAGAGCTTAAGGAGTTGAGAGAGCAATTGAATGACTTGTTGTAGAAGGGATATATCAGACCGAGTACTTCACCGTGGGGTGCTCCAGTGCTTTTTGTGAAAAAGAAAGATGGATCAATGAGGCTGTGTATCGACTATCGACAGCTGAATAAGGTGACTGTGAAGAACAGATACCCATTGCCCAGAATTGACGATTTGTTTGATCAGTTGCAGGGAGCAAAATTTTTCTCCAAGATTGATCTGTGGTCGGGTTATCATCAGTTAAGGGTGAAGAAGAGTGACATACCTAAGACTGCTTTTCGCACAAGGTATGGGCATTATGAATTTTTAGTGATGTCCTTTGGACTTACTAATGCTCCTGCTGCTTTTATGGACATGATGAACAGGGTGTTTAGCCCTTATCTTGATCGGTTTGTTGTCGTATTCATTGATGACATTCTGATATATTCGAAATCCAAGGAAGAGCATGAGCATCATTTGAAGTTGGTGTTACAGACTTTAAGAGAACATCAGCTTTACGCTAAGTTCTCCAAATGTGAGTTTTGGTTGGACAGGGTTGTCTTTCTAGGACGTGTTATATCCGCAGAGGGTATTCAGGTTGATTCATAGAAGATTGAGGCAGTGATGGATTGGCAGAGACCGAAGACTGTTACTGAGATTCGGAGTTTTCTGGAGTTAGCAGGATATTACAGAAGGTTTGTCAAAGATTTCTCCAGAATAGCCGCACCTTTAACAAAACTCACTCGTAAGGGTGTTAAGTTCATTTGGGATGATGCTTGCGAGGAGAGTTTTGCTACTTTTAAAGAAAGATTAACTACTGCACCAATACTTGTGTTGCCTGAAGGCACTGAGGGGTATTCTTTTTATTGTGACGCATCA
The DNA here is from genome assembly GCA_947685225.1 of Garcia nutans. Taxonomy (NCBI): domain Eukaryota; kingdom Viridiplantae; phylum Streptophyta; class Magnoliopsida; order Malpighiales; family Euphorbiaceae; genus Garcia; species Garcia nutans. The sequence continues at coordinate 43,690,985 of CANTUV010000017.1, forward strand.
GGCGTTGGTCTGAGTTGTGTGTTGATGCAACATAGTAAAGTAGTTGTCTATGCTTCTAGACAACTGAAGAAGCATGAGGTAAACTATCCTACCCATGATTTAGAAATGGCTGCAGTTGTGTTTGCACTCAAGATCTGGAGACATTATCTTTATGGAGTTACTTGTGAGATCTTCACTGATCATAAGAATCTTAAGTATGTATACTCCCAAAAAGATTTGAATTTGAGACAGAGAAGGTGGGTAGAGTTTCTTGAAGACTACGACTATAGCATCCAGTATCATTCGGGTAAAGCGAATGTTGTGGCTGATGCTCTAAGTCGTAAGTCTGTGGGTAGTTTGTCCCACATTTCAGTTTCCAGAAGACCGTTGATGCGGGAGATACATCAACTGCTAGGTGATGGTTTAACTTTTCATATGTCTGGTAAAGAAATTGAAGGTGATAGAGGTGTGTTGTTGGCTAATATGACAGTCAAACCTGATTTCCTTGATGAGATAGTTTCAGAGCAGAATACGGATGAGGAATTGTCAACAATCCGCCAGAAAGTCTTGTCAGGTGAATCCACAGAATTCTCAGTTGATGAAAAAGGAGTTTTGCGGTTCGGTTCAAGGTTATGTGTGCCTTCAGTAGATGATTTAAAGAAAAAGATTTTGAAAGAAGCTCACTCTTCCAAGTACACTATACATCCTGGTTCTACTAAGATGTATCGAGATTTAAAGCAGATGTATTGGTGGAAAGGAATGAAGAATGATGTTGCAGAGTTTGTTTCTTAATGTTTACCTTGCCAGCAAGTTAAGTATGAGCATCACAAGCCAGCTGGTTTATTGAGAGAGTTACCACTACCCGAGTGGAAGTGGGAGAGAATCACTATGGATTTTGTTGTCGGGTTGCCAAAGACTCCTGGTGGCTATGATTCGATCTGGGTGATTGTAGATCGATTGACCAAGTCAGCGCATTTTCTTCCGGTTAATACCAAGTACACAGTGTCTCAGTATGCAAAGTTGTATATTAATCGGATTGTGAGTCTGCATGGGGTACCGGTTTCCATTGTATCTGATAGAGGTGCTCAATTTACATCCATGTTTTGGCAAAAACTTCAGAAAGGGTTAGGTACCGATCTTCATTATAGCACCGCTTTTCATCCTCTAACAGATGGACAGTCGGAGAGAACCATTCAGACCTTGGAGGATATGCTACAATTGTGTGTTCTGGATTTTAAGGGAAGTTGGGCAGATCATCTTCCGTTGGTAGAGTTTGCCTACAATAATAGTTATCAAGCTAGCATTGGTATGGCTCCTTTTGAAGCATTGTATGGTAGACGGTGCAGAACCACATTGTATTGGGAGGAGGTCGGTGAGCGTCGTATTGAGGGTCCCGATCTTTTGCAGTATAATGCACAGGTTGTACCAGTAATTCAGGATCGGATCCGTACTACTTTTAGTAGACAGAAGAATTATGTTGATCTTAAGCAAAGGCATCTTGAGTTTGCAGTTGGTGATAGGGTGTTTATGAAAGTATCACCTTTTAAAGGTGTTATGCGGTTTGGTAAGAAAGGAAAATTAGCTCCCAGGTTTATCGGTCCTTATGAGGTCCTAGAACGTGTCGGTGATGTTACTTACAGACTAGATTTGCCACCCGAGTTAGCAGCTGTGCATCCGACTTTTCATGTTTCGATGTTGAGGAAATATGTATCGAACCCCAATCATGTTCTAGCTTCAGAGACCATTGAGATTACTGATGATTGTACTTATGAGGAGCAGCCTGTAGCTATTTTGGACCGTCAGGTCAAGCGATTATGTTCAAAGGATGTGGCTTCAGTAAAGGTTCTTTGGCGTAACCATTCTGTTGAGGAATGCACCTGGGAAGCAGAGGAACTCATGCTAGCAAAATACCCTCATTTGTTTGAGTCTTCAGGTGCGTTATTGATTTCGTGGGCGAAATCATTTTAAGGGGGTTAGAGTGTAGTTTATTAATAGTCTTGATATAGCACCATATGCATGCATATCATCACATCATTATATCTTTTGTACATCATAAATGTATATGTGTTTTGTCTGGTATTATTTATGATAGTTGCTATTAAATTGGTCATTGGAAGACATTTTTGAATAATCTTAGTTTGTTGATATTGGATGTTATTTCTTGAATAAGTCTGGGTTGTTGGTAGAATGATGAGTATAATATGGATAAGTGTTATATTAGTAATGGTTTTGGTTGATTTGGGTTTAACTTGAACACTTGAGTTTTGGCTTTTTGTGATGATTGTGGATGAGTGGAAGTTGAAAAGAAAATGCTTCTGTTTGATGTTATAATTAAACATAACCTGGAGCAAAACTGGAACAGTCTGTAGCGCTTAGTATTATGGGGTTATGGCCTGATCAACCATAACAACATATACTAAGTGAGCTATGCTTTCCGGATTTGTGTATAACTTAAAATATAAAAGTGTTTTGATGATGAGTATGTTATTGGGTAAAATTTCGAGGACGAAATTTGTTTAAGGGGGTTAGATTGTAAAATCCTTGATTTTTGGAGAAATTAGAGGCTAAGGGTAAAATGATAATTTTGCCTTCAATTCATATTCGGGTGCATTTTATAACGTTTGGTGCTTATTTTCATAATGTGGGTGTTGAGATGTTTGTTTTGAGTATTATATTGTGTTTTTGGCTTTGGGGGGTATTTTGGTTATTTTGGCAGTCGAAAAATTTTCGGTTTTCGTTTTGCTATTTTTGATGTCATTTTGGTGACCGTAATGTCATTACGGTTATTTTAAATATAATTTTGCTAGGGGTTGTGTTTCGGGTATTTATTAATTTTTAATTAAAATAAATAAATAAATAAACTAATTAATTAACTAATTAAAATAATTCTAAAAATAATTGAATTTGGGGTTAGTTGTAAATTTTTATAAGTTACTTGGGTGTTTTTTTGAAATTTTAAAGAGTTTTATGGTATTTTTAAATTAAAAAAAATTAATTTAGGGGTATATTGGTAATTCTCCACCTAAAATAGGGGGTGTTAGGGCACCCAATTGAGTGTCTAATTTTTGTGCTGCCGGAGAGAGAAAAAGGGTAGAAAAAATAAAATTTTTCTTCAAAATCAGAGGCTTGTCGTTTCGGTCAGTGGGCGCGCGGTAGCCAGTGTCGTTCGGTGTGTGGGTGTGTCGTTCGGCGCGGAGCTGCGAGCTGGAGGCGTTGTCATTCGGCGAGTGGAGCGTGTCGTTCGGCAGGCCAGCGGGAAATCGCAGATTGTCGTTTTTGGCTTCTAATTTCAGGCAGTTTCGAGATTTTGAGGTTTCTTCAATTTTTTTTTCAATTTCTTCCAACTTCATGGCATGATTTGTATTGTTGGATGTTTGTATAATATTTAGGGTGTTAGAAAATAATATTTTTGATTTATTTCAATTTTTAATTAATTAAAAATAATTAAAAAGTTGTAGGATGATTTTGGAGGTTCTTGATGTTTAATATTTGATTTGGGAGTTTAAGTTAATGATCTAGTATTTTTGGCAATTGTAATCTGTTTTAGGGATGTTAAACTTGATCTAGAAATTTATTTTGGAATTTTCATGTTTGATTTATATTTTTAATTCATTAATAAAGTGAAAAAAATTATTTTTGCTTGTGATTGTTGATATTTCAGTAACTTTGTCAAATTTTTAAAAATTATTGGTAAATGATCTAGGTTTGAATTTTTGATATATTTTAGTATATGATGTTAGGTGTTTATAAAAAAATATTTTGAGGTATGGGTTAAATGTTTGTGTTTTGAAATAAATTTATTTCTTAACTGCTGCCAGTATGGTAACTGGTTGTATGAATCCGATTTAAAAATTAAATTGAGGGACTTAGAGGTTTCTAAAAATTACGAAATTTTGATATGTTGTTTATTAGGATGTTTTGAATCTGTGAAAAATAATTTTGAGTCTGGTTCTAATGTTTAGGTTCCAAAATAAATTAAGAATTGGAACTGCTGTTGGTTAAGGGTTTTCTGATGATGTCTGTTTTGAAAATTATTTTGAAGGTCTTAGATGTCTTAAAAATTATGAAATTTTTATATGTTGTCCATCCTGATGTCTATAATATGATAAAATTATTTGGATAATTTTGTGGTAACGAAATGTGAAGGATTTATGATGATTGTTGCTGTACTGATTTTTAGTGGTTCAAACAGAACCAGAATGTTGTAAAATATTTTTGGGGGACCAAATAAATTTGGATTAATCTGAAATTTTGTACACACGTTATTTAGATGTTAGAGAAGCTACTGAAATTTTTCCAGAATTATTTTATGATGGAATTATTTTCTGGAAACTTTTGAATTATAGGGACTACTTAAGAATTTTTATCGGTTTTGGGTGTTGGTATGAATTATGATTTTTGCATAGGGAATGATGTGATATTATTTGATAAATGAGTTATAAAAATTGAGTTGAGCTTCTGGTTCTAATAAATTTTAGGTAATTAATTGATTTTGTATTTTTGAGGTGTGATCGGTTTAACTATTGGGTTGAACTATAATTTTGAGTTGAGTAGGGTTAGTTTTTAATTTTGAATTATCTTGGTTAATTGTTGGTTAAGTATTGGTCTTTTTGCATTCATAGCATGCATTGCATCCCTTATGATAGATGAAATAGTGGGATTGATTGTTGGACTATGTAATTATCTTTCCTTAGGCAATAATCCTGCTGAAGCTCGAGGTCAGTAGGTTGTGAGGATTGGGCTAAGCTTTCTTTGGATACCAGGTAAGTTCATGGGTGAATGTGTATTGTTTGTGATGTGCTACTTGCTAACTAAACTATTATATCTATATAAACCCTTCGTATATATTATTCTTTCTAATTTCGATATATTATTCTTCTTGCCCTAGCCTCGCATGTGAATAGGAGACAGAGAAACTTGTATGCTATTTGCTAAATGCTTTGTTGTGATATTGAATATTCTTGTGATGTGCGATGCTGTGTCTAATGGGGATGGAGGATATGGATTGTGATTATGGAGATTATCTTGTATATCGATATCGATCTTGTTCTTGGGGCTTATGCCTACTTGCTCTTGATGCCACGTGCTTACTTGTTCTTGGATATGGTTGAAGGAAGAGGATGTTATATTTGGTAGACCCCGATACACCATCATGTATGTGATTATTGTGGTTGTTACTTGATATATATTACTTTGATTGTATTAGTGTTTCTCTGCCTCTCATGAATTTACTGAGCGTCTATATAACGCTCACACCCTTATAGATTGACTTGCAGGTTGAAGTTATATTCCTTAGTGAGCTCGGTCATTCTCTTTGTGGATTTTGGTTCGTCTGCATATTTTCCTTACTCCGTAGAGATTTCTGGATATTTTTGGGCGGACCGTGTTCGAACCATTTTTCTTGTAATAAGGAGTAAACTGTTTCTTTGCATCTAGTTTGAGTTTTAATTGTTGAAGTTGTTTTTTAATAGTATCATTTCTATTGATGACTTGATTATGAAATAAATTTATTGAACTTAGTAATTTTGCACTTTAATAATAAATTTAAATTAGGCTTGTAAGGTTGTACTTAGGTATAGCCTTACGCCGGTCCCGGCTCTCCAGTTTGGATCGTGACAAAAAATATTTTTTTAAAATAAATTCTGGAATATAAATTATAATGAATTTTAGTTATTATTGAATAAATAATAATTATTATTATAAATTCAGCTCAACTGAGCAACGGTAATTTTTACATTATTAATCTACAGATAAAAAATTAATAATTAAAATAAAATTATTAAAATTATGACTGATAAATATAACAATTGATAAATTAATCAATTAATTAAGTAGAATATTAAAACATTTGACTTAAAATTTTTGATGCCGCTAAATCAATAATAATTCATAATTATAAAATCAATATGTTAAAACTGATTTGTATAATAAGATGAGAGATGAATGAATAAATGATAGTTTGATTATATACATTTAGAGGGAGGTTGTTTCCACCGTTGAAAATAGCATCATTTTGTAATATTTTTAGAAAATGCATACTTGTAGATTTCAACTGTCACATATTAGACTTGCTAATATTACTATTGCTCGCAAAAAATAAAATCAAGTTATGATACCACTAAGTACTTTTTTTATAGCTTTTTTACTTTTTTAATCCAAGCTTTTTCACTTTGATAATTATAATGAAAGACTATTATTTATTTTTTTGTATTATTTTTTAACTTAATATAAAAACCAAAGACGGAGCTACATAGACATTGCTCCGTCCATTTTTTTTTAAATATATATATTAAAAAATTTTAAAAATAAGGCCCCTCCCAACTTTTTATTTATTTATATATTTATTAAATGTAATAATCTCACTATTTAAAAAATAAAAATATTTTAAAATATTATTTATATATATATAATAAATATAAAATAAAAGAAATAAAAAAAGAAAAGAGTGAGCATTTAGAAAATACATATATATAACTAAAATAATATTAATTACAAATTAATATAAAGGAAATTAGTAAAATTTAAGAAGTTAAGTGGATTTAGAATGTGTAATTTTAATTAGTTGATAAATAAATTATATTTAAGAGAAAACAAAAGTAAAAATAAAAGGAAATAAATAAATGGATAATAATCACAATTACATTAAAGAATTAACTTACGTTAACCATCATAAATTTTAAGTGTTAAATTTAAATTAATTAAAAATTATTTGATGAATTGAGTTAAAATTATTATTTATTAGTTAATTATTTAATTAGAACTATTTATTTTACTAATTAATTTAGATTAATCAATCAACAATCTAAAATCTACCCATAGTTTTTATTTACTAATTTATATAATTAATTCTATATATGTATATAATTGGTTAATTAATTGAAAGAAAATAAATTAGTAGTTAGTTAATTAAGTTACATTATTAAATTATTATTGATATACGAAGGATCTAATAAATATTAGTAAAATAACTAAAAAATAATATGTCATTCTTTAGCATAACATTGAATTAGAAAACTCAATTTTAATATTCTTCAAACATAATTAATAATACACATAATTAAATTTTTTCTTATGTAATTTAAGGTATGTAGCCAGTAAGTTTAGGTGGTGGCTCCTAGAAGAGTTAGGTGGTGATCAATGATTTATTGATGTGGTACTAATATTAAATTATTTACATAAATATTATTGAATCGTTTGCTACTTTATTTCAGTGGGTTGCATTTAAATATAAATCAATAATATATAATTTGTTTATAGATAAAAAAAAACCATCTACAATTGTTGCATTTTTCAAAAGGAAAAATGTTAGGACATCAAATTCAAATAAGCAGTTAAATACTTATATAAATTCTAATCCTTTTCGTAATTTAAAAAAATTGCGTGTTATATTAATTAAATGTATTTGAATTTATTTGTTTAAACTAGTTGGCCCCTCCTATTAATTTATCTTGACTCTATCACTAATAAGAACCTTGCATTATAAAAATTCTAATTCTCTCGCTGTAAATAAGAGTTATTAAAAAGATGATTTATGTTAATATCTCATTATATTGTTTCAATCCATTAGATTTTCTATGAAGACAAAAATATAAATTAATATATATATATATATATCCTATTTTTTCAACCCACAAGAATTTATACGAAGAAAAACATTGAATTCCTAATTCAATTATATACATACATGAATGAAATTTCGAATTATAAAAAATGTATCCCCTATTATTATTTGATTCTAAAGCTGAAAGTAATAAAAAAAAATTACATATATAAAATAAGTTAATTGTGTTGTTGAATAGTACTCCCTCCGTATTATTAAAATTTCCTTTTTTAATGTATCTTTTATATAGAAAATATGTCATTTTAGATAAATTTTAAGAAGTGGAATGAGACAAAATACTATTTATATTCTTGCCTTAAAAGTTTAATTTGAGAAATTTTTTTTAGAGGTATTTAAGTGAATAGAGATAAAAAAAAGTAAAATTTCTTTAATTTTTGTGTTTATTTTATTTTTTCTATGTAAATAATACGGAAGGAGTACTATATGTTATGGAAGAACTCAAATATCCATAAAAACCAAAAAGAATAAAGAGGAGGAGATGACGGTGCATGATGGGATCAGAATCTTGACCTTTTTGCCTCCATTTTTTTTTATTTTAATAAGTAGTTATTATTTCAAAATTCAAACAAACCACTTGCGAAGACCAAACATTTAAAAAACTTGACCTATCTATAACTAGACAATAGAGATATAGATTAGAGCTATAATAAAATAAAATAAAAAGATTAATTATTAAAGCTATAATTAATATAATTGATTAATTTTAATACTATATATATATATATATAATTAATGGAATTGGCGATAGCTGGACCTTATTGACCATATCAAACCTCTTTCTAAAGTCAAAATTTTTCCTTCCTTCTCTTTTTGTGTTTAATGCCACTTTAATTAATTAAACGCGACTAATTCAAAATCAAGTCATCTGTCCATGTGCGGCTATATTTACCTTAATACTCCCTTTTTTCTTTGAGTTTTTTTTCGAACAATTTTTATTTTGAGTTGATTAACGTATTTTTTTATTTTAAATTATAATTTATTTATTATTTTAATAAATTAATTAATATTTTTATATTAATATTTTCATTCCTAATCAATAATACATTATTCTTATTACCGAGCATATAAATCAGTTCATAAGGGACTATTTAAATTTAATTGAAAATCTCAAATTTAATTTTTTAAGTATACAGTTGCGTTAAAACTCAATAAATAAAATTTTACCGTTCTTATAATACTATCTTACTCGACTCAAAATTGATAATTTACATAAAATAATATATTATTCTTTTTTTTAAAAAATATTATATTTACATTTCATTTTATTTAATAAAAAATATTTATTAAATATGACCTCATTTAAAATAAGAATATAATATAATTATATATATATATTAATTAAAATAATTAATTATTTTAATTATTATGAAATAAAAAATACGTGTATCAATTTGAAATGAAGATAATATTATATAAAGTATAATATAATATAATATAATTAATTTCGTCAATTTTCAAATGCTTTTCCCATGGGTGCACATTATTCTTCTTATTGCCATTCTTCCAGTTTCCAAATTTTTCACTAAGTTTTTCTTTTAGAAAAAAATTTCACCAAGTTAGTTTTCCTTTTAATTTATATAAATATACTATTAATTAGATTGTATTTTAACTCTATGCTTATTTCATTGTGAAAATATTTATTATGTATTATACAAAAACATAAATTATTGATTTCTCCAACTATTTATTAGCTTTACAATAATAGAATTCGAATTGTATGTAGACCGGTAAAATGATTAATTGAATATTTGCCTTGTCATAAATTCCTTTAACATGTTACATATAATAAAAAAAATTAAATAAAAAAAATCTACCAAGTATAAATTCCTTGTAACATTCTCATGTTCATAGTTAGGTGGCCCACTCATAACCATAGTATTCATGAAAACCAGAGAACACTCAACTGAAGGGCGTAGCAAATAAATAAATGTATATAACAAAAGCTGTGTTGAAGAGTTGTTTATAAAATTTTTTACTATATATCAATTTTTTTTTATTTTGTCATGAATAAGTAAATATTTAAAAAGTAAGTTAACCCATATTATTATACTTTTGTAAATTTTAGTTAAATTTTACATGGATTAACTAATATATTTATTTTTTTTATTACTGTTTTAGTTTATTAACTCAACTCAATAAAATATTAATCTCAAGTTAATTAGAGTTGTATATATATATATATATATATTCTTTTTTTACTCGGCGCGATTTAGCTACATCTTCTAATAGATGAAAAATCATTAGATCAATTTGGACCATTTTTATCCAAGTTAGTTTATGTCTATCTTTTCCTCTCCCAGCTATATCTACTTTAATTTATTAAATTTTTCTGACTGACACATTATTAAATCATCATTTCACATAGTCAAATCACCTTAATCTATACTCTTTTTATTTTATCCTAAGTAGATGTTACTCCCACATTTTCTCTAATGCACTTATTATAGATTCTATCTATCTTAATATGTTCACATATACATTTTTTCATTCTCATTTTTATAACAAATATCTTACTTATGTGTTATATTTTTATTGTTCAACACTCACTGTCATGCATATATTAAAACATTTTAAGAAAATATTAATTAAATAAAAAAGAAAAATCACGCAAAACACATGTCCGGTAACTATTCTATGTAATACTAAAAATTGAATTCAAAAGTTGTACAAAAATATTTTCATATGTCATATATATATATTGATGACAGGGCTTTCCTCAGGGGTGATCCCTAGCTCCTGTAGCTCGGTTTGGCATTGCTACTGTTGTAGCTCTTCTACTTGCAAACCAAGAGAGAGGGGACTGGGCTCTCCCGAGGGAGGCTGCGATGTCTAAGTCAGAAGTCGGCTGCTTTGAATAAAAGAGAGCAAGAGAGAAAGAATAGGATCCCTTACCCGTGGGGGGTTAACCCCTATTTATAGTTGATGTGGAGAGACAGGATCTGGCCCCATGTTAACACAATTTACGGGTATGTTGTTAAACTGTCTGTTGGTGATTGGGAACTCTGTGGGGCTGAAAATATCCGGAACCAAGGTTTGCTATACTACAAACAACCTGGTAATGAGGAAGACCGGACATTGTGCTTGGTATACGAGCTCGGTAAAATGAGGATAGCATCAGTAGTCCCCCTTAAGTGTTTTGACATTTATGTTAAACTAGGACTTGTGACTGCGAGAAATCAAGCCATACATGGGAGCTCGAGCGAGCTCGGTAAAAATGTTAAATTGTTATGTAAATGAGACTATTATGATAAAATGTAGCAGTCACCTATGAAGCTCGACTAGTGAGCTTGAAAAAAGAGAAATTATTAACACTTGATATTTATATCATATTAAGAACAGTACTTTAGAGGAATGAAGTTGAGCTCGGTACGAGCTGCAAAGAAACTGAAATATTTAAAATGAAACTATAAATGAATCTTAATATAAAAATTCAAAAAAACATGATGAGCTCGGTTAAAAGAAGAGAAAGCTCGGTGAAAAGGGCTCAAGGAACTCAATGAAGAAAAAGAGAGCTTGTGGGGCTCTAAAAGCAAGGCCAAGCTCGAGGTGTAGTGGTAGTACCACTCCACCAATGATGACAGAGCTTTCCTCAAGGGTGGTCCCTAGCTCACGTAGCTCGGTTTGGCATTGCTATTGTTGTAACTCTCCTACCTGCAAAACAAGATAGGGGGGACCGGACTCTCTTGAGGCAGGCTTCAATGCCTAAGTCAGAAGTCGTTTACTCTGAATAAAAGAGAGTATGAGAGAAAGAATATGATCCCTTATATGTGGGGGGATTAATCCCTATTTATAGTTGATGCGGGGAGACAGGATCTGGCCCATGTCAACATAATTTGTGGGTATGTCGATAGACTGTTAATTGCTAATTAAAAACTCGATGGTACTAAAAGTACCCAAAACTAAAGTTTGCTATATTGCAGACAACCCGGTAATCAGAAAGGCAGGACACTGTGCTCGGTATACGAGCTCGGTAAAATGTGGGTAGCATTAATCGTATAGAAAACCTTGGTTCAGGATACTTTTAGTCACATCGAGCTATCAACAGTCTATCATTGCCTCTGTTAGGAAATAGCTTGTCCACGCTCACCATACCAATGATGATGGGGCTCAGGGACGATTCCTAGCTCCTGTAGCTCGGTTTGACTTTCCTACTATTGTAGCTCTCTTACTTGCAAAATATGAAAGGGGTGATCAGGCTTCTCTGAGGGAGGCTTCGATGCCTAAGTCATAGGTCGGTTGCTTTGAGTAAAAGAGAGTAGGAGAGAGAAAATAAGATTCCTTACCTGTGGAGGGTTAACCCCTTATTTATAATTGATGCGAAAAGACATGGTCTAATTCATGTCAACAAAATTTACAAATATGTTGATAGACTGTCGGTTGGTGATCGAACGCTCGGTGGGACTGAAAGTATATGGAACCAAGGTTTGTTATACTGCAGATGGCTCGCAGGCCCGATAATTAGAAAGACCGGACACTGTGCTCTGTGTATGAGCCTGGTAAAATAAGGGTAGCTATATATATATATATATATATATATATATATGAAATCTATTTCAGGCGGATCCAAAATGAAAAATATAAAGTAAAGCATAAATTAAATAAAAAAATTTAGTTAAACTCATGCGAAATGGTAATAATAATAACAATAAACATATGGAAAGAAACCTTAGGTACACAAATGTAAAGAGTTGTTGACAGCATGAGAGGCCATGAGGTCTTCAAATGTGGACATTAAAAATGTCCGTGATTCTCGACGCAAAGACAGTGCCCCCTTTTTATTATTATTTTTTCCAATTTTCTGGGTGAGGGACAGACTAGCATGAAACACAGTCGAATTGAAAGGTAACTGCAATTTTTTTTTTTTTGCAACTCATATAAAATTATTTTGTTTTTCTTAAATTATAAATTTTAATCAGAGAATTAATTCTTTGATAAAAGGATTTTACATGATGCATTGCTTTAGCACATACACATGTAAACATGATATCCACAAATTAATAGCATTTATTTAGTTAAAACGTTATATTGCTCAATCACTTGAGATAAAAGGGATAAAAGATATGTTATTATTTTATTTTATGTTAACACCTATATTTTTTTTATATTTAATTTATTCATATAATACGTTTAATAGATATGAAAGTATGAAACTATAATTAAGATGAAACTATAGTTAAGGTACTTATTAAGTTTCAATAAAATTTTAGGAAGTCATGGTGTTTTTTTTCCCTATTTTCGCATTAAAGAATGAGGTTTGAATTTAGACTAAGGTTAATTTAAAAAAGTGAAATTATATAAACAAGAACCTTTAACACTTATTTTTATTTAAGTTATTATACTAATTATTTGACAGTACATTTATGGATGCCAGATGACAATAATTCTTTGAAATTAAACTTTCTAACTCAGAGAAAAAAATAATTTGTTAAGAAAAAAAAGTGAATATATTAGATACTACATAGAACAAAAAAGAAAGTGATTTTTTTCCTGATTTTTTTGGATTAATTATAAGGATGGTTCTTGATGTTTTTACTCTTGTACAATTAAAATTCATAAACTTTATTTCATAAAGATAAAATTTTTAATTTTTAATTTTGTTTCAATAAAATTCTTGAGACTGTTTTCTGACAACTGTAGTATGATGTAATAATTAAGTGTGGCCATGTCACAAAAAAGAAATTTAATTCCATCTCACTCTCCATCTATATTTTTTTTAATAGGCCATATCATATTTTCACCATATCTAAAAGCATCTATTTTATCCTTATTTTCTCGTACTCAAATATAGAATAAAGTGAAATTGATTTTTTTTTTAATTTTTACCACATGACGACATGTTATTACCATGTCACATTTCAGTTGTCAAACAACTATCTCAGAAATTTTATCGGAATAAAATTAAAAAATTTTATCTTTATAAATAAAATTTAAGAATTTTAATCGTACAATGATAAAATATCAAGGACCAACAATATAATTAATCCAAAATTTTTCTTTGGAGTACGCTCTAGTCTACAATTAAAGAAAAGAAAAATACTAATTACAGTTATTTTAAAGATTAATTATTCAATAATATCTCTTCTATTAATTAAAAAATATTTATTATATTATCTCTCGTAATAAATAAATTTATATTAAATATTTTTTATTTAATGGAAGAGAAATTATTAAATAATCTCCTCCTAAAATAATTGTAATTAGTATATTTTTTTAAAAAAGTAAATAATGCACATACGAAAGAGAGAATCATGAAAATTTGACTGGTGAAGGGTGGTAACTTTCATTTTAATCAATTACAATATTCAACAAAAATCAAATTAATCACCAAAACATTTAATTATATACACATGAATTTTCCAAAATGAAAAATAATTTGGTAAATATAATTCATATCCACAAAATTCATTGGATTAATCGTTTATTTTTTATTTATTTCAATTATGATCATTAATAACGTATTGGATACGATAATTGTCGTTATCACATTTTTACACAATTATTCATCATATATATTTAATGTATACCAAATCTCATCATCATTACAAAGTCATTCAAATAGATAAATAAATTTAGAAGGATATATTTCCATATGTTAAGGTTTATTAGGGCTTTTAATTTCCAAGTGTTATATAAATTTCTGGCAGTGCTTATCATTATATATCTTTTCATTATTATTATTCTCCTTAAAAAGAATAATTTCATTTCTTTCTCTTATCTAGGCTTTGGTAAAAGAAAAGAGAGAGATATTACTAAAATTCCTAATCTCAACTGTTTCTTCTTGAAATTTCCTTTTCTGATGATAAAGGAAGACAGCTAATTGTTATCAAGAAAATATGAAGAAGGTAATTAATATTAGTGAGAATTTTGAAGGTTGTAAGTCAATCTTTTCTCACAAGAAAGTTGACAAAATTTGCTGTAATCCAACAAATAATGGAGAAGAAACTGCAAGTAATAATAGCTCCATCGATGAGATCATTAATTATCAGAAGAAAGAAGAAGACGAAGAAGAGGAAGAAGGAGGAGAAAGAGAAGGTGTTACCAATAGATCTGTCCGGCAATATATTCGGTCCAAGTTGCCAAGACTCCGGTGGACGCCTGATCTTCATCTTTGCTTTGTTCATGCTGTTGAAAGACTTGGTGGACAAGAGAGTTAGTATATATATATATATACTCTTTTTATTTTTTCTTTCTTAAGTGTGATGTTTTTCACTTATTAATGATCTAATAATAATGGGAATTCAGTTAATTACTTAATTAATTAGCCTTAATTTTTTTGCTTAGGGGCAACACCAAAGTTGGTTCTTCAATTGATGAACATCAAAGGACTTAGCATAGCTCATGTGAAAAGCCATCTTCAGGTATATATGTGGAAATTATTAATTTCATAATTTTTTATCATTTTGAACAATAATAAATATTTATGTCTTGAATTGAATCTAATTTTTATGTTCTTTTGTTTAGATGTATAGAAGCAAGAAGACTGATGATGCTAATAATAATAATAATCAAGGTTATATCCTTAATTATGATTCAGATAAATCATTTATTGAAAATTAGGGTTTAATTAATTTCTTTTGTGTGGTTTATAATAAGGACTGGATAAATGTTTGATCAACACAGGGCAAGGGGTTTTATTTGAAGGAGGTGATCAAAATATTTTCAATCTTAGCCAGCTTCCAATGCTTCAAAGTTTCAATCAAAGGCCTGATTTTACCAATTTTAGGTATGAAAAATCGCACTAAATTAAAATTATCTAAACCCACATTTTGATCAAAATATTGATTTCTTGAATATCTTCATAGACATGGAGATGTTTCTTGGAGAGGTCATGGCCACCAACAGATATATAGCTCTTATTACATGAGAAGCAAACAAGGAATTTATGGTTCAGTCATGGCGGATAGACTAATTCATGGATATAAAAATCACAGTTCTTTGAACTATGATTTTCATTCTCTCAATGGACAAACATTCATTACTAGAGAACATCAATCTTTGGAAGAGCTAAAGTCGTTTTGCAGACCAAGCTCATTGGAGTCGAAGTTGCAAGAAAGAGGAAAATTAGAGCAAGAAAAAGAAGATTGGAGATCAGTTCAAGAAATGCAAAAAAGAAGGGTAAAAATGAAGAATTTGGATTTAAATTCCAACTTGGATTTGGATTTGAATTTATCCCTGAAATTAGCAGCAACAGAAGAGGGTGATAATGAAGTTGATAGTAGTTTATCTCTTTCTTTTTTATCTTCATCTTCAAAGTTTAGTTGTGAACTGAAAGAAGAACAAGCTGGAAGTAGAAAGCTTTCAAGAAGGACAAGTACTCTAGATCTGACTCTATGAATTTGACCAATATTAATTCTAAGTGAGATCTTGAGGTACTTGCCATGGAGTAAATGCTGGCTGTAGCTTAATATGATCATATCATATTTTGTACCAGAAAAATACACGAGGTAATTAACTGAGCTAATTATAGTAGTCATTTATATTTTAGTTTGATCTTTTCTTATTTTATTCTTTTGCGCATGAAACCATTGCTAATTAGGTTAAAATTAAGATTTGTACTTATAATGTTGTGATTTTAAAGTTAAAGATGGTTCCAATGTCACTTAATAAAATATTTGATTTCTACTCTTAAGAGATGAGATAAGATAGTGCGGAGTCTTTTCTTTTTTAACTAGAGATTTTAAATTTGAGTTCTGAAGATAAAACACTTATAAAATTTAAGAGGGAGTACTTTACTCCTTTAATGATCTTCCTAGACTAGTCTACAACGAGTTGTGGGATAATGAATGGATTGGAAAAAAAAATCATTTAGTTCTAGGGCTAACCCTAAAAAATAGCAAGTATATGCACATATATTTACACAATCTTATTGGACTACAGGTATTGTTTTCGGAGTTAAAAATTAGTTATTTATATTTTTATTTGATCTGCTTTTGTTTCTTGTGTGCATGACACAAATAGCTATTACAATTTAGATTTAAACTTACAATCTCACTATCATTGAAATATACACACACAGAGACAAAAGATTTGCACTATATTATTGGGTTATGGTTATTGTTTTCAGAGATAAAATAGGGATTTCTTTGTATATCTTGGAAAGTCTTGCTTGATTACTAGCTACCTAGCTAGTGAAGAAGAATCCCAAAAAACAAAAAAAAAAAAAAAGAAAAAGAAAGTGCAGAATCTTGAAGTTCTCAAATAATCTGATCTGAAATCATTTTTTTATGTTATCTCTGCAACTATTTTATTGGTAAACGACCGATATTTCTCTATATTCTTATAATCCTCGATAGTAATGGACAAATGGGTCTTAAAAAGTTGTTATTTGAATTTGTGTTTTATCCAGGGAATACTTAGAGGAGCTTAATAATTGTATACAGTATTTTACAATTTCTTTTGAAACCCCTGTTTTATTTCCAAGAAGACGATGCAGAGAGTTTTTATCATATTTACAAAATATTAATTTAATTAAATAATATTGTTGTTTCCAAAAAAAACAAAAATGAAAATCTTGAAAATAGTTTTAACTCTCAGTTTATTTAAACAATTAGGAGGAATCTATGCATGTTCTAAACCATATGCATGTGTGCATGAATTCAAGCTGATACATAAAAATTGATGTGCACTACAATTATAATAGTTCTTCAAATTCTTGATTTTGATAATGTTCAAGGATTTAGCATCATGTATAAAACAATTGATATGTAATAAAAATATAATTAAATATACAAAAATATTGTTTTTAACCATAATATTTCCATTTTTTTCTTTATAATTATTTCATCAAGAAAAGCTAATTTCTTTTAAGCATCATATATATGTTTAAAGATTAAGTAAAATACTAGGCTACTCTCAAAGTATATATTTAGAGAAGATCGCTATTTTAAGTTATAGCTAGTAATATATATGCGAGATATACTCTAAGAACATATTGATTAAGGATAAGTAATAATTAAAACGGACAAAATTATAAATTTATCTACAGATTAAATTGAGTGGTTGAATTCATTCTGAAAATTTTAAATAATATTAAATTCTCGTTTAAATAAATAATTATGATGCCCTTCTTGTATTTAAGGAACAAGTGTATATTTATTAAGATATCAAACTTATTCACTGTATATTTAATTAATTATAACTTGCATTTAGTTAAATATATATAAAACATCCAAATTAAAAAAGAATGAATCAATTTAATTTTGTTAATTAATATGTTCACTTCAAAGTTCCTAACTGGTATTTTAAATTTAATTTAGAAAGAAATAACAGTTTAGATAAAATTTAATTAATATACTTCAAAAATAATTGTTATATATTTAATTAAATATATTGATTAAAAAATAATGAAGAAAGGGATATTTTGGATTAATTAATATATTTATTTAGAATATATTATTTTAATTTATACTATATATAAATCCAATTAACTAAATCTGAAAATAATATACTAAATTAAATTTATTAAATATATTAGTTAAAAAAAGCCATGCTTGAAAAATACTAGAAATTAATAAATACAGTACTTGTTTTAGTTGTTTAGAAAAATCAAGAAGGAGTACATAAATTGAGGATTTAAAAATGTATTTAACTATTCTCCAAATTAAATGAAAGAAATACATAATTTTGATCTATCACTTTGAATGAATGATAATGAGATTTTGCTTTTCCTCTTATATAACTTATTAATAGAAAATAAAAAAATTATAATTTGCTTTTCCTTTTAACCTCTTAACAAAATGCATTAATTTGTATTATAAATAAATAATTAATTATTGTTATAAAATTTGTGACATTGTAAATGGAAAAGCAATATAATGATGGAGACATTAATGATTATAATGAAGGAAGTCACAAATGCAGAAGAACTTGAAAAAGGAAAACCTCATATACAGGTAAACCTAATAAAACGAGGTCTAGGTATAAAGAGAGTGCATGCACGTGTGCCTACTATATATATGCTAATTATTTCTTTACTTTTACACGTGCACTTCATTGCTTTTCTAGAAATTCATACATTGCATACACCAACCAACCAGCCAACCATTTCACAACTATATATATAGTTTTTATAATTTCATCATAATTGTTCAATTATCATAGTTCTATACTTGACTATAATAATCTCTTGATCTATTAATTTTTTTTTTGAATATTACATTATATTGAAGAAGGGAAAATTAATCATAGGTCTATAGTTCATACCCCCTTTAATTTCATGTTTATTTTGACAATAAAAGTATCATATATAGCAGAAGCAATTGCTATTTACTACCAAGTTGTATTGAAAATAGCATATACACACAATTAGAAAAGACAAATAAAAGATTGACAAACGAAGCACTAGCAAAATTACTATACATGGATTATAGAGTAAGATTAAGTGATGTGGCTTCCAGTCTCTCTCTAATTAATTAAATGTTTCAATAATAATATTGAAGTCGCATCTTCTTTAATTTGAATAGTTTTTTTAGGTTTGTGAGAGGCCCAATGGGCTTTACAAGTCAAGTCATAGGAGAACATATGGGGAAAATGGAACTCTCATTTTTTTAATTTTTACTTTTTATATCAGGAATATTTTAGTCATTTTATTATAAATTCATAATAAATTTATTTTAAACTATATAATATTTATAAACTCATAATAAATTTATGATAATCTCATTATAAATTCATTGTACGCTAATGATAAACTAATAAAAATATGGTATTTTGATGAATATTTTATAAATTCTAGTATTTTGATAAATAATTTATAAATATGATAAATTTAAAATTATTTTTATTTTTTTATATTTTTATCAAAAGCCTGAACATAAGTTACTGGATTACAATTTTCTTAAAAAATAACCAAAAAAATATTTTAAAAAATATTTATGTTCTTTTTTTTTTAAAAAAAAAATCAACTTTTTAACTTTCATTTTGAAAATTACCTCACTTTTGAAGGTATATATTCAGTACATTAAAACATATATCTCATCCTTCTTTCAAAGGTACGTATATATATAATATATTAAAGGCACACAAAAACTGTTGATGTTGTTTTAATAAAATGATATGCAGTGTAATTTTTTTCAATTTTCTTCTTTATTTTATTACTTTATATAAGGGTTAAGGTGCTATATATATCGTTTGAGTTCCACATCTTTTTTTTAAAAATTTTTCTTTTTTCTCTTATCAAAATCCAAAAATTGGGCTTCAGCTTTTATTTAAAGAGAGAGGAAATGTGAGAGATTAAATGTGAATTTAGAGTAAGTGTTTTAATTTACTAAATAAGTTGAGTTAGCTGTTAAGAGTTCAAAAATTATCACTTAGCGCATCAATAATTAAATTAAACACTTGAGAAGCTGTGACTCACAGTGGTCTGTTTAATTTTCACATGAAAGGCCATTAATTTACTTGGGAAAGAGGATAGGGACATTTTTGTATGGATTTAAAAGAAGTTGGATCAGTGGCGAAATTATAGGGAGACCTGGGGTTCCATGGAACCCCTCCCATCACCCAACATACATATATTATTTTGTTTTTGTTGGTACACATATATTATTTACTCTCCATCTTTTCATTTTAAATTTTAAAAAATGAAATCCAAATCTAGTAATTTTCTATTGTTTTGATAATCAAATTAATTATTAATTTACATAAAATATGTCATTTTATTAATTATATGCAACTTTTTTTACTCACTGAATTAAAATTTTGACTCAATAACTATATAAATATCTATGTCAACTGAAACTGATTATTATTTACTAGTCATATTTTTTTCTTTTAAAATTAGTTTTTAAATATTAATTGCTTTAGAAATTTAAAATTAGTTTTTAATTTATTATTTTGATAATATTGTTGAGTATTATAATAATTTATAATTACTATTTAATTTAAAGTTTAATTTTTAGGTTTTAATTTATTTTTTTATTATTAGGTAAATTATTTTAAAGTTTAATCACGAATTGAGATTTAAGATTTTGATGGTGATTTATCAAATAAGTAGCATGTAGTATTGTTTCTACCCAAAACATAGAAGGAAAAGAAGCTTGTTATCCTAGAGCTGTTGCTACTTGCAATAAATAGTAATGTTTCCTTTCGACTTTCTCATTTTGATGGGGTATATGAATACAATAAGTTTGATGAATACTTCCCAATTCTTCAAAAACCATCTGACAAGTTCTTGCTATAAATTCTTGTCTATTATCACTCCACACTATTTTTAACAACACTACCAAACTGAGTTTGAATCATTTTAATAAACTTGGCAAGAATACTACTAGTTTGATCTTTTGATTGCATTAGGAATGTCCAAATAGACCTACTATGATCTTCAACTGCAGTTAAAACATAAGAAACACCAAAAGTACTTTATTTCCTATATGGACCACCCTAAATATCCACATGTAATTTCTCAAACAAGTAGATGCTATGATTCATGCTAATAGGAAAAACACTTCTCGTTTGTTTAACAAGCAAATACTTTAGCATGCACCTAACAATGTAATTCAAAAACAAATCCCATTTTATTCAACTTTTACAACACTTGTATTGAGGGATGACCTAGCTTTAAGTGCCAATTAGGCATACTACTTACGACATTATTTATACTACAATAAGTAGTTAAGGAAGACACTAACAAATGGTATTTACAGATGGTCACATATTGAAAAGACTTATCATTAATAAAGTAAAGATTTTCAACCACCTTACCAATTGCAATTGATTGTTCAGCCTTCACGTCCTACAATAAGCAAAAAGTTGGGTAAAAAATGAATATAATGGCAGTATTCTTAGTAAGCTTGTTGATTGATAACAAAATTTACTTGAAATTTGGTATATGCAACATCCTTGTGAGTATTACTTCTCCTACCATATCTACATTCAACATGGCTCCATCGAGTAAATGCACAATGTTTGGTTTCACTACTCCCTTCATGTATCAAAATAAATCAGCATTTGCACAAATAGGTTTCTATCCTCACTATGTATTATTCAACATGCACTCTTAGCACATTGCTTATTTTTATCTACATTGGAAATTGTACATGCAAAATCTTGAGGAAAGCCTACAAAATCATGCTTAACAATAGTATGTTTTCCTTTGAACATCCTTGAAATTTCTTGTAAATTAGCTCTCACATTAGATTCATCTTAACAGTTGGTTTGTCCTTTGATTTTGTTGCATTAAAGCTCTCATATCCTCTAGTGGTGTCTCAACCAAATTAATTCTCCCTTTGGATCCACCATCATCTCTCCTTTGCCAAGTTCCTTCTTCTTCCCTCTTTTGTCTTAGCTCTTTGAACCAATATGGATAGTTATGTATCTTAAATCTAGTTTCCTTAGTATGCCCCTTCTTCTTGCAATAAGAGCAAAATGTATCTTCTTTAGACTCCTTCTTTCTATAATAAGGTTTTGCAGAAGATATTTCCTTCCCTAATTGTGCTAATAGAGTCGTAGCATTAAAAGACTCAGTAAAATTATTCATTACCTATCTTTGTTTCTCTATATTCAACACCGTTGAATACACCCTATCTATATTAGGTAACAAATCCATCGCCAACATCTAATTCTTAACATGATCATAGGAATCATTAAGACCCAAAAGAAACTACATCATTTTATCATCTTCATTCAAATCAACAATCCACTCAGAAAGATTACATGTACACTTACTATAAGAACACTAAGGAATCGAAACCAAACTAGTCAATTCATCCACAATTTACACAACTTTGTGAGATACATTAACAAAAAAAAAAGTTTTTCTGTGTAATTGTTCCCAATTCCTTATTCAATTGATATTGTTGAGGACCAGTGGATTCACCAAAATATTTTTTCAGATATTCCCAAAGCTCCTTCATCGAATTAACATACAAAAAGGAGTCATGGAGTTCTTTTGATAAAGAATTTAGAATCCAAGAGACCAACATAATATTGCTCTTAAACTATTTCTCAAATTCATTAGAATCTTCTGCCGATTCCTTCATTTTCCTATTGATGAACCCTAATTTTTTATTTGCAACTAGTGCTATCTTCATTGATTTACTCCATGATCAATAATTATTACCATTCAACACACCCCGCACAAAAAAAATCCTAAAGAATACATGTTTTCTTAGTTTAAGCCTATCCTTTTTTATCAATAAGTGTGTGAGCCAGGAGTATGGCTCCCAATTTTACAACTACGACACTGCTAGAGTCGAGCCCTTGGAAAACAACATGCTTAAGCCCCAAGAAAAAGAGTCGCCACCCAATAGATCAGTAAAATTGGATACATATGCGTAAAGGTAGAAAAATAGCTCTAGCACCCTCATATGCTCAGTTCATTGGAATTAGCCTCCTCTATAGTTCTAGTGACATGCCACTTTTCAATTACTGATGCATTATCCAATTTTAATTACACACCATCAGACCAAATAAGATGATTCAATTCGTTGTATATGTTTATATATATGTAAATGCTTGGAATGCATGTATGATAAAAAATGTGCCCACACGTAATGAAAAAAAGCTCTTACAATCCTTCAAAATAATTACATTGAAATACTAAAGAACCCTTATTGTAAGCTGTCTAAAATTAGTTATATTAGCTCTTTCCTACTACAACTAGTCTAAAAAAGGAAAAGTTATAGAAAAGGAAATCCTAATACATTAATTCTAAATTATACTGTAAATAAAAAATATGCAATACAGTGATTGATGAATGAAATATGTAATGAAAACATCCATAAAAATAAATCAAACATACAAACATCCATTCATCCATAATCATCAAATATATTGGTAGGGTCAAATAAGAAAATAAACAAGTCATATTCAAACGTTACTATTGGATTGATGAAGTTTAGTGTGTTGGTCATGATAGAAATAAGAGGCAAGCTCGCTGATGGTAACAATGGTCCTACCACTATCTTGATCACTGACAACTACAAATTACAAGTTTATAAGTTTTTTAGTGTCTGTGATGGGATGAACGTGACTGCCACTCATTTAGGCAGGACCACCAAAAAGAGTGGTGGAAACCCCATCCATACCATTCCACTCAATCTCCAACCATCTTATGAGTATTTTTTTTTATTAGGAGTACCTTCAATGTTTAGTTATTACATTTCTACACAAACAAGGGTCATTAGCCATTCATCCTGATGGTCCATTTTTAGATATTATACAAATTTTCAATTATTCAGTTTAATTTTGATGTAAGCCTCAGACTAATAACGACACTAATAATATACCAATGAATAAAACAAAGATATGATATTAGAAATACAAAACCTTTGTTGCCAGTTCCTTCGACTTTAGAGATAGAAGTGGTGCAAAGAGGTCTAGTAGAGGATCTTTTATTCCAATCACAGTCTCCCTCGATTGATTGATTACACCTTCTGTCTCAATTTTAGCACTCTCAAGGTTTAGTATTTTACTAACTAATTCTGACGCAAATGCAACATAGTTTCAACCCTTTTCTTTCATTATTTTTTTTTGTCTTTTTCTCTTCCTTTTATAGGCAAAAGAGGAGGCACATTCTTTCGTATTATCTACCATAGTCGTCTTCTTATTAGGATAAGACAATAGACAAACCATCTTTTTTTTCGTTTACATACATCCTACATCTTCTCTTCAGAACGGACGACGCATGGTCTGACATGTTGGCTTCCCAAGCGTCGTCTCATTATTGATCGGTGGACACAATAATAAATAATGGAGTGACGTGGTCACACCTGTCAGTAGAGAGGAGTGACGAAACTACCATTACCAGTGGCGGGTCCACCATTATCATTAACGGGCAATTCTCTATTACGGGTTGCTCTCTTTTTGTGCAAGGCTTATTTTATTCATGGACTCACTATTGCAATAGGATCCTATTTTGATGTCTACAAAGTGCCAAAAGCTTACATGTTGCATCAAATCCATCCTAGTTTTACCTTAGAAAATGCATGCCTACGTGGCATTTGACGTGGATGGTTTGATTAGTACCACTCTCATCCCTCAAAATGCACTGTTTTTAATTGCAATTTAACTCACCAATAATGGAAAAAAGGGCATCGTTTGCAAGATCCCAAATCATCATCTTCCCTGATGTAAATCCCTCAGCTCATTTATGCTCCACGTTTATCGATTTCTTGAACCCCCACCTGAACCCCACTTGCATAGTGTAGTGTTCCCCACTTGAGTGTCAATTTTGTTTTTTATTTGCAAGTTCTTTGTCTGACCTACTTGATTCCCTCCTCTTTGAGAATAAAATATTATTCTCCATTGTTGATATGGGAAGTTGGGACCACTGAAAGAAATGGGTATGAAAAGGAAGCTTGAAGAAAGGTAAGATCTTTTGTATTTTAGTTGAAATTTATAACTTTTTGTATGAAAATGCATTTAATTAGCATTTTTAGGTTTAGGGTTCATTACATGCATATATACTATTATTTTAGGGTTTTTGATATGCTATTTGAAGTACATTCTTATTATTATTATTGTAGTGTTCCTATTGAAATATTGCATGTAGGTGTGTTTGTGGAATCTCCAAATTTAGATTATGCAGGTGGGAATAGTATTTGTTCGAGTGATTTGAAAAAATCTGATATGGCTAACTTATAAAAGGTTAAAAAAGACTTGAACTATTGTAGAGTTCTAAAGTTTGCAGAGCAAATAATGACTAATCATGGGGTAATTGAATCAATTAAGTTTAGGTATATTCATATAGATAATGACTTCAAGAGAATGATGGAAACAACCTTAAGTTTTAGGTTTATGAAGCAGTATTGTGAGGTTTCCAATGATAATGAGTATATTGAACAAGACCCTGGTGTTATAAAATAAAACATAGAGAATGGTGGTAAGCAAGGTCAAGTTGACTACATTGAAGAAGATTATTATAATTTTGATTGGCCAGTATATGATATGCAATATGTCAATAAGGAGGAGGAGGAGTTGGACAAACGTTGTGATGAGTATGAGATTGCAGTTGATAATGTTGTATTCACTGACCCTAAAGATGCTAATGTGTAGACTCATAATTTTGAACCTAATCCAGTCCGACCCTAGTTAAAAGGGAATTAGATCAAGTCTAAAGGTTTAAACCAGTTTGAAATAATTTTAAAAGCCTAAAATGGTCCGGATCTCAAGACAAGTCATCCCAGGCCCAAATTTTGTCTAATTGGCATGCCCGATTTGCCACAGGCCCATGCCTGTGGTGAATTGGTCATGCCTATGGTGAATTGACCATGCCAATCTCCATGCCTATGGCAAATTGGCCATGCCAATTCGCCACAGTCCCATGCATCTTGAGTTTGGATGTTAATTTTGAATTTTAGGTGTCATTGCGTCTAGATGTAGTTTGAATTAACTTCCAATTCTAATTCTAATCGGATTAGCTTTGGGAGTTTTTAAATTCAAGGTAAAGTAAGACTCGGAGAGAAGGGAAAAAAACCTAATGTATTTACTATAAATATAGGATTTAAAGAAGGAGGGTTGATGAGCAATTAAGAGCATGGAGCAACAAAAATAAAAACAGAATTAAAAGACATAGCAACCAAAGAGGCATGAATCAGTGTCTCGAGCTTGCTTCATTCCAGCCAAAGAGAAAATTGATCCAAACAGTAGCAATAAGGTAGGAAGCTTGGTTCAATAATTTTAATTTGGTGGAATATATAAAATGGAGGTTTGTCTTGGTAACTTAATTCATCTAAATTTATCAGTAAGTTAACTTATTATTATTTTAGAATTGCCTTTGTTTTGTTTAGTATATTATTCTTTTACTTTTGATTTATGTACAACTATCCAGTAGCCAATTTTGAGTATCATCATGTAAGATCATTATTAGTTTAGCTTATAGTAAATTGTCTAAAACCTTTAAAACATTATTATCTTTGCACAATAATTTATCATGACATGAAGTGACTAAAAAACACCATCAAACCCTAATGCCTAATCCCAATTTATAAAAATCCTAATCCCAAATACCTAACACCGTAATCCTAAAATCCTAATTTCTAAAAGCATAGTCTCAAACCCTAAATCCAAATTTCAAAAAAAGCCCTAATCCAAAATCCTAATTTCATAGTTTCCAAAACCTAACCCTTTTTCAAAACATCCAGAACCATAGTTTTCTAAAATCCAAAACCTAATTTCCAAACTTTGAAACCCTAAACCCTAATTAATTAAAACCCTAATCATGTTTTCCTTAAACTAAAACCCAAATCATGTTTTCCTAAAATCCTAATTCATAAATTAAAGCCTTTTGTACATTTAGTTATTTATTTAAGGTTGAACTCTAGTTTTGATTATTTAATTTATTATGTGCTTATGATTGATGATTCCTTTGTTTGATGGATGATTCGTAATGAATGATTTACTTTTATTTATAATGGATGATTGAATATCTTTTTATTATTGGTTTTTAGACTCAAAATGTAAGAAGTATGTTTTCATTTTATGGGTACCTAATTAGTTAAAAGCTTTATATAATTTAAATTATTTTAAGTTTTGGAATTGATGTAAAAGATATGTTTCTATCAATTGATGGGTGTCCTATTCTTTTTTGTCTTAAACATTGGAAATGGTCGTAATGGCATGTTTCCATTTTGTATGAGTATCCATTTATTATTTTAGTTGAACATGCTTTGATTTTATACAATGATTATTTATTTTGACAATCGCATGTAGTATGGATGATTTTATAAGATTTAAGAATTTAATAATATATGGACCTAAAAAGGAGGCCAGTTTCAATGAATCGGGCGTTATGGAGGTGATGGGTCATTCTCACATTTTCCATACGTATCCAACTTTTTAAACCTATTAGGGGGTTAGAGATTCCTTAGAAATTGAGTCATCCACCCCTTTTTATTTTTTTGGCCTGTCCGGGTGACGACTCCATTTTCTCCGGATTTAGGCCTGTGTTCTCTAAGGCCCTGAGCCTAACAGTATTAAAGTCGCAAGAACCATTCCATATGAGAGTGGAAGTGAAAATTCTCGCTCACATAATGTTGTTGATGCATTGTCTTTAGCATTTGACCAAGAAAATGAGGTAGAGTTTGAAGATGATTCAAACTATGTCCTTGATGAGAATCGTAATGACTCACATAAAGTTGACACTAATAATCAGAACTTTGACGATGAGTATTTACAAGCCAGAAGGAACTGTAAGGAATTTAAGAAGAAAAAAGTTAACTTAGTGTGTGGACTTGGTTTTGAGGAGAACCCTAGTACATCTGTTCCACCTTTTGATAGTATGGATCAATGAGATGATATTGGGAATGGAAACAAATTAGAAAGTAGTAGCCGAAAGAGTGTTTATGCTGATAGTGAGGTTAAGATATTAACTCTAACATCATCTGATGATAATGTCTAGACTGTGAGGGAGAGAAAGAGAAAGACACTTAAATACAATCCTAAGTGTGATCATAAGGAGTTGAAGTTTTAGGTTGAAATGAGGTTGAAAGCCACTTACAGTTTCAACAGGCTGTCAAATAATATGCTATCTCAAATGGGTTTAATATCAAGTGGATGAGGAGTAGCAAGATGAAAGATGAATCTAAATGTGGAGATAATTGTAATTGGAGGATTTATGGAAGCAGAATGTCTAGTGAAAATACTTTTTGGTGAGGACATATGATAATGACCATAACAAGCAAGCCAATATGGAGTGGCTTTCCAAGAGTGTCTAGGTGTGTTTAGGAGGAATCCCAAATATAAAGTAGAGGATATGGAGAGGGATTTGAAGGAGAAATATACCCTAAAAGTTAGCAAATCTTCATGCTATAAGGCTAAGAAGAAGGAACTAGAATTTTGAGGTGTTCTTTAACATCACAATGTGCAAATTTGAGGAGTTACAATGCAAAACTTCAAAAGGTTGATCTTGAAGCGTGTTATAAGCTAAAGACTGAAAGACTCGCTCCTGATGAAGCTCCAACATTTCTAAGGTATTATGTTGGGCTTAGTCTTTGACAAATGGTTATTTAAAGGGTTTTAGGCCAGTGTTATGTTTTGATAGTTGTTTCTTGAAAACCATAGTTGGAAGGGCCTTACAATCGGCTGTTGCAAGGGATTAAAATAATCAGATGTTTTCAATTGCTTGGGTAGTTGTTATATTTGAAAATCATGAGAATTGGTTATGGTTCTTGAGTATTCTATTTGAAGATCTTAAATACCATGATGGGTTAGGGTTGACATTTATTATTGACCAATATAAGGTATGATTATGTTGCTGATTATTTTACATATACTTGTCTATGCTAGCTGCTTTTGCATTATGATCACATTATGTGTCTGCAAGGATAGTTGGCTACATTGAATGAATTGGTATCATTTGCTGAGCATCATAACTGTTTCAGGCATATTTATGCCAATTGGAAGAAAAACCACAAGAGCCAAAAACTCAAAACATTATTTTGGAGGGCTGTTAATACAACATATGAGGCGATCACCCTCATGAGCTGTAGGCACTTAAAGAGATCAATGAGAAGGCTTAGGATGACTTCATCAAATAGAACCCAAATTGCTTTTGTAAAGCATACATTAGTGAGCTACCTAAATACAATAATCTGGACAACAATTTGGCCAAGACTTTCAATAGGTATATTTGTAAAGCAAGAATCATACCAATTGTTGACATGCTTCACCACATTATGACTACACTAATGGAGAGAATGAGAGTGAAAGAAGAAAAAGTGATATAATGTAAGGATTTGGTTAGTAGGAGGGTTAGGAATAAGTTGGGAAAAAAAATAGACAACTAGATTCTATCATATTAAACCAGTAAAAGGTATTGAGTTATAAGTAGCAAGTGACAATGATGGTTTTGCTATGGACTTGAAGAACTGTAATTGTAGTTGCAAGAGTTGAAATATAACAGGTATACCTTACAACTATGCATTAAGTTGCTTCCACTTCATGAAGGAAAATAGTGTTGACTATATGGATGATTATATAAAGAAACCTCCATTAGTAAAAGCCTATGAAGATACCTTAGAGCTAATAAATGGGATAAAGATGTGGCCTAAGGTAGATGGGGATGCAATCATGCCACCACCTTATTAATAAATTCCTGGAAGACCTAAAAAGAATAGAAGGAAAAGTGCAGATGAGATGGAACCAAATTCTAGGAAAATGTCAAGGCATAGATTACATGTGTTGAATGTGTTATGTTACTTGATTTTAATGAATATGTGCATGTGTCATTGTTTAAAGTAACAATATTTGATATGAATTGATTATGACATGAAAATCTATTAGACGATGGCTAAATATGATATTTGTGCAAAATATGAAAGGTGCAAGTTATACACTAAAAGAAGGTAGTGATTCACATTTGCATTGTATGTGATGATGTTATTGAATATGAGTAGAAAATATGAAAATAATAAGAAATGTGGAAAAGTAAGAGAAAAGTGGAGTTTGAGAAAATGTAAATGTATATCACCTTATATAAAGTCTAGTTTCAGAATATTGGTGTTGAAATTTTATTACGCCTTCGGATGAGATATGCCAGTGTCACAAATTTATTATGCTTTCGGGTGAGATACGCTGGTGTCACAAATTTATTACGCCTTTGGGTAAAATAGGCTGGTGTCATAGATGAATGAGATAGCCCAAGACAATATTTCTAAAACTAGACCGCATATAAGGAGTTTTGGGCGCAATGTGTGTGTATGATTGATATGTTAATATGAGTATATAAATAATTAATTAGTATCACATTTCTAAATATTTTAACTACTAAACTTTATTTAAAATATATTCCTACAATTTCTCATTTTCTTGCTCTAATGAACTTTAAACTTGAAAGTTAATTTTACTTATTTCCAAATTGAAATTTTTTAGGTGCTAAATTTTAATGTACCAAATTTTCTTTAAAATTCTAAAATTTTTTCCTAAGCTTCTTTAATGTTGGTTCTTCATTCTACTTAATTATAATTGTCAATTTGATTTTAATTCTATCATTAAAATAATTTAATAACATGTTTTAAATCATAAAATCAAATAATTATCCATATTTTAACTTTCAAAACCCTAAATTCAATACTACTTCTTCCAAACTCTAACCAAATTCATCATTTTCTTTAATCTAACTTTAAAATCATAATTCTCACATCAAAAGAACACCTTCCATATCTATATAACAAATTACAACACACCCCATCAAAAGTTCAATTTCTACATATTCATATATTCAAAGAAAACTTAATAAAATGCAAAGAATCATTACCTATTACTTGAAAATCCTTCAAAACCATCTTTAATTCTCAAGAACTTGGTGAAATTTTGAGTATTTAGGAGAATAAAAATCCTCCCCTTGCCACCATGAAATTTGTCTAAAATGAGAGAGGCGGAAGAAGATGATGACTTTTTTTTATTATATTTTTTACTTTTCTAAAATAGTCCTCACTTATATACATATTTACTAAATAATTAAATATTAAAATAATATGATAATTTTTTTATCCATAATTATCTTAATTTTAATTTAAAGCAATTATATTTAATTTATTTATTATATATTTTTTATTATATATTTTTTTAACTTTTAACTTAACTTTATCTTTTTCTAAAAGTGTATATGTTAGGTAGATATCACGTGTACATTATGTATCTAATGTATAAGTTAGGTAGATGTCATGTGTATATTTTGT
Organism: Garcia nutans; assembly: GCA_947685225.1. NCBI lineage: Eukaryota > Viridiplantae > Streptophyta > Magnoliopsida > Malpighiales > Euphorbiaceae > Garcia > Garcia nutans. Next base: position 43,722,200 of record CANTUV010000017.1, read on the forward strand.
AACCACATCTATATGTTATGTATATCTTATATATACATTTTATATTTTCATATTTTCAACACTTTATTTAACCTTCTAAGTTATTTATTTAATTTTTATTTTAATATTTTAACAAATTTATGGATGTTATATATATATATATTATTTCGGTTCGGTTTGAAATCCAGACATATTGAAATCTTGAAATTTTGGTTCGATTCCAGAAATGTTCAGATCTTCATATTGTACTGAAGCGTGCTCAACCCTACTGTTAAGTGTTTGTTGTTTTATATTTTTGAACACATTAAAAGTATGATAATTCATAGGGTGTACTCGAACTGGGTTAGGCCGGATTTACCCTCAGCCCGAAGCCAGGCTCAAGTTTATCTTAGGCTTAGTTTTTTAGCCTATAACCCAACCCTAAGCCAGGTAGGACCGGGTCAGTTCGAGCTTACTAGGCTGGCCAAGCCAGCGGGTTGGGTTGCGGGCCTTTTTTTTTTATTTTATAGAGTCGTTAACGCTTCTCTCGCGTATATGAAACGTGCTCTTTAAAACAAAAACTGACTTTACCTTTTCTTTTCTCTGTATATTATATATATATATATATATATATATATATATATAAGAAAAGAAAGAGAAAAAGCTACAGCAGGTTTGACACCTCCTGTAACTTTTTCTTTATATATATAATATACATAATATACAATATATAATAAAATATTTTATATGATATTCGAGCCGTGTCGAGCTGGCTCAAAAAAAAAAAATTTCTCAGGCCCAAAGTCCGACCCGAAATATATTCGTGCTTGAAAATAAAGCCCAAAGTCTAACCCATATTTCTTTTAACCGGGCCCAATCTAGTCGGGTAGGATTTGATCGGGCCAGGTTATCCGGGTTTACGGGCCCAATGAACACCCCTAATAACTCATAATTTGTAAAATTTGCTTTACAAATTTAAGGAATTCACACTTTGTAAAGGAATTCCCCTAAAAAATCTCCAGTTTGTGAGAGGTTTGATTATTTGCTTCTATTATATAAGGTATTTTGTAGAAAAAAAAATCATAGGTCGTTATAAAATTTCAAATTCAAAACTATTTATTACTACATGAGCTATTTTATTGCATAAACATAAATAACTTGTTTGAATTGAAGCAGAAGTAAATTTTGTTAAGATATTATCTATTATGGTTGGACCAAATATTATATATCTTTTCTCTTCAAATTAATTTTCAACTAATTAGTTATTAAATAAATGTTAGGTAGGGAGAAAACGCTAGCGCAAAACTTGGGCCAATAGACTTAAATACTTAAATCTATAATTTGGTTTTGCACATTGGAACAAATCTTGCCCATATTTACAAGTGTTTATTTTGATAATTGATAGTTGATATTACTATAATTGAGATTATCTATTTTTTAGAAGTTGCAAATTATTTTTTTCTTATTTTAATATTTTTTATTCAATAACTACTTAGAAAATCTTTCATACCCTTGAGCACATTGACTTGCAATCTTTAGATAAGAGCTTGAAGCTTCTTGTTGTAGACCATAGAGTCAGTGTTTATCTTCTTTATACACGCCTGTTTAAATGTGAACGGGACCAGTGTAATGTTGCCAAATAGAGCCATTGCTAGTAAGCAGCCGAGCAGTGGCAGACTTATCGCCATGAACCTACGGCCTCCTGCTATAATTATAAAAAAAAATATATGAAATAAATTAAATATTATATATATACACATGCATAAAGAAAAGATGGGATAAGAAACTGTTCTAGTTTAACCGCAAGTCTTGAGTTCAAATTTCTAGATATGCAACTATATTAAAACTCTATATAAATAACTTTATCGTTCTTATAGTCCTACCCGGCTCGATTTCGAAAGAGTGATTTATACATAAAAAAAAAGAGAGCAATATGAAATTATTTACTAGAATAATATATTCAAGTTGACCGCTTAGAAAATTATAGTACTCTATAATGGAAAATTGAAATTTTCTTGTAGGAAATACATAAAAGTTATAGGGTATGTCATTATTCCCAGTACTAAAAGCAAATATGGCATTTTCCTCTATATATTGAGCCTTCTCTTCACCAACCAATGCTTTTATCCTTTTCAATATTTCATCGAAGTATTGTTCTGACATTTTTAATGCTCTAGACAAATAGTTTGTCATGTCATCTAATCCACTACCCGCGGATGCAAAACTAACACCTATTAATAAGTCATCGTCAATGAATTTAGGGTCAAGATATGCAGATAAAAGTTCTTCGATCCCTAATGTTGATACTACAAAATCTGTTGATAGTTTTCCATTTGAAAAACTTCCAGTGGTTGTTTCACTGGGAAATCTTTGCCATATGGTCGATGATTAGTGTAAAAAATACTATTAAGTCTATTGTTATTTTCTGGATCTATTGTTGAGTCTCCAAAGGCAAATATAATAGTTACATTTGATGTTGCACTGATTAAAGATTGTAAATAGAGGAGGATAAAAGTAATTGAGGGTAACATGAAGAAAGTGAATTTTGGGTTGGTTTTGGGGGTTCACAGTTAGTATTTCATTTTATTTTTTTGCTAATATGAATTTTTTCCTTTAATTAGCCTTTCTATTTTAGCGAAAACGATTATGATTATTCTATGGATGATAACTAATTATAGTAAGTTATATTTTGAAAATCAGTTGATATTAATTGATCTATAGGTTATATTTAAAATAATAATATGCTCTTTAAAAAAAAAAAACTAGTTGTTGGCCCCTATGATGTGCATATATAATTTTTTATTTGATCATAAGCATAATTAATTTTGATATTGATAATTTTTTTTATCACAATAGTCAATAAATTAAATTAATAAACTGAAAATATTAAACAAAAATGTATATTAACAAATAATTTAAAATTTTAAAAGATCATTCTATTATATATTTTATAATCAACTCATTACATATTAAATATTATAAATTAAACTATGAGATAAATAATTATTTACTATCATATAATATATATAGAAACCCTAATAATATTAATAAGTTGTGTTAAATTTCTGTCACTTATCTATTATGTATATATATCATTTTCTTACTAAAAAAATATATGTATTATTTTAGCAAAAACAGAATAAATCATTGTTGCCACAAAAAATAAAATTTTTTTTTAATATTTTTATTCAATTCAAATTAATTATTATTGTACATATAATTTTTTTTAAATATTTTATATTCTATTTGTGTATTTATTTTTTACAAATGACTTGTCATTAATTAGTAGAGTGGTTAATCTTTTACTTAGGAGTAATATTTTTAAAATCAAACTAGACACTTATCCAAATTGATGATTGATCAATGGTTCAGTATGATTGATTCAAATTCAATAAGATAATAATATTATATAATATTTTTAAATAATAATAAATAATATTTAATTATTTATTATCTTTTTAAATTTATAACTCTTTAAATTCTAGTTTTGCCTTTTTAAATCCTTAACTTTTTAAATTTTAATTTTTATAATAATAAATTATAAAAATTATAATTTATATTTTTTTATCCATTTACGTAACTGCTATAAATTTTTTATATTCCAGTCCTTTACTTGCCTATTGCATGGTAATGAAAATAACAAATATAAAATAATATAATAAATAAACATAAAATAATTTACATGTAAATTAATAATAAATTATATTATAAGAAATATAGAATAAAATATTTATCTTAATTTTTATGAAAGTTTTATTAAAATAATATCGGTGAGCAAATATAGTATTTTTATTTCGTAACTTGATATTTTTATTAATCAATAATAAAATCTACATATATTTTTACTATAAAAAAATCATATATTCTATAAAAATGATAAAAAATAAAAAAAATAAATTCAAGCAAGTTTTTTCGAATAGGGATAAAAATATGAGTAGAAAGCTTTATAATTATAGATTTTTATGAATATTTTTTTTAATATAAATATTATTATTACATAAATTATCAATGTATGATTACTTTGTTAGGAATGTCAAAAGTCATATATTTTGTTACTTAATTTTTTTAAAATTTTTAAAAATATATAAATTAATCATTATTATAAATAAATTATTTAATTTATAATTAATTTATATAAAAGTCAAAAGTCATATACTTTTTGAAACTTTTTAGATTTTTTTAAAACATAAATCAATCAATATTATTTAATTATATTATTGAGTAATTAATTTATAGAAAATTATAAGTGACAAATATAATTTATTTAATTAATTTTATAAAATTATACTAATATGTAATTATATAATAGAAGATTAAAAGTTACAAATAAAATTAATTATTAAATTTTAAATTTTATATAAAATGCTAAAATTAATTAAAAATATTAAATATTGAATCAATATCAAATAGAATGGTTTAAATTATTTTTTTTACCAAGAATAGAGAAAATGGAATTGAGAAATTAATGAGAAATTGAAAATTTATGATAATATAGTATTCTTAGAAATGGATGACATGGCAATTTTAAAAATATCTCATTTTCTTAATTTTTATATAATTATTAGTTATTGACCAGCGCGATATACGAATATGATTTTTTACTTGATCATAAACATAATTACTTACATTGTTATTTTTTTTTATCATAATACTCAATAAATTAAATTAATAAACTAAAAGATATTAAACAAAAAATATATATTAACAAATAATTAAAAAATTAAAAAAAATATTCTACTATATATCTCATAATAAACTCATTATAATTAAATATAATAAATTAGGTTGTGAGAGAGATAATTACTTACTATTACATAATATATGTAAAAACTTTAATAATATTAATAAATTATGTTAAATTAATTTCTGTTAATTATCATTTGCATCACTAAAAAATAAATTACATATACTACTTTAGCAAAAACAGAATAAATAATTGTTGCCACAAAAAAATAAAGAAAAATCTAAATATTTTTGTTCAATTCAAATAAATTACTTCGATTGATGTAATTTTTTTTAAATATTTTATTTTCTATTTATGTATTTATTTTCACAAATAACTATTCATTATTTAGTTGAGTAGTCTTTTACTGAGAAATAATATTTTAAAAACCAGACCAGATACCGATTGAAATTGATGATTGATCAATGAGTCAACCGAGTTGACTTGAATTCAATAGTATAATAGCATTATATAATATTTTTAAATATTAATAGATAATATTTAATTATTTATTTTCTTTTCAAATTAATGACTATTTAAATTCTAATTTTATCTTTTTAAATCATTAACTTTTTAAATTCTAATTTTATAACAATAAATTATAAAATTTATAATTATTTTTTTTATCCACTTATATAGCAGCTATAAATAATATATTTTCTAGTTCTTAATCCGCCTGTTGTGCGGTAATGAGAATAGCAAAATAAAAATATATATAATAACTAAATAAATAAATGTATACACAAATTAATAACAAATTATATTGTAAAAAATATATAATAAATATTTATCTCAATTTTTATGATAATTTTATTAAAATAATATTGATTAGCAAATATAATCTTTTTATTTCACACTTTTACCTATCAAAAACAATATATATATATATATATTTGTTATAAAAAATCATGAATTTTGTAAAAAAAAATTCGAGAAAACTTTTTCAAATAAGGAGAAAAATGTGAACAAAAAAATTTATAATTATAAATTTTTATTAAAAGTGATATTAATATAAATATTATTATTACATAAAAATATCAATGTATGATTAATTTTTAGGAATGTTAAAAGTGATTAATTTTTTAGGAATGTTAAAAGTTATATATTTTATTGTTTAATTTTTAAATGTCTAAAACTATATAAATTAATTATTATTATAAATAAATTATTTAATTCATAATTAATTTATTATGAAGATTAAGAGTCATATAAATTTTTAAAATTTCTAAACAATTTATATAAATCAATTAATATTATTTAATTATATTAATTTGTAATTAACTTATAGAAAATTAAATATCATAAATATAATTTATTTAATTAATATTATAAAATTATATTAATATGTAATTATTCAATAGAAGATTAAGAGTCACAAATATGATTAATAATTAAAATTTTAAATTTTATATAAATTATTAAAATTAATTAAAAATATTAAATATTAAATCAATATCAATTGAACGATTTAAGTTTTTTTTTACTAAGAAGAGAGAAATTGAAATTGAGAAATTAATACAAAATTAAGAAATTAATGAGAAATTATGATATTGCAGTGTTAAAAATAGATGACATGACAAGTTTAGAAGAGTTCTAACTTTCTTAGCTTTTATATATTTATATAAATATATATAAATTTAAAATAATGTATTTATTTATTATTTTATAATAAAATATTTTATTATTATTTGTAACCGCTAACTGTGAATTGTAAGTTGTTAACTGCTAGTCACTAACCACTATTGCTATCGTGAAACTAAATAGCCTGCTAAATCTATGTTGTTTCCTTCGGTTAAACATTGTTGAAATATGGTAACATATAACATGCAAAATTCACTTTACAAATTGAGAAATTCTGGAGCAAAACTGAAAGCAGAATAGATAGTCCTAACATTCATGAAGTGGTGAGCATATGGCCGCCAAGAGTCAAAGTTAGAATTTGTGCAATTTAAAAAACATTCGTCATTTTTCTGCCAAATCCCGACGTTTTAAGTATCTAAAAAATATATTTTTTTTCCATTTATAACAACTTTTGTTTCTTTACTTTTTTATAAGAGTATCGAATGAGGCATTGTTTATAACATTTTATCTATCTTATTGAATTTCATTTTTTTTTATATGTATTTAGTTTATTTTATTTTTTAGCAGTATGTTGCGGTTATAGTATTTTCATTATTTGTGTATTATTAGGTTTTTCGGAATATCATAAATCATATATAATGTGTGTTTTTACGGGTCGTTTGATAGATTATTAGAAAAATTGATTGCTGAAAATATATTTTATAGAAATATTTTACTGAAAAAAAATTATATTATCGTATTTCTAAAATGCAACAAAATATTAAAAAAGTGGATTAGAAAAAATATTAGCTTGTTTAGTTATAACCAAACTTTACAGAAAAAAGTTGAGTCCTTATAACATCTTTTTTTTTTTTTTACTATATCTTGAAGTAGAGATACAATTATCTTTCTACATAGACCATATAATCTGTTGATTTATCAAACCCATGAAATTAATGGGTTTAGTGAGTTTACAATTTTGACTAAATTAAAATTAATGTGTTTGGTAAGTTTACAATTTTGACTAGGTTAAAAAAAAGAAAAGAAAAAAAATATTTAACACATTTTCTAGCCACCATTGTAATAGTCAAAATTAGGCATAAGTTAGGCACAATTTAATATGTTCACACATATTTGAAGGCCTATAAATAGCCTTCATCTTATTCACTTCAAGATACATAAGTGAAAATACAAGAGAGAAGAAATAAGAGAGAAAAAAGATTTCAAGTAGTTTGTGAGATAAATATTAGAGAATTATTCTCTAGTTTCTTGGTGTGATAATCCAAAGAGTGAAAAATTTGCTAGAGAGATATTTAGATATTTTCTCTATTATTTGTGATCTTAAATAGTCAAGTGAGGATTGCTTGAGAATTTGTTGTACTTGATTTCTTTGAATTAGTGAATTTTATTTCGGAGTTTGTCCCATGATTTTTTTCTCTAAACTGGAGAGTTTTTCACGTTAAATCTTGTCTCTTCTTTTTGTGGTTATTCTTTGCTTCTTCCTATTGTGCATTCAGTTAAACAATTAATTATTGACTAAGAACCCAACAAGTGGTATCAGAGCTTAGTTCTTTGGGTGCAGATTTAATTATGTAAATTAGAATGGAGGAATTCACTGGCACCATGATTAAACTGTCGGCTTCAAATTATTTAATTTGAAAGTCGAAGATGGAGGACCTTCTCTATTGTAAGGACTTGTATGATCCTATAAAATTAGGATCTAATAAGCTAAGTGAAAAATCAGATGATGATTGGGAGAAGATGCACAGAAAAACTATCGGTACTATTCGACAGTGGGTAGATAATAATGTCTACCATCATATAAGCAAAGAAGTTAATGCACAAAAATTATGAAAAGATTTAAAAACCATGTATGAGAGAAAAAGTACTCAAAATAAAGTTTTTCCATTAGAAAGCTTGTGAATTTGAAGCTAAGAGATGGACGATCCATTGCAGAACACTTGAGTGAGTTTCAGGAATTAGTAAATCAGTTGAGCATCTTGAAGATAGCCCTAGATGATGAATTGCAGGCATTATTGCTCTTGAGTTCCTTGCCAGCTAGTTGGGAGACCTTGGTGGTGTCTCTCAGTAACTCTACTTCAAGCGGTGTTTTATCTTGATCATTTGTAAAAGATAGTCTTTACAATGAGGAGATTAGAAGAAATGATATGGGCATTGATACTACACAAGCTCTTGTTACAACTACAGAGAGTAGAGGTAGAAGTAAAAGCAGAGGTCCTAAAGGGCATTATAAACTAAGAGGCAAGTCACAATCGAAAGTGAAATTCAGCTGTTATCACTGCGGCAAGGAGGGACATATGAAAAGAAACCGCAAAGTTTGGAAAATGGAACAAAATGATGAGAAAAATCAAAAGAAGGCAGATGATCAAAATACCACTGCAACTGTTACTGATGATAATGAAGAGATGGTTGTACTCTCCATTATTAAGGAGCATGACAAGGTTACTAGTTCTGACATGGAGTGGGTTATTGATTTAGCAGCATTATACCATGCTACACCAAGGAGAGACATCTTTACTGTGTACAAAGCAGGTAATTTTGGCAGAGTAAAGATAGGTAATACCAGTTATGCATATATAGTAGGTATTGGTGATGTTTGTGTTCAGACAAATATTGGTTACACGTTGACTTTAAAGAATGTACGACATGTACCAGATTTACGTCTAAATTTAATTTCTACTCATGTTCTGGATCTAGATGGTTATTACAATAACTTTGGTGATAAAAAGTGAAAACTCACCAAAGGCTCAATTGTGGTTGTCAAAGGTAGATTGTGTTATACACTTTATAAGACTCAAGTGAAGATGATAAAAGGTGCGCTGAATACAGTTGAAGATGATGCTTCACCAGACTTGTAGCACAAGAGGCTGGCCCATATGAGTGAAAAAGGGTTGCAAATTTTGGCAAAGAAGTCTCTCATTCCCTTTGCCAAAGGTATGAGTCTAAACTCTTGTGATGATTGTTTATATGGCAAACAACATAGAGTCTCCTTTAGTAGTTCATCTGAAAGAAAAAATAATAAACTTGAATTAGTTTACTCTGATGTATGTGGTACCATTGATGTGGAAACTTTAGGAGGTAGTAGATATTTTATTACTTTTATCGATGATGCTTCACGAAAGGTTTGGGTGTTTGTTCTGAAATCAAAAGATCAGGTTCTTCAGCGTTTTAAGCATTTTCATGCAATGATGGAAAGAAAAAAGGAAACATCCTTAAAGTGTCTTTGCAGTGACAATGGAGGTGAATACACTTCAAATGAGTTTGCAAATTACTGCTTAGAGCATGGAATCAGATATGAGAAGACAGTTCCTAGCACTCCACAGCATAATGGTGTAGCTGAAAGGACAAACAGAACTATCTTGGAGAAAGTCAGATCCATGCTGAAAATGGCTAAACTTCCTAAGCCATTTTGGGGGTGAAGCACTCTATACCGCCTGCTACTTGATGAGTCATTCTCCATCAGCTCCTTTGAATTTTGATGTACTTGAGAGAGTATGGTCTGGAAAAGATGTTGCTTACTCTTACTTGAAGGTATTTGGATGCAAGGCTTTTGTCCATGTACCTTAGGAGCAGAGACAGAAACTTGATGATAGAGTTATTCCATGCATGTTTTTGGGTTATGCAGATGTAGAGTTTGGATACAAGTTATGGGATCCAGTGAAGAAGAAAGTCATCAGATCCAGAGATGTAATCTTCCATGAAGACAAGACCTTATTGGACTTTGAGCTATCAGAGAAAATTCCAAGTGGTGATGATATTCCTCTTCCTGTATTAATTTCTATTTCAATCAGAAATGCTACAAATGAAGGAGAGTTGCTTGAAAAATATGGGATTAATGACATGCCAGTACTAGTTGATGCTGATGATGATGCTGAGCAGGGAGAGCAACCTCTTCCTCCCTAGATTGTAGAAGAACCTCAAGTTAGAAGGTCAACCATAACACATCATCCATTTACCAAATATTCCAGTTCTGAGTATGTAACAGTTACTGAAGAGGGGGAGCCAGAAAGCTTTCAAGAAGTTCAGAATCATAAAGAGAAGAGTCAGTGGATGAAAATAATGCAGGAAGAGATGAGTTCTTTGAAAAAGAACAACACTTATGTGCTTGTTGGACTTCTAGAAGGTAGAAAAGTCTTAAAGAATAAATGGGTGTACAAGCTTAAGATGGATGGAGAGAAGCTAGTAAAATACAAAGCTCGTTTGGTAGTAAAGGGTTTCAATCAGAAGAAAGGGGTTGATTTTGATGAAATTTTTTCTCCTGTTGTGAAGATGAGCTCTATTCGAGTGATCCTTGGTTTGACTGCTAGCTTGGATCTTGAGCTTGAGTAGTTAGATGTGAAAACTGTATTCCTTCATGGTGATTTGGAGGAAGAAATTTACATGGAGCAACCTGAAGGATTTGAAGTAAAAGGGAAAGAACACATGGTTTGTAGATTGAAGAAGAGTATGTAGGGGTTAAAACAGGCTCCGAGACAATGGTATAAGAAATTTGACTCTTTCATGGTGAGTCATGGCTATACTAGAACAGAAGTAGATCATTATGTGTTCTTCAAAATATTTTCAGATGATAAATTTATTATTCATTTGCTCTATGTGGATGATATATTGATAATAGGGCAAGATGCTACTATTATTAGTGGTTTGAAAAAGGAGGTATTTGGCTCCTTTGATATGAAGGACCAGCACGGCGAATTTTAGGCATGCAGATTACTCGTGACAGAAAAGCTAAGAAGTTGTGGCTGTCACAAGAGAAGTATGTTGAGCAGGTTCTAAGCAGATTTAATATGAAAAATGCTAAGCCAATTAGCACATCTCTTGCTAATCACTTTGTACTTAGCAAGAAATCTTGTCCTTCTACAGAAAAAGAAAAGGAATAAATGGCGGTTATTCCTTACTCTTCTGCAGTCGGGAGTTTAATGTACGCAATGGTTACCAGATATTGCTCATGCTGTTTGTTTAGTCAGCAGGTTTCTTTCGAATCCTGGTAAAGATCACTGGAAGGCAGTCAAATGGATTCTCAGATATTTGAGAGGTACTTCTAAGAAGTGCTTATGCTTTGGAGGCTCAAAACCAATTCTAGAAGTATATACAGATGCAGATATAGTAGGTGACTTTGATGGCAGGAAGTCGACTTTAGGGTATGTATTTACTTTTACAGGGGGAGTTGTATTATGACAGTCCAAATTGCAAAAGTGTGTTGCTCTATCCATAACTGAGGCAGAATATATAGCTATAACTGAAGCAAGTAAAGAGATGTTTTGGTTGAAAATATTTCTAGAAGAGTTGGAGTTGAAGCAGGGTGAGTATGTGATGAATTGTGATAGTCAAAGTGCTCTAAATTTGAGCAAGAATGCCACATACCATGGTTGGACTAAGCATATTGATATGAGATACCATTGGATTCGTGAAGTGGTGAATAATCAAGAGATGTTATTAAAGAAGATTCACACTAAAAAAAATTCAGCTGACATGTTAACCAAAGTGGTGACTCGTGACAAGCATCAGTTTTGCACCAAGATGGTGGGACTGAGTGGCAATTGAGCAATAGATGTGTGAACATCTCCCTATGGGTTGGAGGGAGAGATTGTTGGTTTATCCAACCCATGAAATTAATGGGTTTGGTGAGTTTACAATTTTGACTAAATTAAAATTAATGAGTTTGGTAAGTTTACAATTTTGACTAGGTTAAAAAAAAAATATTTAACACATTTTCTAGCCACCATTGTAATAGTCAAAATTAGGTATAAGTTAAGCATAAATTAATATGTTCACACATATTTGAAGGCCTATAAATAGCCTTCATCTTATTCACTTTAAGATACACAAGTGAAATACAAGAGAGAAGAAATAAGAGAGGAAAAAGATTTCAAGTAGTTTGTGAGATAAATATTAGAGAATTATTCTCTAGTTTCTTGGTGTGATTATCCAAAGAGTGAAAAATTTTCTAGAGAGTATTTAGATATTTTCTTTATTATTTGTTATCTTAAGTAGTCAAGTGAGGATTGCTTGAGAATTTATTATACTTGATTTCTTTGAATTAATGAATTTTATTTTGGAGTTTGTCACGTAGTTTTTTCCTCTACACTGGAGGATTTTTCATGTTAAATTTTGTCTTTTTTTTGTTATGGTTATTCTTTGTTTCTTCCAATTATGTATTCATTTACACAATTAATTATTGACTAGAACTCAACATAATCATCTTTTTGAGTAAAATAATTTTTTCTACTTTTCATAGCTAAAATATTTTATTAACTGGTCAGTAAAGTTTAATAGAATCAATATTTTATTTTATATAGATTATTTATAAACAAATATAACATTCTTAGTTAAAGATAATTATTTTATGAACTTTTTTAGGATTCTAATGCAACCAAATAATCTATTAGTTTAAGGATGTAGTTTTCTAAATTTAATAAAAAGTTCAAAAGAATTTTTTTTCTTAAATATTTAAACTAAACATATTTATTCTAAACTCCTCGCTGCGTTAAGTTCACACTTTGTAAAGGGATCCCCCAAAAATCTCTGGGTTTGTGGGAGACTTTATTCTTAGTTCTATAATATAAAGTATTTTGTGAATAATATTGAGATTATTACACTGTATACGGAATCAACATTTCCGTTTTAAAAAATACGGGACACAAATTTTTTTTTTTCAATTTTACGAACAACGCTAATTTTTTTTTCTTTTTTTTTTTCTGATTTTTGTAATTTTTTATAATTTTTTTTATTTAAAATTTTTTAATGTCGTTTTTTCAATATATATATAATATACACAATATAATATAAACTACATCTACAACATATCTATAACACATCTACATAATATTTTTAATATTTGTTTAATTTTTTTATTTAATTTTTTATTCTCACAATATCCACACAATATTCAATAACTTTTACAGAAAATACACATAACTTAGACAATAAATGCATAACATACACACAATATCTATAAAATATCTATAATATCTATGATACATATACAAAACATCTACATAATATCTATATAATGAAATTATATATATATATTTTTATATGTATAATATGTAAAATTTATTCAAAAATAAATTTAATGATTTTTATTAATATATTTTTGTATATTTTACTTTTTTTTTATTTTTTGAGTGTTATTTTTTATAATTAAAATTAAAATTTTTCTTTATAAAAAATTATAATTTTTATATTATAAGATAATTGAAAATATTAATTTTTATTATTTTATTAGAAAATATTTATTTAATTGTGATTTTTTTAAAAAAAATGAAAATAGAAATAAAATAATGATTGTAACGAGGAAAGAGTTATTTTTTTTTAAAAAATACCTTTGTTTTTGTGAAGAATGAGATATTTTTAAAATTTTGTTTTAACTTTTTATAAAAGTATAAATATTTTTAACTTCTGTGATATTTTTGAAATAAAAATTAATTTTTTAGGTAATTACGTAAACGTCTCAAAAAAAAATTGCAAAGGAGAATTTTCATTATAAAATTTTAAATCCAAACTATTGCGTGAACATAAATAACTTATGTGAATTGAAATAGAAAAATAATTTATTAAGATATCATCTAGTTCAAGATAAATGTGAATGCCTCTTATGAGGATGGTGAAGAACTAGCAGGGATGACAGTTATAATAAGAGATCATTATGGATCTCTTGTAAATGGATTGTCCTGTCTCATGGAATCTCATTCTCCAATTAGAAATGAAACTCAAGCTATGCAGTTAGCAGTCAAGAAGGCTAAAGTTTATATCACAATTAATATTATCCCATTATCATTTAAAATTTTTAGCTAGCCTTTTATAAAATCACCATAACTGGTTAAAAATTCTTATTTAAATAATTAATTATAATATTTTAATATGCATAATCCAAAGAAAGTGAATAAACTATTCAAGAACTTAACACTAAAAATTTAGAGATTTTAGCGGAATTTTGATAATCTAATATATTTTTAGCAAAATGTTTTTACTTTAAGATATTAATTTATCTTTTATTAGAACTCGATTTAATAATTAAGACCGAGAAAATTTTATATTTGAATCATATAAAAACTAAGATTTTTAAAGAATAAAGGGAAATAAATCAAAGTAATTTACTTATTAATTATAAATATCTCAATTATTATCAATGTTCTTAATTGATGTATAAAAATCTTCTTTTCTTTAAGAATTATTTTCAAATTTGACCAACAAAAAAGAAAAATCCAAGGAAAAGGAGAAAAAATGAGACAATAAAAAATGAGAGGAAAAGTAAAAAATCAAAATGAAAGAATTTTTTCCTTTTGTTTAATTAATAATGTATGACAGCTACGATGGCTTGTCACAAAAAATAACTATTGCACTGTTTTTATTTTACATTTTATTGCATTTCAGTTTGCCTTTTATTGGGCTTGATTTATAATTATTACGATTGAAATTATCTATTTTTCAAATGCCATCGCAAATTGTTTTTTTTTTTTTAATATTTTATTCAATAGCTATGTAGAGAACTTATATCATTCATTATAGGTTAAATAATTCATTTTTAATATATATACACATACATATATATAATTTAATTAGTGTATTAATTATATGGTAAAAGTGAGCAATGCTTTAAATTATATCTCAACAGTGGTAATAATTTATACAAATAAAGAATAAGTACTAGAGAATATTTATGAAAAGCAATCTCCTATGGCAATGAAAAATTGAAAAATGCTATGTCGACAATTAATTATTGTGGGTTACATGCCTATAGTATAACTCGATTATTCAAAAATGAATTAAAATAAATATGAAATTCACCTAATTAACCTATAAAGACAATAGTATCAAAAAATGAGTTTGACTTTTATTCAATATATGAAATATGGCGAGAAGCCATGCATACATAGAATGATAATAATAAACTCTGGCAATTTGCGAATCCTACTAAAACTTGAATGAATCTAACCAGTAAGAAGAGGAACTACAGTTCGTAAAATGAATTGGGAAAGAACCCAATATGTTTCTTGGGTTGGATGTACAGCATCCCAAAACATAAATTTTGCTGCGTTTGGACAAAATGAAGGTTTAATTCTAACGCACAAAGGTCCCATTTCCAATTCCCCTGAACCACAGCAACCTTGGAGTGTTTTTGTAAATCCTTCAACAAATACAATCACAAGTACATATAGTTAGAATTTAAAGTACAACAAATATATATATATAAGTTGAAGATAAAAATATTACTACTTAAAATTAATTATTTTTTATCTTACCATATTTAGATGGGTTTTTAATCATGTCCATCATTGGATTATAGAGGTCAACATAAGCCATTTTGGAACCACTGAGCGCATTAACTGGCAATCTTTTGATAAGAGCTTGAAGCTTCTTGTTGTAAGCAACAGAGTCAGTGTTTTGCTGCTGTACACACACACGTTTCCATGTGACTTCATCGTCTGTTTCTGCAAATTTTTTGTTTGCAAGTACAATCTGTGCTGGCAAACAGCCAATTGGTGGCAGACCGGCCACCGCGAACCTACGTGCTCCGGCGTTGTATAATCTCTGTAAGTTATAATAAAACATATTGAAATAAATCAAACATTACTTCATGTAAATAATATATATATGTTCAATTTAAGTAAAAAAAAGAATAAATTATATATATACCTGAATAGCAGATGTAAGTAGACCTTGCAGATAATCTTGGTACTGTGAAAGAGTATAATCAATTTTTCTTGTAGGCAACATATAGAAGTTAAAAGCAACGTCATTAGTTCCAATACTAAAAACAAATAAAGCATTTTCAACTATATGTTGAGCCTTGTCTTCACCAACCAATGCTTTTATCCTTCCCAATGCTTCATCAAAGTAATCTAATTGTTCTGTCATTTGTAATACTCCAGCCAAATCTGCTGTAATGTTATCTAATCCAGTACCAGCAGATGCAAAACTAACACCTGTTAATAAGTCTGTGTCGTTGAGTTTAGGGTCAAGATAAGCTGGTAAAAGATCTTTGATCCCTAATGAAGATATTATAAAGTCTGTTGCTAGTTTTCCATTTGAAAACCTTCCAGTGGCTATTTTGTTAGGAAAATCCATGCCATATGGTGGGTGATCACTACGAAAAATTGTAAAAAGTTGATCGTTGTTTCCTGCATCTAATGTCGAGTCTCCGAAGGCGAAAATTGCTGTTATATTATTTGATGATGCACTGATTGAAGATGGAAAATAAAGGAGGAAAATTGCTATTGAGAATAGCATGAAGGAGTTCATTTCGGGGCTCAAAGTTGGTGTTTTTTTTTTTGCTTTTCAAAATTGATTATTAGATAAGATTAGAATAATTACAAAGATGAGAGTTACTTGATAGTTGGTTGGTTGTGTTTTGGAAATTAAGTGGGTATTTCAATTGTAAATGTTCAAACTAAATTTAGTAATTCAACAGTGAAGCAGAATTTTTGCTACTGTAAACATATTGAAATGGAATTCAAAATGGCTATGATTAAGGAAGACCATTTAAATCCTAAATTGTCTTGTCACCATTTTTTTTTCTTTTGTTTGCCATGCATATTATGGTTTTGTTTCTGTTTTTTTTTATACCATTCAGTTTTAAAAAATTTCATTCTTATACTTTCGTGATTCAATATTATCCCTTTTTAAATTTATTATTTACATATTTTAAAATTACTGAATATAGCATGTTCTCTCGTTAAGGCACGAAATAATTGTTTCTCTCCCATTTCCCAATCTTGTTCTTTTTCCCCATTTAGGAATTGTTTTCTATTTTTTATTTCGTATAATTGAATATTATGTATACATATGATATATTGTATGTTATGTAGTATATTATATGTATATTTTTTATATATCAATTATATATGAGATTTGGAAAGTTGAAAATTGAAAGAAGGTATTTTTGAAATTAAAAGTTTAAATTTTAAATAAATTTTGGAACAGACAAATATATAATACTTTTAAAATACATTTTCACTTTTTAAATTATTTTTATACGAACACTTTCTTTTCTAATCATAAAACCCCTTTGAATCAAGAAATCTAATCAAATTAAATTCTATTACAATAATTGAATTTCAATTTTTAAAACTTATTTCAGTAACCAAAATGAGAAATTATTAATATTTATCCTGCACTCAATCAATGTAAATGTAATACTTGGTAATTTTTTAATAATAATAATAATAATAATAATAATAATAATAATAATAATAATTTTGATTATAAAAATTTAATTTTGATTAGTAGATGAAATAGTAAAAGTCACTAAAAAAATTGAAGTTAGGTAAAGAAAAAAACTTTAAATATGGATCTATCATTTTGGTTTAGTGAATTTTGGTGAACAAATCATTAAGGTTTTGTTTATTAATTAAGAGGTTATTAATTTGTAAAGAATGAAATTGTAAAAAGAAAAAGAAACATAGAAGAAAAAGAAAAGAAAAGAGAGAGAGAGAGAGAGAGAGAAGGACACTGGTCTGAAAAATTTAAACAGAGAGCAGGAAAGAGAGAGAGGGCAGTAAAAAAAAATAAACAGAGGGAAGAAAAGAGAGAGGGCAGTTAACTTCATTAGCTTTGTTTGTCGACTTCAGGTGATAGTGTCACGCGCCGGCCACCAAAAAAATCACCTCGACGAACTTTTCAACGTCATCAAAACCGTCGTGATTCACTTTCGAAAACCATTGTACGCACTGTCCGAAATTCTAATCGGAGCTCACGCCGACGTCGTTTTTGGAGGCCATTTTTGACTATTTTTCGGCAATATTTTCTTGTAAATTAGGTATTTTTAGAATTATCCGTTTTAAGTTTTGATTAAGTATATTATATGTGAATTATATATGAATATTTAAGAAACTATATATATATATATGTGTGTATTAGGATTAATTAAACAGAAATATAAAAAATAATTTTTAATTAATTAAATTATAATTTAATAAAGAAATTAGAATTTAATTTATATGTAGAAATTATGATAAATTAGAATGAAAGAAAATTTATATTGTAAAAAAATTTTAAAATCAGTAAATTAAAATTAAAATATTAATTCTAAGTACAATTAAAATAAATTAAATATTATTAATAAATTATAGAATAAATTAATAAATATAAATTAAATTAATGAAACTATGAATTAAGTAGTCATTAGTTATTAATTAGTTATGAATTTTTATTAATATATGAATATATATATATATATATGTTTAATAATTGATTAATTAGAATGAAAATAGTATATATATATATATATTTATATACATGTATATTAGCTTAGAGTAACCATATTTATAGTTAAATTAAGTTCAATTCTTAAATTATAAATTTTGTTATAATATAAATTAGTGGTATTTTTGATATATAGTTATAAATAAAATATTATGAAATAATAAATAATAATATATTAATATATATTAAATAGTATATTAAGATATATTAAATACTATTATTAATAAGAGTTTTAAATTGCAAAATGAATTAAGATAATTAAAATACTTATAAATTAAATTGAGTTAATTAATTATTGGATAATTAAATTGGATAGTAAATAATATATGATTAAAAAAATCTATAGGAATTCATAAAATTAATTATTTAATGAAGATTTATATTGTTATAGTTATAATAATTAGATTACTATTATTTTTATTTAAGCATGAACTATGATGATTATTAAAATATAAATTATGTTAAGTAACAATTAATTAGAAATATTGTTAGTGTTGAATTAATAAAATTTTATAATTAAAATTTTATAAATATTAATAATTTTTAAATTAGTATAATAATTAATACTATTAGTATTACTATTGTTATTATTAATATTAAGCATATATGTATAAATTTGAATGATTGTTTAACTAAAAGTTTATAACTATTATTATAATTAAAGGTTTATTATTATTATAACAATGTTTAATATTATAATTATTGAAATCAATATAAATTACTATAGTTAAATTAAAGGTAAATAAGTAATTTTAAGTAATAATAAAAAAAATATTAAATTAATAAAATAATAATAATATTTAAGTAAATAATATTATTGCTATTTTCTCATTCTAGCAGTATTATTATTAGTACGAATTTATTTATTAAAGCTAAGAATATATAAATATATTGTAGATTAAAATTGATAATATATATAATATGTAAATGAATAAGTTAGTGAATAAATAAATATTATTAATAGTAAAAAATCATTAAAATGAATAAACTAAAATAATATAATATAATTGTGTATAAAATTATTATAAATACTTAGTAAATTCTTACAGCTAAATTTTTATTGTTAAAAATATTTATTAAAAAATTAGACAGATAATTATACCTTAGAAATTAGATAAATATTTATTGTAATATTACTTTATAAAATTTGAAAGTTATAAAATTTTGAAGCATCATTAGTGTTTAAGAATCACATTTATAGCATTCATCTATAGTGACTAGGATACAATTTAAATTAACTAATATTCTTATATTATTGTAGGAACAAATTCAGTTGCACCTATATAATATCAAAGGAATTATGCTGATTAAACAAATACAGCATTTGGCCAAATGAGAGGATAAATATATAACATTATACTCTTCTTAAAGTATTATATTTATATATGATTTTGAAAAAAATATTTATTAAGTGAATTTGTTCACAATAATGATTTATTTCTGAATATTAATTATTTTCTTATTAAGTGAGAACAAATAATACTAGTTTAAATTTTATATATATAATTGATTGATTTTATTTTGTTGAATTAAATTAGTTTATATATACTTTTTTTATAAATTTGTCTGATCACACCTTGATGACGTATATTATATAAATTTAATGATATTATAAAATTATCCTTGGTCGGGGTAATTACTTTACACATGTGTATTAAAGTTATTTCTTCTTGGGTTTGCGAAGTAAGTCATCATGCGCCTTTTGATTGAAGTTAGAACAGTAATAATTTTATATTTGAGTGTATATAAAAGATAATTGATAATAAAATTATATTTATCCAGCTGAATTATAGATAATGTTTATATTATATATTTATTAAACTTTATTTGTTCTTTTTTGTTATATATTTATCTATTCACTGAGTAGTTGAACTCACCCTATTATATATATAATATTTCAAATATTGAAAAAAAACCAGTAAAATATCTCTATATTTTTTCTCCTTCAGTGTATAGTTAAAGTAGGATAAATATAATTATCTTTTGAAATTATTTAATAATTATCTATATTATTATAGTAAACAATAATAAGTTGCATTTAAGGAATATTAATATTTATGGATTGTGTAATTGGATAATATTTATTAAATTAAATTATGAGTGATATTTATGTAGCAAATTAATATTATGATAGATTGTAAGATGAATTCACTCTTAGAATTAAGAGAATGAGGTGTGACAGTAAAGACATAGTTTAAAATCATAAAAGATAAATATGTATAAATTTAAATGAGGATATATTGATGTATCATTTTTCAAACAGAGAATTGAGTCTTTCAGTCAAAATACATAAGAAATTATAGAAAATAAATACTGGTCTCTTATCCAGAAATCACTCCTAAATTGTAATTTAGGAAAAAAGGAAAATTCATTTTGAGTTCTTTAATTAGAACAATAATGATTTATAATAATTTTTATGTAATTTAGTTTGTTTATTGTGGTATATTTAAAAAATGATAAATAAATATTATAAATTAAGCAGTACTTTTCAAATGCACAATGGAATATTGGGATTTATTAGATGAAGACAAATACGTTGCGGTTTGATATTTACATCATTTTAAATAAAAAATAATTTATATATTAATATATATTAGTATGTAAAAGATAATGTTATATATATAAATCCATAATGTTAATAATTTTCATTTTACATTTTATAAAATATTTATAATAAAGTATTATATAATTTATTCAAAAAATTTAAATTGATTAAAGAATTTGTTCAAAGAAATTATCAAAATATTATTTTTTTGATTTTATTATTTTAATAAAAAAAGAAAAAATTGAAAATTTTAAAATTAGTACAAAAAATAAGTGAAATTTTATTGTTTATGAAATTTTTTGAGTGAGAAAAAAATATATATTTATCTGAAAATAATATGAGCAAAGAGAAATAAAAAAATAGTAGAAAAATAAATAAATATATTAAAATTTAAACTAAGTTGATATAATAAAAATTTATTCAAAGTAAGTTAAACAATAAAAAATTCTAAATCCAATTATAATTAAGAACACATTTATTTTTCATTATTTTTAAATTAGTTAAATTTAATTATATTGTGCAATTTAAAAGTTAAAATAAAACAATAAAAAATAAAAAATTTGATAAGTCAATATTTTAAGAATTATAAATCATAAAATTCATTTAAAAATTTAAAAAAAAGTAAAAAAAAAAAAAAAGAAATCACTTTTATAGAAATAGTAACTTAAAAATATTTTAGCAAATAACAACAACAACAACTTATGTGTTAAAAAAAAAATTAAAATCAGTTAAGGGCAAAGTATAATGATTTATGTGTTAAAAGGGGAAAATAAAATCAATTAAAGTAAAAAATATAAAAACATTGTTGGAAGTTATTAACTACCTACAATTTTTTTATCATAATTAATGCGTATCTAATATTTTAAATTAATATTCTATTTGAATTATTAGATTGTTTCGTTACCAGACGAAAATATCTATCATGTATTTTTTTTATCTGTAATTAATAATACTGAAATATTACTTGTAGGAAAAATCTCTCAAGTATTTATTTTTTGGATAATAAATTATTGGTGAACAGTCGGCTGCAGCCGCATTACCAAGTGAAAATAGTTTTCTCAGTAGCCTCAATTGACAGTTTGTCAGTAAAATATACCAATAGAAATAAAAAAATTATCTGTATTACCAACAAAAAAATATATCTATCATACTACCAATAGAAATATCGGTCGATGAAGTAAAAAAAAAAAAAAAGAGATGTCGACATATGCCTATTCTATCAATAGTGCCGACAGTGTTATTTATCGGTAATGCCGGTAGAAGCATAAGCTGATAGTATTGCCGATAATATATTTGGTCGGTAAAACGAGGATAAAGTTTTTAGAAAATGCCAACGTAAGTATGCTTTTTCAGTAATACTGATTGAATTTCTGTCAGTGTTTCTAATGAATTTGGTTGAAAAGTTATTGACAAAAAGTGTATTTGATTGGTATTACTGTCAAAAAATTTTATCGGTAGTTGGTGGAGAAAAATTTTATTTTACCCACATATTAGCATTCCGTCGGTAAAATAATTTTTTTTTATAAATATAATATATTTATATAAAAATTACAATTAAATAATGTTAATTTATACATTAAAAGTTGAATGGTTTAATAAATAAAATGCATTTCAAAATTATATTAATAATGTAAATTAAAATAAAATAATAAATTGAAATTAGTGCAAATAAATAAAATGAATGTATTGTTTTACAAATGGAAATAAATAAAGAAAAATAAAAAAAAAACCCTAAGAGTATGTTTGGATGGAGGTAGATGAAGATTTTATAAAGTATGAGAAGATTTATACTGTGTTTGAGAGGAGATAATTAGAGATTTTATAAAGTATGGGAAGGTAAATGGAGGTTTTTGAAGGAACAAAAGTATAAAGGCTTTTTCCTTTACAATGCACCTTCAAAATGGAGGTTTTCTTTTATTTTTTTCTAAACATGATTAAAACCAATACTCTAACTTACTCTATTGTATTACTCTATTTTATTAAACTTCAGAGTACCTCAATCTAAAGAGGCCTTAAGTTGCTAAGCAAAAAGTGTAGGTGGAGGCGAAAGTGGAGGCGGTGGCAGAGGGAGCCGTGGTGTAGGATCGAATTTACCTCTCTTAATATTATCCATAAACTCCTACAGCTTGAACTAACTGCTAGACCTGAACCTAGGATTAAATAGCATTTCTCAAAGTCCTATTGTAAAACTGCAATTTAAAGACTATTGGAATGGTGACCTTTGAGTAAATAGAATCTATAATTATATACATTTACTAAATGAATTAGTGAAAAATTTATTAGCTAGCTCAAAATTTAGAGTAAACTAACTAGTTAAATAAACATAAAATAATCATATCAGTACACTAAATATAATTAAACATACCGAAGTGGGCCATGAAATTAAAGACCCAAAAACACTGTTCTAAGCTTTGATTAATTGAAATAAAATAAAAGAGCAAAAAGAATCCATTTTAGGCAATTTAAAATATATGGATATATATATATATATATATATGTATGTATGTATATATATGTCAATTTGATTTCGGTGGGCCAAAGATATTAACGGGCTAACTTTCATATGGTTAAACAAATGGGATCTTTACAAAAATACAAAAATAAAAAATAAAAAAAATTTAAATTTATCATATTTTTAAAAATATTTACAGATTTACCAGAATTTATAATTTTTTTTATAAAAATGCTAAATTTAGATAGTTTATTATGAGTTTAATTTAGGTTTTTATGAGTTTATTATACGTTTATTATGAGTTGATAAATTTACATAGTTTATTATGAGTTTATTGTAAAATTATTAAAATGTCACTGATAAAAATAAAAAATTTATAAAATACGATGGAGAGTATAATTATACATATTTTATCATTTTATAGACCATAGTTACAAATAAGAAAAGTAGTGGGTCAAATAAAAATCAACCCAAAACAAAATAGTCCAATATGACACTAGAAAATTGCAAGTATAAAGTATAAAAACATATATGCAGAATATAAGAATATCACCATCCATTTTCTTAAAAAAAATTCTTCATAATTTATATAGCATACTTTATGCATTAAAAGACAATTAATTTAATAAATAAGTAGATATATATTAGATAATATATGTAGAAATTACAAATTTATAAGAAAATATCTGATAAAATTTTCACAATTATATCTATAATTTTAATAATCCTCAAATTATTAAAAACACAACCTGTATAAAAATAGACACTTTCAAAATATAGTTTTCACCCATTCTCCAAAATACTAATTCATAAATACACATTCAAATTCATAACTCAAAATATAATTTAATATAATTAAACACTTAAAAAATTATATATATACAACTATTTCAAATTTCAAGTGTTATAATCTAATATACATAACCCAAAATACTTAAAACATATGAATGGAAATGATACAATTGGTCTTGTGGCTAGAGCTGAGTATAGATCCTGGAGATATCTGAACCGATCCGAATATACAGACTGAAATATTCAGAACCGAAAAGATCCGTTGACTTTTTAATTTTTTCTGAACCGAACCAAAGTGATTTTTTTAATATGAAATGGTTATGGATATTAGGCTATACCCGTACCGAGAATCAAACCTGATCGGACCGAACCAAATAACCAAAAAGTAACCGATTTATTATTAATAATATGAAATTATATTATATTTTATTAATTTATTACTTAATATTTTAAAAATATATTACAATTATTTTATTAATTCATATTATGTCATATTATATATTCATTTTGAAAATTTTAATTTTCTATATTATACTTTATATATATAGATATAATTTGATTTCTTTATTTTATATTTTATTAATTGAATATATATATATAGATGCCATTAGTATATTTTATAATACTCGTTTTAAACTATAAAAACTATTTTATTTCTATTCATTATTTTTATTTTCATTTATAATATTAATTTCATGAATATTAACTTAAATATAAGTAAATAAAAAATATAATTAAATAATTATTTTCTTAATTTATTATATTTTATATGAATAATTGCTATCACTAGCACTAATGATAGTAATTTATACTGATTATAGTAATTTATACTTTAATAAAGTAACTTAATGTAATAATATTAGTAGTTTTTAATAATAATAATGAATATTAATATTAATAAATATTAATACTAACAAGTAACAATAGTGAAGATAAATAATATTGATATAATTTTTTTATCAATATGAGTAATAAATTTTTTTTATAATTGGTAATTTAAATTATTAAGATATTTAAATTTAAAGTTATTTTATTTTATTACTTAATATTTAATTAAAAATGAAATAAATTTATAAATATAAATATATACAACATAATCTATGGGCTATATATACATTATGACATATATTACATTATATATATAGTATGATATACTATATAACATTGTATATGCTATAAATTATATATTATATGCATTGCATAAATAGTATAATATACTCTATAATATTATGTATGCTATGAATTATATATTATATGCAGTAAACACATAGATATATATAAACACTATAGATATTTAAATTTATTTATTATATATATATATATGAAATGTTATTTAGGTTAAAACTACGTAGTTTATATTACATAATATACTTAATATTTTCATTATTCTATATATTAAATACTATTTAAATTAAATATATAAAGTTTTGATCAAAACTATATAGTTTTTAATTTGTTTTATAAAATATATTTAATATTTTATTCATCTGCCTCTCACTATCATCTCAATAAAATATATAACATAGAATTTTTCATTTTGAAAAAGTTATCAAAATAAAATTACACAATATGATAGAAGATGATTTTTTTATAGTATACTAATTTAATAAAAGACAAAAAATAATTTTAATTATTATTATTATTCTATTGCTTAAATTTAGAAAAAAAAATAATTTTAAATCTTTGAACGTCCATCTTTATTTGAAACCGGAACCGCTCCTTTAGGACAAAATATTCAAATCGAACCAAATTTTTTAAAACGATTTGGTATGGATATTTTATATGTTCGATTCCGATTTCATTGATTTTAAAATATCATAATTTCGGCTCGATTTCGGAGATTTTTAAATCTCCAGACCGAACCGATCTATGCTCACCCCTACTTGTGGCACCCTAAGTTATCAAGTATCGTTCACATCCCGACTCTCTTCCTAAATAGTAACTCCTTTACCTGCGTGATATACATTACTGCGCTAAGCTTACAAGCTTAGTAATACATATTTAAAAATAACAATAAATATTATACACACATTTATTTTTTACCCTTTTTCTCACATTATGTCTTTAAAATATTTTTATTAGATTCTTGTTAATTTTTATTTCATACATCATTTGTAAAAACATCACCAAATTCTAACGTATAAGCATATTCGCATATTTATTACCTCAATTCTCCTATACAATTTTCATTACCCACAACACCACATATATATACATATAAATATATCATAAACACACACACATTAAGCCCAGGAGTCCTTATATAACGGTCTAGTTATAAAAATATTATCTTAGGCTATCTCAATTATTTGTGGCACCAGTGTGTTTCACCCAAAGGCGTAATAAATATATGACACCAGTGTGTCTCACCCGAATACGTAATAATATCAAATAACAATATTTCGAAACTAGACTCTATATAAGGTAATCATGCAAACACTTTTCTCATATTTCATTTTTCCCTTGTTTTTCCACATTTCATATTTTATTTTTCACAACATCATCATTACATATAATTAAAATGTGGCTTACTTCCACATTTTAGTGTATAATTAGCACATATCATAACTCGCACATATCATCACATTACTTATCAAAATGTGACTCATGTTCACATTCTTATCATAATTCACTTTCATATACCTAGTTTATATCATATTATATATATTACCTCACAACTTATACACGACATTAATACTAGCCATAATTCCATGGCTTATCATCACATTCATAAAATATTATACATATCATAAATACAAACACACACATTATCATATTATATCAAATTTTCATATTTTTACATATTTTAAAATTTTAGTATTTCTCAATCACATTATATTTTATATTTCATCACATTTTTCTCATTTCTCATAATTTTCACATATTTAGCTATTTTCATGTTTTTTCCCTCATTACCTATCATATTGTTTATTGTCATATTTTCAAATCATTTCTAGCATATTTCACACTTTTACATTATTTCTAATTATTTCTTAACCATTTCTCATATTCTCGACCACACTTCACATTTTTCATCTTATTATTGTATTTTATTAATTTTTATGATATTTACTCTTTTTCTACAATTCTCATATTTTCCATATCCCTTAACTATTTTCTATGTTTTTCATTCAAATTAAACACATTACTTAGTCACAATCACAATATGACCTATTTTCTTATTCTATTTTATTTTTCACATTTTCACATTATATTTAACATAATGTACATTTCATACAAAATGTACATACCAATTACTTTAGCTATAATATAATGGCTTAACATTTATATTCCATGGTTTTCACTTACTTTTAAATGGTACAATACCATATATCGTATCAAAACAAATATTAAAGAGGCATAACACATTCACAAAGTTACAATATTTTATTCCAACTTAAATACAATTCAAACATAATTCATTAAAGTATGTACTAACCTTAAATTTGGCCAATTCCAAATCAATCTAAATCTCTAACCTTAATTTCTCAAATTGCCTTTTAATTCTTTAATTTTTGAAAATCTACCCTATCCAATCTTAAACCATGTTTCAAGTTTAAATGTAGTATCAGAGTTCCATTTTAACATAATTTAATCAATTAAATTTTCATTACTCCATTCTAACCAAAATCCTACTAAAACATTAATTATCCTTATTAATTCATGTAAACTTCAATGAAACCTAATATTTTCAATATTTAACCATAAAATCATTATCTACATATCAAAATAATACTAAAATAATTCCGTTTAATAGTTATAATCAATTCCATACAAAACTCTAAATTCACATAATTTCTCCATCAACCATAACTCCACCACAACTCAATCATATTCATTTTTTAACCTTAAAATCATAATATATATATATATATATATATATTAAAACAATACTAAATTACAATAATTATACTCACCCATGTAAAAATCATATTTTTCATATCATCATCCCATAACCCTAAATTTATAATTTATATATATCTCAACAAATTAATCAACAATCATCACATATCCATCATACTAATACTATCAATTTTAATAATTAGAATTAATTTCTCTCTCTACCTTTATAATTATATAATCTCAAAATCAAAGAAAATAAGCTTAAATCAAAGAAAACTTACTTGAATATTTGGTTGTTCTTCAAAATCACCTTAAAACCCTTGGATTCTTTGTGAAATTTGGTGTATTAAAGGAAGCCAAACTATTTCTCTCACAAATGGAAGAAAATTCGGCCATATCAATAAAGAGGAAGAAGATGGAAGCTCATATAATTCTAACTTTTCAATTTTGCCTCTCATTAGTATTAATAATTACCAAATATTTAATTTTTAAATTATTTATATTTTTTTCCTCTTCCATTCTGTCCATAAATATAATTAATTTTGATTTATTATTTTTTTAAAAAATCACCATCCATATATATTAATACAATTAATTATTTTATTATTTATTTATCTTACTTTTAATCTCCATAATTCCTTTTCTTTCTTCTTTTGACTTTTTTTTCTTTTTCATTTATTTATTTATTTATATTATCACCATCTTCCACCAACAAATATGTATTTAAGTATTTATATCTTATTTATATCTCATTTATATTATATATATATGTAATGTATATATAACATATATGTGATGTGTATTTCATATATACATCAAGTATACATTATGGGACTTGTACATGCAAGAGGACATCACCTCTTTTTAGTATTTCTTGTGTACGATGGAGATAAGACGCAAACTGAAATTCTAGATTGATTAAAATAAATTAAACATGCCGCTTGGCTGAGGGTGGCAAATGAAGAATTTTGAAGTTAACATTTGCTTTGTGAGTAAGCTAATGAGGAGCCAGCTGTAAGTAGAACCTAAGAAAAGGAGTAGAGGAAGCTATCTTTTTCTTCACCATTCACGGAAGCTAGCAAACCAAACAGAGAAACATCACCAAACTACTGTCTTTTCCTTTAGCAAACAAACCACTACCATCGTCAAAGCTTGTTCAGTGATGAAGCAAAAGAAGAACTTTCATTTGTGCATTTAAAATTGAAAAAGAGGAAACTTGAAGGTAAGCATAATATGAAAATTCTAGCTTGTTAAATCAATTTTCTTTTGGAACTTAATGTCATCAAATCAGTAGTAATACAATGAACGATAGTTAGACAAAGGTTAAGCTTGTTCTTCATGTATATAAGAATACATAATAAAAAAAAATAGATGAAGAAAAGAGTTAAAGCAACCTGTATCTTTCTTTTGCTAGATGTGGGGAATGAATCATTAAAATAGGAGGAAATGGGTACAATTATATACAGTTTATACATAAAGATTAGTAGAGTACGTTGGGTTAGTAGAAATTTAATTGGTTCAAAAACTTGAGGATATGCACACAAACATACACATCACTTGAATAAGAAATCCATGGCAGATTAAATATTGATGAAATCAATTAAATTAAGTAGAATATACAGCCCGTAGACATTGCCTAGGATGAATTTCATTAGTATAAGATGAATTAAATTAATTTAAGAACTTAGTGTACACAATCTTAAGCAAATTCTTGGTTTGTCACTTGAATTTATGTTTAATTGTAGGAATAATTTGATATACAACATGTGCAAAATAGTACAAACATAAAATTAACTACTGAAGTTGCTATATTAGATAGTGAACCGAGAAATTTATGTATAAGAAATGGAAAAATAAGTTAGTTTATCTTTTAATAAATAAATAAATCTTTAAGTAATAGCTAACAGTAAGAGATTTTAATGGGACCAAATAATTTGATTTTGAAACTAGATTTCTTTTGAAATGGCTGAAATCAAAGATTAGCAAAAGGAAATAAAAGAGTAACAGAAGTATTTCTAGGAGAAATTTTGTAAAACTTAAAAAAAAAACATGGAATGGTTTTGCTTGAAACTAAGAAGATATTTTCATGCAATTACGTAATGTCATTTAATGTAAATGAAGTATGCAAACCAACCCCTTGGAAGGTTGCAAAATATAAAAGATATTTGAAACTACAATTTCAAAACAAAAAAAAAAAGAACCTTGTGCCTGAACGAAATTGTAGGCTAACATGTCGTGGAAGCTCGAATAGGGAACTACTAAAAGTTAAGCAAAAGAGGTAAGAATTATAGTATATGTAGGTAAATGTGATTATCCTAATTGTTTATTGTTATTACCTCTTTTTCATATTGATTATTATTGACACATTCCAATGGTATTGCTTTGTTCTATCTATTGATATTGCTTTATTGTATTGTTCTTGATTGTTGATATAGCCCCTTTTGTGACAGGACCAATATGTCCATTTATTGTTATTGTCCTACTAAACTGATGCCAAGCCATATACCTCTTACTAATAGAAGAAACCTATATGCATATAGATGAATTATTTTATTGAAAGGGAGAAGTTAATGTCTTATACAAAGCAAAAAGATATATTATCGTACTGTAATATTATATCTTCTATTTTTGAGAATGACCTTACCCTTTTATGTGTGATCCTAATATATATTGCTTTCTATTTATATTATTTCATTATTGTTAAACTGTTCTTGAATTAATAACTATTTAGAAGTGAATCCCAACGCTGTATAGCCCCCACGTTTGTATGTATATGCTATATTCTCACTGAGATAAAAGCTTATTCTATAATAACTATTGATAAATGATTAGAGTAATATAATAGCTTCTACGTTCTTCATCCAAAGGCTAAATTTTATACATTGTCAATAATGTGATCTTCTATTGAGCTCCATAATATGTATTTAAATATTGTCTGATAAAAAAATAGTGGGGGAGTGCAATGTAAAGAATATTACAAATGAATTATACTCCCTCCGTATCATTTACACAGGGAAAATTTCCTTTTTTGGTGTATCTTTTATATAGAAAATATGCCATTTTAGGTAAATTTTGGGGAGTAGAATGAGACAAAATGCCATTTATACCATTGCCTTAAAAATTTAATTTGAGGGATATTTTTTTTAGGGGTATTTAAATAAATAGAGATGGAAAAAGTAAAATTTCCTTAATTTTCATGTCCATCTTACTTTTTTTATGTAAATAATACGGAGGGAGCATTATATATATTATAAGTATTTTAATTAATGATGGCTACTGAAAACTAGAGAAGAATAAAGGAGAAGGTTTTTAACTTATGCACAGTGTTTTTGTTAATACGCATCGTTTCATTTAAAGGAAGTCATCCAAATTAAACACTGTAGATGGCACGTGCTATTGGTGGGATTTTTGGTTAGTTTGTTAACAGTGGTATTTGTCTAGCTGTAATCCTTCTTCTCATGTGTTTTTACCTGTTTTAGTTAGGAATCTTGTGTATATAGATTAGTTGCTGTACAGATTAATTGAGTAACAGAATTACAATATTCTTCAATTCATTTTACATCTGATTTTCTTCATGGTATCAGAGCAAGGTTGAAGAAGGAGAGAAGATATTAGATTTCTTTAGATTGATTATTTTTTCGTCATTTTTTTTATTAATTGGTGAGAAGCAGAGCCATGAGTGAAGTTACAAGACAAACTTTGCAACAAACTGAAAGAGAAAGAATATCTAGAAATGGAGATCCAGTACTTCTTCATCCATCAAAGAATCTAAGAGTAGTATTGGTTACTAACCTACTGAATAAAAATAATTACTTGACATGGAGCAGATCTATGAAGATTACTTTAATGACAAAGGATAAGATGAATTTTATTGAGAAGAATGCAGAAATACCTGAGGAAGGGACTAAGGAATATAAAAAGTGGAAGAGAGCTGATTCAATGGTAATATCATGGATATTAAATGCTATGAATAAGGAGATATTAGAAGCGTTAATTTACACTGCAACAGCAAGGGAATTATGGATGCATTTGGAAGAAAACTTTGGAGAGAGTAATGGACCTCAAATTTATCGGTTACAAAAAGATATAGCATCAGTTAAGCAAGGCAATCTTTCAATCAATACTTATTGCACAAAATTGATGAAACTATGGGATGAATTGAACTGTGTTTTTCCAACTCCATGTTGCAAATGTGGTAAATGTGAGTGTGATGTTAATAAATCAATACAAGAGACAGAGTCTTTGATCAAACTTATGCAGTTTATGATGGGACTAAATGAAAGCTATGATAATCCTAAAGATCAAGTATTGATGCTTGATCCATTGCCTTTTGTAAGTAAAGCACATTCTCTAATATTGAGAATTGAAAAACAGAAGGTAGTTAATACTAATATTGATGAAATAGTGGAGAGCAGTGCTATGTTCACAAAGTAAAGAGGAAATTACGGTAGAGGAGGTTATCGAAGAAGAGAATTTCGAAGCAATGAAGATAAGAGTAATTTTTTTTTGTGATCATTGCAAGAGAACAAGTCATTCAAGAGAAACTTGTTTTAAAATTGTGGGAGTTCCTGAATGGTATACTGAATTGAAGAAGAGACAGAAAGCGTGTTGAGATTGATGGACAATCAAACTCTATTTTAACCATTGACAATCAAATTGATAAAGAACTAATGATTTCAAACAAGTCTGTCAAGTTTGTTCTGCAGAAATCGAGCTCTTGTGTGACTGCCCGAATCGAAGATCGAGCGACCGCACAAATGCAGCAATAGCACAAAACCAAACTGCCACACAGATCTGCCGAGTCAAGAAAAACCGAATAGACATAGGCATGTGTTGAGCAAAGAACCAAACTAAAAGATAGAGTGCCAAGTTGGATTTAGAACAACTGGGCTAAGAGAACCGAACTAAATGAGCTAAAAGCAGTTTGCCAAAACAACCGAGCTAAGCATGTAATGTAGCTTGATATAAAGCCAAGACTAGCCAACTATGACAACTGAAATAAGTCCATAAATTATAGAAAGGATCGCATTCTCAGTGAGCGGTGAAGTAAGAACGCCTGATAGTTGTGCTATCGAATACGCGAACCTAGCGACCGTACCAGGTCAAGATAAAAATTCATAAACTCACAGAAATAATAACGGTCTCGGTGAGTGGTGAAGTCAGGACCAAAAACTTTGGTAGACCGCCCAAGAAGCTCGGGCGACCGCACGAAACAAAGAGCTAAAATACTAAAAAGAACAGAAGAGATAGCGGTCAGCTCTTGCGGTGCTTCCTCGACTCTTAAAACCTTGTGTTACTGCACTGAAAGATCGAGCGGCTGTACAAGTCCAGATGATTTAAATCTTAGCATCAAATACCTCATACCAATGATAACCAGATATGTGGATAAAGAAATTTGAACTCAATGGTAACCTTGTGCCGAGCGACCGCACTCCGTGCCTAGACGACTGCATGACACAAAGGTATAGGCAGCTAGATTCTGTTAGACACTGAGATTCGACCATTAGAACTAACCGTTACACAGAGCTTTCAAACCGTGCGACTGCCTACTGAGTTGAGCTACCGTACATTGAAATTCGGATATAAAATTAGTGAAAGATAAATACTAAACATGTGAGAACCACTTTAAACGGCTACATTAAGCCAAATGGCTCTAAATACCACATTAAACTTCATTTTTATGGTTAGAGAATACTTTGGTTGGTTTTGTAATTTCATGGAATAATATTTTTCATTATCTTGTCTAAAGATCAAAAGATCAAATATCATAGAGTGTTGGGTGTGAGCATTAAACACCATATAAGTTTGAATGTGAGCTTAGAAACACTTGAGTTGTGAGAGTAAGCTTGGAAAAACTCTCATAAGGGTTATGAGAATTGATCTCAAACCATTTTTATAGTTTGGTGTGAGCTAGAGAAAGCACCAAGTTAGAGTTAAGCCTATAAAAACTCAAGACTAGTGGAACCTTAACATGTTGTTAAGGAAGTGGATGTGAGATTGAAGTAAATCCGAATCGCTATAATTATTTGTGTTCTTTCTTCTCAAACTCTACTCTATCTCCATCTACATCTTCTTCATCTCTTGATTTTTAAGTTTTAAATTTACTATCATTTTACAATCAACTAATTCACCCCCTTTTAGTTGCTAGTTTGGGACAACAATTGATACCAGAGCTAGTGAATTTATTCAAACTTAATTGTGAAATTTTGATCCAAAATGACAACCATTTCATCAATAAACAACTTCACACATGGAAACATAAATTCATTCCTTAAACCTTACTTCGATGGAACGAATTACTCCTATTGAAAATACAAGATGTTCTTGTTCCTAGATAGTGAAGGAATTGAGCTTTAGGATTTTGTTGAAAATGAGTAGAAACCTCCTACTTATGAAGTTGATGGTGTCAAAGTTCCTCTTCCTAAATCACAATGGTCAAGTGCTAATGTGAGAGATTGGTTCAAGAACTATAGGGCAGCCTCCATCTTGATGAATTCAATATCAAGAGATGAAGGTGGAAGAGCTCAATATCTCACTTGTGCACATTGCATTTGAAAAACTTTTAAGAACTATCATAAGAGTACTACCCAAGTGAGGCTCACCAAGAAACAAATGTATGTGTATGAGTATGAGTTATTCAAGATGAAGCCCAACAAAAATATCACCGACATGATAAACCGGTTGCTTGCCATTGCCAATGAATTAAAGAAATATGGCAAGATATATGATCAAGATGATGTTAATAGTAAAATCTTGAGAGCACTTAGAGAAAAGAAGAATTTTAAGTCTAAAGTTTCTTCAATTGAAGAAGCTCATGACCTTCGCTCTTTGAGAATCGATAAACTTGCAGAAAAGCTACTCACCTTCGAATTGCACACCAAAAGAGAAGAAGAGCAAGATGAAAAGGATAAGAGGAAAGCAATAACTCTCAAAGCCATCAAAGAGGTTGAGAACTCAAATGATGAAGAGATTGATGATGAAGAAGAATTGGCTATGCTACCTAAAAGGATAAGTGATTTGAAGAGAAAGAGAAGATTACAAGCTAAAAAAGATATATTTCCTAAATCATAAAAAGAATGAAGTGAAATTCTATGAATGCGGCAAATTTGGTCATATCAAGTCGGATTGCTACAAATTGAAAAGCAAGAAGAAGTGGGATAAGGAAAAGAAGAGATCACTCAAAGTCACATGGGATGATGACTCCTTAAGTGAAGAAGAAGAGGAAGAAGAAGAGAAAATCGTAAATCTATGTCTCATAGCTATTGAAGATGACAATAACACCAAAGAGGTAAGTACTTCATCTTTAAACTTAATTGTATATGATAATGATGTTAATGATGCTTTAGATGAGAATGACTTGATTGAGCATATGAATCTTAGAATAGAAAAATATTTCTCTAAGATGAAATTTTATAAAGATAAATATTTCAAATTAGAAAAGGATTTTGTGTCTTTGAAAAATTATACATTAGAATTAAAGACCTCAAATGAAAACTTGTTGAAATCAATTGATGAAATGGCTAAAAACTCATATGGCTTAGAAAATGTAATTAAGGAAAATATAACATTAAAGGATGAAATAAATGAGCTAAAAGAGTCAATTTTAAAATTTCACAAGGGAAAAGAGGCCTTAGATATATTGATCAATATTCAAAGACCACCCTCCTTGAAACATGGTTTAGGGTTCATTTGTTCATCTAACACTTCAACTGATGCACCAATATTTGTTAGAGCTTCAACAACACAAACATCTAGTATTGATGTTGTAAAGAACACTAATACATAAACCAAACCTAAAAATCCTAAAAGGATTACTTTGGGTTCATAAGGCTCTAAAACTAAAGTTTCAAGGGAAAATCATGCATTTATGCATCAAAGGCATGTATATAAACACAAAAATGTACAAAAATAATCTCATTCAACACACACTTGTAATTGTGTGCATGTTTCATTGAATTCTAATAGGAAAGTGCATAAGTATAGAACTTTGTATCAATGCACTTATTATATGAAATTTGGACATAAAAGCACGTTTTGCTATACTAGGAAGGCTCATCTCAAGTTAGAAGATCCTTGTATTACTAATCCCTAAGGACCCAACTTCATTTAGTGTACCTAAAAGAAGATGAACATTGTCATTTTATAGGTATGCCTAAAATCCACTATCAATAAAAATATTTGGGTTGTGGATAGTGGATGCTCAAGGCATATGATGAGTAATGTAAAGCTCTTTACAACACTCACTTATAAGCATGGATGTAATGTAACTTTTGGTAATAATGCTAAAGATAAAATCATTGGTATTAGTTCAATTGACATGCTTGGTAAGAATATGATTGATAATGTTTAGCTTGTTCATGAACTGAAACATAATTTACTTAGTGTAAGTCAGTTATGTGATAAAGGTTATGATGTAAGTTTTAACTCTATAGGATGCAAAGTTATCAATGCAAATGTTGAGATTGTATCTAAAGGAGTTAGAATTGGCAATACATATAAAATTGAGTTATGTTCCAATAATGCATTTGAATTTTTGATTACCATTAATAATGATGCTTGGCTATGGCATAGAAGACTACAACATGCTAGTATGGATCACTTATAAAAGATTAGTAAAGAAGAACTAGTTGATGGTCTCTCTAAAGTAAAATTTGATAAAGATAGGACTTGTGAACCTTGTCAATTTGGAAAACAACATAAAAGTTTATTCAAATCTAAGAACATTATAAGCACTTTTAGACCATTAGAACTCATTCACTTAGACTTATTTAGACCAAATAGAGTTGCTATCATAGGTGGTAAGTTATATTCATTTTTACTCGTGAATGATTACTCAAGGTTTACATAGATTAATTTCTTAGCTTAAAAGAATGAAGCTTTCAATTATTTTAAAATATTTATAAAAAGAGTTCAAAATGAAAAAAGCTATGTAATCACATCTATTAAAAGTGATCATGACAAAGAATTTGAAAATGAATATTTTAAAAATTTTTACAATGAGTTTGGTATCTTACATAACTTTTCAGCTCTTAGAACACTATAACAAAATGATGTGGTTGAAAGAAAAAATAGAACATTAATCGAAATAGCTAGGATAATGCTCAATGAGTATGAATTACCATCTTACTTTTGGGCGAAAGCCGTTAATATCGATTGTTATATTTCAAATTGTGTTTGCAAAAGGCTCTTGATAAACAAAACTTCTTATGAGCTATGGAATGGAAGAATATCTAAAATTTTATACCTTCTTATATTTCAAACTTCTAGTGTTTGGATGCAAATACTTTATAATGAATACCAAGGAAAATCTTAAAAAATTCTCATCCAAATTAGATGAAGGCATATTTTTTGGATATTTATCATCTAGCAAAACATATAAAGTGTTTAATAAAAGAACCCTAGCAGTTGAAGAATCAATGCATGTTATTTTTGATGAATCCTCTAACCTTGATCAGAGGAAATGTAGTGTTCTTGATGATTTTGTAGGAACATATGAACAATAAGAAACAATCAATGCTCAAAGAACAATCTTGATAGACAAGATGAAGAATCTCAAGAGCCACCCAAAGATTGACATTACAAGAAGAATCATCTAAAAGAACAAATCATTGGTGACACCTTAAAGGGAGTAATTACTAGATCTCAACTTAAATACTTAAATTCTAATATTGTTTTTGTTTCTCAAATTAAGCCAATGACCATTGAGGAGGCTCTTAGTGATGAGTGTCAGGTGATTGCTATGCAAGATAAACTCAGCCAACTTGAGAGGAACAAAGTATGAGAACTTGTTCCTAAACCTAAAGATCATCCAATTATAAGATGTAAATGGGTATATAGGAATAAGCTTGACGAAAATGGTCTCATTGCTAAAAACAAAGCTAGATTGGTAGCCAAAGGCTATAACTAGGAGGAAGACATTGAGTATGATGAGACATTTGCCCCCGTTGCTAGATTAGAAGTGTAATATCCCTAATGATACCCTAAAATTTTGGAATGCTTATTTGTGAGAATTGGATTAAATAATTTAAAGTGTATATATGACTAGTGGAATAAGAGGAGATGTGTATATGTTGTATATATGGGGATATATATAAAATATATACAAGTCAATGGGTTTTATAAGTCAAAAGAGATATTTTGATTAATTAAATGGATTTACTTATGTTAGTGGAAGATGATGTAAGTGGATTTAATATTATATTGTTTAATCACTTGGTGGAGAGTGATTTGAGGAGAGAGTAGGTGTTTAAGTGGTTGACTTTCTTTCTTTCTTTCTTTCTTTTTCTTTCATCTTCATCTTCTTCTTTCCTTCTAGTGAGCTGGCCACCCTTATCAACCAAAGGAAAAGAGATTTTATTGCTTCCAAGCTTAAGAGATTGAAGGATTTCAAGAGATCAAGTTGGAGTTTTAAGGTTTTTCTTCACTTTTGGTAAGTTTCCAACTTGTTTCTTGGTCTTCTTTTGAGTTTGTGTTCTTGGGTTTGTTGGATGGTTGTTGTAGATGTGTTTATGGTTATTTTGGTGTGTTTGAAGTGTTTTGTCTTGGTAACTTTGATGTTTTTATGGCCTGACACACCTATTAACATGGCCATGTCTTTGGGCATGTCGTTAGTTCTATTTTCTGGGTTGGACACACGAGCAGTGACACGCCCATGTCACTGAGCGTGTCACAGCTTCTGTGTTATAGTAGCATTGACACGGTTAGTGACATGCCCATGTCACTAAGAGTGTCATAGCTACTGTATTGTTGGTTGATTGACACGTCCACTGACACGCCCATGTCACTGAGCGTGTCATAGCTTCTGTGTTGGAAGAGGATTGACACGGCCAGTGACACGCCCATGTCACTGAGCGTGTCAATGCTTATGTGTTGTGGGTTTAGGGCACGGTCAGGGACACGCCCGTGTTGTTGAACGTGTCAAGTGTAGAGTTTGCCCTAGATAGTTCTCTTTCTTATTTTCTTATGTGTATCTCTAAGTGAGTGTGTATGATCACCTTTGGATTAGATTTTGAAGAGAATTGAGTTACCCAAGCCAAGGTTTGAGTGAGATCTTGGAAGAGG